>HG995167.1:13750000-15000000 GCA_905333005.2 Lycaena phlaeas | reverse complement strand
GGTAAGTGGTCATAATGGCATTCCAAAATACCTGAAAAATTGCTATTATTACTATAAATCTTTCTTGAGGCTAAATTTACTTTACAAATTATTTTACAGAACCATACCTCTAAAGTTTTCCAACATCACAGGAGAAATTGTTTGGACCACTACTGGTCGCATGAATTGTTTAAGATTTCTATCAAGAGTAGTTATCGGTTGGTAGTGGCATTTTTCGGAAGGCGGCTCTAAAAAATAACATAAAATTAAATTGGCCCATGAGGGGATCGAACCCGCGACCTTCGCGTTATTAGCACGACGCTCTAACCAACTGAGCTAATGGGCCGTTGAGTGGAACTTCGAAATTACTTAACAAATCATAGTCAGTATTGTTAAAATTTGATTGATTAATGTACAATATAATATACAATTACAAATTTCATAGAAATGCGAATCAATGAAATCCCAGATGGATTTTGCTGTTAATATTAAGTATTAATAATATATATAAAAATTCAATTAATAATAATTTATAGATTTAATAGTTTCTATGAGACTCTCGAGCGTATCTAGATTTACTTTTGGTGAAATCCGGCAACATTGTTTATATCATAATTTTATTTATTTATTTAACGATCTATGTACACTTGAGTAGCTACAATAGAAAATAACACATAATGTAATCATTGCTGGTACAAGGGTACTTACTACATGATGTAGTACCCTCTTCTAGTACCTAGATCGTCTCATCTAAAATTAACTAAATGTTAAGGGCCTGTTTCACAATCTGCAGATAAGTTCCGAATAGGCTATTCACAACATATTTGACAGATACTCCATACTCTATCGGTCAAATATGTTGTGAATAGCCTATTCGGAACTTATCTGGAGATTGTGAAACAGGCCCTAAGTCTTTTTGAAATTCGAAATTCGAATTAAATTTTAATACATATTTCTGGTGCGGGTTACTAAATTTTTGGTCTACATTGCTGCCCAAATTATAATATCCCCGTCATAATAAGTATATTACAGACAATGAAATCTATACAATTACAGTAGAATATTATATGATAATGTATAAATTTATCTGTATGTAAGGTCACATTACCTGGTAGAGGCGTATGAAATATGCTCCTCACGTATGGTGGCGGTTCCTCATCACTGTCAATCATTGAATGCATTTGCATCTCGTTCATCTTCCTCACATCATCATATCTCGGTCTTTTGCATCTTTCCACCATTACTATTATCACCGCGACTGTAATGATTGCCATCATTACCCCACCGGCTATGCTTATCACAGATATCAAATCTACTGACGTGTGCTCTTTCTCTTTGTCATTCATCACAGCTGTGATATGCTCAGGCTCTGTTAAAATATGAAAGGTTTCATCCTCAACCGGTTCTTTTGTTGTTAAAGCATTAATTAAACTTTTTGTAGCATTCTTTTTAGTTGTGTTAGTTTTTATTGTATATTTTGTAATTGGAGTTTTTGTTATTCCCATTATTGGATTCGATTTTGTAATATCCATTTTAAGTGTAAATCTATTTACATTTTGGGTTTTGTGGATTGCAACTTTAGTAGGAGATAATGGTTGCCGAGTGGAGCTTGCTGTGGTTATTTCTAGTAAAGAAGTTCTTGCTTTTTTGTTAGTTAAAGATTTGTTTGTTAATAAGGTAGAAATTTTTTGTTGTATGCTGCTTAATTCATTCACCGTGCTCATGCTGTTAGTCGGTAGACTTGTTGCCATTGTAGTATTAAGCAATATCTTAGTAGTAGAAGTGTTAAATTTTGATGTTCCAGGTGTATTCCCCTTTAAAAGTTTCTTCCATGTAGAGATAGGCTTATTATTGGTTTCATTGTATTGTATAAGACTTCTATTTGTTTCCGAAACATTAAGTTTTTTTTCTTTAGCTGGATGTAATATTTTTATTGTAAATGGAATTATAGTGGTTGTGGCAGGCTCAATTGATTTTGTAATTCCTTCTGTTCTTTTGGAGAATTTCGAAGTCATGTTCACTTTTTGTGGAATGTATGATACAGTCGTCAATGCTATCTTCTTAAAAATTGCATGGGAAATCGAAGTGGGTATGATTGAGACTACAATTGTTTTTGGCGTTGTAGATTCAATTGGCATTTCATTTTTGTTTACTGCACTCTTAATCCTAGTATGTGGAGTTTCATATGTTTTAATTTTGGTTTCAATGTACGTCGTTTCACCTTTCTGTGTAGGTTTAATCCAAATTTCTTTTGGTTTAAATTTTATAGTACTCGATAAACTCTTCGCAGTAGTAAATTTCTTGTGGATGGGTTTTATTTCAATAGTTACACTTTCATTTTCGGTTGTTGGAACGAGCGTTGTTTTAACAGGTTTAGTTATGATTATAGATGATTTTGTATTAACAGGTGTAGTTGTAATTTTAGTAGTTATCGGAGTTTTGGTTACAGTTGTAGTATCATGCTCAGTTATGAAGCGAGTTGTCGTACCTTTAGGTTCTGGTTCTGGTGTTTCAGTTCTATTATATATAAATGTTTTAATTGGTATTTTTGAGGTCATCGTTGTACTCTCATTTTTAAACCACAAGGTGGAAGGTAATGGTAATGTTGTATTGTTATTATAGTAACTAGTGGTTGTTATAACAGGAGATGTAGGGAGAGTAGTTGTAATGGGTGGCTTAGTAATTTCAATGGTCGTGGTAGAAATTATCGGTTTCATAGTTGTGATAATACTAGAAGTAGCCATCGATGGTAATGTGAAAAGTGATATCGAACTCGTTGGTATCGTACTTTTTGAAGTTGATTCGGTTGATTTAATAGAAGCAAGCGTTTGCACAGAAGATTTTGTAGTTGTTAGTATCTCTTCTACTAAAGCAGTCGAGACTGGCGTGGTTGACATGCTGATTTGACAACTGGAAAATGGAAATACGTAATTTTAAAACTCATTAAATTAATTAATATAGAAAAATATACATGTGTTCATGATAAGATAATTTACATTAATTTGACATGTAAGTGACAAGTTTTTTTACAAGCACAAATTTAAATTTTCCATATAAAAATGTTATATTAATACAAAATAGAGATGCGATTATCTAAATGTGACGATCAGTATTACTTAACATTACTTGGATTACAGATTATCATGCGTTTAAAAGTTTTTAATTAGTTTGATACTTTGTACTTTTTTTTAAATAATTTATAGTAAGTTTCAAAATGCCTCCGGCAACCCACCTCTCACCTTGCCATCCTTCCAAACAATCACACTTTCCAGTCATCGGTGAACAGAATCCATTGAGGCATTTGACACATTCGTGTATACAATTCGGACCCCATTTATTTGGTGGACAATCTGAAATTAATAATCACTTTAATTTTTTTGATGTGAGCCATTTATTGGTACGCCAATCTAGCTTGCGTTACAGGTTATTTATTATGAATTCTAATTTTAACATTTTACATCTACCAGGCGTCCCATTACGGCCAACTGTTTAAAGTGTTAAGTCCAAACGTGCTACTCATTTAACAAATGAAATGTAGAATAACACGGTATATTTCCAATCATTTTCAATAACATGCGTAACTAAAATGTACCAATGTATCCCACGGTATACTTTTAACGCACAATTTTAACGCTTCTAGGTTCAGGTTTCAGCATTTAGGTTCAAACCACTTTAAAGTCTTGTACACTTTAGAGTTAGGTTTATGTTACATAAAAAAAATCAATGAATTATTGATTTTTTTGGGTTATATAACATAGAAAGAGGCTGCTCTTAAATTATTGTCATATTCATAATATTTATATATTACATTTTTTTTATTTAAAATATTTAAATTAAAAATAAGTATTACTTGGTTGCCCAATAAAATTTTGATATTTTTGTAATTGCTAGAGAAGTTCATTACCTTCGGAGCAACCGCGTCCCGTTTTTCCAAATGGACAAATTGGAATACAGGACACGTCCTTCATCTTATACCCTGGACAGCACACAGCCACTTCAGCGGTACGTTCCTCTGTCTGGAATAGGAATTGCTTTGATTAAATTGACAATTTTTATCAATATGGATCTGTAGTCTACAAAAGAATTCTTAAAAAAATATAAGGTATAATTGCTACAACGACTGAACGTGTTGGCTATTTCATATACTGAAATTTGTGATTAAAACATTTATAAGCAATGACATTATTTTGGCATAGCGGGAACTTAGTTATTCAGGATATATCAACAAGCACCTTCGCTGAAGTCAGTACGACAGAACTTAGTCAGTTAGGAGCTTAAACTTCTTCTGTTACAACGGTGGATCCACGGGGGGGGGGGGTGTGTGTCATGAACCCCCCCCCCCCCTAGCTGGTTCTAGGACTAAGGTGCACCACTAATTGAACATATAGTCCAGTCAAAAGTCAAGACTTGACCACGACTATGTGACCCCCCCCTGGTACCAAAGCTGGATCCGCCCTTGTTCTGTTATACAGTGTTGTCGCAGTTGGAATTCGCAAGGTCACTTCAAGACCAAGTAAAAGACCAGTGTAAACCTCGCCCATTATACCATTCTAGGGGTGAACGAGGTAGCTCAATCATGGATTATCTTACTCTCTATCTTTTAAACGAGTAGGGTTAAAATAAAAATAAATCACCTCTAATCTAGTGAGATCCCTCATCTCCGTCTTCCATATTGAACACCGCGGTGGTATCGAGAAGCACCATACGTATGACCGGACCGACATCGGCGCTCGGTATTTCACTCTCTTGGTGATGTTATATCTGAAGTGATAATAATAATAATAATAATAATGCCATACAATTTCTTATCATGAGGATTGTGGGAAGAACCATATCATAAAAATAAAATAAAGTAAATACTTGAAAAAATGTGTCGTTGGTTTTAGCTTAGCCATGAAATTTATTATAATGACAATTTGAGTTAACTCTTGTGGTTCTGTTAACTGTTTTCGATATTATTATTAAATTTAAAATTATATTATTAAATAAACTGTCTTTTTCTGATAAGTAATTATTTATAATAATAATAAAATATTAATAAAATTGGCGTATTTAGTAGCTTGATTACTAAATAATAACACAGGCTACGTTAAATTTCACTTCAAAAACAGAAAACCAGTTGTTTGAAAGATGCAGGATCGACAAACAAAAGGGCTTCTAAATTATTATTTTTCAGATTTTTTTTCCTTTAAATTTTATTTTCGTTCGTATCTACTGAGTTCGGAAGTAAGTTTAAGAATAACAATAATAGTTTAGTATCATCATCTTTAACATCAGCCTCTATGCGTGAAATGCTAAAATAATTATAATGCTAAAAATGCTAAAATAATAATAAAAAAAAACCTTACTTCTGTTGCACCATGCAGACGTTGGAGCCACTCAAGCTTGTCACCTCCATCACCAGCAGCACTCCCACCATCACCAACCACCATATCGTTTTGAAAGTTCTCATCCATTCTTGCACCAATCTCATCTTTTAGTTCGTCTAATTCATTTTATATTACACTCTCTTCTTTGCATTCTTGTGTTATTTCTGTAAAAGTAATTATAAACATCTAGTTTTTTTCTAATGGTTTCGTACACTCACATAAGTAAAGTCACTTAGTAATAACGTATTATTCGAATGTAAAAAAATCTTAAAATTCGATGAAAATTTTCGAGGACTATTTGGTACGTATTACTTCTTTATAATATTACTTCTTATAAGTATTACTTCTTTATAATATTATTAAAAGTATAATATGTCAAACTTCGTGAGATTCACTGGTAAGAGTATTCATATCGTGAGAATGTTTAATGAATAGTGTTTGTAAAACATTTGTACAGTTTTGTTGTAGATAAGAACATCAATATGTTTAATCACTTTTCATTGAAATTTTTGCATTTTCGATTTCGATTTTAATAATGTATCATAATAAAAGTTTCAGTAGTAAATATGATCACATTAGAAAAAATAACGAAGGTAAGAGTCAAACAAATGCGTCCACAGATCCGGAAAAAGGAATATGAGGGACAGCCATGACTAGTTGGTTGAGCTTTGGTTAGCAATCGATAAAAGAGCTACGCCCCCTGGACGCCGAAAGCTGGGAGAAAACCGCACAAGACCGAGTTTAATTTACCAAGACGGGGTCGCTGACTCCGAGTCACTCCTATATATATTTTCTATTATGTTAGTTGGTGATGCAAATTGTCAAGCGGGCAGTATGATGATAAGTGGTCAGTCTAGTCCAAGAAATAAGCAAGTGGACCTGAATAGCCCAGGAAAGTATTGGTATAGTACCAGTAATTACAATACGTAGGTTTCCTGCCACAACCACTATACGAAACCTACGGTATTATAAGCCGGAACCGCACGTTTGTGACTTGCTGCAAGCCCCAAGCCTTCACAAGTCACAAGCATGCGGGCGCCTCGCAAGCGCTTGCGGCAAATTCTCTTTGGTTCCCGTTGCCTTGCCCAATACCGACACTCGCCGGGTCGGCCATAAACCTTTGCAAGCCTACGTAAGCCAAGACAAACTCTGTATCCGCACGTTTGAATTTGTGAAGGCTTGCCAAGCCTCGGCAAACATGCATTTCTGGCTATACAACTTAGGGACCTTCAAGTAAGAGCATATATTTGAAAGGCCGGCAACGCACCTGCTAATCTCCTGGTGCACCGGGTGTCTATGGATGTCGTAACCACTTACCATCAGGTGAATAGGTAGTACTAGCCTATCTTCTATAAAAAAGTCTTCGTGATAGTTTTGTTGAGAAAAATGTCGTTTCTACATACGGTCATGTGAGTTACGAAACAGTCGACAATTAGCTCGCCCTTTGTGCTCCATCCTGCCAGTTGACCTCCGCTTTCGGGCCATGAGTAAATTATTCCCGAGCGCACTCTTTGTGTCATGGGAATGTTGGAATTTCGTCACGAGTAAAATGTAATAGGGGCTGTATTTTATAACTTTAAATGTTAAGGAGCTAAATGTAAGCTTGTCGTAAAGCTTACATTTAGCTCCTGTATCCAAGTAGATATAAAGACCGATACAGATTATAATATTAAAATATTATGTTTATACATGAGGATTATTTCTTATTTTACATAAAAAAATTAAAGACCTACTTATATTTATAAAATTTTAATTATACGAAACCGTAAAAATATGTTTAAATGCCACGCGTAAAAATAATTTTAGAACAAGAAAGGTTTTGGATAGTCCAGAACAATGGGGGATGTGAGGTCACCTGTGACATCTCATTTTTTGTTTATTTATTTATTAAGAAAACAACAGCGTTATTAATGAAAGATATAAGATTAAGTACAAGCTGTAAGTGGGCTAATAAGTAGTTATTAGAGCTAGTAAGTCAGGGACTAAATGTTTTTTTAAGTAAAAATTAATAACTACTTTTACTGTATGATGTAATTCAAAACAGTACCTATAACAATTAGGGTTTAATTTTAATGTTTCAGATGTTGCCTATATTTATGTTATATTATATAGGCCAAAAAATTATGCGAAATATTTATATGAAAATAAAAATCATCATAATTATCCCGTTATAAATAGTTTTGATATTCAAAATAACTACTTTAATTTACACTCCAATCATATTTCTAGACGTATATAAAAATCGAGAAATAAGAACAAAATAGGCGTAAAAGTTAGTCTATCAATAGTTAAACGAGTTACATCGCGTTTCGCATGTTACAATTGGAGGCAGGATGTGTTCGCGGGACTTATCAATCGAGGCGACGACCTCTTTCTAAATTGTCAACCGTAAAGCTCGTTGCAGACGAGAATTAATATTACGGTACAACATGTGAGCAAAGAATTTATGGTGGTGCTAAATAAAAAATGAATAATTATTTTAAGACTTGGTGATTTCAGATGTTCCTCTAGCACCCGCCAGTCTTGAACTTTTTTTGGGGCTATTTTTCTATGAATACCTTAGCCTTCTCCTGAATGAAATAACGTGTAATATGCAAAATAAATTCTGATGTTTGGAAATAGTTTTTTGCTAATAGATATATCTCTTAAGTGGGTAGATATTGCAGTATTTTTTATGGCAATACTAACCTTTTTTTATCGAGGTCATTAACATAGTAATTATAAATGAATAAAATGGCGTAAATATGTTTTATTGAATAAAGCACAAATATACTCGTAGGATATGACAGAAAAGAAAACAGTTCTATTGAAATTTGCAAAGTTTTCGAATGTCTTTTCAAAAATTGCCAAGAAAGAAAATTCAAACTACCAAAACTAAATTCTCGTAAGCGGTAGGCGTGCTTTGAGTGAGAATAAACACACACACACACACACACACACACACGAGCCCAGGAGTAGAGATTATCAATCAACGCACAAATCACGGAGCCTATATGTTTTGTCAGAGAGCTGTTGTGCCAACTAGGTCTAATAGAGGGGTCCCAACAACTTTCTTCCGTCCGTCCATACAGGACACATGAATTGGATATAAATTTAATTTAAAACCTATTTACAGCATTACGGCTTATTTGCTATAGTGTCCGTTGTTTTAAAAATATTTTTTTTAGATAGATTATTACATTTAAACAAAATCTTAAATAGAGTATCTATCATTAGTATCCGATCCCATAAGCGCTTAATAAGCGTCGCGTTCAATCCCGACGTTGCATTGGCGCGAATTGCGAGCTCCGCAACAAAAAATCGATTTAGCGTCCAACGCTCAAAATCCAAATCTGATAGTGCTTAATTAAAAACAGCCACGCTTTAGAAACATTTTTGTGTGAGCAAAATATGGGTATCCATTTAATTTTGTCTTATTCAAACGCCTCTTAAACGCTCGGTTAAAAAACGCTCGTGGTAACGGGGCCATAGGGTTTCATGCGCTTTCCTCATCTATTAAACTTGAACTCGGAACTGGCTCAAGAAACTCATTCAAGCATTGATTATTATTAATTATTGGCATTCAGTAATTTTAGTGCCCTTTTCTCAGACACAGCGAAGCTATCTGAAGGTGCAGACCAGCGCAAGACAGTGTTCATCGGTGGTAAAATATATGTTGGAAGTTGAATGTCTATTTGAAACTAGCTAATTCCTCAAAGGTCTTGATAATAAAGGAAGCTATGCATGCTTTTTAATAATTTTGAGTGGTCTCTCGAATTGTCGATTTCGTTTTTTCATCGTAAGATAACACACGTAAGAACACACTATTTTTGACTGTCTAATGTGAGTACCAATTATTGTTGATTATGTTTTAATGTCCGAAACAGTTGTTAATACAGCGGCCTAAAATTTAATTGGCTTAACTACAGCTGCATCTCGGATATTGAAGTTAATATGGTTAATATTGTCAGAGTACAGAGTAAACGGTTACAGAGGATATATTATACTTTATAATATATCTTTTCATAAAAAAAAAACCATCGATATTGTAAAATGTAAAACTATCACGTGTGGTTTGACCATAGTATTGTAATCTCAAATTTGAATGCGTACATAAATCAATTGAGTTACCCAGTTTCATCTATAGTTCCAATGTAAATAATTATTATACAAAATAAATAAGTTCTTAAAGCTTTTAAAGAAGTTTAAGTTCTTAAAGAACTTCTCCAAAGAAAATTATAGTGGAAGGTTGTGTTTTGACCAGCGATTCGCGCTGCATTTCATAATCTGGTCATCACCAATTATCATCGTTTTCATTGTTTTACTAAACAACTTAACCAGCCAGTGCCTATCGTACCACTTGAAATTTTGTATAATACCAAAAAACTTATTTACATCATCATATCATAATCAGATAACGAAGACTAAAAGAAATACTATCAAAAGAATAATCAAATATCGCAGACATAACTTACAAATGTATTAAACCAAGGCATAATAACCAGCCTCGCTTAGGCGGGCAAAGTCTTTTTTTACGTGTTTGGATACCAAAATGGGTGTTTTGTTCCCGTAAATATTTTCAACCCTCTAAAAGCATTCGTTTTTATATGAGTAGAGGGTAATCGTGAAGGTTTTATTATATGCCCTTGCTTTGCTTTTATTCCATGTGAACATAAAAGTACATATAAAAATCCTTATATCAATTTAAAATGATCGTTCACCTAGGTTTTAATGAGCATTTAAATAGTATAATTAAAATAAATATAATGTAAGGAATATTTGTGTCAATAATAAACTTCACTTACAGCTATCTGAGTTTCATGTATGTTTTGAAATTTTGATATACAATGAAAGAATTTCGTTGCTACCCTTATTTTTGTAAATGTATTTTTTAATTTATTGTGCCATAGTGTACGTTGTCGATAATGATTTGTAAGTGTAGTTTTAATGTTTCTCATGTAAGTGAATTGTATTCTTATGGGAAATAAATATTATTGAGGTTTAAGATATCTTAAACCTCAATAATATAAATCGTAACGTAAAGTGACAGCAATGTTGCGTTTTGTTCGGTTTGTGAGTTTCCCGGTGGCCTGCTAGGGAGGACAGGAAAAAGGAGGGTAACGGTATATCCCTCTGTAAGGGCTCCGACTGCCCTTTTCCTCCTTATGGTATTAAAAAATATTTGAAGAAGCCGAAATACTTTTATTATATATACAGACTTGGGATGATCATTTATCCTAAGTTAATTATTGTTACATTAGCTATCTAATCTATGTGTGAAGTTCTCGTGAAACTCGGTCCAACCGTTTCAGAGATTAGCCAAAATAAGCAGGCAGAAAAAATCGTAAATAATGTAATATTAGTGTGTGTACTGGGTACACATATTGTAAAAAGTGGTTATTTTAATATTACAAACAGACACTCCAATCTTATTTATCTGTGTAGTTAATACATCTATATAATTAATCTTAATAAGTAGTGAAATTATTTATCCTCTTAATTGTTCCCAGTATCGCTTCATCTATCTACGCGCCGTCGCATTTAATTAAACTTAATTTGTAGGCCTTCGTCCGAATGGAAACCGAGTTAGGCTTTGAGCTAACTTCAATTAAGCCTCTGAGCAGATGACTTTAAGCCAGAAATTTAAGTAGATATTAGACTAAATAATATTATATAATATCTTCTTATTTAAGGTTATACTTTATTGTGTTGTTTAATTATTTTCTAGCATTGGTTTTTGGAAACATTTATGTGTACAACATTTGAGTAAAATTACTTTGTGTCATTATTTGAACAGAGAAACTGTTGAACATTTTTCAAGATGTATTGTGTTCATTAAAAAAAAATCTAAGGTGAAATTGCAAAATGAGTGCAATGCCCAATGTGACACTGTGTAGCAATTATACCAACGTATAGCGGCTTCGTATCTGGCTCACGGACGCTAAAGCTTTTTTGAACACTCCAAAAAAAATAATTGGTATACATCTTTGCCATAAATTATTTTATACCTGCCATTTTATAACCAGAGTAGAAAAAAATAGAATATTATAATATTTTATTAATTATAATGAGTGAAATTCGCGTAAACATAAGAAAACAATATGAAAAATAGAATATGTTTTTTTGTTAACAAAGCATTAGTGCTGTATCAAAAAAGTAAGATTTAACTTACAATAATGTAAATTCAAATTGACTTTCACACATACACAATAAAATCACGATTGTGTCACATACATGATAAACAAATGTACCAGGCTCACAGAAACGTGGCAGAGCGCGTGTGTAACCCGAAAACCGGACGGGACTCGACTGGGGATGCGATAGCGATGTTGTATGGAGAGGAATATGCGCTTAATGTTTTCTCAGAATCGGGGGATGAACAAAAAGGTTTCACTACAAAAAATCTCTGCTACCCGTGTATCCCTTATAAATCATAGGAGCTTTTTATTTAATGAGAAATTTGAATAGGAATCCTTCCAAACTGTGTATAATAAGTGTAAAGCAGAATAGTAGATTATATTCCTTATTAAGCATGTATTTGTTTATTAAAATTAGATTTGTTGACTTTTTGCCTATGGTGTGGCAAGTAAAAAATGAGTTGACCGTCGCGGAACGCCTGGCAGATTAAAAAAATCATGATATTAATCTGTAACGGAAGGCAGAATAAAATAATCAAATTCAAGAGCGGCAGAATAAGCTGTCATAACATTCAAGTCGATTTTACAGCTCGAGCACGTCATTATAATATGATTTATTTAAAAATCTGTGATTAATTATTTCTTGTATGTTTTTTGGTTATGTGTTTTACATGAAAACAATACACAAACTTAGGTGTTCACATGACCATTATCATTTTATTGATCAGAAAGTCTAATTATTGTGATATATCAATGGCAACACTAATGATTATCACAAAGCCTTGGCCATAATTCATTCCGCATCTTGGAATATAGTATGCAATCGTTTTTTAATAACTATTCTTTGCATTTGTAAACTTGTTGAGTAACGCAAGTTTGCAAGCATAGGTTTGGCTATACTATTTTCTGTTTAGGACTTCTTATTATAGAGTATTTATTACTGAAAAAGATAAAGAGACTTGCGAAGAAACTATTAGCCTTACTATGTTGTTATAAACTTGTGCGTATTTGTCGCGCCTTGCCATGAATTACTCTGAAAGGCTAGCTTGGTAGGTTTAATTTTTTGTTATAGGCGAATTTTAAATCAAAGGTTAAATTATTCTGATCTGAATAAAATTATTATAGTAACTAAAATAACGGCATTTTTATCGGCTTTGAATCCGATAACACTTTTAGTTCGAGACTTAAATACGATTGCTGTGAGAATGGTTAGTTACAATAGGTACCCATTAAACGCCCATTTTTTGTCCAATCTCCGCTAACTTAATATCAAGTTTGAGTATATGACTTCATGGTAGACCAAACACCGATATTTTATTCTTATTTAATTATTTCGAACATGAATTACAAACGAAACAAGCTCTACTTCGCAGCGTTCAATTATAATAGAGATCTCAATGCAAAAACCTCAGCAGAGAAATGTAATTAGTAGAGAACACAGAATTTATCACTTCCACGTATAATACAAAGAGTATATAAACCCTACGTTATGATATATATTTGATAATTATTTCTTCTAATAAAACCTCCTGCAGGTGATTCGTAATGAAAAATTCTGTGGCTTAGAAAACAATACGGAGGCTATAATAACTTCCAATTAAGGATATTATATAATATCCCGGATGTAGTGCACAAACACCGCTGGAGTCGCCCCGACGCCGCGTCGCCTTCTTTATTGGATCACTACACCCCCTTGTACTTTGATGAGGGGGCAGGGTAGAGGACAAGGAGCCCTAAGTTATGAGATATAGCGACTAATATCGAGCGATGGTGACGTGTGTGTTGTTCAAAATATTGCAAGCAATTTAGATTAATCAATTCGTCTACACAAGATTATAAAAAATAACTAGTTTCTAGTTTATTATCTTTTCCATATCGCCTACAATACTTGATTAATTGAAATCTTGATTAAAGCTGTAATAAGTTACTTTAAGCTTATTACAATGATCATCATTATTGGCGTAATTATCAGGTCTTAAAGTCTAGACCATTCGAAAAAAATATATCTTTTTTAAATGTGGACTGAGTATGGTTCCCACCGAAATAAGGCAAGGAGTCTCAAGGTCTAGTCTTTAAGGCCTAATGGCTTTTAAGCTCAATCGGCAGGTAGCCAGTTGAGAACTTCACACATTTTATGTTTGGAGACTACTCTCTTTTTCAAGTAGCTTTATCATATCAAAGCTGGACGAACAGGAAACCAAAAAATATAATTTCATTTAGATCCTTGTAATAATAAAATAGGTAGTCGTTTAATAAGTAAAGAAAACAATGGGAAAACTATTTTAGGTCTGCGTATTGTTCATATCTGTTACCATATTGTAACTTCGAGCATTTGCTATACAATTTACACAGGCGTTAGTATTACTTAGTATTTGTAATGTATATCAATATCATAAGAATGTGAATAAGTTACTGGTGGTTTGTGTACTATTTATTTATAATTTGATGATTCAGTTGTTTTTAATTTAAAATAAATGTAACGATTGATCCTTAAATATAAGTTTCTTAAAAGTATAACGCAGGTGAATGTAACTAAACCACCTGCCTTCACACGTTTTTGGAGGGCCCTGGTACTCCAGGTGACAGGAAAACCTCGGCTACAGGCTGGCTCTGGCGAAGGCCAGACTATTCCTCGTAAGGGGGGATTACTCAGTCGCCACTAAGCGTTCCCTCGATATTGTGCGCAACTGGTCCCGAATCCCATTCAGACTTGAGACAAGTACGGGGGAGTTATTGAAGGGCCATTAAGTCGCCCTACTTAAGGTGCCTACGCATAACTGAATGCTATTGACCGTCGCCCGCGGTGAAGGTCTCGTCGACGGCCTCCTTGTCACCCGCTTGTTGGCTTCCTTCTGGGATATTACTTTCTTGCAGACGGAGACCATCGCCGCCAGGACTCGTGAATCGTGATAGCCGGGCATCGTTCTTTTTCAAAAGTCTAATCACTTTCATTAATTCATTTGAATCATCAAAATATAAAATTAAACCATTCAACTAGAAAACAATATGACACTGAAAGCGATTCCCTGATTACTCTGTTATCACGTTTTTGTAACGTTACCGTAAAGTAATTAAAAGCACCTGCTCTTTGTTATTGTGATCAAACGTGACCACACATAACATTCAATACTCACGCCCCTTGCTTATGTTGATGCTGTTTTCCCCAGCTTTATGTCAACTATAATTCACGTCTTCAATAAAACTTTATAACAAAAGCTTACATAGATATAAAATTATTTATATAAACTGTTTTTACATAGATATTTTATTCGAAAACGTTAAGTTTGTTTACCTACACGATTTAAGGCATTGATATAAATGTAATATTGTTTGAAAGTCCTTATAACAACTAGGGAACATTAAAGTTATGTTTAATACGTAAGTCTTTAGTGTCTTGGTTTGTTAACTGTTGCTGTTCCTAATAAATAAATAAATAAATAAGATCGAGCGGTTGTATGCATCATCATCATCAACCTCAATCCGTCCACTGCTGAACATAGTTCACGTTATATGCATGATAAAACATTATTTCTAAAAAAAATTAAAGTGCTAGGAGGGTTGTGCTATGTCGCGAACCTGTCTGCTTGGATATCACCATCTTGCTTGTTTCTCCCGTATAACAACTTTGATATCTTTCAGAAGATGGGCAAGATAGGCAGAGGCTATGGGCACCGGGCACGTCTGCTAGTTTACCTACCCTTTTAACATAACGAGAGCGATTAAAACGCAAGGTATTTTTGGTTTAGTATATGTACGATCAGGCATAATAAACTTTTAATTTTCTAAAGTTTTTCAATCCATCAGACTTTTGGTAGTCATTCGGAGAATCGGCAGATTTTGAATTTAGAAAGAGTGTAACTTGTTATGAGACTGCTAACGATATTGATATGCTCCATAAGTACATAGTCATCGTAATTTAAGTGAAATAGGGTCGCAGAATGTTCTCCGAAGTGTGGGGAGAGATGCGGGTGCTAAGATTGAGTTATGTCGATAAAATTTAAATTCATTATGGAACAATTTGTTCACCCCTCGTCTACTAATTCGGTTGGCTTATGATCTTCCTTTTGTGGCCACTTAGTTTATGAGGGATACGAACAAAAATTACCGGTAATAGGTCGGTTACATCTTTAGGATGACGGCGCAGCGTAGGCAAGCAGCATGGCAGGTAGTGCCAGTCGTAAGGGATCTGTCGTCCTGCGTTCATTGAGGGAGGCCTGTGTTCAGTATCCACTACTGTAAACTGGGTAAAGGCTGACGATATTGATGATGATGATGAAATAAGAAACAGTGTGTTCATATACGGCACAATTGCATGTATGATAGAGCTCATACAAAAGCGCAATAGGGATGTTGACTAATTTTTGTAATTGATTTTATTTGATAGATATACTATAGATGAACACGAAAAAAATACTTTTGTAAAGAAATATGTCCAATTTTAACAAAAAATTTAATAAAGAAAAATAGTTTTTAAAATTGCCCTTGAAACGCTCCAAGCGTCATTACGTCACACAACGCATTCAGAGCTCGCGCTATGTTAGGTGAGTTTGTACTTAGCTCAATGTTCAGTGACGTCATCGCCTTATTGGCGTTTACAGTCACGTGATAATGCATGATAAATAACGCATTTTAAATTAATTTTCTAAATTTTAAGACAAATAAGTAGACTTTTTAAATGTTATTTTAGGTTTTCAAATACTGTATTTAATATGTAAAACATAACTTTACATGAATTTGTAACATGTGTCAACATCCCTATACGCGATGGGCGGTTCAGTGTAGCTATGGTTTGAAAAAGCAGCCCGCAGAGTGACTGCAGCGGTTCGCAGGTAGCCGCATCGCAGTACGTATAGTAAATTAAAAAGTGATGTACACCCATATATTATGTTCCGCTGCTAACGGCCATAGTTAATTCGCAATGCGGGTTGGTGAACTTCTAACACCATCAAATACTTTCAATCTCATCAGGCATGCAGGTTTCCTCACAATGTTTTCCTTCACATAAGGGAGCGATGGTCTTATATTTAGGTGCATCTAAAAATTTTGTAACTCCCCAGATTTGACTTTTTCGGTTTACCGCTTAGTGCATGAGAGCTTTTAGTAATCATCATTTACCTACCGATTGAGCTTAAAGACCATCAGGCCTAAAAGTTCCTAGACCTTTCGAAAAAAAAAAATGGAATCATCATGGATTGTTATTTTTCAGTTATGAATAATAAAAGACAATGTATGTACATACTATTTTTATTATATATTTACAAAACATATATTAGGTACTATGTATTATTTGATTCTAACCCTGTTTTATAATATAAAGGTTAAAAATGCTAAACAGATTTTCATCGTTCATATACACATATATTAATGATTTAGTTTAAAATTTACCTAATTGTTAGTCATTATAGCATTGGAAATAAAAAAATAAGAATCAATATGTAAAAATTACGAAATATTTAACAGTTTTCCATAATATATATTCATAACTTTATTCAAGGAATGTAAAGCAATTAATTGCAAAACAATTTAGTTGAGTAATTAAAAATATAAATATAAAGACTAATATTTAGTTTAAAATATTATATTTGAACATATTTATATTTTTTATAATTTTTCTTTCAGTTCTTAACAGTTAATCAAACGTTTGTTAAATTAAATACATGCATTAGACTAATAATTGATATATTACACATTATATATTAATATTAACACATAATTAATAACACTTTTATAATAACTGGTAACAATAATTAATTATATATTTCAAAATATTTAACACTATTTGACGACAATATATAAATAATAAATTCACCGATGTAATTTATTGATAATTAATGTAAAACTGCTTCATGTTATAATCTTTACGACGAGTAAGAAGAATATTATATATTTTTTATACTTTACTATATTATAATTGCTGTTTGTTTGTGTCATTTTATAGCCTAAATTGTCAATGCTACGAGCATTACATTAAAGTTCACAATGGTTTGTAAAAATAATTGTAAAATCGACTATAATTACTATACATTTTTGCAATATTTTAAAACGAATTTAACGCCATTTTAAAGTTAGCACCGTCGTTAGCATTGAAGATATTAGAAGAGCCACGTAACTGGTAACACTTTGAGTTGTAGCCGCGTTGTAGAAGCCGCCGTAGACTTGCAGACCAGCAGTTTCGATGCTGAAATTTTAGAACAATAATATTATCTTAATCACAAATTTAAAGTATCACAATTTCATTTTTTAATGAGTTATAAAAAAATCCAGCGATAACATCACTAAAAAGGAAAGAACAATAAAAAAAACTTTGTTTTCCTATCCTACTAAACCTAATCATGAAACCTGCTGCAAGTCATGCCAGTCAGTTTTTTTTAATAAAAAAATATATTGCTATCCTAAGTTTTGTGACATTCTTAATATACGTGTAAGCTTTCTTAATCCTTTTTCGTATAAGAACAACACCTAAAATTTACTTGTAAGTAGTACTTATTATTTACCATCTACCTAATTCATTCATTACTATTATGCTCTGAAAATGCATATTTCTTAATTAAACGTGTAGATACCTGAACTTGCAGTAATCTCCATCGTAGCTCCACCCGAGGTACTCTCCGGTCCTCAGGTTCTCACTCCTCAGCCACTCCTCCAGAGGTCTGAAGTAGTCCCTCAGCGCCTGCCCGTTTAGTCTTGCCTCGCCGATGGTTTCTTGTAGTATTTGCTGCCACGGCGCTGAGGATCCCCGCTCCATGATACGTCTGTAAATGGAAATATTGGTTTTAGGTATTGTTACGGATTGTACTTCATATCTTTTCTGGAATATCATTAATACCTAATGTATGGATTGACTGAGGAACGCGCATTACCCGTGATCATAGTCTTTATATTTATATATTTAATTACTCAAATAATTGTTTTTCTTCTCCTCCATTAGGTCTGTTGGAAGAAATTTCAATGTGAAATAAGCTGTACCTTTGTAGGTACCTGTTTTCTTATTTGTAACCGACTTCAAAAAAAGAAGGAGGTTATCAATTCGTCTGTATGTTTTTTTTTGTATGTTTGTTACTTGATTATTCCGCTGTTTGGGAATGGATTTTGGTGATTCTTGTTTTGTTTGTAAGCTTATGTTTCCGAATTGGTCCCATATTAATTTGATCGACATCTGATCAGCGGTTTTTAAGTTATATTCAATAATGCTTATTGGTTGGTTTTGTATACCCAGACGATTTTCTCATTTTATTACTTGTCGATGTAATATGAATAATATGAACAAAAACCACTGAATAGGATACTTTGGAAAGTATCAAAGTATTGTGAGGTCATCAGCATCAACTTTCATCCGTCCATGGCTGAACATAGGTTCCCTCAATAAACGCTAAGACGACAGGTCCCTTACCACTAGCATCCATCACAGATCGGGAACGCCAAAAATTTTGCAAGAAAAAATAAAAACTATATTACTTATGTATAAATTTAATACTAAAAAGTACAAAATAAAATTAATTTTAAATAAAAAACCAAAAACCGACTTCAAAGCCATACCTTAATTAATGTACAACTAAAAATTTTAAAATAATATTGAAATACTTCGAAGTGAAGTAGAAGACGTATACTATTTAAAATCGGGTATTTTTGGAGTCGGTACCAGCCAAAACATGGCTGCCCTTCACAGGCATATTCTCAATACTTGGTGTATGTGATTGATCATTAAAATATTCTCTTTGAAAAATAAAATTCATGTCATCATGTCTCATGAGAGAAGACCCGTGCCAGCAGTGGGACATAATATTATAAACGTTGATACTCGAAAGCTCTGTATTCGACAGAATATTCTTTTTAATGAATTAAACAATTTTTATTAATAATAAATATTTATCTTTTCATTATTATTTATCCATTTTGGGCAATGCCTTCGACTGAACCGTAAAAATATATGTATAATATTTATATTGATCGGTCTGTCGGGTTGTCTGATTAATATTCATTTGAGGGTCTAGGTTAGCATCTTTCTGTTTTGACCTCGCCTTACAGTACAAGGTGAATAGCTGATCTACCATCACTGAATTATGTATACTGGACTATCACCATAACCCATTTATCTACTGGCCGATTGGTTGGATATTAAGAAGTATCAGAACCGGCTTGTTTTTAGTTATTAGAGATATATTAAACACAAAGAACGTGCTGTCAGTGATGCTACTCCAAGCGAGTGATCACGAAGAATCACTGAAAATTTGAGTCACACCATTAGTGTAATGGTACAACCACTAAATGGCTACCTCTATTATTCGCAATACTAATATCTATGTCAAAATACTTTAAGATTATTACAATGAAACAACATTTGGGGATTTTATCGTGGTTTATTTAGTTTTTTATGAGTCCGACGTTTCGTGCATTATACAGCAACCATGGTCCCGGGAGGACTGAAGTATCCGAAACGTCGGGCATGTAAAAAACTAAATAAACCGCGATAATATCCGTAAAAATTGTTTCATTATAATGAGTGAAATTCGCGTAAACATACGAAAACTTTCCGATTATGTCTTGTTTGAACAATGAAATACTTTTCATTCTTTCCTCTCTTTTTTTCCAAATCATTTAAAAAGACTGACTTTGAAGTTGTGGATTATATTGCATGAATCAGGTTAATGGTACAGTTACTTAGTGTTACAGAAGAAGTATAGGGGACATTGAGTTGAATTAATATCAAATGTACATTTACTTGATTGTGCTAAAGACTATATAAAAACAGAACCGTAATAATTCGTCCCCATAAAGATTAGCGTCCCTGTATCCGTGTCGGATCGTAGTATTTTTTGTAAAGAAAGTCACACTGCACAAGTGCGTCCAATGATCCATTTCGTACGAATCGCACTCCAGTGTCACTTTCTATACAAATAAACAACGATCCGTTTGATGCGATGCTTGCGATGCGTACAATGCGGACATGTGGACACTTAACAATTTATAATCGTCCATTATTGTCATTGCTATTAACATTTCGAGTTATATTAGTTTACACTTAGTTTTCGAGTAAAAATAAAAATTAATTTAAATTATTATTTTAGGATAAACAATTTTTTTTTTGGAAAATTATTAATATATTTGGTAATTTTCTGTTAAAACTCGTAAACTACTCAACTTGAGATATAATTTTGGATACGATAATTGAAGCTGTTTAAATTGTTTTGGTCAGGTCATCTGTGCGGCAAGTAAACGTTTTTTAGTGCTTTTAGTAAGGGCTTGTACTTAGAATACAGCATAATATGTATGTCGCAGTCATCTGGTTGAATCAGTCATTTGATTGTATCCCTAGCGCGTTAGTCAAATGACGGCATTTAATTGAATGACTAAAGGAGAACTCGTCAAGTTATTGAATGAAACGCTCAACGTCTTGACTAAACGTCATTTAGCATTGTCGTTGAATGGGATATAGCCGACTTTGTAATGTTTTTTTTTTAATACGTATTCGCTTTGAAGCGTCACTCGGGTGTTCGGCATGCACTATCTGTCTTTATTTATAAATCTGTGCTTCCCTTTCTCAAATATATTGTAAAATTTACCGCGCCTTAAATAAAATTACATATAACCAATCATTAAACCTTAACACTGAGATTTGATGCGATTGCGGCCACGTGTTGAATAAGCAACTGAACTATCAGGAAGGGTTTACGTAAATATCGACCGCAGTGTATTGTCTTACGGTAGTTGTTTTATATAATGACAAGGACTACTTATATTTCTATTAACCACGTACAAGTAAATGACGGCATTCTATTTATAACCGCATGCTTATCCAAATAAATAAAAATATATTATGTACCGGTGAAGGAAAACATCGTGAGGAAATCTGCATGCCTGATGAGATTGAAAGTCTTTTAAGGTATGTGAAGTTCACCAACCCGCACTGGGCCAGCGCATCGGTGAACTATGGCCCACTACCCTCCTCGCCGTATTTCGAGAAGGAGACCCATGCCAGTATAAGGGTTGATACTTTACTTTACTTTTTTACTTTTTTATATTATATGTTACAAGGATTGCATGCATTGCAGCCGAATTGAGCTGGTACGACTGGGCTACTTCTCGCTCACGTAATAAAGTAACAGATTTGCTGCTTTTTGGTTAGTTCGTAATTTTAATGTGGCTCATTTAGGGAGGGGGGGATAGGGAAGAGGAGGTCGCTGGTCATCATAAAGCTTCATCTGCTCAGTTGCCTGCTATTGATGCAAAACTTTTTCTATATGAATTATCGTATGTTTTTCCATAGTAATATATTGGTTCCACGCCCATAAATTATAAATTGAGAAGCTGTATCAATTCGCATGACTTATTATTGTTTCATCTATGTGTAGGTATGTACGTAACATACATTACTCTAAAACTCAGATTAGTTTGTATATGTTGCCAACTAACTTGCAAATCATACTATTATATTATTTTCTTAAATAAAGTAAATTTTTCTCTTCTTCTTAGCATTAGTATTGTAGAAAAATAATAAAGGACTCATAAAGGAAAGTCCAACGAGAGGTTCATACTTCGCAATGAGAATTGAGTTCAAAACTTCGTCATAAATTTTATTAAATTCACGTGACATTATTTCTTGACAGTATTTTATCTTCATTTTATCTAAATGTATATTATGTTCATTTTATTACGCATCTTATCCTCAACTAGTTTAGGCGGGGTTTAACTAGACTACGAAACTATTTTAGGGTATTGTGGGCTGGAGAAAAAACAGTAGAGTAACAAGTATATTATTTTATTATATAATTGATTATATACGTTTCATTAAATCCTAAGACGTTTTAAATATTTCAGGTTTTGTTATTTGACTTTTGTCTTTGGTATTTAGGAGGATGGACTGGTGGGAGGTATGCGCTGCGCTACTCTGAGTACCACCATCTCCACTTGTTTCGAAGTGAAGTGAGTTTAAAGTAAACTAGTTTATGAACATGCGTGACGTTGACCACATACCATAAGGTGGCACATTTGACAGTTTGCTTATACAACCAATTGAAAAAAAATAGGGATTAATATAAATAAGTATATAGCCACTGTAATCAGCTTAAATCAGTTTAATAGTTAATTAACCGCTTGTTCCGTTTAGTTTATATTATATGCTCGTCTGCTGTACAAACATCTGCGTATGTGTTAAATAAAACAGCATTTTTGTGTAAATGGCAGGAAAGGCATTAGGCAGCATCAATACAGTCAAAATAACTTATCTTATAGCACAAGACAGTCAATAGTCTTGGCTTCAGCGTCTACTTGATTCGTCTGCCATATGTCCTATCAAACTAATATAGAAAAGCCAGTTAGTTATAGAAACTGTCGATAGAAGCGAAAATTTATAACTTAGAATTCCAATTTGTTATATTAAAGTTGGAATTTCGAATTTTCGAATTTCGAATTTATGGAAATAAAAAAAAAGAGACGCGAACCGATAATATTTTTCTACATCAAAAAGTTCTTAATGCGGTTAAAGAAGTTTTCACTACAAAAAGTTGTAAGTAGATATATAAGGGACCGTACTAAGAATGGATCCTCTCGCACTTGTCAGCCTAGTGTTGTATAACAGCCGCAATACGATTTTCGTATGTCGGTGTAGCAATAAAATTAAAAATGGCTGTTGCTCAAACTATTAATCAGTTTAACAGAACGGAATGGATATTCGCTTATTATTTACGATTGAAATTCGATAATAAATCATTGAGGCTATTATTGTATCAAATAATATGATTGGTTTATTACTTAATAATAATTAATTGATGACTCTATTCCTTGTTGGGCGTAACTGTAACTTGGGGTGTTCTTAACAAAATCTAGATTTTCCTATTCCGGAAAAACTATGACAAATATAATATTAATATTATTAAAGTGATCTAATCTAATACCTAAAATTATATAAAAACATTGTAATTATTATACGTGAGTTTCAGCCTGAAACTGTTCCACACGAATGTTGCCTATTAAAAGATGTTCGATCATAATCTCAGTGCTAATAACTCTATACTCTCCTAAATCCCATGTATGGTCAAAAATCTATCCGAGGATCCTGGCTTCATGCCTAAATGCTTTTGCCTGTTAAAAAAAATAATAGAGAAAGGCGAAAGACGGGCGCGCGGCTCAGTTAATGCTACAAGTAAATCGCCGCGCTTAACATTCTGATCATCAGTATTTGGAATGAGGGACGATTACGTGTTTGGTCCATATCTACATATTTATTACTAAAATACATGTTAGGCTGTATCGTAATAATGCTATAAATTTTGTATTATTGTCCTCGCTTATGTAAATTAGATTTGTATCGAATTGATGTTACACAAGACGCAGATACACAATCTCACTTCGGTAGAAAGGGCGCTAAAATAATGCTGAGATTATTGTTCAAACAGTTTTACGAACAGAAATATTTACCTCCTATCATTTTCTCACCCAATTTTTTTATTTTATTGATTTTATTAAGTGTTAGCGCAAATAAAACGTATTTATATATTTTTCTATTTAATTTAATATAATTTAACTTTTTTTTATTATTTCCTATTGTTCTAGTGCCTAAATTTCAATATAATTATGTAAAGTTAGGACAAACTGAATATTATGTAATACTTGTAACAATAACATGATATTACGAGTAGAGCCTCGGAGCTGTTAACTGAGTGGGCAGTGGTAGCCCGTGTTGCTATACTTTTGTGATAAATTTCCTATTGTTATCCAAACAACAATCTGTGACAAGAAGATAAAGACACGACGAAGCGAATTTTAAATTCATTCTATCTTTCACTTCACACTAGAGCACTTCGACATTGATCAAAATTTGGATAATTATTTTGGCATTTTGTTATCAAAGGAGAAAAATATTTTTTAAGCCATAATAATAATTAATAAACTTGTATTTTTTAAATGTAGATTAGAAATATCATCTTGTATCAAATAAATATAACCATGTAAATAAAAACAGCTTAAAATGGTATTCTTAGACATGCTCAAAAGATTTGAATTATTATAAGTATGTAAAGCAATCGATATACTATACATTGCGCCTGTATAATAGTGAAAATAAATTATCTTTGATAAATGGAGAACGTACAATTGGCAACATTTAAAATTGTGCACAAATAATTAGCTTCGGTTTAGCCCCAGAATAAGGACACTGTTGCAATAAGGGAAGTTGAGTTCATGAAAATTATTTAGAAACATATCGGTTTTCTGTTTTACTTGATGCACGAGATTTACGTAAAATGCAAATTTAGCATTTTAATTGAAATATATACTAAATGGAACTAGAAGGCAGCTTACAATAAGAAATGACAAGGGGACTGCATATAGCATTTTTAATTGCTTTAAAAATAAAATTGTCCACCGTACGTCTTAAGTGTCTTGATATTATCGAAAAATAAGATTGAGTAAGCTAAATTTAAATAAATAGTTATAAAAAAAAATCACAAGACATACAACTTTACGAATAAGTCCGGAACATAAACGATTTTGTAATTATGTGGTAATAGAGATCCAGCCCGCATTCGATCGCGTCAAGTGCCCATTTCCTCTCTTGCAGACAAGTCAATTGTGCCCTATGCTTTTTTCTGCTGATCGTATAATCGTATTTAATGTGACAAAGTTATTCTTATCATCACTTAACTTGACTCGAGTTTTAAAGATTTATTTAAGATTAACTGTTGCCCGCGGCTTTGCCCACGTTAGCAAAAAAATCCTTTTTGTTTAATGTATCCTATGTTACTTCTAGTACCTCTGAGAACATAAAGTGTACAAAGTTTCATGATGATCTATTGAGTAAATTTCTCGTAAACGAAAGCGTAACAAACATCCCTACGTTCGCATTTATAATATTAGTAAGGATACCACACCTTGGGAATAGACCGATGTTCTGAAAAAAATGAATAGAGTTTCAACTTATGCCACGCCGTTAAAGGGACCTTTGCTTCGGAAATTCATAATTCTAGCCTATGTGAATTGTGTGTGAGTTATGATGTGAGTTATTTGCGTGATAATGGTAAATTATCATTTCGTCTTAGCATAGAAAATGTAATGTATTATAGATGGCCATTTATGTTCGAGTGTTATTGTATTAGGACAAATAACTTATGACGTTCAGACAAATACGATTATTATGATTTCAAATTGATTTCCAGATTATAAATTCCATGAAAGAAAGAAGAAGAAACATATTCTACACA
Organism: Lycaena phlaeas; assembly: GCA_905333005.2. Classification (NCBI taxonomy): domain Eukaryota; kingdom Metazoa; phylum Arthropoda; class Insecta; order Lepidoptera; family Lycaenidae; genus Lycaena; species Lycaena phlaeas. The sequence continues at coordinate 14,974,341 of HG995167.1, read as the reverse complement.
ATAATGCAATAACATATGCACTTTAGAAATCACACCTAGATTATTGCCTCGTGAAAGATTGTATCTAAATAAATGAGGTGTTTATTTCTTAACAATTTAAAGGTGTTAAGTATGGATTTTATAGATGTTAGATTGTAAGGTTGGCTGAGTTCAGTGTTAAAATGAGCAGCAGTATATGTAAGTATATGCTAATTGTCAAGAGATGTAGATTAGATTCATGTATTTTGTAAAAGGCATAAAGTCTACGATCCCATTACTATCTTAACAATAACATTTAAACTACAAATACACAATAAACTTTTTTTTATCAACATAGTACGGACAAAGTAACATATTAAGGCCTAGTTCATACACGGCGGGCACCTCTCTATTTCAGACCCGCGTCGCTTGCAATCGTGCGATTCCCGCGCGTCTGAACGAACCCTTAATAAATTTCTACATAGTATAAAATTCCGCGCTATGTATCCGTGTTATTATGATGTTTGTCTGGTGGTTTGGTGGTACCTCCCGCCCACATGAAATCGGCGTACAGTGACAGCTATTGCTAAGTCCGTGTTGTGTGTTTCCAGTGGCCTATTAGGGTGATAGGGAAAAGAAGGGCAACTCATGTGCAGAACGCAAGGCTTTGACTGTTCGTTTGCCCTCCTAAGCTATTAAAAAAAAACTCTAAGAAGTCATGTTGCAAGACATAAATAAAATGTTTCCCCTTAACGGAGGAATCTGGGGGCCTAGACAAAATGCCATTAAGAAAGCGTTAGCGAAGTTCGAAAATGATAAAATGTATGGGATTGACATAAGGCCGTGCTTAATCACGTGGTCCATCCTATACATTTTATCATTTCGAACTGGCTTTTGGCTAGGCCCCCTGGCCTTCACCAGGGCCAGTCTGTCATTAAGGTGATCCTGTTGCCTGCAGATCCGGACCCTCAAAAAGCGACACAAAACCCTCGCAGTGGTTTTAGTTTGTATAGGGAACTAACGGGTGATGTCCCACATACGTCAGTGTCTACAAGAGGATTCTGGCTACATAAGGCAATGCATTTCCTACGTCATTAAAAAAAGGATATGAAAAAGTTTCATTACCGGTGTAATATTTATCTCAAAAATTAATCGTTACACTTGAGTATTATGTTAAGCAAGGTTAATTTATTGACATTCCATTATAATACCGAAGGTTTTAAAGCGGAAACGTTTTAAAATAAAATATATATAAAAACAGGCTGAATGTTCGGAAAAGCGTTACGATTTAGGTTGTTAGTATGAAGTAGTGTACATTAGTGATTGTATTGATATCATATAACTTTAAATGAACAATTCTTGTATATATAATCTGAATCTCGGAAACGGCTCCAACGATTTTCGGGAAATTTTATACACATCGAGTTTTGGGGTCGATTAATCGATCTAGCTAGGATTCATTTTTAGAAAATGTAGTTTTATTCGTTGGTTATATGTTTATCTTTACCGAGAAAATGCAATACAACAATCCTTCGTGATTATTTCTGGTTGGAAGGTGTTTTATCTGAAACTTATGGTAAAAAAGGAAAATGGAAATCAGAGGACGGTATTGATACATATCTACATTTACCAGAAACGATAGTCTACTCTTCGAACTCTCGAATGAGAGGTCTGGATTCGACGATGGTCAATGTTGTGCCTTGAAATAGGTTTTCTAAATTTCAATGTGTACCTAAACTCGAGACCACCGCTCGCTCACTGGCGAAAAAAAAACTGCATGCTTCATGAGAAAAAAGTATTTCAAGGTATGCTAAATACATTAACCCGTATTGGGCCAGAGCGACAGTGAACTATGGCCTAATCCCCTTATCTGATTTCAAGGAGGAGACCCATGCCCAGTTGTGGGACATATAAGGGTTAATATTTAACTTTGTAGATTTTTACATTACTTTTTCCATTCCAATCAGTATATAATATTTAACGTTGAATTGACTTTCATAAGGTACTAACTTTTTTTATTCGAATGGACCTATGCTGTTGGCCTTAAGGCCTTTAAGCTTCATCGGAATAGTAGATAAGCAGATGGCTCATCTAAGACTTAAGGTTAAGGTAGTAACTGCAGCGTTGGCTGTCTTAGGGTTTAGAACTACTTACGTGAGAAGACGTCCAGCCTCAGGATTCCGGTAGATGTCACATTTGTGGAGAGGTCGAGACGGGTCGCCGGGGATGTACTGGCCCGTCCTCTCGCAGAGGGCGCGGTGTATTTGGAACTGGAGGATCGTGCTCACGAAGTATCTGTTAAAGAGTAAAAAGAAAGATTCAATGAATGTTCTTTGTTCTACGCATCAAAAGTACTTACAATTATATAACAAAAAAACCTTTACAATTCAATGCAGACACAAAGGCGACCTTATCGGTCAAAAGTGAATATTTTATAAAATAATAGTTTTGTACTATTTATGTGGCTTAATAATTCGACGTAATAATTACGTGACGTCAGCAAATTATTATGAATGTATTTAAAAATATTTTTAAGTGTTAGATTTATGACTTTGAGTAATTCGTAAGTAGTTTAGATTTGTGATCACAGTAAATTGAGTTCTCCTTGTATTATTATTTTATATTAATTAGTATAATCATACATTGTAAATAGGTAATTATTAAGAAAAAAAAATCTGAAACTAATTAGACTAAAATTAAAACTTAGTTATATGGAATAAAAATCGATTTATGTCCACGAAAAATATTCTTAACATTACGACTCGTACGACGGTGGTTAATTCCTTAGTCTATACAATAATTAGCAATACAATATCTGAAGGGATTTAAAAAAAAATGTATACGCCGCATAACATGACAGTCTTCGTAGACAATCCAGTACCACAGTATCGTCAAATTAAAAAAAAATGTCATACCTAACTACCTATCCACCTCTAAGAACTGATTGATGTATTCTTGCTGGCATTAGCTCTCCCTTCCCTGACATATCTGGACCATTAAAGGCTGCGATTACATAAACAGTGGTTGCGTGTCCTAGGTATTATATATTTGCAAACGCTATGCCTGTACTTAAGCAGTTATGACATGCGTAATTAAAGGCTATCCGACAGGTTCCAGGCTACACAATGATTATATAAAATATCAATAACGTGAAAATTGCATATTTAATATATACAAGAGAAAACGTTTATTATGTCTGAGAGTCAATAATTTGTCATTGATCTTATGAATTATTTACCTATACCTCGATACAAAATTGAGAATAAAAAACAAAAAATCTATAACTTCACGTAACAAATCAAAAACTCATCAAGATATTTAAAAATATTATTTGTATTATTTATGTAAGTTTCGGCCCTTGATTGAATGAGTAAATGAAGTATTCTTTAGTAATAATAATAATTTTTAGATTTTTTTATGTATCATAATTATTATTTTTATACTATAATTTTTACGCAATAAGTGGAAAAAATAACTAAGGTGTAATTTAAAATCTCCAAACAATGTTTAAAACTTATTTTTACAAATAAAATATCTTTACGTTGGATTTGTGTATAATAAATAATAATCATATCTGTAAGATCTTTTTGCACTGAAAAAAAAAATGTATTTTACTAATCCAGGTTTGATGATACTAATAATATAGAAAAGCTATTAAAGTTGCTAAGTGGAACGTTCCATGTATGTTAAAAAGCGAAATTAAATAAGAGTACGAAAAAAACGTTACAATAGTTGTCTATCCAGTTCTCCATAAACGTGAAGTAACTCACCCGATGGTAACACCTTGTAACATGTCGGGACGGCACATAACATACGTAATCTATTTGAAGTCAAGGAAAGGGCTGAAACTCGTACAAATTACTTATTAGCAATTCTGACTGCAAGTTGCAACATTGTGTTCGAATTCATAGAGATATTCTCCTTCTATATTTAATCTCGCTTTCCATAGACAAACATACCGGTAAAGGAAAACATACCGGTGAATGAAAACATCGTGAGGAAACCTGCATGCCTGACGAGATTGAGTCTTTGAAGGTATGTGAAGTTCACCAATCCGCATTGGGCCAGCGCATCGCTGAACTCTGGCCCATTAATACTCCTCGCCTGATTTCGAGGAGGAGAACCGTGCCCAGCAGTGAGACATAATATCTTTTAAGCGTTAATACTTCCAAGACAAAAGCTTTGGGCCAAAGGGTTCGTTGCATAAAACATATCGAGGGGTAAATAGCAAAGTAACTCAAACGCAATTTTGATAGCTTTACAGGAGAGCGATTTTAAGTTAAAAATTTTGAAAAAAAAATCATTACTTTTAAAGTATTTCTTTCTTTGGACTATAGCTGGAAGTATATGAAAGTATGCTATAAAAGCTTCAAATATATGTAGGAATCATTCATTTATACGCATTTTACAATGATTTAGATGTCACTGAAGTCAAAATGACCTATTTTCTGCTTAAGGCAAAGTGCTTCAAGTACATTGAATTTTAGTAACAAATTAAGGATAAAAGATTTATAGGCCATAATTTAGCCTACTTGTTCAGGGTGAAATTACTTTAATCTTAAGAAATTTCCAAATAGATCAAGGAAAAATAATTTAAATTCAGTATAGATTAAAAATAGATCAAGGTAAAATAATTTAACAGGGAACCACTTTAAGAAAAGAGAAAAAGGGCTTACAATACAAATTTTGTCTTGATAATTTTACTAAGTTCATAGAAAGAAAGTCAAGTATAGGAATTTTGATCTTTAAGGTACCAATTTAAATAAGATAATCATTACGGTAAATCATTTAAAATAAAAAAGGAATGAAATGTTATTATAGAATTTCTTCTAGTAGTCTTCTAAATTAGTTCAAGGTAAAATGGCTCAAGCGCTAATGCAAGGTGTAAAACGATTCAAACGACATATTTTAATAAGTCTGATCAGGACGAAATACTTTATAGCGCAGTGTGATTTACTGTATGGCAGGTAAAAAAGAATCAAAAGGCTTATATCAGAAAAGTAGTAAAAGGAATAAAAGCTGAAGTAAACAGTAAATAGATTTATATGTCCCTAAAAAAGATTTAAGGGCAAAGTTAGAAAAAAAGATGATGTTTTTTTGTCGCTTCACACTGCGATATTAGAAATGATATTCACATTTTGAAAGCAATCAAGCGCCAAAAACGTGGTCCGATTTTTATAAAACCGAGCTCAAAAGACGCAGAAAAATTCGCTGATTACAACGACATATATAACTCAATATCACCCAAAGTGGCGTTTGAGTCACTTCGCCTTTTACCCCTCGATATATTCGGTCACTATGTCCAAAGGTGACCGAGTCTTATAATAGTCATTATATAAAACGTAGGACGTACATTATACATAACTTTTATTACAAACTAAACCCGCTATCGATGCAATTAATATTATTTTATTACCCCAAGTTTCTCCAAGATATTTCGCATCATTACATCAAATAATTATGTATATGACGAAATGCTATATATAATGTTACATTACTGATCGAACAATTATGTATATGCTCTACATGTTTCATAGTTCAATTTAAGACAACGCAACCAGTTCACCGAGTAAGCCGGTCTCATCATAGTGCGTCAACGCACGAGAAATGGATCGACAAGGCGGTGGATTGTAAACTTTATGGCGTTAATGTTATGGTTCAACATGAAGTGTTCAATTTTGAGGCTAAGAATGCGATAATTATCGCCGCTCGTCTATATTATTCCGCTTCGTTTGTAAGCGTGCGATTGTGAGCGATTTTTAGTACGCTCTATAAGACGTATTTTTTCATAAATATCAATGAACTTTTTGTAACTTTTCTGAAAAAAATCATTTAAAGAATTCTCGATTTAAATTGAATTGAAAATCCGGTAATACTGTCAATTATCGAACAAAAATTTATTTGACGGTAATTGAGATGACATTAATAAAAAGCTAAGGAATAAGGAAGCTAAAGCTTGTTCAGTATGTCATACAGTTGGGCATTAAGTAAAATACACCCAAAATATAGTTAAAAACATAAGATATTTTATTTAAATAAAAGTTCAAACAAATGATCATACAATTATATTATATACTAATATTAAGAGGTAAAGTTTGTGAGTTTGTGAGGTTGTATGCGTATGGGTTCCGAAGTACTCGGGCCAAACAACAGAGTACCTATTATTCCTAGTATATTCTATAGAATAAGATATAGCTAGTAAAAGACATATCTATAACTATAAAAAATACAAAAAGTTAACAGTAATATATAAGTTATCATAATACTCGGCCAACTTGGTGTTCATTAAGAAGGCTTACGACTAGTAGTATAATAGTTGTTAATATTGAAATATTTATCTCCAATTTATGTTAATAAAAATTGCAAAAATATTTTTAACAAATTGTAGCATAATCTGAAATGTTATATGAATATACCCGAAAAAAATATATATAAAGATCAGTTCCTTTTATAATTTAGAGTACCCCGTCTGTCGCTTGCACTCACACCCCTCCGCTGTTACGTGGCTGTAACATCAACAAATAATTTACAATTCGCACTGATTCACCGGCTCGTTGGGCAATCGCCTGCTGATTGATAGAAGTATGCATGCTATGCGGTTATTTAACTTTTTACATTAAACACCACTAAAACGGGAACGGCACGTAAATGCCAAGTGAGCAATTTTTACAGGCTTAATGACATGATTTATTGTGTTGAAGGCATGTTAGGAATCTATCTAATGGATGACATTTTATAAGATGTTATGTCTTCCGGAGAAAAAAAGAGTTAGGTTGAGTCAATAGTTGCGAGTCATAGTTTTTACACTTTTTATTTGTATAATATAATAATAATTATCTTCCGCCTTTATCCGTGCACGGTTGAACATAGGCCTCCCTCAATGAACGCCAAGACGACCGACCCCTTGCCACTCGCATCCAACACAGACCGGCCACTGCTCAGAGATCGTCTTCCCACCGAATGGCCGACCAACACTTAGTCTATCTAAACGCGGCCTTCAGTCTTGAACCTTACTGGCCCATTGACCATACCCCAAATGGATTACATGCTGAGGCGTATGGTATAAAGCCTAATATTTCGAAACCCAAAGAAATATATAAAATAGGAACTTTTATGAAAAGCGTACAGGGTACACCTTACTACGATGAAAGTAACGATTTATAATTTACTAGCTCTTGCCCGCAACTTCGCCTGCGTTAACAAAGATTTACAACGGGAGCTTAGAACGCAAAACAAGTAACTTTTCTGGTTGATTTTTTAAACCTTGTGTCCGAAAAACCCACATATGTTACGGAACCTTATTTTTTTTCAGAATAAAATGTAGCCTATGTTACTCGTGGATAATGTAGCTTTCGAATGGTGAAAGAATTTTTGAAATCGGTCCAGTACTTTTAGAGCCTATTCATTACAACCAAACAAACAAACAAAGTTTTCATCTATATAATATTAGTGTAGATGTAGATTAGTCGATAGACTGCCAACTTATAGATTATTAGTGGTAATATTAGCAGACAGACTCCAATCAAACGTCAAGTAAAATAATTCTTCATAATATAATATCTCGTTAGGCTGACTCGTATTCTGTTTCCTATATAGGCTAACGTAACTTGTTACTATTAATTAAACGCTTGTGAGTCTAGCTGACAGCTGTTACGCTGCTGAGTTACCACTGTACAAATTGTATGTCTGCAATTTGAGGTTTCACATATTGTGGCACACACATGTCAACATTTACTTGTGAGAATTATTAAATTAAAAAAATAATAGTTTTCGCTTATCACAGGCGTACTGTGATATATACCTACCATAAATTGAAATGGATTTAATTTTATTATTACAAATATATGTATTTTTATATGATTTAACTTTAAACATTTATACATATAAATGTTTAAAGTTCATGACCCCACATATTAGGCAATGACTAGGGTTTCCAGGTTGCCAAACCCAAAATTGGCTTGGCCGGACATTTGGATTAAAAGACCGGACACCTAACATTATTTAGGATTCTCTCTCAGTATTTATAGGCACTACAAAGAAATTGTATGTAAAATCAGGCTTTTTTAATAAGTATCATACATTTTGTTAAATTCTAGCGAACTAATAGACAAAATCGAATGCCAAGACAGTCTTTTGCAAAATGTAAAAAGTCTAAGAAAGTCCGGACACCGTTTATTTTGGCCGGACACTTAATCAAAAAGCCTACCTATGTCCCTCTATCCGGACGTCTGGCAACCCTAGTAATGGCTGTTTCTAATTTCCAAAGCGGAGCTAATATTTGATACTTTTTCTAGTCTACAAAAATTACTTTTTAGTCTTATTTTTTCTTAGCTAAAATACACTTAGGTAAGTTTTGTAATAAAAGTATTCTTTCTTATTAATGTTATTAATGTTTTTTCTATATGTTACATATATTATTTTAGTATATATCACGATCAACATAACAAACAAAGAAATGTCTGAAGTAATGAATTCATAATTTCTACCATCCTCATTAGATGTGGTATATCTTTTTTATATCCATCGTTGTGACAACTTTTAAGGAGGGTAATGAGTTTCAACTGTGTAATATAATGCCAGGCATATCTAACATTCCCTTAGCCAATACAGCATCAAATGGGTAAAAAGCCTCCTATATTTAGATGTCATAAATGCTTATCGTGGGCAATGTAAAAAGCGACGTGAGGCACGATAGAATTTCCTAGAAAACTAACACAAGAAAAGTCTAGAAACAAGTCAGGTTGGACTTAGTAGCTTTTAAAGTCTTGGATTCGTATTCGCTTTAAGAAATTTACTTAAAAATGGTATATAGTAAAAATATCATTTTAGATTCATTTTAATTAATTTTACGTTTCTGATAAGATGTTGCTATCCGAAAAAAAAAATTACACAAGTGAGGAAAACTGTAATTTCGCAATAGTCACAACTCAATCGCAAGATGCTTGATATTTCCACACTCCTTGCGACACACGCTTAGTAAACAACTCGTTGTGACAAATTTTTAAATACCTAACATTGTTGCCTTCTTTATAAAATCGGATATTCTCCTGATTTACTTTTGACACTTAAATAACCCTATCTTAGTAATAAAATGATCAAAGAAAAATAATCCTACTAATATTATAAACGGGAAAGTTTGTAAGTATGGATGGATGGATGTTTGTTACTCTTTCTTTAAAGTACTGAATAGATTTTAATGAAGCTTTACGAAAATCTATTTAGCATTAGAATATGCTTTAGTTTATCCCCATACGTGGCGAAATCGAGTGGCGCTGGTAGTATGACATAATGTCTCTCACAAAAAAAGTGTAAAAATATAATAAATACAAACTCCTAGATACAATGAAATATATTATAATATGTCTATTTATTATAATGTAGATAATAATAAATATTATTAGCTTTAAAATCATAACTCAATAAGCCGGAGGGTGTAAACTAAAAAGCCTCAGGCTAGATAAAAAGTTGTAGAAGAAATTTATTACACCGTCTGAAACTCACGGCGTTTTAGCCCTTGTCAATTTTTCCCGCCTCGCCAAGCATCAATTGTATCTGCAAAATCAATTTTGCAAAAGGGAAAGTTAAGGCACTGAAGTGTAATGAATGCAGGCAACCGCCTGCTACGATTTACTGGCCTCAAGTGCACCGTGAGGTAGTCAATAAATAAAACATCACTAATATATAATATGACAGTAGATCCATATAATAGGGCTTTATGGCTGGGATAATCCGACTTATCAGATATTCTTAAATTCATTCTTTTACTAAGGGACTACAAATGAGTTTTGAAGCTGCAGCCCAAGGTTCGTGTATATAAAAGACTCGTACTGTTGAAAACAATGTGAAATAAATCAAAATAAATAATGTCGATTACTAGTAGTAGGCTACTAATATTTCAGCTACTGCAAATGGATTCTTCTAAGTCAAACTTTGAAAGAAGCTGTCAGTCTAACAGAAGATTAATTTCATTTTTATTAGAAACATATATTATTACAAGAATGAGATAAACATTTTGATGAAATCAATAAAAATATGAAAAATACAAATACGCAGAATTAGCGATAACGATATGCTTAAGAAATATCGCCGGCCCTGTTTGAAATATTATATTATAATGAATCATGAACGATTATAATGATAAATCATTTCATTGACAAATGGTGCAATAACACTAATCGCTTGTCATTAAAAAAAGGTGAATACAATCTTGTCAAACCTTTCTCCGGTTTCTGAGACTGCGCACACTATAGTCGATTCTTTGATAGTAGTAGGTACATAATATTCTATGGTATTTCTTATAGGAGAGAGGGCCAACGGGCAGTCATTTAATGAGCATAGTATAATTATGATATATAAACTTATATTATTTGTATTTTATGAGATAGATTTAGAATAATATGATCGTAGTTCCTTTGCAATGAAAGGTTGAAGTTGGCTAATTGAAGACTACTAGGGTCGTGTAGAACGAACATAGGGTACCATAAAATATTTGGATGCTTTTTATATCGCAGGGAAATCCTGGATGACTGGGATCTCCAGGAGGATATTTAAACGCTAGAATAGTGAAAATCAAGTTAAAGAAGAAAAACAGTAGCAGTCAACAAAATAAGTATTGCGTATTAAAAGAACCTAATCTATCTGATATTTTATCTTACATAGATTGACTGAAAGGTTTAAACTTAAGGAGTACAAGTATGCCTTTTTTATAGGCTCTAACTGGTGATGACAATTTATCCGCTGTGAAATATGCTTACCGAAATACTATATCGTCCGCATTCCCAAACATGACTTCCAGTATTTGTCCTACTTGGACTGCATCACAATAAAAAAAAAGCCATTTCCTGATAATCTAAATACCAAAACTGAAGTGCAATAAAATGTGCATATAATTAGTTAATAAAATGACCATGTGAAAAAATTGTACTTGCATAAGTTAGCGCGTGCGTACGTAGGTACTGATGAAATAAGGTAACTGAAATTACTGGCATGATTATATCATGATAATATATTTCGTTTTGAGTAAATTCGGGAAACTTGCCATATTTTTCATGAAGTTGGTAAAATTATATCATAATATACTATTTTATTTTACTACTAATATAATATACTATTTTACCAATTATAATAAAAATAATAATAATATATAATATTTTTTTATGACAAAAAAAAACCTCTATATATCAAAAACAATAAAATTATACTGTTAACTTAACACATTAACGGGTTCAAAAAGCTCTTTAGCAATTTAGGTCCGCACCCCCAGAGGAATGTGTAATCGGGGCCAAATATGAGGAAAAGGCTCGATGCCTATCTAGGAAGGAAATCCCTTAAAATTTTTCTAAATGTTGTCTTTGTGGTTGAGCGGCGCTGGGATGCATGTCAGTTGGATAGTTTCACTTTGCATACCGGGACTGAAACGTGAGTAGCAGACTGCAGACTACTTACTATTCCCTGACACTGGCCCAGGGGCAGTTTGCATCGGGGGGGGGGCGCTCGAACTACAATCCCCAGTTGGACGGCTCCATATATATATATATATATACTCCTTGGAGCGTCAGACGGAAAATAGTGACGCGACATGTCACACCACCCAGAGAACGAGCGAGCGAACTAGAGGAGCATCATGGTGTTAGTTAGGTTAGTAGGGTGTTAGTCCCGCAAAACCAAGCTACTATAATCTATAATTTCTCTATGTAAAACAAGTCTTCGAATAGCCTCGATAATACAAGCAACAGTAACATTTTTCATAAATTTTTTTAGCAGTTACAAAATGAAATCGATATGTTAAGTAATAAATTATATAAATTATAAAAACTTAACCTTTTTTAATGCAAATTTTTCATTATATTTTTTTCAAGGCTAAGGTCAGATTCGTAGAAATTATGGAAGATGAATATAGTGTCATTGTCAAACAATTGGGGTACTATAATTATGAAAATAATTATTACATTGTTTATGTTGTATGTAGCACATTGTCTGAAAGTTGTTGACCTGGTTTCAAGCTTCGCTGGCGTTTGACCTGACATCTATCTTGACCCTTGTTACGTGCTGAGATGACGGCTTATTTCACCGTATATGTACGTAATTTATGTGGGGCAAGCATGTTGGATGTACAACTTGTGATATGTCATAATTGCCATCAATAAGTGTCTTATTTGTATATTTCTTTTACATGATGGGCAAGTTTTAAAAGTCGAATATAAGTTTAACCCTTATTTATAAAATGGTGTTTAACTTAAATATAGGATATAAGGGATATCCTTTTTAGATAGATATATATAATATATAGATATCCTTTTTAGCACCAGAATAAAATACTTGAAAAAAAAAAAACAGTTCCATATCCAAATATTTTTATTTTTTAAGTCTTTATCTACTGGCCAGGTCTTTTGAACGTGCACAGCGATATTTCCATTTTCAAAATTGAAATACATTTTTTCTCCCTCACAGATTATAAATTTACTCTCGTATAATGAATTGGCAGTGATAGAAAAAGGTAAAAATATAAATTGAGGCTTGAACATTATTATACTAGCGACATTTTAAAAATATGATGACCTAATCCAGAGAAAATTGTAGGAATATAATATATTTTTGTTTGTCCTTAATATTTATTAACACGACATTGGTATTTCATGCAACGCCCATTTGATAACGAGATTAGGTTACTGGCATATAATATGCATTGGTTATCTGAGCCTAATGATGTGGTCGGATAATTTGTTGTATCGGTTTGTGTACCTACCTACAAGGACTAGGTGAACGTTCTATCATCAGCTTTTTTAATCTTAAATTAACTTAATAAATTCCAAAGTTATTAGGTTTTTATTTTTGTTGTTCTTTCTAGGCAAAGCCGCTGAAACGATTTGGCAAAATTTAAAAAAAAGTGATGGCTAATATTTAATATTTTGATTTAGGATTTAGCATAACATAATTTATTATTATTATCTTAGATGAGCCATTTGCTCATCTACTTATCCGATGTAGTTTTAAGGCCTTAAGGCCAACAGTATAGGTCCTTTCGTAAAAAAAACACATTTTATTCATTTCGAGAATTTTCGTACGGGAATTATATTTTTCTTCATCATGTGTTTTGTCTAATGATAAAAGGTAAGTAAATAAGTAAAGGAGGAGTCTATCATTACAAATTTTTCTTTTATTAGAGTCAGAATTAAACATAAAGATTAAATAGTAATTTATAAATTATATATTGTAGATTGTATACCTATGCTACATAACCACTGACTCAGCAAATATTAGCTCTATAAGAACAACATTGTTGAAAATGAAATGATTTTATTAAGGATTTTATGTAATGTCTCAATAAGTCTGAACACTTGGTTCCGTAGCTATGTCCACGTGTGACCTACATATTATATGAAATAAATACATATAATATATAAATTAATAATTTATTGCTCAAAAACGACTACGACAAACAATATTATCTATCATAATCAAGTGTTACAGTTTTGCTTTCTGTACTATGGAAATAAATGAAAATTGGAACGACAATGAATATAAAAAAAAAATATATTTTTTATCATATACTACTAACAATAAAGGTTTTAATTAATGATAATTATTCATGTTTGTTTAGGGTTATGTGGGTTTTAATGATTTCTATGATGATTTGAATATTGCGTAAACGATTAAAACTTATGGGCTAAGGTTTGACTAATGGAACAAATTAATGCGTTTTAAATAAATATTTTATGTAATATTTGTGGCTGGAACAAATTGGAAAATTTAATCGTGGCTGCTAATCTTCAGCAAGATAGTAGCTGTGTGAAATGTATGACAATTCATTATTTCTTTGATAATGTAATACTGTTTTTCATAACGCAGTGAAATCCTGTATTAATACGGCTATATCTTCTTTTAGATTCTAATCCTATGAGGGACTGGCATCTAAGAATAGCCTTATCAAAATCAAAACCACTGCGAGTATCTTCTGCCACTTTTAGAGGTGGGATCCGCAGACAGCATTACCTCAGCGTATCTGCACCGTAATACTGTTTTGAATAAACTAATATATAAAATTCTCGTGTCACAGTTTTCGTTGCCATACTTCTCCGAAACGGCTTGACCGATTTTAATGAAAATTTTTGTGCTTATCAGGTATCTATGAGAATCGGCCAACATCTATTTTTCATCCCCCTAAATGTTAGGTTATTTTTTAGACAACATTTTTAATTTCTATTTTTTTATGATACAACATATAAAAATACATACAACCCTAAATTTTCACCCCTCTACGATCAACCCCTATTTTTTAATAGCGATTTTAGCAGAACGAAGTCTGTCGGGACAGCTAGTAATTACAGTAAAACTTTTTATGGCGATTATGAAAGATGTCCTTCACACGGCTTTCCTATGTTTGGTACATTTACATAATGCATACAGTACCGCTGCGAGGTATTCATTGTGTAACATCTATCACATCTAATTACATCTGGTTTTTATTTCTACAACGAGACTCTTTACCGGTGGGATGGGCTCTTTACCATCCTGCTCATTTCTACTAGGGAGAAGATTTTTTTAAAAAAGGGGGCAAACGGAAAGTGGATTCACCGGCCACGATGTGAGTGATAAATGAAATTCATGGACACTAATATAAAATTATCCCGTTACACTGAGAATTAGCAGGTGTATCGTCGGCCTTTGAAACCGTTTTAGACAAGAGAGCTAATTCCAAATTTATTTACGAACTAGGAGTTATGAATATTTTCAAATTATCATTATCATCATCATCAGCTTGTTTCCGTGTTTACGGACATTGATGAACGCCAAGACGACTTAAATATGCACTACTAACATTATCACCTGTAGGGCTATTCTGTAAGGTCGTTTACGAATCTCGAAAGCTGAATCCGCGGTTTTATGACGAATTTGACGGATTTATATTCTTTAAAACTCAACTCTCTATCTACATCAATAAAGATCATTTTCGAAGTGACGTAATGTGAACTCTATCACTCAGGTGAAGCTCGATATTGAAATGGTTTCTTACAGAATAGCCCTACTGAGGTAGGCCTATGTTCAGCAGTGGACCCGATTGAAGTTAATGATGATGATAATGATTATGATGATGATGAAAATCACCACACGTGATAATCCATCACGCATGTATAAGATTTTTTCTCAAGAGCCCGCGATGTTTCCTTTACTTTATAAGCGACATTGGCCCAGAATAATACTAATAACCTTAATTAACTGTTGCATAAGAATAAAGATTTTATTTCGGTACATTATACACTCAAATTAGGGGGAATACTTAACTGCGAAGTGTTTTATCTACATAATATTATATTCCAATGGATCAAAGTTATATAAGTTATTAATATTAGTAGAGTTCATTACACGATATATACACGACGTAAATATTCTTCCCCTCAGTAGTAGTACAAGGTTTTACACTTTGCGGTAACGTTTTTATATTTGATTTTTATGCACATTTCATACTCGCACAGTTCCGAAAATATAGTTTACTATGAAGCTATACTTTTGGTGTTCATCATAATCATCATCATCAGCAGCCTTTATCCATCCACTACTGAACATAGGTCTCCCTCAGTGAACGCCAACGCCGATTCCTTGCCACTCTCATCCAACATGAACCGGCTACTTTTGTTCTTAGTGTCCTTTAAAGATGTGCAAACTTAGTGGTAAGTATACACAATACGAAAAGGCATAAATGAAAGCTTTTAATACTAGGTTTAACGTAGGTGTACGGGCTCTATAATTTAACTAACTTTGTCTTCAAACGTTTTAATTATACCAAATATCTTCTGATAAAAAAAAAACAATTAAAACATCAATTAACCAAACAAAGCCCTTATATCAATCTCGCCTTGCCCAAAACGTTTCAAACTACAGAACAATAGCCTTTGTGATAAGTCAAAGTTAATAACAAGTACGTGAAATGTCAGGTGGGTTTAAGGCCTGGCCAATAGGTCCCTGGCACAAAAGGTAGGCGCGGGAAAAACGTGTGCCATTGGAAATGTTACATATATCTGTAACTAACATAATTTTACACATAAATATTTTATAAGCTAAAGAGTTCGTTTCTTTGTTTGTTTGATCGTTTGTAAATTAAAGAATTAGTTTCTTTGTTTTTTTGATCGTTTGTAAGTTAAAGAGTTCGTTTCTTTGTTTGTTTGATCGTTTGTAAGTTTCGATTTCGAGCGACGATGGTCCAGGGGATATTGGCTTGGTCTCTTGAGCCAGATGGTCCGGGTTCGATCCTGACTCCCCTTTGGTGCCTTGAAATGGTTTTTCTAAAATTCTAAGTGCACCATCACTCGCTTATTATGAAGGAAAACATCGTGAGGAAATCTGCATGCCTGACGAGATTAAAACTCTTTGAAGTTGTGTAAAGTTCACCAGGCCGAATTGGGCCAGCGCCTCGCTGAACTAAAGCCCTATACCCTCCTCGCCTGATTTCGAGGAGGAGACCCGTGCGGGGTGCCCAGCAGTGGGGCATAATATATGTGTTGCTACTTTTGTAAGTTTTGTTGTTTTTTTCGATGCTATCATATATTATACTACCGATTTGAAAAATAATTTTGCTTTCCTTGTATAAAATATACGATGTGCTCAGTTATAGATTAATGTTCAGTTATAGATTAATTCTAGATTCGATAGATTTTTAAGCTGTACTTGTAGCGCATTTGAATATCTAGGCACACATTAAATTTTAAATAAAGACCCTCAAAAACAGGAATTACCATAACACCTTGAATGCGCATACAAAATTATACTTTAAATTTATGTAACAGTTTTTTTTATTGCAAATTGTACTCAATACATTCTTTTATTCTAGATACTTCATCCTTAAACTAGTTTTTACGAAAACAAAAATTTTCCACAATGAAACACTAGATATTTTCTTTTGAGGTTTTAGCTATAAAAATAAGTTACATAAGTTTTTTTTAACTTATTTATACCACCTTGGAAGGAAGGCAATAATTCTGATTATTGAATACTCGAATTTCCAAAATCAAGTACTAAGACTCGTAAGTCCAAATAGGATAAATAAATAGAAACAAAGTGAAATGAACTACTAAATTATTCTGGTACCAAACGAGTTACCGTAAGTATATTTTAATGGTTTGCATGCCAAGGTCACAGGGAAACTTTTTCTTTCCGTTGACGGCGGCAGCACTATCGCCACAGATAATCTAAGTTTTGTGCCGCGAATCAAGTTAATTGTAGGTATGGCGGTATTGCAATGTGTCATACTGTAGCACAAAATGACGTTTATTGAATGGAGAAGGCAATTTATCATCAGCTTTTATCTGTTTAGGCCTCCCTCAATGAACGCTAAGATGAGCGACCCTTTGCCACTCGCATCTGACACAAGTCGGCCACTGGTCGATGATGGTTCCACCTGGTCAAGCGCGGTCTTTTGAACCTTAATGGCCTATCGGCCATTCGTTCTCCTGAATGCGTGACCAGCCACAGCCACTTCAACTTGCCTATTCTTCTTATTTTAGTTTATCGATGCAAAATATCTATGGGCATGCTTTAGCAGTAAAATCGACTCTATTGCTTTTAAAATGGCGCTGTAATGCCGCGATACCCACTACGCCTCCACTCTCGACTTCTTCGTGTGTTTGTGAGCTTTTGATGTTTTCTTCATTTTAATTCATTTTTAGTTACAGATTTTTATCAATTATTATAATACGAAAATAGATGTGTGTTGCGATGCAATACAATTCTGAAGAAACATACAAAAATTACTTTTAGTATTGTTCTGGTTATATACTTATTCGGAAGAATCTCCTATCAATCGCAAAAATAACATCTCAATCGATATGAGTAACGTCATTGGCTCTAAGAATAAAAGAAATACTTTAGAGACCTATATACCTACATCTTACATAAATAAAAACTATAAAAGCATCTTTAATTTAATAATTCCTCCTTTAGTAGCTAGATAAATCATCTATATTATGTCTATTATTCTTGTATATATTTACCACATCCACGTTTAGCTGGTATGTCGTGAACGGTACCGGAACGGCCAGCCGGACCCAGCCGAAGGGCACAGTCTCTCCGCGACTGAATGTTCGTTAGCAGTTTTATATCTGCTTTGTTATTCTTATTGCCTAGTTGTAACCAAAGACTATTGTATAAGATGTAACCGCAAATAATTGTGGAAGTAAACAGGAGACTATTTCCTACTCCTCCTGTATTTTTCTGACTGACTCATGACTGACTGACTCGTTGCAGGTCTAAAGGTAGTTTTGTATCTCCCTCTCCTTCTCCCTGAGATCGTGTCTAATGTTTTTTGGGCATTTGGTCACCGCGACAGTAGAAAGGCGTAGTTGGAGTGACTTAAAAATACAAAATTTTCCAGATCCCACTGGTGGTTTTTTACTCATATAAGTAGTCTAAAGACTTACGGCGGCTTTCAATATCCTATCTATTTTAAAATTTTCTTATCTATCTTGAAATTAATTTACCTTCTTATAAATATTTCAATAGTAATTATAATAAAACTTATAATAGTAAACAATCATAGATAAATGACATGATAAGTGAACATTTTTCAAAAATGCTGTCAGAGCAAAGAAAGCCTACAAAAGAAAGTAGACGACTCTAGAAGACCAGCATAGCATTAGAGCAAACTTTAAGAAAAACATCGCATGCAAGAGTATCGGGCGAATAAATTCATCATCATCATTAACCTCTATCCGACCACTGCTCGTCATAGGCCATACAATAAATGCCAAGATGGCCGAAATCCTACATAAACAAATGAAGAATCATAATGTTCTTAAGTCTTCTATTTCGAGAGTTAAGTAACGTCTCTACTGGTTAATTCTGCAAGTCATAGTTGCGGAAGATTTTAAGTAACATATACCAACGATGATTAAACGAAAGGTCAGGGTTTCTTGTCCTATTTAACAATAATCATCAATCCCCTGCCCACCTGTAATTTACATTTTTCCTCTTAGTGATATATCACCTGTTACATTGGATTGATCGTTGAAAATTTTCGGGATAGATTTGGATGAAAAATTACGAAGATAGAACACAATAGTAGCTATATTATATCGGCAGTAAATTGCCCACTTTCGGAATGGCAGTCAAGATATATTCCATGTAGTATAGCAAAGTAAAGTAAGCAATCAACACTTATAACACAATATGAGGAGAAGGTGTGTGCCCACTCCTGGGCACACACCTTCTCCTCGAAATCAGGCGAGGAGGGCAATGGGCCATAGTTCATCGATGCGCTGGCCCAATGTGGGTTGCTAAACTTCACATACCTTCAAAGACGTTACAATGTCATCAGGCGGTAACCTGAATGTTTCACCGGTATAGTATAACTTGACTATAAAATATTTTTTATGATGTAGTAACAAAGTGTCATTTGGAGGAAATATTAGCAGGATAATGGATGGCAATCGTTACATTTCAGCTTAACCCACATTCACGAACAATTCGACCAATCGTAATAATATCCTGTGTTTGGTAATGCGTTATATAATTCAAGTATCGCTTGCAAACCTAGAATTGTTTTAGGGAGTTTGCGTTGCGTTATATCTGCTCTATTACTTCATTTTCATTACTAATGTAAATAGAATTAGATGTTTAGACTCGAGAGTTTGTCTTTCTTTATAGATACGAAAATATTAAAATATACAAGTAATACTAGTTGTCCCGATTTCTTTATGCCAAAAGTACTAATACAAAATAGAGGTTGATCGTAGAGGGGTGAAAATTTAAGGTTGTATGTATTTTTATTATGTTGTGACATAAAAACTTAAAAAATATTCAAAAAAATAAAAATTTGTGGTTCCCTTAATATTTAGGGGGATGTAAAAGAGATGTTGACCGATTCTCAGACCTACCCGATATGCACACAAAATTTTATAAAAATCGTTTGAGCCGTTTTGGAGGAGTATGGGAACGAACATTGTGACACTAGAATTTTATATATTTTAAATTTATCGTCTTACGATTGTTTTGGTAATAAATATACGTGAGAAATTTGAGAGTATAAATATAACAAACATTACAGCTTCTCTAGACAATGATTTTAGGTTTATAGAATAGAATAGACAAAAGTATTTGTTATATCGAATTGCACGCTGAAAAGTCCTAAAAAAATCCCGAAAAAAACATGTGATTTTTTTAATTTTGTTAATGTCAGTAACAATTTCATAATATTATATTGATATTTTATTTCTATGCTATTATTCTTGGGTGAGCCACCTGCCCACCAACTGCTCCGATTTCGCTCTAAGGCCTATGGGCCACAGCATAGGACATTTAAAAAAAAAAACTATACTATTAGAGAATACGTAAAAGTTACTTATGTAGAGGGGTTAGACTACTGTAACGAGTTAACTACGTGACTAATTTCGTAGCGTAATTGTATATAAATAATTATTTATAAGTTGTCGACTATTATACTTAGTTATTATAAGACACTTTATTCCAGTTTCTGGTCTCTTTATGCACTAATCCAACTTGTATAAGCATAAATTATACGTAAACACAAGGAAATCTCTCACAAAGACGTAAATGAAACTAATTTGTTTAATGTAAAAGGGACCTCAAGGTTCCATTGCGTTTCCGCGTTTATGGGCCCCAATTAAGTATGCAATAATATTACATTCCTACGTATGAAATAATTACTCGAATAGTTGATAGGTAATGCGAGCTTTTGTAATTGCGCAACGGTATTTACTTCGGGCTACCATAGAGGTGGTGGTATGTTACCTAGGACATTTCAATATGTGAACATGAAATTATATAATATTGAAAACCGTCACCAACCACCAATGAGTTTGTTTCGCCGGATTTTCTCAGAAGGCTCGTCTGGCACTTATGGTTGATGCAGTCGACGTTTGGTGATATACATTACAAAACAAGTAGTACAATTATTATGATTTTTTTTAACAAGGTGTAAGTTCAGTTTTGTATGATTACGCTATTAAGCTTTGTCCCTCTGAAGTCTGCTATATTAAAATTCTACGAGATGGCTCTATGAAACATTGAAAAATGAGTGATTATAATATTTTATTGAGCATTTTCAAGGTCGATTACTTATCGATGAATGCGCTACCTTTTGATTGATTTAAGATGAGGCGTATCGAAATAGCCTCTTGCATGCTATTATCTAGATAGGTATGTCGAAAAGGGTGATTTGATTTAACCGCTCCATCATATACTAAACTAAAATTATAAGAAAATAGGCTTTCTGTTTCTTTATTACGATTTAACTCAAAAAGTACTAAGCCGATTAAAAAACTATTTCAACACCAGATTACCAAGAAATATAATAAATGCTTTGCCTTATATTCATCATTAAACACCGGGGTGAAGTGACAGCTGTCGCTACGTAGCAGTACGTAGCATACTGTCGCGTTTTGTGCCTCTTGTGAGTTTTCGAGAAAAGGAGAGCAACGCCTTTACGTAACCTTTGGTTGTAGGGATGTCTCTGGGCGTCGATAACTGTAAGGCTGCGACTGTTTGGCAGTCTCCTTATGATATGAAGGCAAGTTCAAAAGTTATTATTGTTTTATACAAAACTTATAAGTCTTTTCAAAGTTGTAGAGTTTTTATTTATTAGGTTTCTAGCTTGTCTAAGCTGTGGAGTGTGAATTGAGTTCCTGCATACATAAGGACGTAGGGTTACGGGAATTTGATTAGTGGGCTAACGGAAATATTGTAATTATGGGAACCGTCGGTCGCCCGAAGTACTCCAGAGGTAAAAGTGAAGGCCGACTGGACCGGACGCTCTCGCAACTGCGTGTGAACTAGTTGGTGACACATAGATTAATGCATATCTCAATTATCATCACTACATATTATAAAATAAAGTCGCTTTTTCTGTCCCTATATCCCTTTGTACGCTTAAATCTTTATAACTACGCAACGGATTTTGATGCGGTTTTCTTTATTGGATAGGACAATTCAAGAGGAAGGTTTATGTACATAATTTATTAAGTTTCTATATACATTGGCTAAGATATAACAATAATTGTTAGAGGTGTCGGAATAAAATTGGCCGTCCGGGAGTTTCCAACGAAAACGCTGCCTAAACCCTTTGAGATATATCAAAATAATGTATGGTGGAATTGTGTGTCTTAAATAGGTCTACAAAAAAGTCTGCGATGGCATATATCTATCTCTTAGGGATATCATACTATATCCACTTAATACTTTAAAAAATGGACAATTATAACGCGATAATTTGAAAGTTATTTACAAAAATACGGTATGAATCCTTATCATTTTAAATCAGTTAATTAGCTGGAGCACATAATGAAGATTATTTTTACCCTTTACATCATGCAAATTAAATGAATACTTTAGAAGATATGGCAATATCAAAATAATACGCAAGAAAATAAATCGTGTTGCCGTGATTTGAGAGGGCAGTGTAATATGTAATAGTATCCTAAATAGTAAATATGCATGCAGAAAGTCTGCATAGGAATATAATATGTCTTTATGTTCAAGATAACATATATCCATTTTAATACAAAAACTTAGTCATTATTGAAATGGAAAATGATCGTCATCAAACATGATAAATTCGTAAACCTAAGTTCACGCGGGCGAAGCTGCGGGTAACAGCTAGTAATATAATATATTAGTTGTTTTTTCTCATTATGAAATGTGCCCTAAGCACAACAAAACGCTATAAAAGTATGCAATATTATGTAATAATAATGTTAATGTCCTCATAACTGCATGAACAGAAAATTTTCCATTTGTAATCATTTTTCGAGCTTCGCGAAATTAATCCTACTAATATTATAAATGCAAAAATTTATATGTATGGATGGATGGATAGATGTTTGTAACTCTTTCACATAAAAACTACTGAATGGATTTTAATGAAACTTTACAGTAGGTAATATAGCTTATACATCAGAATAGCACATCACTCGTACGGGAATGGGAAGTACGCGGGTGAAACTGCGGGGCGCTGCTTGTATTAAATGAATGGTAAAAATATGCCGATTTAGTTTCAGGAGTGAAACTAGCAATCTAAGACATCTAAGAAATAAATTGAAACAAAATAAATATGTGTGAAACCACAAAAACGACCACATCTTAACATAATTGTACTGTAATTAAACTCTGCCATGTTAAACGATACCGATGCGTGCATTATACCAAAATGTAGGTTTAGGTCTAGAATTACCCAATCTAGATATATGATATCCATAATCTAGGTAAGGCCGTGGGTGACTGAAACAATAGATCATAATTATAATTTGGTAACGCATGCGCTACTTTTTCATTGCTTAAACAAATTGCTACACTTTTTAATAAGATACAAATTAGTAAAACACATTCAATTAAATCTATGTTTCTTTTTATTACAGTAGCTACTGCAAAATACCTTAGACCCTTACCTTACCGACCTAGACCTTACTTATCTATTGGTATATATTTCTTATCATATTTATGATAAGTAAATATTGTGGTCTTCTAAAGTTCTGGGCGAGAAAACTAACATAGTTTACGCTAAGCACATGTTGTCTTGTCTTAAATTCCACTTATTATAAATAAAAAATACAACTTTAACCGTTTGTCATACGTGACATCATTAATATAATCATGTACAGCAAATTTTTAAAATGTCAGGTTTTTTACAAACATCAAAACTAATCGCGATTCTTTTGTTATTTTGATAGCAATTATCGAAGAAAGACAATGCTACTTTTGAAATATATTTCATAAATCCTTGTAAAACAGCAAACAAGATCTATATTTTCCGTAGTATCAAATTGCTCTATGATCTATATAGTATAATATCATAAAAATGCTAGCTGTCCCAAAAGACATCGTTCATCATCAAAAGTATTGCTATTAAAAAAATATAAGTTTTTTTGAGAAATTTAACTGAAAACACCGCGACAAGGGAATTTTGTAAAATAAATTACAACTAAATAATTATATATAATTAAGAATTAAATTCTAGTTGACTTTGAGTAAGCAAAATCAGACACAAAAAATCTAGAAACATCCGTTAATCATTATTAACGACATTATGTAATTCGCTCTCAAAATCGCGTGATCTTGACCTAGCGAAGATTTATAATATTCTTTGAAACGTTCTCTCTTCCTCGACCATTTAGCATTACGTAAACTTTAATCAGCGAAATTTGAATTATACTAAGATCGAGAACATGTTCGGATTTGGAAATCGATTTCTAATGCGTTCTAATTTTAGATTCACTTGTTAAATTCATTCTAAATTTGAACGTATGTTTTTTTAATTATGTATAATATGCCATGCAAATTATGAACGAAACTCGTTTTTTAAATAAATTATAGTAATCTCTTAATTATACTGATATTTTATATTTAAATGTGTATTAAATATTAACATCAGAATGTTGTATTATCGATAAAAAATGTTTATACAAAAAATTCCTTCTTTAATCTCATGGTAAGATCCTAAGGGATCTTACCATGTGATATAAGAATATTATCTTTTATATCAAATAATGATCGCTGTGTTGTAACATCGAGAAAAAAATGTTATAAATTATTATTTATGCACGCAATAAAAATTACAATACAAACAAATAAGTATCAATCACCTTATATGTAATATATCCACCGGCTTTATACGTACTATATCATTTAGTCAAACAATAGTAAATTCAAAAGGCGCCTTCACACATACTGAAAATGTAATTCAGCCGCTTGTTGGTTTTTCATTTTAAATAACTACATCCATCGCAAGGGCATCCAAGGGCTACATCCATCGCAAAATTAAAAAAAAATCCTCCGAAAAATGCCTATAATCTTTTTCAATTAACTAGGGTGGTGAAATATATACAAAAACTTTTCAAAACCTGGCATTTCTGAAGACCAGCACGGATAAACAATTAAATAAACGTTTTAAGGTCATTATATACTTTCTAGTAGTTTTCTTACTTTTAGAGTAATCCCATTTCTGGGATCAAAGGTATTATTTCTAATAGGAAAACTAATTTGTTTTGTTTGATAAATTGTCTTATTAATAAAGACATTTTTTCTTGAGTTTTATTTTAACTGTCGCCATCTGTCATTATATTAATTGATGTAATAAATATTTTTAACCAAAACCCTTTAATGCACAGTAGGTTTTTTTATCTTATTTGAAATATGTATAAGTAATGAACAGACGTTGACTTATAAGTCCAAATTCAATATAAGTACGCATAGAAACAGTCTAAAAAAATATTATTTACTTATCCTTATTTTGCTTGCAAATAATATTAAAATCTGATTAAGTAGCTTATACTATAATTAGTGAGAATACACTTATATTAATAAAAAGTGGACAATAGACTAGAGCAAAACCTGTGATATTTTACTTAGCCGTATTACTATCGATATCCGCCAAGTTTTTATTTTCCCCCAAGAAATTTACACCTGTAATCAATTATACTTCAAGGGGTACCTATTTATTTTTACATATTAAAAAAAATCCTTTACAAGATCAATGCTAGTAATATAGTATTAAAAATGTTTTTAATGTGAACGCAGCCTTACATACATGTCTACATCCATTCACAAAACGCAGACGCAACACGTGGGGCCTTGGCACGTGAAATTGAGAGCAATCATTTTGGCGAACATACCGGACCATGTGAAACGCTTTGATAACATTTGTATACAAAGAAAATGTAGCATTGTCTAGTTTTTAGGGTTCCCTATCTAAAAACGGAGTTTTTATAATTTTCTAACAATACTGCATCTTTTAATAAAATAAGTAAATTTTAAATTTTAATCTCAATTTCGTTATCATAAATTAACGTCCAGTTCTCAGGCCTCTAACAGCCTCACTATGGTTCAAGCGTTGTCGTGGCAGTGGAGCTCAGTATCCTAGGGTGAGCCCAACACCTTGGGCGAAGCTAATTAAGCCAAGGGGCTTTTGTACTCCTCTTATAAGAAGGAGGCAAAAGAGCAGGGGGCAAGGGTCGAGGACGGGAACCTCGCCTCATTGTACTGTTTTGACGTTAGGAGGGGTTGTTCTGTGGTGCGGGGCAACCCCTATGTAGAGGTGGCGTCGGTTTCCTGAGGGACTGACTAGCCGTCGAGGTGCCCTGTTTCTAACAGATCCGGGCCTCTTAGCAAATGCGACATTGGTGGCACTCGCTTTGGCACTTAAGTGGGTAGTGCTGGGTCCACTTACCATCTGTCGGGCGCAGCGAGTCCCACATACCCGCCTGGGGGGACTCACTCCCCCACGGGATGCCTAAGCGCATTTCCCGGCGTTAAAAAAAGGGGCTCTTTCTAACTAAAGGATACGGACACTTTAGTATTTACTAGTAATAGTATAGTCTATTTACGTAAACATGCTGGTACCATTAATGTTAAGGCTCGTAGTACTGGCTGGTATATCAGAGATTTTTTACCGCGGTATTTTACGTTTATCTACGTTTTTAATATTACGTATGCAGTATCTATTTATACAATTCTAAATGATTGTTATTTTCTGTCATATCTATTTACAGTTTGGTCAATTTTTGTGGACACTTTAGAAAGGCGCAGGCAGTATCAAGTTCAAGATAGCTAACCTTGGTTTTTACAATTGAACTTAATTTAAATGTACGATTACCGTAGTGTAAGGGAGGGCGCAGTACTTCTGATTTTATACACAACTCATATAATATTATACAGGCTGGTGTTCTAGGGTAGCCGCGTTTAGGTAGACGAAGTGTTGGTCGGCCATTAACCAGATGGGAAGACGATCTCCGTGCAGTGGGCAGGTCCGTGTTGGATGCGAGTAGCAAGAGATCGATCGTCTAGGCGTTCATTGAGGGAGGCCTATGTTCAGCAGTGGACGGATAAGGGCTGAGGATGATGATGATGGTGTTCTAGATCAACTACTACCTAATAAATTAAAGGTTTTTATCCAGTAAAATGAGTACTTTGCTGTCCTGTATCCTGTGTGTGCAGGTTAGTCCGGGTAGGTTCCTAGATCGTATGTTGGTCTCGTCACTTGGGAGTGCACTACCAGAACGCAGAATTAAGCAGAATATCAAGCAGCACTGATCTTAGTGCTACTTGATATTGATGTGATATAAATTATAATGTTCATCATCATCATCAGCGTTCATCCGGCAGTTAGTGATCCGGCCTTGAACGCCTTATTTAAATCGAAGATCAAAGATCCAATACCTTATAAGCAAATGTTTACGCCTGGCCCTAATATTAATTCTCACCAACAGTGATTTAACACAACCGGAAATTGAATCATTATATAATTTTTTGTTATTACTTTGTTCTTGGTATAAAGATTATTTATAATAAAGATTTAATTATTTATCAACAATCAAAGTAAATTAACCTGAAATAGGCTAAACAATTTATCTTAGTGGGACTTAGATATGACTAAAATATTATAATATATAGATACATATTCACATTCCTGGTAGAATCATTAATTTTCTCTATATAATTGCTTTTATTGGTGGTAGAGGAATTTGAACCCGTGAGACGCCTCAGAGCGAGGTAACGCCGCATGAGTCATGTTTTTTCGTGCGTGCAGCCGGCTCCATCGAATTATAAGAGGTTGTCACGTCAAAAAACACTGATCCACATCGTATGGACGTGTGGTCGTTTACCTTTGTAATTGCAAAGAAAGCCAATGACACTATAACTGTAACCAAAGTCACTATTTCCTCCAAGAGGACTATTTCCTCCATCATGAGAGCATATGGACGTTACGGCGTACGGATGGATTGACCTCATAATGATTATTTTATATAAACCGAATATCGATTTACATGTAATCATGTTAAAAAACTAATTTAGATTTTTCTGTGTCAAGATTATGTTGTGTAAGCTCAAAGAATTTGTACGATACGAAATTTATGCCACAGGTGTTAGGCGAATCTACGGAATACACATATTAAAAATCAGCCTGTCTTCCGTATGTTGACGGTTATGCAAAAATATTATTTAATATATGTCATCTATAACTATGATCATCAATATTATATTGTACAATTTGTATAAACTAAGTTTCGGAATTATAATGAAACACCTCAACAAAAACACCATGGTCCTCCCGTGACCATGGTTGCTGTGAAGTATCCGAAACGTCGGGCTTGTAAAAAATTAAATAAACCGCGATAAAATCCATAAAAGTTGTTTCATTATAATGAGCGAAATTCGCGTAAACATAAGAAAACAATAAGTTTCCGAAGTTTGTTAATGAACATCCCTATTATATAATTATATTTGATGTTTTTAATATATTATATCCAATATTAGGATATCCTAATATAATATGTGCTAATTTGTGTATGCCGGTTACGCTTTCACGCCTAAGACATTAAACCTATTTAAAAAATCAATTAAAAAGCTAGCTTTCCACGATGAATATAAAATTATTAATTATATCACATAATTATATCAAAGGTCATATTTTGGGGGTTGCCGCTATTGATCTTGAAATACAGGAGTAGCTACAATTCTAACGAGTTATGGGCCTAACCAGATAAAAACATATGTTAAATAGCTGGGTTCAATCTAACCAAGGATTAGGACATATTGAAGTTGGTGAACATTTGTTGAATGATTATCTTCACAGGTTTGTTAATATTTTCGGCTTTGGCTAATGTTGGCCAAGCAACAATGGTGTGATGAGTAATCATTAAATGATGAATAATAAATGAAAGTGAATATTGAAAACATTTTCGGACATCCTCGGACCATTCGATAAAGAAAAGTCGTAACCGATAGCGAAATATTATTTTTTCAATTTGTATTCATATTTATTGTTTTATACTCGTACTTTTTATACATAAATTATTCTAATGTACACTATAACGCCAATAAAGACCATAAAAGTGTCAGATTGTGTTTTATTTTTTTTTGGTAAAAACTGCTGTTATACGATGCCTAATAACTGTGAATCTCGCGGAATAAACAAACAAGTTTATTTATTCCGCGGTCAATCTCTATGTTTTAAAAACGTTCTGTGTCAGTTTACACCGTAAGGAGGTCCGCGATGCTTATTGTTTATTGGATTCTAGAGTTCTAAAAAAATAGTTTTCAAATTGATTTCATTTTCAAAATTAACAGGCTTTTGTGAAGATATGTATATTTATAAAGTCAATGACTCTATTGACATCTAGCTAGTTACAATACTAATGTACCAAGGATAGAATCGTTCGGCATATTTATCTGCGTATATTGTTTGTATTCTATATTATTTAAATTTAAAATGTAAGCTTTCTAGGAAGCTTAGATAATATGGAAGGCGTACATTTATATTACCCTGATTGGAATCATTTGTTTCTCTTATCAACGGAACAATCGAGAACTATTAGTTTTGTATAGATAACATGATAAGTATACGCCCTAAGTATGGATCTAACTTTTTTGTCGGCATGTCGTAATCTGAACGCCAAGTTTTAAGTAGCGTCAGGTATTTAAAATTATAATATATTCTTTACATTTTTTGTCCGTCTCTCTGGATGTTCCGGGTAATCTCTGAAACGGCTGGGCTGGTTTTGAAGGGACTTTCACTTGCAGATATCTGATGTAATATGGAGGCTATACAAATAGTCATCATCAATCCGAGCAATGCGGTAAATCTAAGTTAACGCGGGTGAAACTGCGGGCAAGAGCTAGTTCATCATCTGCCTAGCCTTTTCCCAATTATATATTGAGGTCGGCTTCCAGTCTAACCGGATTCAGCTGAATACCAGTATTTTACATGGAGCGACTGCTGTCGGACCTCCACAACCCAGTAACTAGGTGCTACGGTACCCCGCGGTAAGACTGGGCAAGAGCTAGTTATCATCATAAAAATATTAACACCTACATAAGTTTGTTTTTAGCATTGTCTATGTTCTTTGCGTTAAACTTTAAACTGACCCGTATAAATAGAGATGACTCTAAGTATTTTATAGGCCACAAGGTGCTAGATTCTTTGTTCATAGGAGAGGGGGCAAACGGACCGAGGGGGGTCTTTATACCCCTCTTATAAGACGAGGGGACAAAAGAGAAAGGGGCAAGGGGTGAGGACGAGAATCTCGCCTCATCGTACTGTCCTAACGTTGGGAGTGGTTGTACTGTGGTGCGGGACAATCCATCTATAGAGGTAGCGTCGGTCTCCTGAGGCCGGCCATCGAGGTGGTTGCTAGCAGATCCGGGGCACCCCACCAAAGGTGGCATTGGTGGCACTCGCCGGGTTTTAGTGGGTAGAGCTGCGTCCACTTACCAGCTTTCGGGCGCAGCGAGACCCACATACCCGCCTGGGGAGTCCCACTCCCCAGCGGAATGCCTCAGTGCATTTTCCGACGTTAAAAAAATGGGTCAAACAGACATTTGGTGTTCCTGGTGGTAAAATAGACGCGATATCCATAGACTCAAGCTCTACAGTGGAGGATTAGCAATTGCGTTGACTTTCAAAGTATTTAATTTTGCTTTCTTATGTTTACGCGAATTTCAATTATACATATAATAATGAAACAAATTATACGGCTTTTATTGCGGTTTATTAAGTTTTTAATTAGCCTGGCGTTTCGGAGACTTTAAAGCAACCATGGTCACGGGCGACTCCCATTTTGCTTTTTTTTTTCATCTAGAAAATATCTACCTTTACTACTAGATTATTCATCTGGTGATGGAGTGTCTTCTGGCAAACAGTTGTGTAGAGTTAACAAACTACACTGACTCATAATATCTTATTTGTATTAGCCTTGATATTTGAATCAATAAAAATTACTTTTCATGAACATTGTTATTGAAATCATAAAATTTTATCTTGATTCCAATTATAAATGCATTATGTTTTTATTGAGAATAGTAACACAAAAGATTTGTGTAAGATAACATAGTAAAATATTTATTAAATATGGACTATACTTGAGCGACGATAGTCCAGTGGGTATAGTCTCGGCCTCTTAAGTGAGCGGATCCGGTTTCAATCCTGACTCCCAGTGATGCCTTGGATAGGTTTTTCTAAAATTACTAAGTGCATCCTAAATACGAGACCATCGCTCGCTCACTGGTGACGGAAAACATCGTAAGGAAGTCGTCATGTTTGATGAGTTTGAAAGTCTTTGAAGGTGTGTGAAGTTCACCAACCCGCATTGGGCCAGCGCCTCGGTGAACTATGGTCCGGTACTCACCTGATTTCAAGTAGGAGACCCGTGCCCTTGTAGGACATAATATAATATATGAGCTGAAACTTTACTTGTTTAAGGGCTAATTAAGTGTATACGAAAAACATTAAGATTTTGTAGGTACTAATAAAAATAAAAACCTTTAATAAATAGTGTCGACATGCTACAAAAAATTATCATGAGCCAAAAAATAAAAATATACGTCAATGGATTTAGCTCTAATTTATGGTATTAAGATAAATTCTTCATTTATCCATCAAGTGGCACATCTACAAGATTTAATAGTCAATTAACACAAATAAAAATATTTAGCGATTTTGTTCCAAGTATGATCGATCCAAATTCCAATGACAGGCAAAATTTAATAACATCGGATATGTCTTCAAGACCTTAAGCCGTGCATTGCACCCTTTAGGGTCTGAGTTCAAGGTTGTGCAACCGGTCGGTCTCAGGTTCGATTCCGTCGCATCGCCTTTCCAATGCATTAAGAACTCGGTCATGTGTACATAACATGTAATGACTTTATACTAAACTGCTTCGTCACTTGGTTCTTATGCCTTAAAAATAAGAGTCACATTCCTACAATTTTTTCGTGATATCGCCGATTTTTAAAATTGTATGTGACACAATTTTGTAAGGTTTTTTCGCATCGTTGTATTATTGTCACAATTAGATGATTTTTTTCACAATTGCGATTGGCAAATTTTGGTAATGCAACGGCATGTGGGTTGTAAAGGCACTATTTGTTGTCTGTCAGAGCTTAAAATATCAAGGAGAAACAAGAAATATCTATGGCGGTACATAGGCAGGAGCGCGACACAGAGCAACCTCTCTTCGGGAGGAGGGACTCCCCATGGATATACCATCATTGATACCCTCTATGCCTTGTTTCAAATTTCAAAACAATTATTTATACCTATCGATAACATTTCATACCTAGATAATTAAAGAAGTATTTTGCCATCGGTAGCAAAACACTTCTTTAATTATCAAAAATTCAAAAATAGTGAAAATTTTTCAGCGATGCTTCACGATTCAATTCCATCGCTGCTATTTTTGATTTTCTCCTAATGACCTCTTTGATACGTAGGAAGCCGATTGAAAGGATACGTTGAAATTAACCTAGGGCCCTACAAATATAGAAGAATTGACTAGCAGGAAACATGAAAATTATTATACCTTCTTTAATAATAATTGAAATATAAATTCAAGTTTATTACGATTTCACGAGAAAACTACTCAAAAAACTTTTTACTCATATTTTTAGTGATATTGGAAGATCCGATCCTATCATCATGAAACTTTGTACTCATATTTTTAGAGACATTAGAAGTAACATAGAATATGTTTTATGGAAAAATATTTATGTCCATAAATCTAAGTTGAGACGGGCAAAATCGCGGTCAAAATAGCTAGTAAAATATATAAAGAGGATTGTCTAAAACAGTTATTACCAGGCTTCAGAAGTTACTTTGTGGTGACTATTATGTAAACGTAAAACATTTTATAAGCCTATGTATGACTTGTCATCGATCCGTGGCCGTGGTGTCGATAATAATCATTACAGCTCATAAACCTGAATAAGTTGCTCAATTTTGACCTTTCGCTGGCACGGATAAGGTAAACAAGGAAATGCGTCTGGTAAGAAAGGTAAAAAGTAAAAAGCCTCGATTTTTTTATTTCCATAATTATAATCGTAATGACGGATGAAGGTTTTCGGGTGTGTTTTTCCATATCCCATGAACATGTTACGAGGCTAGTGTCTGGGGTGAAGGAAGGTTGCTTTTGTCTATCCTGAGACGCTTTGCCGTGTTTCAGGGATAGGTAGAACAGGCAGGCATGGGTATTCCTGGCACAGAGACTATACATCTTATGTATCAGGATGGGCAACACATGAATGCTGCCTTTTTTTTCAAGACAGTGGAAATGCATTGCGCATTCACCCCGGGCTGGGTTCTCCTCGGGGATATGTGGGACTTCCGCGCTCTCGTGACTACTACCCGGTATACCACTGGGTTCTTATCAGTCGCTTGAAGGAGAGTATCCCGGATCTGACTAGCACGAGACACCCCTCGCGACCGGCCAGTTGGCTCAAAGGGCTAACCGGGCTACTTCCTAGCGTGATCTGCAACAACCTGGAGCATGCCCGCATGAATGAGCTGGCTGAGCTAGTATCATATGAACTTGTTTGTATTCAAGGGCGACGCTGACCCCTTATGTGGCTCGTCTGCCAATTCGCCTTTTCGACAAATATAAAAAAAAATGCAAAATAATAAGAGCCAGTAATTATTTACATATGAGTTTCACTCTTTGAATATTCTTAGTATGCTTATTTCATTAAAAAAGAGTTTATTGAATATTTATATAATGGCTTTTTATTTCTTCTGAAGTCTTGGCGTTCATAGTTGTAGGCATATGAACATAGGCCTGCTGAACAGCAGTGAAAGATTAAAGGCTGATGATGACGATGATGATGATAATGACGAATGGCTTCTTAGTTGCATCCTATTAGGGAGAGGCTTAGAGGATAGGAGTATGTCGTCATCTGAGCAAAGAGACATCCATCATTGGAGAGACAGATAGGAGAGACATTACTCTCTGATGCTCAGCAGCGGACATATAGAGCTGATGATGAAGGTGATGATGTTAGAAGTAAAAATTGATTTAGTTTGAATCGTTGTGCAACACATTATACCACCGACCTGTTATGGTTTTTCTATGATGATTACAATTAAATTGGCGCCAATTTTTATAGATGAATCACTTTGCAAAGTTTTTGATACATAAAACTTCTTGGAAGGCATGTCAACATAAATATCATAAGAGATAAAATTACCCTGAAATTCATAAACACTCCTTCGAGCCAAAAAAGATTTCATGATTTTCGTCGCTTGATACAGCCAGATTTGATTTTACCTGCACTTTTATTTTCATGTGTAACTCTATTTCTATCAGAGATAAAGAATTTATAAATAAAACATGATAAAATGTATATTTATTATATTTTAAAATATGAAAAAAGTGTAAAGAGGAAATAGAGTCAAATAATTAAAAAAAAATCATTTACTTTAAATAATTTATAAGTACTAATAATTTAATGGTCATAGATATACTAAATATTAAATTGTCATGTTTTAAATAAACAATACTAAATATAAACATCAAACTACCTTTGCGTGTCAATTACACATTTATATTATTATTAGCACAAAACTATGATGCAAACTATTAATATCACGAAATCATTATTATGATACAACAACAAAGTATTAAGCTCCATTTTAAGTTATTTATTTTAAAGTATTTTAATAAAAATGTGATATTTTTAATATTATTTATTAGCACACTAAACTGACGTGATAACAAACAGAAAACATTTTTAATGTCTCAAAAAAGTTCTCAATTAAAACAACACTGGTCGAAAACACTGCATGTAAACAATAACAAATATTCAAACGTGGAACGCACGGCGCGTCTACCTCCTGCATGCCGGTTATACGTATACGAAGGACTTTGCGTAGTAAAACACGCTCTGTCCAGGCATTTAGAGGGGCATTAGCGAAAGTTCTACCAAATAAACAACTATAAAAACACGGGGCACACTCAGTTTAGCATCCAGTCCAAATCCCGACTCCAACCACCGTTCAAGAGGCATTATGAAAACGGTGAGTGAAGTCTGAGTGTTAAGTGTGTGCAGTGATAAGTGACTTCAAAAAAGTGTGACGTCATAGCGTATCCCGAGCTAATCTGTGATGCGTGACATTTTTAAAAATCGAACAGTGTATACGGGATGTAACACGCTTTTTTGAAGTCATTCGATTATTTTAAAACGGAGCCAGTTAAATATATTCGTTTAAATAATAATATAATTATTGATTGTTAGATCCGATCAGGGTGTTTTTTTATTTTCTAAATAACGAACTCCAAATTACAAATAATTACATTTAATTAGTAACTATTTGATAGTTAGGTAAAGGATTTTTATTAGTTATCAGCGGTATTAGTAAGATACGAACGCACAGGACGATCGATTTAAATATAAGTACTTTAAAACAATTTTTTTTGCGGTTGCCAATCCGAAAAATTCATTTATTTATTAATACAATAGATATATCAGAATAATATATTAATATATAATTTTATTTATAAATTTAATGAATTTTTGGTCATCGTAGTTAAAATGAGACTTACCTTTGTTGTAATATTTATAGTTACGATTAGCGTTTGGTTTGTACAGCACTTCTTACAAATAGGTAGGTACAAAGTAGAAAAAATTGATTCGGTAAAGAAAAATATTCAAATAACTTTTACCTAAAATTAAATATTCCTAGCCTAGGAATCTTTGAATAGTTAAACAAGGAACTTTAGCTAGTCATTACTATGTTAATAACCATATCGTTGACAATAAAATGTCCATGGCCAATCAAATTCCTTATCTCAGAATCTTTCTCATTTTTGAATGATATAAAGCCCGGTGGCCAAGATTTTTTTAATCCGGCCCTTAACAAATAATGAACAAAAATTCATGCATTTCTTTAAAATTCCAAATCAGAACTCGCCGATAAGTGACATAATAAAAATCTATAAGAAAAAATGTTACGTTACTTGCATTCCTATTACAAAAATGTCTATACGTATTGCATCACAATGCACTTCCTCCTTCGACTGGTCTTAGAACAAGGAAGAGAGGCCATGAAACCTAAGTATTAGGTTAATCTATAGGCTTAGGTCTCGTTGGTTATATAACACAATGAGAAAATGTATCTTTTTACAACGGCATTGCATAAAAGTTAAATCAAATTAAATAAATATTTTATAAGTAAAGGAGTGATGAAATATGAACTTCTTTATGTTTATACATGTCTCATACTTCTATATAATTATTATAATTTAATTCCATAATTTAATACCATTTTATTACGAAAGTTATATTTAACCCCATTTTATAGAATTTTATTATTTTTTATAAGTTTTTAATGATGGTATATATACCTATATAGTTATATTACAATTTAATTAGTTACTTATTATAAGTACAGAAAAATGATTTTAGTAATATATTTTCAAAACTTCTAAGGTATTGCATCAGTATGATATACGTCTTCCTTAATGTTTTATTTATAAATTTAATTATAAATAAATTAGTGTTCTGGTATCTTTTTAGGTCAGTTAATTTAAATTCGATTGTCACTTAAAAAGGACACCATGCCGAGCACCGTCTCTTTTCAAGGAAACCTTTCATAATTTCCTGTGAAGTAAGGCCATATATACACATTAATTGTTCTTTGTGACTGCAGACAAAGTCATCAACAAAAACTTTAATTAATTTTGACTAACATCAATGAAAATTAACGAGTTTTATTTACTTAGAGGCAGCAGAAAATAAAAATAAAAATGCAGACAACCATCTACGAATTTGGTATCTTTCCCGTGATAATAATAGAAATTTTCTCCAACATTGTTCTATTTCTAAATTAAAAAAATAATAAGTAATTTTTTTTAATAATTGTTATTCATATGAAGTTATGTATTTGAAAAAAAAAACAGATACAATTTCCAAAAAATCCTAAAAATAATTATTTATAATAATGTATTATTAATAATTTAAATAAAAAAACATAATTTGTAAAAATAAAACACCATAGTGGAAAACCTATAAAAAAACCTTAAATTAAAAAGAACAAGCAAGAATGTCGACAAGTATCCATGTGTAAAAAAAACTAACAATGTTGACCATTTCGCAATTCATTCAAGCCGATCAAAATTAATGCGGATTACAAAACATCCTGTATTACCTGGCCTGCCTTAAAAGGCCTCGAGATTAGGTCCAGACCGGACTAACTGGTACATAAAAACAACCCATCGAACTGTGTCAGTAGTCAGTACGTACAATTAGATAATAATTATGTACAGCTACCGGTATATACCCTCTTATATAGGTTGTTATTAAAACAATTATCATTTACAACCACTGCTGTATATAAATATTTAATAGACTGTCAAGACAATTGCTAATTTACTAATCGTCCCTGTTCTATACTTACTGATAATAGACATTTTAAAGTATTGAAATAAGAGAGAGACGATCCCTAATCAAACTACTTAAAGATAAAGTTAAATTTCTTTTCATAAGTATTAATATATTATTACTCAAATTAAATTATAAATTAATAAAAAAATATTACAATTATAATATTAAATAATAATGTAATTATAATAAATTTTTACATTTACAATAAAACAATTAGCACGTTTTACAGATGATATCTTTTGCGTATAAATGCATAACATAGTATTGTGTTAAGAAACAAGCAGTCATTCAAACATTCACAACATTACAGGTGTGCTAATAAAGCTAAATTCACAGAACCTTCATTGTGGGGTGAATTGTGCAAGAGACTTACGAAATACCATAAGAAGGCATTATCCCACGTTTTAAGCCAGGTTTGATTACTGTTTGGATCAAAACGTAATTCCTTTGTCTAATAAAAAACAAATCATCATTTGCATGTTTGCCTTCAACTGGTGTGATTGAAAGTGGAATGGAGTGGAAAATTTATGGAATATTGTCTACTCAAATGGAAAGTAGAGTTAAAACCGTCGGGGTGGAAAAACGCTTTCAAAAATCTTAATAGGCCACGATGTCACCAGTAAAAATAATTTTAATCACAATATTGATTAAATGTTTTATATTTTAAATACTCGATTGTATGTGTGACATATATTAGATAAGAAATCAGTCATGCAAGATATTATAGGGTTCATGGCCATAGAAGCACCCAGCAGCCACCTTATTCGGTCAATGACTCTTGCCCAATTGAAATGATTCAAGTTTTTGCCAAAATGTGTCAATTGTAGTGGGATCATAATGGACATGACGTAACACGTGGAATCCACTTTGGCACCGTGTCACTTTGTTTACAAAACAGTTTTCACCAGCGTGATACACATGTTATATTTACCTGTGACTCATCTTATTATCCAATCAGATTTATGACACTTGCGGTCATACAACATTGAAATCTTAAGTCATGTCAGCTGTGTCATAATAAAACAAATACCAACTACTAACCTTTTTTTTAATAGGCTGTTATTATGAAATTAATAATATTGAAGATTTTTTCCGGTGTGTAACCGGCAAAAATGCTTTCAAAGTGATCCCTGAACTATGAATGTATTTGCAGCTAATAATTCTCAAAAGAAAAAATACTCTTTAATATAAGAAGGAAACACCTGGAAATTATTCTATCAGAAGGCGTTTTACCAAAAGATTCTCGTTTCAAATTCTAGAAGGTTGCATTACGGCAGTAATCTTAGTTTTTATGGTTTGTTTTCGTAAGTTGTTTATATGTTACAATTACATAACATTTCAAAGTGCGCGTTTCTCAGGGTTACCTATTGCGAAATAAATATAAAACTTCCATTATTTTATTATATTTGTTAATACTTAAGGATTTATTATATTCTTTTCGTACACTTATGTGTAACCTCTAGAGCATATCCATTGATGATAGAATTACATCAGAAGATTTATATTATTACCGTATGTAAGAATTTTTAATCAAATTAGGTAACGCTTGTGTAAGTGTAGAACAGCATAACGATTATAAAGTTTTCTGTTACGATTAATTTAAACATTAGTTTAAGGAAGCTAATTCACAATTCGCCGAACCCTGCAATATTGGTCTGAAATATCTTCAAACATTTTTAAATAGTTTAATACCGAATAGGTAAGATAATTTCTGAATGATGAATCTTGGATGAATGCCTGTATGCCCAGTCAATTATGTTTATCAATCACTAGCCACTGCCCGCGGCTTCGCTTACCGCTTCGAGGTATACGGATTGATATTAATTAATTTAATAGCCTAACTCCTTGTCACATCAGCCATCAGCTAGTGAAAGTCTCTTTAAAATCGGTCCAGCTGTTTCAAAGAAAAGCCAAAAAATAGACAGACAGACAAAAACCGTAATCAATTATTTTGGTGTATGTACCAATATGTATTCATGAAAATGAGTTATTT
Source organism: Lycaena phlaeas (assembly GCA_905333005.2). Taxonomy (NCBI): domain Eukaryota; kingdom Metazoa; phylum Arthropoda; class Insecta; order Lepidoptera; family Lycaenidae; genus Lycaena; species Lycaena phlaeas. Next base: position 14,935,241 of record HG995167.1, on the reverse strand, counting down.
TAATATTAAAAATAGACACTCCAATTTTATTTCTCTGTATATATTTTCACCATCATCATCATCATCCCATTCGTCCATTTAGAGACTGATGTATTCTAATATTACGAGAACATTCATCCATCATACAAGCTATATTTTATATCATCACTAGATTGAATAACAGAGAAAGACGTCGTGAGGAAATTAGCATATTAGGAAGAGGATAAGGTCTCTAAGGCGAGATGTACGTTAACCTGGGCGTGTGACCTTTGTCCTCAAACTAATGAAAGCTTACATCGCATAAAATACATCATTAACATCATAATTTTCAACTTTATTCAGCTTAATACGTGATAAATATATAGAGCACGATATTAAAATCATTATTAAATATTTCTCATTGTTATTTTTAAAACGTAGCCTTAAAACACTTTCAATTATTTATTTAATTATTATGGTAATTCTGTAACAATTCTTCATTAAAAATGCATTCAAAATTATTTAATGAAAAGGTCATGTCATGAAATTATTGTCATTTTATGCAATGTGAGTTCAGGATCATCTTAGAGTACATGACATGATTTATGCACATGAAACGATTTATATATTACTATATTATATTATGTGGCTTTACCCAGAACAAATCGCTACAATTTGTCATCATTATTGTAATACCTACTAGTAGCCGGCTTCGCACGGGTAAAAATTCCATAGCCTAGTTAGCCCCGCGATTTCACCAAACTACTTCGCATTCCCGTGGGAGTATGGGGATAAATTAAAACCTATGTGCTGTGCTGATGTGTAAGCTGTTGTAAAGTTTCATTAAAATAAATTCAGTAGTTATTGCGTTGTAGTTGAGTTGTAAGAGTAAGAAATGTGCATCCATAAATTATTAAAAAGTTTATTTATTACAGAGATAATATTTTTGCAAAACAAAAATATTATCTCTGTAATAAATAATATTATAAATAAATGATGATGAATGTTTTGAATTTGAGGCATATAGTCAAGTTTAATATTTTTGTTCACAGATCTACTTAGTTTTTCTGCTGGTAGCAGCAGTTGCTGCCAGCGAAAAGAAGTCGACGGAACAAAAGGCAGAACCTCTCGAAAAGAAGTTGGACAAACGTGGTCTCCTGAACTTGGGATACGGTTACGGTATCAGCGGACTTGACGTGGGCTACATCGGAAGCGGCCATGGTGTCGGTGGTGCTTACAACTACATCGACGACGGTGCTCTAGCCCACTCAGGCTACGGCATCAACCTCGGAGGACACACTGATGTCACCAGGACCATCACACTCGTCAAGGGAGTTCCCTACGCAGTACCAGTCGACAGACCCGTACCCTACCCAGTCGAGAAACATGTGCCATACCCCGTCAAGGTCCCCGTACCACAACCCTATGAGGTCGTGAAACACGTGCCAGTTCACGTGAAAGAGTACGTCAAGGTCCCAGTTCATGTACCCGCTCCATACCCAGTTGAAAAGAAGGTACCTTACCCCGTACATGTTCCAGTTGACAGGCCCTACCCCGTCAAAGTTTTAGTGCCTCAGCCTTACCCAGTTGAAAAACACGTACCATACCCAGTCAAGGTTCCCGTGCCACAACCCTACCCCGTCGAGAAACACGTGCCATACCCAGTTGAAGTTAAAGTACCAGTTCCCCAGCCCTACGAAGTGGTGAAGCACGTAGGTGTGCCCGTTAAAGTCCCAGTCGACAGGCCCTACCCAGTACATGTACCAGCACCTTACCCAGTTGAGAAACCAGTGCCAGTTGCTGTACCAGTTGAGAAACCCGTCGCATACCCCGTACATGTCCCAGTTGACAGGCCTTACCCAGTGCACGTAGACAGGCCCGTGGCAGTACCCGTTAAAGTGCCATACCCACAGCCTTACCCCGTGTACAAGCATGTCCCCTATGAAGTCGAAAGGCCAGTCCCAGTTCCCGTGAAAGTGCCCGTCGACAGGCCCTACCCAGTACATGTTGAAAGGCCCGTTCCCGTGGAGGTTGAGCGGCCCTACCCAGTCCCCGTCAAAGTTCCAGTCCTAATCAACGAGCACGACTCAGGCCACTACGGCGGCTCTCACCTCAGTTACGGAGGCTCAAGCTACGGAGGCTCATACTACGAACACTAGGTATAGTTTAATTTAATTTCATAGATCACGCCACTACACCAGCTATTTATTTCTCGCCAGAACACGGCCGGGACACCAGCAAAATGTCTTCGTCTATTAAATCTGTCCCTTTTATGAGATTTCTTGTCATATAAGTGTACAGGAGGTACTGACGTGAAGTGATTCAAAGTTACCATTTCTAGGTTAAGTCGACTGTAAATTACGAAATAAATAAGTAAAAAATATATTTAGTTTTATTTGAAAAGGTGCTCTACATTTAACCAAATAGAGCAACATTAATATATGATACATGTTGACTTATTGACCTCAACACAACTGACCTTAGACCATGAACACCTATGTTAAAGGTCCAAGTATCAACACACTGACTTGTATCTAACATGACAATAACAATATTAATATCAGTTATTTGTATAGAAACATTGTAGTGCAAATATTATTTAAAATGGAAGACTTATATAATATTTTTGTATTAGCAATTATTTTTAGTATGATGAGCTAAAAGAGAAGTCGAAGCCTTATGGTTACGTACCATAAGGCTTCGACTTCTCTTTTAGCTCATGCCTGCCTGCTGATAGCTGATGCCCAAAAGAAATACTTTTCAATGCCTCACTGGGCCACGGGAAACTTATAAACCGAACGAAATTCAACAGCATAGCTGTCACTACGTCGGTAAATTATATGAGCGAGAGGTACCACCTCTTCCAAGCCATCCCAATAAGGCCTCTAAGCTGTTACTCTTCCTAATAATATTTTGTTCAATATCATATTGTGAAATAATGATTATAAAAGATAATTAATCACTGTTGATTAAAGCCTACTTTTATAATGTAAACCATGCATCGATTACCATTTTGATATGGAGGAAGTAATATCGGTCATAACTCAACATGAAGTTATGGCTGGGAAGAAAAATACAATCACTGACCTTCGACAGGCGGTAGTCAATCCAATATCAATATTATTGGAATGTTTACGTAACTTTAATCAACGAAACTCATAGTGTTAATTTCTCGAGATATATTTTAAGATACAATTTGTTCTATGATTTTCTGTTAGGGTTCTTTCGGTAATTAAAAAATTCAATTTTTTGTTCAAGTAAACGTCTATTTTAACATAACCATATACTACCAGGACAGCGTTGTTCAAAATGTAACTGTAAAACAATTGGTTCTGTTCTAAACATTTAATAAAAAATATACATTTTTTAATATGAGACAAGCTACTTGATTGTAACAAGGTACCATCCATAAAGGCGATCAATTCTCATAAATATTGCAACATAAAGGCAGAAACATACTTACGTGTCGTGGCGTGTCGTGACGCTCCAGAAGCATATCGGTTTCATACATTTAATATGGTTAGGGACATAGTAAGTGGGTTTCTGCCTTTATAAGAATATAGCTGTCACTACAATTTCTGACGTCTATTCGCTCCGACAAACCTTCAAATCTGGTATAAATAAGCGTTATTGCAATAAGCTACATATACCTAAAGCGAATTAGCATCAAGCGTATCCACCCTGTAAAAGAAAATCAATCGGCATTTTGTACTTTGACTAAGCCTTGATTGGGGCAAATAATAGTTACATTTCCTGAAGTTAACGAACACAGAAGTTGCATAATTCAGGATGAAAATTAATACATAAATCAAAATATGTATTTTATAATTATATAGTAATAGTGGATAACCTTTATTAAACTGGATTAAAAACGTTTCGCAATGTACAATGCATGTTATTATATAATTTAATAAATCCTTGGCCCACTTCGTATTAAATAATAACAGGTATATTAAATAGTATTTATTATTTGTTAATACGCTAATAAGCCTAAACATCAATCAAACACAGCTTCTACATCAAACCGCAAACGTCTACTGGAATTGGTCATTGGTTTTGTATAAAAATCCTTTGTTAGGAATGCCAGTATCTTAGAGAGAATTCAATCCTTCTTGTCTTTGAATCAAAATTGAAGATTAGAAGAAAAATTGACGCGTTTAATTAAATACGATAAAAATAAGGGTTTCTTAGTACAATAATAATTGTAACACAGTCCACGTACCTATACTTAAACTTAATGCTAAAGGCAGTACTTTGTGGCAATTCAAAAAATATATGATAAAGAATAGCATGATAGTTTATTAGGGCCTGTTTCACAATCTCCAGTTAAGTTCCCAATAGCCTATCGGCAACATATTTGACAGATACTCCATACTCTATCTGCCAAATATGTTGCCGATAGCCTATTGGGAACTTAACTGGAGATTGTGAAACAAGCCTTAATAAAATTAAATCTTCATTTGCTCTTTGAATTATGGTACAAATAAATATATTTTTAAATGCACACACATTATCAAATTAGCGTAAAAGTCCCGGACATTAAAGTTTTAAGGCTGCGGGGGCCGAAGCCTTAGTCAAACCTTATAAATTAACTACAGACTTGTAAGTCATAGTATTTGTAGTACGTTATAGTTGCTATAAGAAATTATTCCCTAACTCTTGTAATATTACATATATTAACACAGATTTACATCAGTTTAATATTATTTGCAACAATTTCGCAAAGATGGTAGTACAATTTCAAAATCTAGTGCGGCTAGATTATTAATAGTCTAACCTAGTATTATGACTATTATCATATTATGATAATTATTTATTTATTATTAATTAATCATAATATTTGACATGATCGTCGCAGCAGGTGTCCTCTTAGCTCATTTGATTATTAAGACGAATCTTTAGCATGCACCAAACATAATGAAACGAATCTATTTATTTTCTCTTTAATCATATAAGAATGAGGCCAGTCTGGAAAGGAGGATTGAAATAATTTTATTTCAGACCTCGAATGATTTATTGTCAGTCTTTATCCGTCCACTGCTGAATATATGCCACTAAGTATAATATTGAAATTAACGAAATAACAAGACGGTTTCTGATATATTATAACTATGACTTTATTACCTACTACTAAACCAGGGACAGAGAAGAGGTTAACTTTGTATTTCCACTATTTATATGGATGTGAGTTGCAGCATACAGGGATCGGCTAAAAGTTCCTTGTTACAGGCCTCCAGAGGGTATATATTTTTAAAGTGTAATGATAAAGTACACCACGCAGGCATGCAGTTAGCTTGTTCATGTTGAAGCGAGTTATTGTGTGTTCAATTTGATTTTTTTTAATAAAAATTAATATAATTTAATAAGTTTAAGAATGAATAACTGATTCCTCTTATCTGTTATTTCTCCTATTGCATGAATAAAACACACACTTCACGCCCAATTCAAAATGATCAAAATGATCAACTAATCAATGGGAAGCGTTAATTAAATCTGTCCATACGTCGGATTGCGTTATTGATACAACCTGATAATTGGCAATCGCTGCAAGAACGGATCTATTATAGCACGATAATTACTACTTACGGCCATTATGTACGTATTGTTCCAACTAGTATGTATTTATGCAGGTTTTTTTTATATTTTTTTATAATGACAATCACACGCTATTTGATAATCATAATGAATTATTGATTAATGAGTGCTATTACTACTTACTAGACATATTTTGTCTTCTTAATATTACGAGAATTTTTGTCTTAAATGTCCGTTTTGATTATTATTTAAGGTCGCGTTTAAAGGTGAATTAAAAAAATTAATGGTAATCACCATTAATTTTTGGAAAAATAAGAATCCTATTAGAATTACACTACATATTATTTAAATTAAGTTCTATTGCATTATCACCGGAAAACAAAGAAATGAATTCAAATAAATTTGTATGATGACTTATTACGTTTAGATGGCTTGGTATTTTAGACCTAATATTAGTTTCATGTGGGTTTGTTTTACCTTCAATTACTTCAATTATTTTAATAAAAAAGAGCTCAAATAATTAATCTAAGAGTACACGATCATGTAAGCTGTACGTAAGTACACTGTAAGTAAAGAAAATTTGCCTAAAATATTGTTTGTCGATATGGACATCGTAGTACATCTGTGAAACAAAGGCTATATTGTCTTATTGTGTAAACAACGGTGGGCTCCCACGCATATGATACAAATGCGTCCAAAAAACGGTTGCATGGAGAGGTCGCAAGTATGTAATCAAAGTTTTGTTTTGCACACAACGTGACATAAGGCCCGAAAAGTTTCGATTCGAAACTCATTTGGATGGGTTCGAATGGCCACGCAATCTAATTTTGAAAACCTCTTATTTTCAATTTGCAATTTGATTCTAGAATCTAATTTAGAACTCTCGAGAGGGAGAGAGCCACATTTTTATCTTTTCCTTGTTTTTACCGAACTTTCTTATGAGTAATTCTCATTTAGTAATTTTCAAGTATATGAAAAACATAAAGAAATTAAAAACATCAGTGAACACTTTTCGGTGGGCATGATATCATAGGCGTGTTTATAAATAAAAAATATATTATAATAAATTGGTCTTATCTCGTTTTAAGATGGTCCATCTCTCACGCTCTCCTCTACTAAAATAATTTTGAATCTTATTAGACTACAACTGAACATAGGCCTCTTTCAATGTACTCCAAATGGGTCGATCCGTGGCTACTCGCATCCAACACGGACCGGCCACTGCGCTGATCTTCGCCTGCTCAGTGTGGCAGTTATAAGCATTTCCCTTGAATTAATTACAGGTATGAATACCATTTACTGAAATTATGTGCTAAACAGAAATATAAAATACAATATGACTAGGAGAGTGTTGCAAGATTATTCTTAGGTTTCCACAGGTATTTCGAAAGCTGACATACAATTTTGGAATAATTTTCAGTTTTCATAAATCATGTCTGTCGAGGACGTTACAAGGTTAACAGTAATGTAAGTTACCCAATATTTTATAAGATTACTTCATTACGTGTAATTAAACGACTTAATTAGTGAGTCGATAAATATTGAATTATATTTAAAAGCCTCCGTTTTTTTTCTCACGTAAAAAAAATCGTCGTAGCCGTCTTTAAAGGATTAAGTACATAATTATATAAATTTATTTGAAATCCTAAATAAAAACTAAAATTGCAAGATCGTAAATAGTTTTGATTAGATTTTTAATAAATGCAAAACACAAATTGCATACCAGAAAAAATCGAAAGATCTCTAATGAGTCCCTTTATCTCTCTATCTATCCATACATATTCATTTTATTTTTAAGCTATTGCATAGCTTCTATCGCGGGCCTTGAGCGCGGGGACCGAGTCCAGAAATTCCGTAACGAAAAAAAAACCTAACGCTCCCCACTCCGACGGGCACGGAGGTGTGGCTTGAAGGCCATGCATCGTCTAACGTCGTTTCTTTTCGGCAGTCTTCGACACGGTGTTTGTGTGCTTGCAACTAGACGTATTGTACGACACTACGAAGCTCGCACGAATAACAATAAAATATAACACATGTATTGTAAAATAATAAAAATATTTTAAACAATATTAGTTAATATTGTTTAAAATATTTATATTTTTTTATTTATTTAATAAAGGAAAAAAAAATGTTTTCTTATCGGTCACCACGCTCAAAAAGTGTAACTTGAATTAATATCAAAGAAAAAGAAATACTGCATTAATAATTAAAATAAATAAATAATTATAATTGCATAAGTTGATACAAAATGCTATGCAATAGCATTACCGCGGCAGTCCCCGAGTGCCACACGTCTTTATTTTTTCTCTTTCCTCTTGTGGCTCTTATGAAAATTTATCAATTATCGAGTGAGGAAAATTTTCACTCTCGCATTCATGACAATAATAATAGTTGAAAATTCGAAAGATAAATAATTTATACTAAAATGCCATCTATGCGGCCTAGTAGAAAACAATTATCTACGCGCATATAAAACAATCGTAGTTAAATAAAACGCCGCTAGAGGGCTGTAGTAAGTTACCTAGTAAGTATTCAAAGCGAATATATTTTATTAGCGTATAAAATTATTTATTTTTCATTGTAGAATAATGAATGTTGAATAAAAATGCAGGCAAGTTTTTTTTTATGTAGTAGCATATAGTATATTGATTCCATAACTACAGAACGTTAAAGGAACCTTAACGCCGTCTATTCATATGTCACCTTATCTATTTTCTAATGCTATCTATCTAATTTAGATAAGACAAAAATCCTGACTAATTATCAAAAAATGCCAGTGATAATAAGCAACACCCCTATTGAGTATGTCGAAACTTATGTCTATTTAGGCAAGCAAATCTCCTTTAGAAAAGAAAGGCACATAGAAGAAATTGATAGGAGAATAGCCTTAGCGTGGAAAAAATACTGGGCCCATAAAGAAATATTCAAATCCAATAACATCCCATTATCGTCGAAAAAAATTATTATGGATTCAGAGATTTTACCTTGCCTTACCTACGGCTGCCAAACTTGGATTTACGATATAAAAACTCAAACGAAAATTCAGACAACACAAAGAAAAATGGAAAGAAGCTATCTTAACATCAAATTAAAGGACAGGATAAAGAACATTGAAATTCGTTATAAATCCAAGGTAACCGACGCATTATCATTCTCCTTGCAAAGGAAATGGAAGTGGGCCGGCCATGTAGCTAGATACACTGACGATAGATGGACATTAAGATCAGCTGCTTGGACCGGACCTACAGGCACCAGAGCGAGAGGCCGTCCACGTGCTAGGTGGGCAGACGAAATAGAGGCGTTAGGGGGAAAAAGCTGGCTGGACGTCGCCAAGGACAGAGAAACGTGGATTTCATTGGAGGAGGCTTTTACCCTTAGGGGGTCCATACATAAACAATAATCATGCATTTAAATATGATTTATGATGCATGCTACTAATGATTTGAATATGTATATCATAATCTACCTATGACTTATTAATTTATATACTTATTAATTTAATTTGACATCTTCATAATATAATAAGACATTTTGAATATAATTGAGAATACTTGACAATTACTTATAATGTTTTAATGAAATGGTTAAAAAACATATTTGAATTATAATAATCTAAATATTTAAGTCATTAATAATGCCTAAGATAATATCATAATTATTTAAAAAGCAATTTTATGAGCATGCAAGATCTTTGTAAGAATGTATGGAATTAAATAAAGCTATTATTATTATTATTATTATTATTATTATCTATAACAACCTACGACAATAAGTAGTCAGCATCGTCTCTACCTAATTTATTTAACCTGGAACTACTTATTTGCATGTTGCCTAACATGATACACAAGATGGTAAGTCTCCCTGTTTTTTTTCTTTAACACAAGGAAGCCTGAAGGTGTCCCATGCAATAAATAAGCCAAGACCATCACCGATGCAAAGGATGCGGCAGAGCGAAACCCTCACACCTGTAAAATATATTTTACATATGATATTTTTTTTATCGAATGGACGTATGCCAGGCTTTAAGGAATTTAAGCTTCATATGAAATTCATATGATAAATATGACGATTATGTAAATATTATATTCTATGTATGTAGAGTGTGATATATTGGTGATATTTTCGCAAAGCACTCATAAAGGTCTGAACTTCAATCGCCTTTCGCCACTTAAACGAGATCAAAGTTATTACGTTAGCGCTACTTGCCTTTTAAAGTACAGTCTGTCGTAATAAGTCAAAGCTTATAGACTCAGCACTATATTTATAGGGTGGTTTAGAATGACCGTAACCTTATGACGTCTGACATTTCAACACTTATGTGACTCAGTACTATTGCAACCATGGTTTCTAGCATTAATAAGCCGCAATAAAAAATTAAACAGTCATAATACTCGAAAGTAACTTTTGGATTTACTTGAAATTTTTGTATCACATTATTTTATTAGATTATATTTCTTTTTATTACCTTATTCTCATTGCAATAGGCGCTACAATAAGTTATTCTAATAAACGACACAATCTACTATTTCCATAGTAACATACCTAAATAATAAAAAATGTGTATTAAAAACAAATATGAAATATTACTTAAATAAATTTAAAATATATTTCTTGTTTTAGGTAAGGTCTTGGAAAAGTCCAAAAGGAAATAATTTTTTTTTAGTTAATTCAAACAAATAAATTGCAGAAACGGAATTTTAAAGTCGTTTAGCACCAAGAAATGTTAAGTAGCGAATAAAAATCTTTCCCTAATGATAATATTATTATGGAAGATAAAACGTTTCAACTTTTTTCGTGTCTGACTGTACATACTTTAATGTAACATTTTACTTAATTACGAACTCTAATTTGTCGGATCCACTAATGTGTTCTTAATTGTAAGGGGGTGATAACGAGATCATTTGCTAACATTAAGTTTTTTTCACACTCAACCTTTATGTGGTCGAATCGTGCTACTTCGTTATTTCAAGTGTAGATTAAATTAAAAGATATACGTGAAAATTTTTAGTAACGATCTGACTCAATCAAATCGAATGATGTTTGGGGCGGGTCACTTTAATGTCTAATGGAAACCATCACCAAAAAGGTACAGGTCACTTCTATCTGGTGTACTGTGTCACTTTACGAATCCTTTAAAACCCTAACCTTAACCTATAATAATTATACTATACTAGTTACTCTTAGAGTTTTACATGATGTATCTATAAACTATGTGTTTCATTTTTGTGGATAATAGAGCTACACCTAAGTTTTTTTCGTGTTTCTTAGGAGATCCTGTATCTTAAACGAATTTTTTTATTAAATTTTTGACTACTTCTTTTGACGTATTTCAAGTGTACAAGCTGTTCCCTACGAAATAAAGATATTTAGATTTCCTGTTATAGTATTTTTATTACTTGTATTATTATGTTTGTCTTTATTTAGTCTAAATTTTTGGGCGATTGATGGTATAACCCACACTTGCACAGCTGATTCTAAAGGGTTTGGTTAACAGAGGGACCTCATGATTTTTTTTTGGATGGAGCTATGCTTATGGCCCTAATGACCCTAATGCTTTGTCGGAAGTGGGGTGAGCCGGTTGGTATCATCCAGTGATATAGTAAGGGGGGTTGCCCCCGCCAGCCGTGGAGTGTGACTTCCACGGCTTCATGGCATCGGGTTTTTACCTGTGGCGGATCTCTGCCTCACCACCGTCGGATAAAAGAACCTTAAGAATTATGGATTATGAAGTGTCAAATGTTTAGATAAAATCTAATAAACTTTGTTCTTGCATGTTTAGAGTATTGACATTCTCTTCACAAACAAATTAAGCTACAAATTTTAAGTTTTTGTGCCATATTAAAATCTAGGTAGGTACTAGGTAATCATATTTGCAAATAGTGAATGTGTATGTAAAGTCAACCATCTTTAACAATTTGTTCAGTATGAGTATTTAATGAGAATATTATTTAAGTAGCTCACATAGCACTGGCGTAAAGTGACAGCTATGCTGTCACGTTCCGTGCGGTTTCTGAGTTCCCATTAGTGGGATTAGGGAAAAGGAAGGCAACGCATCTGCCACAGTTAGATTTAATATTATTTTAAGGTAAGCGTCCGCATCGCACGCATCGCGTCAAACTAATTGTAGTTTTTCAAATAGAAAGCCAGACTTGAGTGGGATCCGTAAGATGTGAATTTGTGGACAGACTTGTATGACTTTTTTGTACATAAATAATACTACCACTTGATGCGATGTGCGAAGCGGTGCAATGCCTACATGCGAATGCTACCTTTAGTCGCTTATGAATTGTTACTAATTATTGGAATATCTCAGTTTGAGGTTTTTTAAACAGCTTTAGCATCACAAAACTTAGGCTATAAATGAATAAAACTTTTGAGTTTAACTACTTAATTGTTCAGTATTCCTTCCTATAAAAGTTAATAAAAATAGTAAATATCTAACCTAGTAGGTACTTTTCGACTTTAAAGTCGATTTCATGAATTAGCTATCGTTTAAATATTCTAAAAGTGATTAAAGTGTTGCAATCTCATAATACGCTCTGCCTTATTATATTCACTTGAAGGCATTTTGCTTACACAACCCGAACAAAAAAAGTATAATGCTAACATGGTATTTGTTGTAGCAATGTGTGGTCACCTTTCACAGCTATATTTTGTATGATAGAAATGTAATTATAATCCAATTTATATCTAGTCTGCTATAGATAAAGCAATATGTCATTATAAAGAGGTTACTGGATATAACAGCATAAAAAAATCGTTTAATATATTATAAAATCTGTTTTCAGGGAAAATTTGTATTTTAAGATTTTTTGTAGAAATTAAATATTTCTGGGATTGTTACTTTCTATGACATACATATTATGTTTAGCTTCATCATCTACAGCCTTTTACATGTTCGACTGTTGGGCATGGGTTTCCTCGAAATTAGGCGAGGAAGGTGTTGAGCCATAAATTACCGATCCACTGGCTTAATACGGGCTGGTGAACTTCACATATTTTGACAGACTTAAGCTCGCTGTCATCCTTTACCGATTTGTACGTATAAAATATTTTTTGAATTTCTCAAGATTCTAACAGTATCAGTGGTCTGTTCTAATTGAAAGTAGTAGAGAATCTGCAGTTTCAGCGTTCGTGACCGGGGCATATTTTCGGTAGTAGATGGATATGGATCAATAATTGTCTTAATATATAAAATTCTCGTGTCACAATGTCCGTTCCCATCCTCCTCGGAAACGGCTCAACCGATTTTTATAAAGTTTTATGTGCATATCGGGTAGGTTTGAGAATCGGCCAACATCTATTTTTTATCCCCCTAAATGATAAGGGTGACCCACACTAAAATCTTATTTTTTATTTTATGTACAATTTTTTTGTTTTTATTTTTTATGACACAGCATACAAAAATACTAGCAACCCTAATATTTCACCCCTCTACGATGAATCTTAATTTTTTAACAGCAATGTAAGTAATTTTGACAGGACGAAGTCTGTCGAGGCATCTCGTACCTATTACTATACATTTTTTTATCAAATAAACTTTTTGTATCTTTAAAGACTTATGACGTACTTATCTATATACATATAATAAATTTGTAGAGGAGTCGTTTCTGTACATTGAAAATATTTAAAAAAAAAATAGCCTGGGTGTTAAAGGATTACTAACAGAATCCATTTCCAGCATTTTTGGAATTTTTGTCTGTTTGTATGTTTGTCTGTATGTCTGTTTGTCTGTTTGTCTGTTTGTCTGTTTAGTTGTGCACGCATCACGTGAAAACTACAAAACCAGTGTAAATAAATTTTATCCATAAAAATTTAGCGTAACTTAGAGTAACATTTAGTTTTTGTTTCATCGCAATCGATTCACTCTATCAAAAGATATATGTATTTGAAATGTAGCTAAATAAGATACTTAACAAATAGGATCAGATCAACGCCATCTATTGACCATTTACGGTGGCTTTCAATATCCTATCTATCATAAAATTTTCTTATCTATCTTGAAATTTGACACATTTTCTTAGAAAATCTGTAAAAATTTTAAGATATATAAGAAAATTTTAAGATAGGATATTGAAAGCCGCCGTTAAAGTACCGATTTATTGACGATTTACATTACCGACTTATAAGTAAGTATGTAGGTTGTCAACAGATGGCGTTGGATGTATCTGATCCTATTTGTTAAGTTTAACGAATTTGTTATTATATTTTGTTAAAACCTTAAAACGTTGGAAAGGAATAGTAATCCTTACTAATATTATAAATGCGAAAGTAACTCTGTCTGTCTGTCTGGCTGTTACGCTTTCACGCCTAAACCACTTAACCGATTTTGATGAAATTTGGTACAGAGATAAACTAGAGCTTGGAAAAGGACATAATCTATTTTTTATCGCGAAAAAAAGCTTAGGGGGGTTTAAAAAGGGGAATGGGATGAAAGTTTGTATGGAAGTTTGTCATTATACATAGAAGATGTCGCCTTAAAACTTTTTATTTAGGCAATTAATAAGATTTTAATAACCATGATTAATTAATTGTTCCACTGTTTTTAAGGTTTTCGCCTATATGAGCATTACATAGGAGATGAAATTTTTTAGGGTAGTTCAAAAAAAATCTGGGTTGCGTTGGCGCAGTGCGACGTAGTGAGGGAAATGTCGCTATATTGCTACCCGAACAGGCAGACACGTGAGGGCATTTTTCAGTTGTAACAATTTCGATTTGTCCCTAGAATTTTGCTTTCGTTAATGTTCTTAATATATTCGGCGAAATACAATGTTTCATGTATTGTTATTTGTATTTAATTATTTAATTATATGTTATTGAATGGAAAAAAGGGGGCTGCTATATGTGCACGTTCTAATAAAGCTTAAAAAAGAAGATGCATCCCATCCAAATAGATAAAGAATTGTATGACACTATTATCCAAAACATGGTACACGGTCCCTGTGGTGTTAGAAATTCAGCCTCGCAATACATGAACATTGGAAAATGCACAAGGATTTTCACTAATCAGTTGATAAAAGAAACTGTGCAAAATGACAATGGCTACCCGTTGTACAGGCGCACAGCGCCCGAAGACGATGGCCGATCAGTTACAATTAAGACTCGATCTGGAGCGAACGAAACCTTAGACGTCCCATATTTGCCTATTTCATATAAAATTTTCAATGCTCATATTAATGTAGAAGCCTGTAGCTCTGTCCGCGCATTCAAATATACAAATATATAAACAAAGGAATTGACAGGCTATAATATTTAATCTCAGGAATGAAGGTGGAGCACATCTTCTGAATGAAGTGCAAACATTTCAAGCAGGACGTTACGTCAGCAGTAATAAAGTAGCGTGGCGGCTCCTTAGCTTCCTCTTGCCTGAAAGACATCCAACAGTAACCTATCTTGCTGTACACTTAGAAAATGAAGAGTGCATATATTTTACCGAGAACAATTTCCAAGAAAAAGTATCTACACCGCCCAAAACAACATGAACAGCCTTTTTCCATCTTTGTCAGGGCGATTCCTTTGCCAAAACGTGTTTCTGTGCTAAAATCCCCCGTTATTATACCTGAAACACATCTACAAAGGACTGCGAACGCCGTTTTTAATGTCTGTTGAAAATTGGCCCGGAGTGAAATTATCTGATGCCCTTGGTCATGTGTACACCGTCCACGATACTAATTTTGAATGTTTCTGTTTACGTTTACTGCTACACCAAATTCAGGGTCCTATAAGCTATAGTGATCTTAAAATTGTCAGGAATTCGGAACATATAGAGAAGCATGTGAAACTCTGGGTCTGTTAGAGAATGATAATCACTAAGACGAAACTATAAAGGAAGCTGTCCAGTGCAAATCACCAGCCAAAATCAGAGACCTTTATGCAACCCCTTATAATATTATCATCTTGCGAATGAATTATGGAACAAATATAAAGAGTACATGGCGGAAGACATTTTGCGTAGGCTACATTAGACACACACGGACATGATATACAATGAACACATTTATCATCATCAGCATAACGAAGCCCCTGGAAAAATTTAAGACAAAGTAATGGCTATAGTGGGTAAGCGTTTAAATGAATTTGAAATGATTAGCCCTCGGAGAACGAACGAAAATGAACTATCAGATGAGATTATACGAGAAATAAACTATGACATACCAGCTTTGCAGCAGCAAGTAGCTGAATTGATACCCAAATTACTACCAGAACAAAAACGAGTATTTGACGAAGTGTTGCAACTAACAGAACCTGGGAATGGCGCGCTACTCTTTGATTTCACCGAGGAAGATTTACCTATCTGTAATTTTAGTAAAAATAGCGCATGGCATGCTATTGCACGTCAGTGCAAAATCTTGGTGTGGGATGGGAGTACTATGGTGCACAAAAAAGGGTAGAAACACTAAATTGAACGCTCCGGGATTTGCGCAACAGTACCTGTTATTTTAATTTTAATTTTAATTTATGGGAGAGATGGTGGTTTTATTGGCTGGTGATTTCCGCCAAACGTTAGTAGTCATTCAGAAGGGGACACTTGCAGACGAAATTAAAGCATGTCTCAAGTCGTTCACTATATGGGCCACCGTAATGAAGTTCAGTTTGACTACAAATATGATGACACAAATGCTGGCAACCATGCCGAAACACTATTTAAAATAGGAGATGGTCGGCTAGAAACTAATGTAGAGGGCTGATTCAATTAGTACACAGTGGTTTAGAATTAGTTGCAAGTGTTTACCCAGACTTACAAAACAATATACAAGAAAATCAATATTAATGTGAATTTCATTGAAAATATTAATGTCAATTTTAGCACCTAAAAATGATATTATCAACTAAGTAAATCCTGACATATAAGTAAGAGTAAAGTACCAGGACAGGTACAACAGAGTATTTATCAATAGACACAGTTACGGTACAGAAAAGAGCATATCATATCCCGTAGAGTTTCTAAATTCGCTTGAGCTGTCAGATGTACCCTCACAAAAGCTTAAATTAAAACTAGGTGTCCCAGTCATGCTCATGCGAAATTTGGATGCCCAGAGACTATGTAATGACAATTTTTCTAATTGACAATTGTATGTAGCATGTTCGCGTGTGTCCAATGCCCAGAATCTCTACATTCTATACCCAAATGGAAAGACAATATATAATATTGTTTACAATAGTTTATTAAAATAATATTCTGTTCCGAGTTGTCTTCTTTGTTCTAAATCAGGAAAGGGGAACTGCGCTATTCCAAATTTTACGCGAGCGAAGCCGCGGGCAACAGCTAGTAGATAAATAAGATGGTAATAATTTGAGTGCAATTTTAAGATCCTGTTTTATGCACTGAACATTTATAACAAATTCATTATTAAGATATATAAGTCCTTGGTTTTTGGTGTTGGATTTAAAGGTGGCGTGCATCGAGAAGCAGAAAACACGATGGACATCTCCGCAGATCTCACCGAGTTAGGCAGAAGCAAGACGTTAGTGGTGTGCAGTGGAGTCAAATCTATCCTGGACATTGGACGAACTCTTGAATACCTGGTACGTATGAAATACACACCACTCGAGCACACTATCTCAACTTTAAGTTTGATAAAACTGCAGGGGGCCTAGCCAAAATGCTATTAAGAAAGCGTAAGCAAAGTTCGAAAATGATAAAATGTATAGGATGGACCACGTGATTAAGCGCGGCCTTATGTCAATCCCATACATAATCCCATGCATTTCGGCTAGGCCCCCCTGATAGTATCAAAACGTCATTGAAATCAAGACGAACTAACTATTATTTTTTATAAGTTTTTTATACAATATATTGTGTAGATAAGTATATTAGATAGTAGATAATATAGTAAATTTTATAAGCGCGAAAGTTTGTAAGTAATTATGGATGGATGGATGGATGTTTGTTACTCTTTTACGTAAAAACTACTAAATGAATTTTAATGAAACTTAACAGTAATAATATATTTTATACATCAGTATAACATATAGGCTATAATGTATCCCCGTACTCCTACGGGAACGGGAAGTACACGAGTGAAACCGCGGGGCGCTGCTAGTATAATATATTCCCACTTGTATTTTATTCCACTATCCTTTTTTATTGAACTGGTAATTTAATTAAAATACCAATACAATAAAAGAGCGGACAGAAGTAACAGCAAACTAAAGTCACATGAAAGGATTATTGGTCTTTAATACCCTTATATTAGTGCGAGTAAAAGTTAGATGCATTGGTTTAGCTCGTTCCGTAACTCTAAGAACGGGTTTTTGCCGGCTTGATTGACTTACATCATAGTGTTAATTGACAGCTAAGTACGATGCTACCGTTAAATAATGTAGATGTTCCACTGTGAAGAATTCGAAATGAAAGGGATTATGAACAACAATAGACTGTGATCAATAATGATCAGAGAATCGCTTGGCAACTGATCACATTGGCTGCAAGTCGAAATAGGTGTATGTCGCGACTCGTGGTGCCTTTTTTTTGATTATGTTTCCTCTGTGTTATCATAAAATGATTAAGTTAAAATGATTGACGAAGAATGAGCAATATATACATTTTAACGTCATCATTATAATCATCATCAGCCTTTATCCGTCCACTGCTGAACATAGGCCTTAATGAATGCCAAGACGGCCAATCCCTTGCAACTCGCATCCACCATTTTAACGTATTTACAACGAAATTCGAAATAAAGTTATTTCGATTTTGATAATTGGGGTAATTAGAGAAAAAATAAAGCTTATATTGCTAATGCTACAAAACAACACATAATCCGGAATTAATTATCTCGGGAATTCAAAAGATACTTACTACTCGTGTTGTAACGTGTATGTGGTACTTTACTGTATTTTCATGTTCCAGCCAGACACGACTAGATCGACAGAGGGATAAGAGTCGTGTCCACCTACTAATAGAATGGAGCAAGCATTACCTATTATAGCTCTATAAATGTCAGTTATAAACAATAAATGTTGACTATTTATCCTGCAGTCTTAAATAGTCTACAATAAATATTGTTAGTCTAAAAGCGAATCATTATTATTGGACTTTTGTTTTTTGCATTTGACATATTAGTAATACTTAACTTCCAAAATTTTATGCCAGTTGTATAGAAAAATGTTCAGACAAGACACCAGCGTCACTAATAAACATGAACCAGTTCACCTAGGACTAGCACAAGCCTCATTCACTCGTTGAGGTATTCCTAGTGCCTGTCGATCCAGGACCCTCAAACACCGGCTCGCAGGTGGTTTAGTTAGTGCACTTATAAATGGTGGGCCATTACCTCAGACTGGACTCTAGAAGTTTTCCCGTGTAACTTAGATATATGCGAAATTCAATCCACTGCGACGTCAAAAAAAGAGAACAACCCTTACTCGTTGCCTAAGACGTAACAAGGATATAATGTCAGTAATTACTGGAACCAAAACAGAGCAAAGCTGTCTGAGGGAAGCTATAAGCAGGACGATCATAATGATCTGATGCCGACTGAGTGCAACATAAACGTTTCATGTATTTCATCGGTAAAAAAACCCAAGCAAAAGAAATTATATTATACTAACAGCTGTTGCCCAGAGCTTCGCCCGCGTTAGCAAAAAAAAATTAATTTATCCTATGCAACTTCTACTACCTCCGAGAGGTTTTACAAAGATTTATGATTATCGGTTGATAAGTTTTCGCGTGAAAGCATAAAAAAACATCCCTACTTTCAAATTTTTATAATATTAATAATTAAGGTTTTAAGATTGGGCAAAAGAATATTAAGATTAAAAAATTAAATTAAAATAGATTATACCATACACTAATTACTAGGCGATTACTAGGCGTAGTTAGTAGTAAAAATTTTCTCACGAATAGACAAACATGAAGGTTGTGAAATCGCTTTAGTTACTTTGCTCAAATTAATTCAATTTGTTTGCCTTAACTATGTAATTAATCAATTTTGATACTTTTGTTTCGTTTAATCAAAAACCTTACAGTGAACATTGTATCACCTTGTTTTATGTCGCAAATATATTTCAAAATCTGACCTCTACAAAATATGAACATGCAAAGGTTTTTTAGGTAATATGTATAAATGGTTTGAATAAATTATAGATATTATATTTGTTTAGTAATCGATTCTGAATATGTATCTTACAGAAGCAACAATGAACTAATACTACGGTTAAAATGGCTAAGAGAGACTAAGTGTAAGAACAATTATTAATGTAGAGCTGTTGGATTACCAATAAAAAAATAAAAATGACATCTTACGTAATTAAGTACATAGCTAAGCATTTATATAAAAAAATAAAGTAGCAACCCATAATATGTGTCCCACTGAAGGGCATGGATCCTATCCTCGAAATCAGGCGAGGAAGGGTATCAGGCCATAGTTCACCAAGGCGCTGGCCCAATGCGGCTTGATGAACTTCACACACCTTTAAAGATTTTTAATCTCATCAGGCATGCAGGTTTTCTCACGATGTTTTCCTTCACCGATGAGTGAGCGATGCTCAGGGTGCACATATAAATTTAGAAAAATCCATTTCAAGGCACCTCAGGAGGGGAGGGGGGCTGATAAATGATTAGTGACATTCAGAGACACCGGCTACAGCAGAGGATAAGCAGGTGAGCTGCCGGCCTTCCAAATATGAATATGCTCTTTTCTTGAAGGTCCCCAAGTCTATCGGTTGGGAAATACCGCAGGTGGGAGCTTTTTTATGTTAATTGGTCAAGCAAACCGACAGACGTGTCATTAGATGGTAAGTGGTCAATGTAACCCTTAAACATAAACTAACCTGGAACTAGCCAGGCAATTCATTTTTTGAACTATCTTTCGGACCGTTGGACTCCGGACTTGCAGTGTAATTCTGCTGCAGGTATTACGGACTCCGGACTTTCTTTCGGACTCTAGACTTTCAAGGACTAAAGTACTAAATATAGTATACGCGAAATTTGGAACTTTAGTGAAATTCTGCTGCAGGTAACAGTCTATTCCTCAGACAGCATTGAAATAGAAGGTAACTAATTCTAGTAAACTCTTCCTGCAAATTGCAAGCGATTATTTACTTACTTAATAAGATTGTAGAGTCGACGCTCTATAAGATAAATAAAATAATAATTTTAGAATGTTTACAACCTCAGAGCCTACTTTAGCAGTATCTATTGAGAACCAAATAGGTATTACTTCTAATATGTGTTATGAACTGATATTTTATATAGGTAACGCAATGATTGTGTCACATATCGATTGATCGTACAATGATGATAATGATCACAATTGCTTTCATTTTGATCAGTTAATCAGTGATCATAGAATACCATGATATTTTTTACATTTGCCATTACCTTGAACAAATTGGTTATTACATGTGGAGTAAACGATGAGTATGAAACAACTTTTATTATAACAAAATGTTGTAACGATCAAGGCCGATTGGACCCATTGCAAAAATCAGGTTAAGTGGGAGGGACCGACTGCATTTTTATCTTGTGTCATCATACGTTTTTTTTTGAAATTACAACCTTTCCAAAATAGTAAACGTATTATGAAATACATTAAATATTATGTTTTGTAAAGTGTAAATACTTTGGTTGTTGAAAAAATCTAATACTTTTAAGGTTAGAATGTATCAACCATAATAAGTATTATTCGTGTATTATGTTTACAATAGATTTTATCCAAAAAAAAAAAACTCGCCTGTAAACCAAAAGCTCTGAATAAAAATATTTTATTCTTAATTCAAATCTCAGATACCAAGCTCAGACGAATCCATACTAGTACTTAATATTCCCGGTTATTCCCCGTGGCATCGCTCATATTAACTTATTTAGTACGCGGATTGACGATAATTATTTAGATCCTATGTCGCGGTAAAATAATTTCTATGCCATTTTTTTATGTCGGGCAGCGATACTAGATAAAGCAAATTTAAGAACAGAATTATATTTTTTTTTAATTCGGATATAAAATTTCGTAGTCACAATAGACTGATTGTATCTCATATAATTACAGTAATCTTATATTACACTTGCCGATTAGCCAATATGTGATAATTGTGAGACACAAGTGTAGTGGCGAGCGGTTTAGCTTTAGTATTTACACATGTAAAATTTTAAATGTGGAATTGATCTCAATTTACTTATTAGTGTTTTGTACTTTTTGTTTAAATATAATATGTGTAAAATCACTCTTTTATTTATGAAATTAGCATCCAAACTTTTGTGCCAACTACAGAACATTTGACCCATCAATTTACACAGTATGTTTTACTATTAATTTCAAAAATGTTAAAAGCATTAACTAAATACGTCCCTAATATTTTGTATCTCAAATAAAATATAATTTACGACCACTTTAAACCGTCTCTATGAAGTCTAGTCCTACAAGGCAACACACCACACCTGACACCACACACCTGACGTAAGAAAAATATTCCGCTCGCGTCTATCCCTTGCGCTGGTCTCCGGACGCAGGTCCGTTTTGCTCCACATACGTTTACTGCGACATTACCACACCGTGCGCATTCCCAACAGTCAAGGCTACCATTATATGAGAAGTGATATCCCGGCGATCGCAAACACAGATACAAGCATCTAAACAAAACACAATTTGCTACACTTGGCCACTGTATTTTGCATGATTGTAAAGCACGAGTATGGCAGAACACGTCATAAAGGTAGTGACAAACCATATATAAAATATCTTTGTAAAAATAAAAGTATTGCAAAAAAAAGAGTAAGAACTTATGGTGGCCACGTAATTATAAAGTATTAAAAACTCTTTACATCAGTCACATTACACATACAAAATATTGTTCTGAGTTCATATATGTTGTGTTCTGTCGTGAAATACTGAAAGGAGTCCATTAAGGGTGCCTCATTAAAATAAACGCAAAGTACTCTTCCGGTGAGGGCGTAGGGAGTTAGGATTGCATAAATTTTTAATTTAGCTTTAATAAATAATATAAGAAAAATATATTTGTCGAGTACAAAGAAAATAACAATCCAAAACACTTATATACCATAGGAATCAAATTAGTTGGTCATCACCAACACACAGATTTTAATTACGCAAGAAAAAATTCTGAACTAATCTTTGATATAAGAAATATAATAAAATTAACAGTTATGTAGCGGTTTCATAATAGTTCCGCTCTAAATATAAGTATGAGCTAAAATTAGACAATCGTTAAACAAATAACTTATGTATATCTATCTAATACATAACATAATGTTAAAGAATATTGTATTTAGTACTAGTTAAGCCAAACTGATCTTATAAGTCAAAAACGCCGAAAAGCTTATAAATTTTAAATTAAAAAAAAAGAAAAGTCTATTTTCTATCTGTATGTGTAAAAATAGAAGAGTCGGCCGACCTTTAATTAGATGGAACATAGATATTTGGATGCTAATGGCGGAGGATCAGCCGTCTTGGTGTTTGTTGAAAATGGCCTGTGTCCAGTAGTGGACAAAAAAGGTTTATAATAATGATGATTATTATAAATTAAACGATTTTTTTTAATATGCCCATACATAAAACATTAAAGGCCAAAATATGATTTAGAAAAACGCACTTACTTATTTTTAATGGTTTATTATAATTATATTAAGAGCAAGTACTTAGCACTTAATGGACTCAAATTCTAATGTGCGCAAATTATCTTAATAAAATGATGTGAATAAAGTTACATATTATGTTAACAAAATATACATTTTAAATTTTAAAAGGAAGTTTTAATTCATGCTTGAGTCTGATACAAAATGAGTTCAGTAATTTTTGGTCAGTTCCGGTCGTAATTAGTAATTAAGAATAAAAATATCTTATTTCACACGTGTTACTCTCATAATACCAGAAAGACAATAAATAAGTATAAAAATAAACAGAGAAACTCTTCTGGATGCCGGCAAGCACAAAAACGGGATAAAATTTAGGAAGACTTTTGTCGAAACAATTGACACAGACATAGAAAATTTTAAGATTGCTTAATTTAATTTCCTTTTGTCGTATTAATTTTAAATGCATAAATATTTTTGCTATTTATAAAATTGGATTGTCTCTTACGGTACTTATACTAAAATATCATTTTTTACAATTTTTGTCTGTCTATTTGTTCCGGCTAATCTCTTAAATGGCTGGACCAATTTTGACCGGAATTTACTGGCACGTAGCTGTTATAATAGTAATTTGGGCTAATAAAATAATCATCATCAAACCGAATACGTCCGTAAACCTAAGTTAACGCGGGTGAAGACGCGGGCAACAGCTAGTATAGTTGTTTTCATATGGAATGTATGCTATTTTGATATAAAAGCTATTTCATAGGCTCATTAAAAATTATTCTCTAGTTTTTGCGTGAAAAAGTGACAATCGCCTTTATGATGTCTATAAGTAGGATATGTTTACTCAACGCAGAAACATGAAACTTTGAAAAAGTAACGGCCAGTTTATATAACAAGGCGTTTGTAACGAACATTAATATATATTGTAATCATATATTATTAGCCCCCAACTCGGCCGCGTTGCGCATACTATGTGGAGCGTTATTATGTTTTACATTTAATATGACACACAGACGGACTTTGTTGTAGGTGTAAGTAGCAATATTGCTATCAATAACCCATTGCTATTAGGTATTGAGCATGATCAGTCTTCTAAAGCTCAAAGTCCATTGAAAACTATTCAAATAAATGCGCTAACACAGAAAATAAAAACAAGTATTTTCTTTATTAGAATTTAATGAGAGAATCTAAAGCAACTGTTATATTACTTGTTATAAGCATGCGCGCGCTTATAATATTATGTATATATCTAAAGGCAAGCACATTCTCCTCGAAATCAGAATTGTCAGTATAAAGCAGTTTGTATATACTGCCAAGGAGGCGCTAGTAACTCCCCTTTTGGCGGGCAATCCCTCTTTACGAAGAGTCTTGGCCTTTGCTGGACAGTCTGTCACTGAGATGATCCTGTTGCCTGAGCTCCGGGACCCTCAAAAAGCGGCAGATGGCGCTCGCAGTGGTTTTAGTTTGGGTATAGGGCATCCCCATGTCTCAGAGAGGATCAGGATCTCGGATTTTAGATGACACATACGACCCAATACGTTTAACATCTCCTTCGATCAACCAATTGTCTATTTTGTCACAAAAATGGTAAAGACCAAGATCCTATATTTCGTCTATTTTGCTATTGGGAAGCTTTACTTTTTTATTTGACGATAATATCAAACAAAATAGTGATAGAAGGACTAATATACAACATGCACAAAAGGCATTAAGAGCGTCACCTTACAAAAATTGCTTTTTTTGATAACGTTCTCCGGCGAAGTATTTCGTAACAATAATCACCGGTATTATCAATATATCTCAATAAATTAGGTAAGACCAAATAATGAATAGGTAAAAGTAATAAATGTCCAGTTTCAAAGTCAGGTTCACGATATCAGAAGTGGAATCTGATACAACAATAGACAACGAAGACAAAAGGGACCTTGAGTGGTTTACGAAATATCTCTACCAAAAATAACTATTGCAATATTATACGTACATTAAGATACTTTGGTGGGCTATTTTATCTCATAGATTTGGGGTAATACACTTCCCGCAGGGGAGTTCAAGTCAAATACATTTTAAGTAAATTTCAGTACTTATTATAAATCATAATCAACAATCGTAAAATTAAAATTTAACCGATGAGAAGGATGCATGATCTTTCTCTCTATCTCTCTTTATTTCTTAGAATTGTTTAGAGATTCTTAAATTACCAGACAATGAAAATATAATATTTTTTTATGTTCTACGTTCTAATTGCACTAAACGTAAATATGATTAAGCATTGATGCACAAAAAACGTATGTTATTGGAAGTGATCTAACTAACTAACTCATTACTTCACTTCTTATAACTCACCGTAACGCAACCTCGCGGAAATAAACCGTATCGCACATATCTGTCATGTTTCAAAAGGTCCCTCGACGCTAGTGTGATAAATGATACAAACTGGATAAATATGGCCAAATCTTGTAAAGTCGGTTCTAAGTTTGAATAAACAAAGGATGTTGTGGTGACATAAAAAAATATTAAACATATATTATAATAAAGATAATAATGTACAAAATTTTCAACGCTACGCGACAAGAGTCTTACATGGCTTTTAAATTATACACTGCTTTATATGTTTAGATATTATTAATACTCACTTATTTAATTATACTATGTCCTAAATATTACATGTGATTAATTTGACTAAATATTTATAATGTTATTGCCAACATAATATTATTTTTTTGAACCTATTTAAAGTGGCTCTGGAAGTGGCCATGATGGTTAGAAAAATATTGCCAGAATCTACGATGATAAGTTTTCATTTTCAATTACAAGCATCATGGTATGCATCCGTGCCATTAAATGTCTCCGAAGCACTGGATATTCCCGTAAAAAAAACTGCACAGACCGTGGCACAAGCACACCCCTCAAAAATAATGTTATATTACTGTTTTCATAAGTTTACACGAGCTATATTATAGTAGAACAACTTTTAAGCATATTATCGCGTTTTATTTATGCTTCTAGTAAGATTTATTTGAATAAGAAAAGTATTAGAAATAATAAATGAGTCCAGTTTTAATAAATTTAAAAGTTTTTTCACCTTTCGTGGTAAAAGACACCACATAATAACACTTAAAGGCTATCTAGAGATGCAGTTGAATGTCTTATTGAAACGGACTGACCACGGTGATTGCTATACGTGGATGTTTCGATACGTTCACTACAATCGAATCGGAATCGATTCACTATTGCGATATAGATTCCAGCTGTGGCGATTTGTAATATCGATAATTATAATACTTCATATTAGGGGTTTACATTCATTACAATAATGGATTATATAGAACTATGCATTGAGAAAATCGTTAATTAAATCTATCTGGACAAAGAGGCTTTGTTTAAAATTAAAATTTTTCAAGTTACAGATTTTTTTTAATTTTTTATAGCTACAATTGACAGGCAAGTGATTTTAGTAAAACGATCAGTGAATGTTTTTTGACTCTCTTTAAAATAGACTTTTTAAAGATAAGAATAACTAAACTTAAATAATTGAGTAAGGCTTATACTTATATTTAAATTCAGTGGCGGATTTATCAGCAGGCTGAGCCTATGACAGCAAGTTTATAAACAATGACACCACGTTAATCTAGCCCGTGATAAGTTCATAAGAACTTGTAATACGAGTACTAGGAACAGAAGTACACTTAAGAAATTTATAATATAAATACATATAATAGACACGTCCATGACCCGTTACATCTATATTCATAATGTGTAAGTTACGACTTACGTGTGAGTTGTCCCCACATATTATATGTTATTTTTAAGACATTAAGATTTATCAATTATAACCTATGTTAAAAAAGGAAAAACAGTTAGCAGCATACTTAATAGTTATATTGAATTTATTTACACTGTGGTTATATGTTGCAAAGTTTAACGACCTTATAAGGTCAAAGGCAATTTTAAGATCTAAGATGTTAAATTAAAGTAAAAAAGCTCGGTCAAATTAATGTTTTTCCAACTACACTTTTTGCCGTGTTTAAGAACAGATATGACGAAAATAGATGACCGCTTAGTAGTTGATTAAATTTTAAACGAGATTATGTTCACCTTTGCATACCATCATCATCATCATTATCATCATCATTTCCAATGGTTTCCTTTACAAACATTAGATTTTTTTGAGTATTGTATTTGTTTTTTAGTATTTGCTTTTGTTAAAAAATTTGGCCATTTTTATAAAAATATTATTTTGTTACGAGTACAGCAAAGTTACTATACTTAATCATTTTAAAAGTTTGAAATCTTTGGAAAAGTAGTATTATTGCCATGATATTTTGTTATTTATTATTTTACCTTGTTATGTCTTAAATAGGTTTCTATAACTAAGGGCAGCGGGGGGAAACGCCATAGCGCGTGGTTGTGTTTTTTCTGTTTCCCGTTAGTTAATTGTTGATTTCTATTTTATTCGTTCGGGGTGGTTGTCTAGTGTTTATTTTAAAAACACAATCGATTTATATTGTGATTGGTTGGCGAATACGGCGGAGAATTGTTCTGGAACGTTTTTCTATATGGGTTCTAATGTTCTGGCGGTTTTCTGGATGGATGGATTTGGAGTAATAGTTAGTTGATGATGAAGCAAAGGACGAAATCGCGCCCCTTGGCGTTTCCCGCCGTTTCTCCAAATAAGAGACTTAAGAAAGTTTCTTCTTCTTCTTTGAAGATTTTGTCACCTCGAATATTATAACTCGTGGCTGATAGTTTACAAACTAATGTCTTAAACAAACCAAAAAAAAAACTATAACTAACACGGAAAACTGTGGACATCGGGTAGCCTTAAATAATTATCTAACCTTCACGACTAGCCACAAAAAGACGCACAGAAGGACGCGAAGTGAACGTTACTATAAGTCAAGTATACGGATTACGGCTCATAGTATTATACGAAATACATTATTACTAGCAAACTTTATTGGTGATATAGGTTCAATCTTGGAAATAAGGTCAAATTTAATAAGAAAATAATAAGGATATGCTATTAGAACATCCATCTATAGGAATAAAATTTGTAGTTTATATTATACTAGCTGTTGCCCGCAGCTTCGCCTGCGTTAACTAAGATTTACAACGGGAATAGTATGCAAAAAAACTTTTCTGGTTGATTTTTTACACTTTGTGTCCTAAAAACCCAAATATCTTACGGAACCTTATTTTTTTCCAGAATAAAATTTAGCTTATGTTACTCGTGGATAATGTAGCTTACGAATGGTGAAACAATTTTTGAAATCGGTCCAGTACTTTTTGAGCCTATTCATTACAACCAAACAAAGTTTTCCTCTTTATAATATTAGTGCAGATTCCAAATAACTAAGGTTATTGATTAAATTATTCATATATCATTATTACTAGAACAAAGTTTGCTACTCATATTAGGGATAAAACATTGGTATCATTTTAAGCCAAATATGGCTGATTTATTTACATGTTCAAAGCAAGGAAACTATAAAATAAACATTGCCTTATTCTCACTGATTTGTATCTGTATTGGATGTAATAATTTTATTTATGTAATTAATATAAATCTGAAAATAAATTAATATAAACAAGGAAAATTAATAAATATGTAAAAAAAAAATCTTGACTTGATTGAGATATTCTTACTGTTCTGATTATTATTTTTACGATTGGTTAATAAACAGTCTTGTGTTCATGTTCAAATTAATTTATAATTGGCTGTATTAATGCTCGCATGTCAGAAACTAGTGAACTTCGTATCATTATGGATATTGCTGGATTCATAACCTAATTACCATTAAGTATCTAATCATTTTCATCATCATTATCAGCCAGTCTTCACACATCTCTTTGAACTCCAACTTGTACTGACTAAAGTCATACAAACACTCAGTGTTAGTTTTTAATAAACGTTTTCACCATAAAGGTATAATATGATTATTATTATTACCATCTTACAATGACAGATCCAGCCAATGAATGCTATGTGTTCAATGGAAGCAGTTTTGAGTTTACCAGAACTTGTACTTGTTTCTCCAGTGAAATAGCTTTGCTGTATTTTGGAGAGAAGTGCATGACAGGTAGTATAATTACTGGCACCAAGTCTTGACATCTTATGGCTCGGGAAAGGCTACACATAAATAAGCTGCCTAGGCCTGTAAAATTATTAAGTTTTTTAAGTTGTTAAGATTGAGCTTAAAGGCCATCAGGCCTAAAATGCTAGACCTTTCGAAAAAAATACCATCAGGGCACGTCTGCTAGTTGGCCTATCCAAATAACATAAAATATAGTACTCGTAATTTCTACAAATATAAAAGGATATGTTTTAACTAAAGCTTAAGTAGCAAGACCAGATAAGAAAAGAGACAATAGATTTTAATAGTTCGTTTTATATATTTTATAAAGTTTATATACACATTTATCGGAAAATGATAACATGAATTAAAACCTACATTAAATGACGGCACACACGAAAGGATTTTCTTTTTAAATTATGAAAATATTATTTACATAAATCTGTACTTATACAAAATTTTAAATGCGTTATAGTTTATACATTAAAATATTATTTCCATATATTTAAATATTTAGGATGGATCAATTTTTAAATTAGAAAAAGAACTGGCTAACTAGTGGGATGCAGAAAAAGTAATATTCTATTTATGCACGCCCATTTATTAAAAGAAAACTTTTTCTTATTTAATTTTTTTTACTATATTAATGGACACAAAACATGTAAAATTCCATAAAAAACTTCTTAAGGCTAACCTCTTTTATATGCCAACATTTATGAAATAGAATACCTATTAATAATTAATCATCAAAACCCGCACTGGAGCTTATAATCGACGTTTACATTCACTGTGATTGATATTTACTGTGTTTCATCATCATCAGGCCATTATAGACTGGTGGACTGGTGACCCTATCATTCCCTGTAATAGGTATTTATTGAATAAATTAATACTTATAGAAGACGCAATTAACATTACTTGGGGAATTTATTTTATTTATCACTGTTACCCGCAGCTTCAGCAAGATTTAGAACAGGATCAGAGCGGGATAGTATATTGTGCACGTATTATGCATAGTACCTGGTTGACCGAGCATTTGCTCGGTACCCTAAGTGATAAAATACGAAAAAAATTTTCTTCCAAAAAAAAATGATCTTAAAAAAAGGAAAAAAAATTGTACTGGAGATTCGAACCAGGCTCGTTCGAACTTAACTGCCTAATTTCACCACTAAGCTACCATGACATATTTACGAAATGCGAAATTTACGTTCGTATTATAATCATATTTTATTGATGCCTCAAAACACGGATAAAAAAAGTTTTCTAAAAATGTATCCTAGCTAGATCGATTTATCGCCGTTTTTAACACATGTATACAAAATTTCATGAAAATCGTTGGAGCCGTTTCCGAGATCCCGATTCTATATATATATACAAGAATTGCTCGTTTAAAGGTATAAGATAAACCTTCCTCTTGAATTGTTTTATCTATTAAAATACCGCATCAAAATGCGATGCTTACTTTTAAAGATTTAAGCTTAGATACAGAGGGAGTGAGTTTGTTTTGTAAAGATAAAGGAAAAGTGAATGAGTACCTAAATGAAAATTAATGCATGCCAAGACAGCTAATCTCCTGCTACTCGCATCCAACATAGGAGCCCTATGTTCAGCAGTGAATGGATAGATGCTGATGATAATCATGGTGATCATAAAAAAGTTTTGATAAGTAATTACATATTTTTATTAAGTTTCTTTTTGCAAGAATTTCTTAAATAGTATTCGTAGTCGTCTCCCTAAATTTACTCGCCCTTGAACGCTATTAAGAAAGAGGGTTTTTTATGATATATTTTTTTCCTTTTTTATGTAACTTAGTTGAAGATTTTAAGGGATTAGGCCGTAGGCCAAGTTATTTTTGTGTAGGAGTTAGAAGAGTAGTTTGAGGGTTATTTAAACTCCAAATATTTTACTTTTATAATTTATTTTAATTAGTTTAAAAAAATGTAGATACATAAAATACTTTTACTATTATAATATCTACAAATAAAATTTGTTTTGTGTTAATAAGCTGACATAACGGTTTTTTATTATTTTAATACGATTTCATTTTTATCCGACGTTCTTTTACGCAATATTATTGCGTTGCAATTTTTACTTTGAAATAAGTTGAATAATTTTTATGTAAAGAGGAAATTGACCGTCTTAGCGCTCATTAGGGGAGGCATTTATTCAGCAGTACTGGAAAAAAACATAAATTGTACTGGGGATCAAAAATTTGCATTAATCGTAACAAAAAATGCAAAAACGCTATAAAAATGCATCTAAATTCAAAAATCGATTGCAAGTTCTATATTCAAATTCTATGACAGTATCAGATATTACCGACATTCCAGGAACTGTTCCCATTATCACAGAACCGGTCCAAATCCGCGGCGATATAGAGCGCTCTAGCCGCACACGCCGCCGTCACCCTCGAAAGCGAAAGTGTAGCGTAGTCCTACAGAGTGGCGGCATTTTTTTTCGCTCGGTCGCTCATTCTGCATATATATAGCGAAGTGTGCCCAACACGCATCATTCTCATTCAGGACTTCGCTGCCTTCAGTGCAACCAAAAACGCAGCATCATGAAGCTCATGGTGTGTTTACTTTTGTGTTTGTGCAGTGTTTTGTGATTAAGATTTAATTAAATTCGATAGTGAATTAATATTTTCTAAGATATGGAAAACTAATAATAAAATATCTTAAAATGAGTTTTCCAATAGATTTAAAAAAAATAATATGCAATTTTCTTACTTTAATAATGAGTGACAGTACATACACCAATCTCCAATAATATAGCAGAAAATCTTAAACTAAATTAAATCTTTTAACCACATGAGGCTCAAAGCTTCTATATAGGCCTTACCTTTTAAATAGGAAATTACGATACAAACTAAGATCCTTTCATCTAGGAAACCTAGCTTTACTTTATTTAAAATAAAATATTAACCACTGTTTTCTTTTCCAGCTCGTGGCCGCCAGTCTGGTGGCTGTTTTGGCGTTCGCTCACGCGGAAGAAGCCAAGGCAGCAGAAAAAGAAGTGGCAGTAGATGGTGACAAGGCGGTAACAGACGAGAAAAAACACGAGAAACGTGGTCTCATCGACATTGGATACGGTCATGGTTATTCCGACAATGGTCTCAGCGGGTACGGCAGCTATGGTGGAAGCTACGGAGGTGGCTACGGAGGTGGCTACGGAGGTGGATACGGAGGTGGATACGGTGGCTACGGTGGACACGAGGAGACCCACAAGACGATCACCGTCGTCAAAAATGTCCCAGTACCTTACCCCGTAGAGAAACACATTCCTTACCCAGTTGAAAAGCAAGTTCCCTACCCCGTAAAGGTTCCAGTGCCCCAACCCTACCCAGTGGTCAAACATGTGCCTTACACTGTTAAGGAGCTGGTCAAAGTACCAGTCCACGTTCCCGCACCCTACCCAGTTGAGAAGAAAGTACCCTACCCCGTACATGTGCCAGTCGACAGGCCCGTCCCCTACAAGGTATACGTACCCCAACCTTACCCAGTAGAGAAACAGGTTCCAGTGCCCGTCAAAGTACCAGTACCAGCTCCTTACCCAGTCGAGAAAAAAGTACCTTACCCCGTAAAGGTTCCAGTCCATGTGCCCGCACCCTACCCAGTAGTCAAAGAAGTTCATGTACCCGTCAAGGTCCCAGTCGACAGGCCTTACCCAGTGCACATCCCCAAACCAGTACCTTACCCAGTTGAAAAACCTGTACCATACCCAGTTGAGAAACCAGTACCTTACCCAGTCAAGGTCCCAGTCGACCGTCCCTACCCAGTCCACGTTGAAAAGCCAGTACCATACCCAGTCAAGGTACCCTACCCAGCACCTTACCCAGTGGAGAAACACATCCCCTACCCAGTGGAGAAGCACGTGCCTTACCCCGTGAAAGTGCCAGTAGACAGGCCCTACCCCGTCCACATCGAGAAACACGTACCATACCATGTAGAGAAACCAGTACCGTACCCAGTCAAGGTGGCCGTTCCAGTTATCGTCGGTCACGGTCACGAATATGGTCATCATGGTAGCTATTAATGGCTGCAGGGAGCAGATGGTGTATTGTGATATATAACTCTAAGTTAGCACATAACAACGATTGTGGGCCTTGTGGCCATTTACCAGGTAAATAGCGGTTGAAGCCGACCACTGGCTCCTCAGGGCCCACAATCGTGCAGCACTGATAAACGACTCTGTAAATTGTTGCGATTTTTTTCTATCACTAGTTGTAAAAAAAATATCTTTCGAGCTGATGTACCTGTTATAATAAGTAATACTTTCATGTAGAAAATTACTAAGTTAAGAAATAAATGGCACTGCCAAAAGTGAATGATTACTTTCATTTTATGCTCTATTGTTTGATACGTAATTAGCGGGTTTGTTATATGGTCTGAGGGCCATATTTGCGAAATACGACATAATATGGCCTAGATTAGTATCGCATCGCAAGCCACTGGATCGCCGCTTACATTTCGAAATATTTGACACTAAAATACACAGTCATTACACGTAATTTGCTTAAACAAAGACAGACGTAAACATTATGTTCCGTTTTGCAACTTATAGTCAACTTCAAATTCAACTTCGATAATTTTAACAAGCTAGGCTAGTTTCACTTCAAATTACAGAAGTATACGGTTTGTAAGGTATTAGTGTTAGACTAGGTCATCTAGAAGTTACGGCTGAATTATACACATCATAGGTATTTCGTTAGACCGGCGGCAGGAACGTAGTTTTTGCATAAGCGGTAATTTATTACTAATACTTTACCCAATGTTGAGAGACTTGTAATTACCATAGAGGCTTTCAAAATTTCTTCCTTTACTATAATTTAACTGACAGACCTAATTCTATAAACGTAACATATAATTGCATAGGATTTCCGGCATATGAAAATAATTCCAGTTGAAATCCAACTTTACGCAATATATTATAATTATTACCTTTAATTAGTCACTTTAGATTATAATTGTTCTGCATTAAATAAATTAGCAGATAATTAAAAGGATATTAGAGGATTTATAGGTAAAACGTATTTCCTATCTTAGAACCGTCATTAACAAAGTATTGGCTAATCCAACGCAGTACGACGAAAGATATGTTATCCTTATATTTCGAAATTATTGTTGCATGATTAAAAAAGAATTACTTCACAGATTTTGACTTAACTTAACGGTGTGCTTATTTATGTGGACTCGCTATTTTAAAAGTAAGCGAGTCTTTAATGCTTTCGATCGTATGAAATAAGGGGCAATTGGATTTAATGTTCTTGTGAATTTAGACAGTCAGCTCTTCCCTAGTATTGCATTTTCCTATACTCTATAGAGTAACCTACGTGTATTATTTATACCTTATATTTATAGTTGGAATAAATAAATGTTTAAATTACAATTTAAACCTAAAAACCAAAATGCAGCAATTAAACAGTAGTTTGAATATCAATTCAATGGGGCGAAAGTATATCTTCTGGTATCTCTATTCTGTTAACTGGAGCATTACTACATATCCCACATAAGTTACATGATACGTTATTGACTCATAAGTACTATTATTATGCGTTTAGACACTATTCCTAAGATACGCAATATAGACATTAGTTTTGAAATATTTATAAATGGATTCATTTATTTTATAAAAACATTCAGTATATATTTTTAGTATAGAATTTCCTTTAAAACATTCATCATTATTTTCAGCCTTTTGGGATCAAAATTAATCAGATTTGTACCTAAACAGCTTAATATTTGGATTCAACTTTAAATAAAGGTCTTCATGTCGCCCTCAATACCTCAAAAACTTGGTGACCGAATTTTTTTTGGCGTATGAAATTGGCTTATTGCCCGTTCAAGCTGTTAACAAATAAATGTTCTTATAACTACTACAGGTTCCAAAGCAGGTGCATTGAGACGAACTGGTGAAACGAATTGAGTGAAACTAATATACTTTTTATATAGTACCTAGTCTAGTATTTTTTTTTATAAAATTTATATGGGAATAGATTTCAAAATTCTTTTCGAAAATATTACCGTGGTTTATAAAATACGAAACATGTCTACCATTTGGTTCTTATTATTGTCTGATAAAAAAACATAAAAAATTGCGAAAATATAAGATAATTTTGTAACAGCGTATTAAGTCTGTAACGTTCTCACCATGATTATATGAAACGTGGTGTCGTAACGTCTACGTGTACGTGGTGCGTATGTGCCATGTTTTGTATTACATTTGGGTTTGTTTTTAGTGCAATAATATGTGGAATCTGTTACTAAACCTACTGAGTTAGAATTCTAATAGTCAGGATTATGGTGAGACAAGATTCGTCAGAAGTAAAAACACCTGGGTTTTAACGTACGCATAAAAACAGAGTACATATTACACAACTACATATTATTTGTCTTGCGGTACATTAATAGAATTTTTCTTGAGAGTGTACCGTACCCTTCATAGTTGACAGTATCTGAGCATGAGTCATCAGGATAATGCGAAGTTTGAGCAATTTTTTTTTATTTGTTATATATTATACTTCATGACATAATAATATCTCCATATTAATTAGCCATATAGCGAGTAATAGCGAGAGCCCGCAGTTATTTTTTTAAAGTATTGTTTCTAAAAATAATTTAAATATTTTACTATAAATTAAGTTATTATCTTAGTGAAATATAATATAGTAAATCATTTCCAAAAAAGTGACCTCTAAATTTAGGTTTGGTCCGAAAGTTTTCCGTAACTCAACGTGCTATGGCGCGCGATATGCTGGATGTTTCTTTGGAAAATGCGATTTGTAA
Source organism: Lycaena phlaeas (assembly GCA_905333005.2). NCBI lineage: Eukaryota > Metazoa > Arthropoda > Insecta > Lepidoptera > Lycaenidae > Lycaena > Lycaena phlaeas. Next base: position 14,899,350 of record HG995167.1, on the reverse strand, counting down.
CAATGACATCTACCAGAAAACTAACGTTACTGATATCCAACGAAGAACAAGCACGTTGAAGTGGCAATGGGCTAGTTACAAACTCAGGAGAATGGATGGCCGGTGGGCCAATGAGGTTCAAGAGTGGAGGCCGCGTGCAGATAGACAAAGTGTTGGTTGGCCATTAACCAAGTGGGTAAACGATCTACGTTCACTGGTTGGTCCGTGTGGGATGCGATAGGTAAGAATTAGCCTTCTCGGCGTTTTTGAAGGAGGGCTATGTTCAGCAATGGACTAATAAAGGATGATGATAATGAAATTATTTCCCACCTTTTGAACTAAACCAATCGATGAAATATATAAGTGACGATAGGTTTTTTTTTCTTCCCACTATTTCTTCAGACACTACAAAACGTCTACTTATCAGTTCAATATTAAGTAGACTGTGACTGGGAGTATGGAGGAGGCCTTTACTCTATAGAGAGGTCCTTAATAAACAAATTTTGGTAAATATTAAACATAATTGAACAATGTTAAATTTAGCAAGGAGTTTAATGTATAATATCTTTTTTTTTGTTGTATATTTTGTCGTTTAACTTTGTTATTATTGGATGCTTTACAAATATAAATAAAAAATGGTTTGTTATTAAGGAAATAAAAAGGCTTTATTATTATTTATTATTATTATTAAGTAGACTGTGTGATTAATTATAAATTAATTATTGCCCAAGATTCAACGCTATATCCTTCCTATACTAATAAGGCGACTTTCTTATGCTCACGTGAAATCCACTGATTTAAATAACTTATAACCGTAGGTCCACCTATCACCATGACTGCTATAAGCCGTCCGAAAATTGGACATGTATAAGTCTTCGTAAACCGTGTAAGACCCCCTTTAAAATTATAATATGAATGTTACCACCATTGTTATGAAATAGCTATAATAATCATTGTATAATAACTTAACAATACTATTATCACATGTACTTTTACTAGTAAATGATAATTTGTGAAAATGTTAGGTCAAATGTGTCCAATTGCAAAGCGCGATATTAATCAATATTATAAATGATCTCCTATAACTAATCTCGGACACAATATGCTCATATTACGGACACCTATACCATACATTACCTAACTGCATTGAACGGAGGTGACAATTATGTTTCTCAACGTTATAAAATTTAATTTAATTTAATGGCAGATGGTTGTACTTTAAAATAATTAGTTTTTTATCATTTCTACTCAACGATGGTCTGGTCTGAATATTTTAAGGCCCAGTGATATAGGATCAGATGGAAAGCCTGACCTGTGTACCTAGAAATTTTTACTTTCCGCATTTTCACTGTAAAAGGAAAATCTTATGAGGTCACCTACACGCATGGTGAGATGACGTTTTTCATAGTGCAGAAACATCGTCAACTGAACTGAACTTTTAGCACTCCTGTTAAAACCCTGGCTCCTAAACTTTTATTCTTCAGGGACTACTTTGGTTTCAGTTTAATTAACAGAGACCACAGGTTAAAAAACAGTGGATACATCAGAATAATACAAAATTTATTTATTAGAACATTTAATGTTAGTACTTATAACATCTTTTATTTCGCAGAAAGAAAGGTTCTTTAGCTCTTGCGGACCACTGATGGTCCGCGGATTATTGGTTGGGAATCCCCGTGTTAAAAAATCAAAAATTTTGATCAAAATATTGTTTTATGTTCGATTATTTATAATATAAATAGCGCAGTATATTTTTAGGTTTAGTATATTGAACATATTAAACAAGTAGAGAAATTACCTAAATACATTTTATAAGGTGCGTTGATAATATGATTGAGAAAAAATTTATAATGTTTCTTGCTATAGAAAATATTTGTGTACTCGTAGTACGTCTTTGCATGAATAAAACCATCGAGAATACATATTATATGCGTCGTAGTTGATATGAAAATTAACAAATTCGTCACAATGGTTGGCCATGGTATGAATTATTTTGCAAAAGACGCGGTGACCCAACGACCGCCCGTCACACTTCTGCGCTGGACTGTAACTCCTACCACGTCTTACCACCTACCACGTCTAAAGTGGATTTGTAAGATACTCACTGATTTATTTCAAGGCCGTCAAAATTTTTTATTTCTACGTGAAACATTGTAACACATATGCTGCTATACATACTTTTTTTTTTCTTTTACGCCGGGAAATGCACTGACGCATACCACTGGGGAGTGGGTCTCCCCGGGCAGGTATGTGGGACTCGCTGCGCCCGAAAGATGGTAAGTGGACGCAGCTCTACCCACTAAAACCCGGCGAGTGCCACCAATGCCGCCTTTGGTGAGGTGCCACGGATCTACAAGCAACAGGGCACCTCGACGGCTAGTCAGTCCCTCAGAGGACTGACGCCACCTCCCCAGAGCGGTTGCTCCGCACCACAGAACAACCACTTCCAACGTCTGGACAGTACAATGAGGTGAGGTTCCCATCCTCACCCCTTGCCCCCTGGTCTTTTGTCCCCTTTTCTTATAAGAGGGGTACAAAGAGCCCCCTCGGCTCAATTCGCTTCACCCAAGGTGTTTGGGTCACCCTGGGCTACTGTGCCCCACCGCCACGACAAGGCCTGAACCATGGTGGGGCTGCTATACATACTTGTTTTAAAGCCTATTACTTACAAATTCGATGTAAAAAATTCGAGATAATAATAATATGTTTGGACAACTTACACACCGCCATCTGATACAAAGCTAGGCAGATCCTGTATTATGACAACCAGACAACTAATACATACTCATATATTACGCCCAAACACAGAACAAATTAAAATGCTTATCAAATAAACATTTTTGTCCGGGTTGTGAATCGAACCCACGACCTTCTGGTATAGCAGTTAGAATAAATAAATACCCACTAGAAAAATAAGCCAGCCAAATAATTCAAATTGAAAAAATTTAGAAAAAAAGTAGATACGATTAGAAAAAATGTAGATTAGTTAAATCATCTTATCCAGTAGCAGAAACTCCAGAAAGTCCTCCAAAGTCCAGAAATATCTAGCCAATGCGCTAAAATTTCCCAAAGCTTTAGCGAGCAGAGCAAGTATTAAGATTTAATAACTTTAATATTTAGTTAAAGGATATGGTATATTATTAAGTAGGTATATTGTAAAGATTAATAATAATATTTATCATAGGCACTATTGCAGAAACCTCATATGTTTACATATTCGAGAATGTCATAACAAATCTTTGTAAAGTATCAACAAGCCTAGAATATTACGCCTAGCTAAGATTCTTAATGATATTTTTATTATGAATGTTACCAACAAAATTATTTTAAATCATTTACGAAAATACCAAAGTCATATTTTTTACACCTAATCATTAATGATTAATATTATATAAATAAATCTATAAAATTTATAGAACTGATATTATGTGTAAAGATTAAAAACACTTCTCCTATTCTTATATCATAATTATAACAAACAAAGGAAGTTGATAATTATTATTTGCAATCATTAAATAAACAATTAAAGTAATCAATCATTAATGACAATTGGAAAACTGGTATGTCGGCGAATAGTGTGCCACTAACCTCCAGGCAGGTGAAGGTTACGTTAGAGAACATCAATCAAAATAAACTTTTCATCTTCTATATTTACAATGCTAATTTATTATGTGTAAATATAATTTATACATGTAGTTTGTTTGAATAAATTATATGTAGATTTTGTAAAACATCTCATGCTTTGATGGACGGAAAATATTTTGCATGTTATCTTTTATCTGGTTTGTTATTTCCAAGCTTTTTTTTTAATAAACTATTCATTAACATCATTATCATCATCACCATCAACATTATCAATTTCTTTTTTATTAACGTAAATGTATTTGTTTTAACAGCTATCTACAAATATTTTAGCTTCGTTAAAAGAACAAAACAAACAATTTTATTTGTCTGAGCAACTCGGCAGATGTAAAGATAGGAAAGAGACGAGAGCCTACTTACTTTTAACATTATATTAATGCGTACGGCGTAACAAAATTTACTATTACAACATCGGTAATATATTATTTTTTGAATATAAAAAAACCTGCTTTCTTATTGTAATCGTTTTCTTTTATTTAATCTTACAGTATATGCAATGGATACGTGCGTATTATACTTATTATTACTATGTAATACTTATCCAACTGTTTAGTAATATATTTCTAAGCATAAAATATCCAATACACCATCGCTTGTTTAGCGCTCTAGGCTACGAACAAAACCTAATCTAATTTTCTTACGAGCTTACAAAACCGGTAACATGGCTGCTTTGGAACAGTTACATAATGCATCTCAATAAAACCAATAAAAGTATTATCAATATCAAACTTTGTTTGCCCACGGCTGGACCTGGCCATGAACGCCAAGAACGCCGCAGTTATTCGCATCTTACAACCGTCTGCCGAATAGGACGACAAAGTATTAAGTAATGTATGTAAAAAAAAATGGTTTAGTATTTTACGCAAAGATAAAGCTGGAAAAGAATCGGCCATGGCGTTCATCGACTTAGGCCTACGTTCAATAGTGGACAGTAAGAGGCTGATGATGATGATGATGCAAAGATAGTGAAATTGATTTTCACTTTCAACACAAGTCGTCTGCCGAAGTCACTTCACTTTCGTTGGTCACTCTCGGTTTCAGTATCCAGTACCAGTTTCTTACACTTCAATGTTAAGTAATATCTAGATTGTATTTTAGTGCTAACGCAATAGAACTAGTTAAAACGCAATTATCATCATTATCAACGTGTGTCCATCTCTGAATATATTAACTTCCTGATGTCCAGAGCGCTACCGAGACCGCTGGCATCAGGCATGCATATGAATGACTAGCAGCGACCCGCGGTTACACATGAATACTACTCACTGCCTTGGAGTATGGGGCTCAATTGTAGCTTATGTGTAATCCATATAAATAAATATTATTGTGAAGTTTCATCAATTTCAGACAATGGGTTTTAAGTGAAAGTGTAACAAACATACTTTCTTACAAACTTTTGCGTTTATAACATTAAGTAGGATATACTGGTATTTTGTTCTGTCGAACTTGAATCGTAAAGTACGCGCCTGCTCAAGTTCAAAAGGTTGATGGAATATTTTTTTGCGAAATACGCTGTGCCAGGCTCCCGTGTGAGTGAGTACCACCATATTGTTTTTTTTTCGCGTGTAAAACTGCTTTGCTGTACTTTTGAGAAAAGGGCTGAATAGTCAGTGTAATTACTAGCACAGAGACTTGACATCTTACATCTCAGAATAGGCAACACATACATGAATTTCTAGGACTAGTTCTAGGCTATGTTCATGAGCGACGTTGACCACTGACCATCAGGCAGCACATCTGTCGGATTTCCTACCCTTACTACATAAAAAGATAGTTTTAAAATTAAATATTAAATTCAGGAAAAAATTAAAACTTGAACGTGAAATGGACTCTACAACCGGTTTCAAAATTCTTCCACTGAGAAAAATCGGAGAACAAACTCAGTGAATCTAATCTATTCAATGATTTACTATATAAAAAAAGGTTACTAAAATATATATTTTTTCGAATAGTAAAGTAAAAAAAGCGAAGTGTACCAATTCGTTAGCTTAATATTTTTGTAAACTCGTGAAGTCATTTCAATTTAGCGGGATTCGAACCTACGATCTAATACACGTAGCAGTCGGCTACCACTATAAATAAAAGTACTTCAAGAGCCATCTATGAGGCACGAATGGAATTGAAACGTCTGTTCACATCACACATATGTGTAGAGTGAAAGGTTTTTTTCATGTATAACCTAACTGTGTAGTACATACTTACAACGCAACACATGGCAGCACCGTAGCAGTAGCATATACCAAGTTGAAATATTTTGACTTACCTGAAACAATAAAAAAATACTTAAGTTTGGTATAAATAAAGAAAAAAAATCTAAATAGCTTCAAAGAAAAGAATTTAAAAATAATTTTAATTATCTATATTGCAATATAATTTTATAAATGTGAATATGAGGATTATAATAATAATATTATTGTAATGAGTCAAAAGCACTCGCTTCTTCTTTTTTCTTAAATTATCGAAGGAAATAAATTATTTTCATAATTCAAGTAAAAGAATTCAACGATCTCAACATCGTTACAGCGTAGCAGATTTCGTAGCGTAATAATTGTTTATGTCATCAATTTTATTAAGCAGCAAAATAAAATAACAAATAGCACCCTTATATCTACATAATATAAAGTAACAATTAATTATTATATCATATTTATTTACTAATAGAACGCTATTTTTAACAGTTATATGCGCCTATGAAAATAAAGTAGCAAATACGCTGCAATGATATTGTATTTTTTAACGAAGTATCTTTTACTCGTAACCACTATGATCATTATTACCCGGTGTTAATAAAAATATATATTTTACAACATAAAAATGAAAAATCTTGCTTTCCTTTTCGCTAATATATAATAATGATACTATGAAATACTAATGAACGGAGAGCTTATTTGAAATTCGTATTATTTTATTGAAATTGAATACACTTATGAGATTTGGACTAAACAATCGCGGATAGTAGTAGATCTACATTTCAACTAACAATAATAAAGTAAATATCCTATGGGTGATAAAATAAATAAACAATTGGAATGACAAATGTCAAAACATTTCAACAACTACTGCCACGAAACTTGAAATAATTATATTAATTTGACACCTGTGACTCTATTCCATATTCTTTTTTTAAATATTTTTTGTCTGTTAACAAAATAAATGTAATCAATGTAACGAAACGAAACAATTAATAACTTTTGATCGATTATAATAACTCAGAAAACATTTAGGGCATGTTGAATGATGTGTAACAAAATTGATTCCATCAATCTATGTTGTTGTTTCCTGTACTGAGCTAACATGCATATGTTATTAAGTAATTAAACTAGTTCTTCGCTTTGTTATTACAATTAGTCGGTTAATTAGAATGTATTTGATGAACATTACGTGTAATTAATTAAATATAGAAACGTGTATAACGGCAGTTTGTGTATATTTGACCCATAATTGTAATTACAATAATTTAGACTAGATTCCTAATTCAATACACAGAGACAGCGTTTGGCGAGCGGTAGTGTGGTAAACCGCTAAATTAATTGTTTGGTGCATTGCAAATCGCCTATCTATTGGTTAAACAAGTTCTGATGATCGTATGAAACAGTTATTTGCATCTCAAATATTAGTGATTCCCAAATTCTTCAAAATGATAAAATATATAATCGATGACGTGTGTGTTAAGATCTAGTTAAGGAACGCTATTTTAACGACATACAAAATATATTATCATAATGAAATAACTGTTACAGATTTTATCGAGATTTATTTAGTTTTTCAGCCCGATGTTTCGGATACTTGTAAAAAAATATTTACGGCAAATTCTTAGGGTTAGTGTTGACACGACGCGAAACTACGCGGTTTCAGATTCGCATGGAAATCCACGCGAGTTTATGAATTATGTAGATATTTTCTATCACGTATATTTATTAAGGGCTTGTTCAGACACGCGAGAACCTCACTATTACAAATTAAGTTAAATAGGGCTTATTGTATGTTTGGAGCATATTTGTAAAGATAAAACTAATAAATACTTTATCCGTCCACTGCTGAACATGGGCCTTTTTTTTCGTTGGCGCCAGGAAATGCGCTTAGGCATCCCGCGGGGAAGTGGGTCTCCCCAGGCGGGTATGAGGGACTCGCTGCACCCGAAAGATGGTAAGTTGACGCAACTCTACCCACTAAAACCCGGCGAGTGCCACCACTGCCGCCTTTGGTGAGGTGCCCTAGCAACAGAGCACCTCGACGGCTAGTCATTCTCTCAGGGGACCGACGCCACCTCCACAGAGGCGTGCCCCGCACCACAGTACAACCCCTCCCAACGTCGGGATAGTACAATGAGGCGAGGTTTCCGTCCTCGCCCCTTACCTCTTGGTCTTTTGCTCCCTCTTCTTATAAGAGAGCCCCCTCGGCTCAATTCGTTTCACCCAAGTTGTTGGGGTCACCCTGGGCTACTGAGCCCCACCGCCTGAGCCGTGGTGGGGTGCTGAAAATGGGCCTACCTCATTGAACGTTAAAATCGATGCCTTGCCACTCATTTACACATACACATTTAAATAATATTTCATCGTTTTTGATAGATTATAATATATTGATATAGTGAAAGTAGGTGGAATGAGTAGCCACTAACGTCCTACTGATGAGTCGGTAGTTTTGTTTGTTTTCAACCAAGAAATTATTTACAGATGCGTATAAAATTGCCAAACAGCTTAATGTTCTCGTTAGTATTAATTTATTCCGCAGTTTCCTGACTATCTATTAGAAGAATGTATTTATTTGACTGCATATAAATTATTTGACAATATATGAATAGGCGGTGATAAATAATTTCTGGAGGCACACCGATTAATCTGCCTGTTTCACAACATTTTGCATATCACCATGATCATCATCATCATCATCATCATCATCAACACCATCAGCTTTTATCCATCCAATACTGAACATAGGCCTCCTTCAATGAATCCCAATCCCTGATGACGCGCATCCAATAATCTTGTTTCTATCTATATAATCTCCACTCTTGAATATTATTGGGCCATCGACTATCCGTTCTCCTGAGTGTGAGACCAGCCCGGTGCTACTGCAATGCGCTTATTCTTCGCGTGATATCGGTAGCTTAACTTCTCTAGCGGGTGTCTTCGTTTCGTATCATATCTGTTAAAAAACACCCAGCAGAACACAATCTATAGAACATCAAGTTACGGTAAACTTTCGGACCAGTCGTAAATTTAAAAAAAAATATTAGGAATTTTGTTTAGAATATATATAATTATTGATCGAAAACTGATTAGTTCAGTTATCATTTTTTATAATATAATCTGAATCTACATAATGTCATTATTCTAAGGTGATTCTAAGTTATAAGTTATCACTTCTATTGACAGTGCCTATGACTGGAAATTTTTGAAGTACATACTTAAATCTTATGGGTTCGTGTCGCCAATACATATGTCGTAATTCTAAGGTACAAGTTTTCATTTCTTAATATAAGTGTAAATCCCTCCAAATTCTTTGCATTCTATTGTAACTTCTTGAATTGTAAACTATTTTTCAAGAAACCTTGTACCATCCTGTAGAAAAGTTCGCAAGCGCAGCTCGTGTTTCATTTTTTTTATAAACTATCTCATTAGAGTCGTGAGTTTGTTACATACTTACATAAATTTTAAAACAAACCAACAAAAGCGGGCCACTGGCTAATGCTACACTTAAGCAATAAGTTATTACAAATCCCTTTCAATGGCTAAGCATTATGTCTTCACGATTAAAGTTATGTTAGGAGGTAATACATACGTGATAGTACCATAAACAATAGATACTATACAAAATATAGTATCTATTGTTATATCTCTATCTGATCTGTCTCTATCTGTCTATAGGATGTATAATATATATGCATGTTTTTTATTGAAGGAACACATCGTGATCCTGACAGATTCAAAGCCTTTGAAGGTATGTGAAGTTCACCAATTCGCATAGGGCCAGTGCATCGGTGAACTATGATCCAATACCTTCGCCTGATTTCGAAGTGAAAATCTTGCGTTGGGACATAATAATATATGGATTGATACTTTACTTTTTACTATACTTTTATCTCATATCAATTCAAAATTCCAATCCATTGTTTTTACCCAAGCCGTATTCAGACATACTATGTCCTTGAATCAATTGGTATAACAGATTAGTTAAATGTGATGACATACAAAACGACAGATTATAAAACACAATTAATTAAAAACCTTGTTTCAAATTATTTTTGTAGCATGTCACATATCAGTTTATTTTGTCAGAACCTAATGAAAATCTTTGGACCTTGGATGGCGAAAGCAATATTTTCACCTTGTAGTCTATTGAAGTATATTTTGTAATGTTATAAATTGATATATAACTGCGTCGTGCGATTTGTTCATAGATTAAAGTCGATACCAAACTTATTTTAGATGACATATAGAATTGAGTAATCATGGTTACTATTAATTTACAAAGCTCTGAACGTTATAAAGAACTCCGAACAATAATATATGTGTTTTTGTTTCATAATCATTTTATCGTAGCCTTATAGGTTTCAAAGTATATATTATGAGCGCTTAACGACACGTTTAAATTTGGAAGGGATTTTTTAATACTCTATCATAATCAGCTTTTTGATTGTAGTACAGCAGCCTTTATTAACATAGCCTCCCTTAATTCACGCCAAGGCAGAACCACATTTTGATATATTAAAATTTAACAAAAGTAGATACTTTCTTTCTTTAACGATGTCTGTTCTAAGAGCATTTACAAAGTCTATATGATCCCGTGGTAAATTACATATGTGGTAAGTACCTTAATTTAAGATTTTAATTATGTTATACACACCTATGACCAGGTACACAAAAAATCATTTTGTTCCCTAGCGGGATTTGAAAACGCGACCTTCGACATGAGCGCCAACGCGCCTAACCATTGAGCTACAGAGGTCGTCTAAATATGTTTCTATTTATTTCCATACATGTTGCAGTTACATTTTGATACCATATTTTTATTAATTATAACATAATATTAAGTGGTAGCAGGTTTTGTTGGCATAATATTGAGGAGCTAGCAGCATCCACCACATCACCGAAACTAATCCACCAAGATTAATGATATTGCTCAACTTACTGCGCAGCGCAGGTATAAATAAAGATGGCGACTCAATGGATACCTACGCGCTCGCCGAACACATGCTTACTGGACCATCATGGCTCGAAGAAACAACATTCAAACATAAATTTGAAAATTTTGCTGCAACACATTACACTTATAATACCTAAGATAAACGATCAATCAAAATTAAGAATTAAATTTAGAACATTCATTCTGAAAAATTGCGCATCTAAAAGACTACACCAAGGTATTTTTAAAAATTACGATATACCCAAAAGATTTCTTTACATAAAACAAACTGTATGGAGTTTCCGATAAAAAATGTAAATGAAATAACCACATAACCTTGCTTTTATTTTACGCAATCGAGTAAACATATTATAATTGTAACATAATATTATTATAACATGTGTAGTGAGAGGTAACATTGGAATGACTGAATAAGAATGGTTCTCTGATGTATTTTTATAGACCACCACAGATTTATAAATAAAGACAGATGAAGCAAGCGCTCTCAAGTGCTTGACATAGCGTCGTACTCTAAACGTCTATTAGATTGTGTTAGCTTTTGAATTTGTATTCGCTTTGGTGGCGTCACTCGCGTTTTCAGCATGCTCCGTCTTTCTTTATTTATAAATCTGTGGACATAACCATTACAAATATTTCTTTAATCGATAATCCTAATAGTCCTACTAATATTACAAGCGCGAAAGTTTGTGAGTATGGATGGATAAATATTTGTTACTCTTTCACGAAAAACTACTGAATTTATCTTTATGAAACTTAACAATGACATAGCTTAATTTACATATTAGAAGAGTTGCACATTAGAATAATACATAGGCTATAATTTATCACCGTACTCCCAAGGTAATGGGAAGCACGCGGGTGAAACCGCGGGGCGCTGCTGGTTTTTTATAAATCCTGAATATATTTATCTATTTTTTACAATTAGACAGGTAGATTATCCAGAAGTATCATAGGCTATATTTTATTTCACTAATGAGACAGCAAAATTATGGCAAGCGATGCCGCGGAGGAAAAGCTAGTATATAATAAAGTAACTGGTATATAATAGCGGTTCTGTCAACAGGCTTTATCAGTATCGTTATGTCATCGTAACGAGATAAACATCCTCCTATCGACCAACATGATATTATAAATTCATATTAATTGTAAGTTTCTAGTATTTTAAATTTTAATCTGATGAAAAATGATTCTCATAGCATCATAGTTTTATAATTACTGCTTGAATGGTCGATCTTGATACTTTTGATTTTTTCTTTTAAAGGAACTTAATTTTTACTTTTAGTAAATTTTATTTTCCTCATCACACACGAGAGTGACTCAATTTTAATACATAATATGTAATTTAATCTGATGAATGAGACCAACTTTAAGTTAAAAACTTTTAGGTACAATATTCATTTGTCATTAGATATATCGTTAAAAGTAATGTAATCTTCCAGAAAAACAGAGTCACAAGCTTGAAACTGTATATATTTTGTAAGGATAAAAATTGTGTGTATTTGACAGATCTGGGACAAATTAAATTTTATAAATGGAAGCTTTTTAATACCTGTAATTATATAGACGGGCTACTTTAATATGTTAGTTTTATCTGTACCTTATCAGATAACGCTAATGTTTTAATCCACGAACACTGTGCGGTAATAAGATCAGGACAAAAACTAGGGAAACGATACGGTGTCTATTGCAAGCACGGGTCTCGAATGTTCTTATGTACTGTTCCCTACACAAGCACTTAACACATTTTTTTTTACAAAAAAATTCTAATATTCGTTTTTTTTTAAAGTTATGTGTCGGATAAAGATATTGAAAACATATACAGAATTAAATTTTCCCTTTTCTTCGAACCTTTTTGGAGATGATTGTTTTATTAACAACAATCGTAATTAAGCTGATGAAAATTCATATTACACATCTCAATAATTAAACTTTATCCCAATAGTGACTTAATCACGACCTAAAAGTTTGAATATATCGACAAGCGTAGAACGGAAAATTTATAATTTAAAATCTTAAATTGTAAACAAGTACGGACCTACATGCGCTTACTCGTCTATATGCATAAAAATTATTTCATCACAGAAAGAGACTTATTTCTTTAACTTTTAGAATATTTTTTAATAACCTTGACTTTTTAATTAACCTTAAGGAATGATGTGACCAGCATTGGACTTACATGAGGTAATTAGTTAACAATTATATAACTAATGCCGTTATACTAAATTAGTAACTAAAAGCTAATTAGATTTATTATAACTTCTCGCGTTACATAAAACAATCATACCATCAACACATCATGGAAAATGTTTGAGGAATAATAACGACAAATTTATGTGTTTTATGCAAATATTTGAGTTATGTATGCGATTGTACTCGGTTAGACTGCAATTAAATATAACGGAAGAAAGCGCGTGCGGCCGCGATCGCAGCTTATGTAATGTAGTTACTTCATAATGGCTTTGTGTTTATAAACATATATAAAATCGATTATTGTTTATTTTACTCGAATCATTGAAATCCACTCGAATTATCAAGATTAACAAGACTGTCGAGTGAAATGTTGCACTGTGCAAAACGTAGCACTGTGTTGTCATAAACAAGTTTCTCGGTCTGACTGTACGTCTTATATAATATATCTCAATTTTGTATTGTTGAGACTTGAGAACATAATTTGTATTTAGTTTGAAAATTATATCAAAAACGTTAAAGTGCGTTTAGGGCAAAGTATTTGTTGGCACAAAAGTTGACTAGACATAAAAAAAAAATAACCAATATATAACATATAAAGTCGAAATAAAATGAATAAATCGTAAGTATGTTAGTTAGCAACAGATAGACAAGCAGACGGCTCAATACGTTGAGCAGTAATCACACGTTGCGTAAGCAGGGGCAATGCAAGGAGCATTGCCCCTGCTACCGACGCATTAGATAAAGTTACTGCGCTCGAAGCTTAATGGTTGTGGCGTATTGTGATTAGCAACACTGGGTTTATGGGTCATCCATAAATTACGTCATGTATTATGAAGAGGAGGGGACAAAACATGCAAATGAGAAGCTTCAATGCATGTGTCGAAGTGTAAAAGCTGTCAACTCAAACCAAAAAAAAACAAGCATTAAAAGGGACAAGAGGCTACGCTGCCAAGTTGGCAAGCTGTAGGTACACCATACAACCGACGCCTCATCAAATTTTCGGGTACTAGTTAAACAGTAGCTCTTTAATTCTCTCCTTAGTGTTAATAATACTAGTTCTGCACCGCACGCCTGGATGCGTGGTAACACCGTATTTCTTCCGTTCCTTTTTTTTTTTTGGGTTTTTTGCCTGGGCTAGCTATAAGTCAGCTTATCCATGGCTAGTTTACTTGTTGACCTTTTTTTTTCTTCAACGCCGGGAAATGCGCTTAGGCATCCCGCGGGGGAGTGGGTCTCGCCAGGCGGGTATGAGGGACTCGCTGCGCCCGAAAGCTGGTAAGTGGACGCAGCTCTACCCACTAAAACCCGGCGATTGCCACCAATACCGCCTTTGGTGAGGTGCCCAGATCTACGAGCAACAGGGCACCTCGACGGCTATTCAGTCTTTCAGAGGACCGACGCCACCTCCACAGAGCGGTTGTTTCGCACCACAGAACAACTACTCCCAACGTCGGGACAGTACCATCGTACCGTATGAGGTTCCCATCCTCACCCCTTGCCCCCTGCTCTTTTGTTCCCTCTTCTCATAAGAGGGATACAAAGAGCCCCCTCGGCTCAATTCGCTTCGCCCAAGGTGCTGGGCTCACCCTGGGCTACTGAGCCCCACCGCCACGCACAAGGCCTAAACCGTGGTGGGGTGTAATTATTTAGACCTGGGCTAGTTCTAGGTAAGCTTATTTCCGTTCATAGGCGAAGCTGATCGCTTAGGTATCTAATAGCTAGTTTACTTTTTTGACTAAACTAGTAACTAAGATAACAAAAAGTATCGCTTTTATTTTAGTGTGCAAGTATTTTGAAACACCAGTGTTAAAAGTGGATATTGCATTTAATAAATCTTAATTTTATTTCATAATTAATTGTAAATAAAACAAGAATTAATTACCTCTTAATTGATAAGAAATAAACGTTCCGATATAGTATGCATATCGGAACATTTATTAGTATCTAATGTAAAAAAGATTACATAACTTAGATCTATCTCATAATAATGCAAATTTGCAAATTTATTAAATTTATCTTTTATTTTTAAGTATGCTAGTTTCACCACTCCAATAATTTATAGATATAAAGAGGACGAATTCAATCCGTCGCTCTATTAATTTTTATTATTTCAACTACATGATAGATTAATTGTAGTTTATTTCAATTCTAAATATAACTGAAGAGTTATTTAACTACGTAACAGGTCTTTACCTATAAAATTTCCTTTCTGCAGTACAGCTGGCCATTTCAAATCAAAATAATGTTTGTTTGGCTAAGAATTATAATTTCAAATTAATTTTATTTTAAAGACGGAAATGGAAAACAATGGAAATAAAAACAATGGAAAATTCTTTCAACGCACCACCTGTTATTGCTTTGCTCGCTTCCGTTCTGGAAATTTCGACATGAAAATCGAATCGTCTACTCCCACTATCGTCCGAAGACTTTGGTCGACAATGACAAATTAAAGGCGATCGTGGAAGCTTTCAGTAGCAGCTTTCGACGTTATCGTCAAAACTATATGGGTCCATTTGCGTCAAATTGGCATGGTAAAAAAGCATGACAAATGGGTGCCCTACTATTTTAATTATCGTCAGCGCGAAGTACGCATCTAAGCGTGCCTTGCACTGCTCAACAGACACACAAATAAAGGAATTTTGAACCGCATTGCTACCTGCGATAAAAATAAATTCTGCTAGATAACCGGAAGAGCTCAAGAAGTTAGTTGGATCCTTGTTCAGCCTAAGCAATGTATTAAGCAAAAACTTCCCCGAGAAAAGTGATGTTCACTGTTTGGTGATCTAGCGCCGGTGTGATTCATCACAGCTTGTTATCAAACGAGAGGAGCAGATGCTCCAGATGTGTACTGTGAAGAACTGAACACAATGATAGAGCAGCTGGCAAATATCCAACCAGAATTGGTCTTCTGTTCTGAGCTTGTCAGAGTATTTATAAAAAATAAATATAAACTATAATAGCTCGCTATCACTGCAGACTGTCATTTGACCGCTACACGATCACTATCATGAAAAAGAGATTTTTTATGACATAAAAAGGCAAACGAGCAGTCAAAGCCTCCTGGTAACTACCGACGCAAATAGACAAATGCATAACCAAAGTGCAGAGCAGATGTATTGTCCTCCTTTTCCCATCCAACAGCTATAAATGCTGGGACTAACGCCCGGTTTCTGAAAGGCTGATCGACGCAAAAGTTAATTAATTAACGGTCAAACCTGTTCTTAAGTGTCGAATAAGTAGCTTGAAGCATGGTTAAATTACTTAATTAGATCAGCCTGTCAGTTGACATAGCCACTAAATGAAAAGCTGTCAAATTTGACTCTAGAATCGTATGTTAACCGCCATTAACAGCCATGTTAATTGACATACACTTTGGCCAACGTTTTTGGTTTTGGTTTTTATTTTTGAACCGGGCGTTAGCATCTTACGTCTCAGAATAGGCAAAACAATAATGAGTTGCCTGGGCTTGTTTCAAGTAAACTAGTCTTCTCACCATGGTTCAGGCCTTGTCGTGGCGGTGGGGCTCAGTAGTCCTGGGTGACCCCTTGGGCGAAGCGAATTGAGCCGAGGGGGCTCTTTGTATCCCTCTTATAAGAAGAGGGAACAAAAGAGCAGGGGTGGAGATGGGAACCTTATACAGTACGATGGTACTGTCCCGAAGCCGGGAGTAGTTGTTCTGTGGTGCGAAACAACCGCTCTGTGGAGGTGGCGTCGGTCTTCTGAGGGACTGACTAGCCGCCGAGGTGCCCTGTTGCCAAAACAAAAGGCGGCAGTGGTGGCACTCGCCGGGTTTTAGTGAGTAGAGCTGCGTCCACTTACCATCTGTCGGGTGCAGCGAGTCCCACATACCCGCCTGGGGAGACCCACTCCCCAGCGGGATGCGTCAGTGCATTTCCCGACGTAAAAGAAAAAAAAACTTCCTAGTCTACATTAATGAGCGACGTTGACCACTTACCATCAGGTGGCATGTCCACCAGTTGGTTACAACTAACACAAAAAGTAATGAAATGATAATGTTAGTGTTAAAAGTAGCCAAAAAACACAATTGAAATACGAAGTAGGCAAAGATTGTAGTTTTGCCTTTGCCCATTTATAAATCTCGAGTCGTAAAAGGCCTCAAGGGCGTTGAAAGTGTATCAAAATACTAATTGTATTACACAATAATTAATAGTTTTGATTAATATCTGTATTGTATTATAATTTATAGACCATAAACTGATTCGCAATCGTGATGAAACTTGCGACACATAATACTGCCCTAGACATTTTGTGGGAAAGGACTGAGATATCTATATTGTTGCTAAAGGGCCTATGATGGAGTACCTTCAATCAGCATCAAAATATCAAGAGAACCGTTATTCGTTCGGATTGGCAATAGACTTTGATATTTTGGACATCGTTTCAGATGTTTTGGTATTCAGCCACTATCTCAGGCCGTTAGAGAATAAAATAATGTCTTACTTATCTTATTGCTGAAATAGTTTTATAAAATTGCTAGCGTATCCGACATACATTGCAATGTGCTAACTGTAAATGTTTTTGCTAAAACTTACCAATGATATAAAAAAAAGAATGATCACAATTTCATAAATCTTGTATAGGTACAACTACAAGTCTGCTCCTAAGTACTTGTTCTAATATCGCTGTTAAAAAAACAGGGGTTGATCTTAAAAGCGTCAAATATTAAGTTGTAAATTTTTTAATGTTGTTAGGTATACTATATATACCTACCAAAAAATTTATCTAAAATATAAAAAAATATAGATTAAAAGATCTCCCTTAACATTAAGGGGTATGAGACCTATCCGATATGCACATAAAATTTCATGAGAATCAGTAAAGCCATTTTAGAGAAGTTTGTTAACAAGCTGACACCAGAATTTTATACGTAAAAGATTATATGCCCTTAAACATATCTGCCAAAGAAAATATCGCCTGTGATAAGAAATTATTGATTCGGACAGTTTTTTTTTAAATTATATGTTTATTGTATAAAGGTTGTTAGTTTATTTTCCAAAAAATCAGGAACCTATTCAATATATACCTAAACAATCATACAGAAGAATTTTATATATTAAGGATAACTGTTGCACGCAGCTTCGCCTGCGTCAACTAAGATTTTAAACGGATCCCTAACTTTTTTGAAAACTTAATATCGACTATGTTCACCGGGGATAGAGTAGCTTCCCAACAGTTGAAGAATTTTTCAAATCGGTCAAATAGTTTCGGAGCCTATTCAATACAAACAAACAATCAAATCTTTCCTCTTTATAATATTAGTATAGATACAAAGATGAGAAATTACGGTCACCCAAAACACAAACTACTTTTTATGTTATTTTATATTTTTATATATAACAGAAATATCTAGGAATCCGTCGACGGTTCAGCGAGATATCAGATACTTACGTTATGCAAATAGCGCATATCTTTGATACAACGTTTCAAACTGCAGTGGACGCGGAACGAAGTTTATGCAAGTTTAGTTTATTACATTAAGACTGCTTAGACTCTGCATCTGTTTACTTTCTGATGCCCGCGATTTCGCCTGCGAGTGTTAACATTAACAAGCGAATATAACAAAAATTCTTATTCTCCATCGTAACGTGCTAGACCCAATAATACAATTCTCATTATAATAATAATTGTCCTACGAAACTTTTACGAGCATAAAAATTTATACAACGTTATACGGATGGACCTCTAGGTCTATCCAAAGTAAATCCAGGTCCAAAGTAGGTATTAATTCATTTTATCACTATTAAATTTAATGAAACAACAAAAAATAACTATTACAATGCTGAAAACTGGCATCGTTTAGGAGTTGCCTTTTCTAAGACATAACATGTTAAATCTCAGTGCCAGTTTAGTTATTACATTGTGCGTCTTGCCCTTCTTTCTAAAACATAGCAAAGTTGTTTCACGGAAAACTAGCGAGATGGTGGTAGCCGTGCAGCCGGAAGCGCAGCACAGGGCATCCCTGAGTAAAACGTACAACATATTCACATACCTATTACAAAATGCCATTTAAGGGCCTTATTTTAGTATAAATTATTATGTTGCCCTTAAGGATTACCCTTATATTATACGACATTGGAGAGTTACGTGAAGATTATGAGATTGAAGATTATTTGGCTTACTTTATAAGGCGGATTTTTTTTAAATTGAGTCCATGGTAAGCTTGGCTGTCATTTGTTTTATATATATCATATTTTGTTATAGATGTTTGTTAATTGCGAATTCAATATCAACTTCGATTATCTACTCATCCTTATGCTCAAGAAAACCGATAATGTGAGAATAGCAATCGTACAGTTTACTTAATCGTATAGTTTAACGACTGCAACACTAAGTCTACTTCCTGCATAGTTTTCCCAGAAGCAGAGAGTCATTACTTTCATTGGTAGCTTCTTAACCTACTTTGATGCTAAAACTTGCATTCAATTCAATAATCAACTTTCGTCAATAAATAATATTAAATTCATGTTCCGAACTGAGCTAGTACTGATATCATTAAAAGCAACAGAAGTTATTTCGAGTCGGTATTTAACTCGCACCATGAGACAAGATCAAGCATTTACTCATGTCTATCTCACTGTAATGAGACAGACACTAAATAGCAGATTCATGTTACTCCAACCTCCTTAACAGTTCTTTCAACGTACAACCTCCCTTACCTTAACCAACCAACCCTTTGAGGTTGTGCGTTAGCTTACACCCATATTCAAGAAGCACACTTGGCTAAATTTTGAAACAATAACTATGCAATGAATGCTTCTATCTATGCGCTCCTGGTGTCAATAGTCGGGTTTTATATAGATTTGATAGACGCACAGTAAAATAAGTCGCGGATTTCATTTAAAATAGTCTACGAATTGGTTTGAACGACCCTATGCGTTCGGGAGTACTATAATGTACTCCTCAAAGTATTGCTTGTGAATATGCTAGAAGCAGATGTTCTTAATATGAATTCAGAGTTATTATATTGTGTAAACAGTTATCTTATGAAACCTGGCCCCGAGCACTGACCCTGTCGTAGATCGTTCATTTGTAATGACTTATATAATTTATTACACATTTCGTACTCATCAAGGTAATAGTAATATGTAATTTCGCGACGACAGACATATTGATGAAATGGACTTTTATATCGTCTTATTCAGATAGACAAGACAAGCTATAATTTCTAAATTGTATTTTGTGTTAAAATGATATGAATAAATCAACAAGCGTCAATCTCAAGCTTTTATAAAAGTATTAATAAGAACATTTAGCGCTTTATCATTGCATTGTAGCCATTAAATATTATGAGCGGAATAAATACTCTAGTTTAACATTCACTAATCCCTGAAACGTTTTTAAAATTCAGCTGGTTGTTTAGCGACAATATCAAGTGGGTAAGGATCCTTCTGCTTGTGCGAGCGGTTCCGGGCTCGATTCCGACCCCCCATGTGCCTTGAAATGGGTTTTCCAAAATTCTAAGCGCACCGGTCACGCACATCGTGAAGAAACCTGCATGCCTGATGAGATTTGAAAATCTTTGACGTTATGTTAAGTTCATTTCGTCTGATTTTGAGGAGACTCGAACCCCGCTGGGGGACATAATATATGGGTTGATACTTTTTTACCTTAGCTTGAACGTCACCGCTAAAATGAATGAAAATATCATGAAGCTTGACATAAAAGACACGACCTCAAAAAAATAAAAAAGACAAAAGAAACGTAATGATCATCTCGTATCCATTCTGTAAGATAATACTATAGCAATAAGAGTTCTTTTAATAGCTCTATTAATTTTATTTAGGGATAAACGTCGCTATTTCCCGATGAGGTGATGCGTTTGTGAACGACAGAAGAGGCAGTATAATTACTGAGAAATACGCCGAGACTTACCCTCATACGTTTCAGGATAAGTGGACGTCGGGTCGGCCCCGATTAAACGTTTTTTTTTTTTTTTGGCGGGAGCGTTTTGCGCCCCCGCTGCTGCCTTTTCCCCAATTACACCAGTGGTAGTGGGTCCTTTTTTGCTATCTTTCTTTTTTTTTTTGTGTTTGTATTATTTTAATTAACTTAAGGCAATTATGCCTCCGTCTTATCCTATGTGTTCTGCTTTTTTTTGGTCTCTTACATACTAAATTTCTAGGTAAATAATGTTTACTCAATCAATTTTTTTTTTTTTGGGGATGTATAGTGTCCCCAGTCGTTATATATACAGTACAAATACAATGTTGTGCAGATACACAATACATTTATAATATTTTATACAATTACAAGCACTTACAATTATTATCAATATTCCCGATTAAACGTTACACTTACGTAGTTAGTTCGTCTGTCAATCATGGCAATGCAACATAAAAAATATATGAAGACATGACCATTATATTGACACACGAGAGCAATAGAAGTATTGGAATGGAATGTGTTACAGATGTTTCTTAAGAGAGCAACACGAAGAACTTACATCTTACTATATTCCTATTAACAAACACATATTGTATGTAACGCTGTGCCTCACTGCGCTTAGACAATGACGCGGTGCTCTCAATCTGCTCTGTTTTAGGTTTATGTAACTACAATATATTTGTATGAAATTTACGTTTTATATGATATTTCACATTTTATTTACGCACATATTAAAAAAAAGATCGACTATGGGTAAATAAGGTTTTAGAATAAATGCGTCGTAAGATTCAATAAATATTGTTTTATTTTAATCAGTTATCTAATTGTAATGGAAGAACGGTTGTATCAAATTACTGCATAAATCTAATAGAAAATAACTGATGTTTTTTATTGATTCTCACATCTAACTTTAGATTTCGAGTCAATTATTAAGATGCGCAAGTTCATTGCTATTATATTCAGACCTGCGTACAGTTACGTACTGCTACAGTTTTATCAGCACTGCCATCGGTACTTACCACAAAATTAGGCATCTAAAATTGTTTGCATGTACACAATGTTTGAGTAATGTGTAATATGTAGTTTTTTTTTTAATTTTTATTTTTTTATGACGCGCCTTTACCTTAAAATGGATATGAGAATGTGGGTGTACAAAATGCAGACTCTAGACCTTAAATAACCAACATTAGATGTCTATAATTGTATGTAATGACGTGGTATTTATCGACGACCAACTTAACACCGTAAAGCTACTCCGTAACAAGCACCATATAGCACTCAGCAGTGATTCAATAGTGTAAAAGTATTGACGCCTTTTCGACGAACAGCATACAACGTTGATGAGCATGTGCATGCTAGAACACGCATTATGCATGCACGCCTGTAATAATCACGTTGTAATAAATCATTGTAATACCTAGCGGCTCATTAACTGCACTGGTGGTTACGCGCACTAAGATGTCGGTTTGACTCGATTAATTTGAATAACGACTAATAACATTTGATTTATAAATTACTAGCAGCGCCCCGCGGTTTCACGTAAAATTCTCATAAATTATAGTCTATGTGTTATTCTGATGTATAAGCTATATTATTGTTATGTTTCATGAAAATCCATTCAGTAGTATTTGCGTAAAAGAGTAACAAACATACATACTTTACATTGGTAAACATATTTTACATTAGTAGAACGTTAACGTGTGTTTTTTTTCGTAATGCTTTTAGGGTCCAAATAAGCAGTCAACCTTATGGTGACAACATCCGTACGTCCAGAGGTTATGCGAATGCATTACCCGCATCTTAACTATCCCACCAATTAGTCATCGAAAAGTCACAAACGCAAGAAACTTGATAGCTGCCACCTTAAAGGAAGAAGTATTACGCCAATCCTACCGGTTCAATTTGGCTGCATTGTACGTAATAATGGCGCTACCTCTTATTTACTACTTTATATATTTCTATGTGATTTTTTGTGTTTGTAACGTTTTAGTTCCAAAACTACTCGATTGATTTTAGAAAAAAAATCACTATTCGAATGCAACTTTAACAATGAGTGATATAAATTATTAAAATAATCATAATCAATACAGACATAGATGTAAATCTAAGTTGAAGCGAGTTAAGAAAACGTTGTTTACCAATAAAATATCTTTATCTTTATTTTAAAAAGTCAATTTAATAATTAAGTCAGTAATACGTGATCATTCTATTGTACGTTACATGTTTTTAATTTTTATTACTCTGCGTCTCAAAACTAAATTTATCAGCAACTAGCAGCGCCCCGCGGTTTCACCTGCGTACTTACCACTACCTTGGTAGTACGGGCATAAATTATAATTATAGCCTAAGTTGACACATAGGTTATACTTTATTGCTGAGAATAACTTCTGATGTGAAAGTTATATTATTGTAAAGTTTTATCAAAATCCATTAAATAGTCTTTGCAAGGATAAAAAGGTATCAAACATACATCCAAACGTTGACAAACTTTGTAGTATTAGTTTAGGGATGCAAATACCTATTTTATTCAATAAATTAATGATTAATTTATTTAAAAAAAATACATTAAATATTTGAAAGTGCTCTACCAATTTCGATTGCAAAACCTTTTTTTTCCTTTATTACAACATATTTTATAACATGTTATTACTTCGTTATATTTTATAATTCAGTTATCTATTTATGCTTATTATGAAAAACTTCAAATATATTATAATGGCCTCACATTTTTAATATTTGTAACATCCGCAGTATGTAAAGTGTTTTTTATTTAACAACCATGTTGTCTGAACGGAATGTGCGTACAGTTTAATCGTAAAGTAACGGAAATAATTTAAAAAATATATCATACTGATACGTAGATAAAGAACCTTAAACATATTTTTGTGGATTTTTTAATATTTTGAAGATCTATATATCTATAACGACAAATCAGAATTTCGTTATGGAAATAAAAAAGCCAAACTAATGTTGATAAAGTAATAACGTAAATAACACAAAATAAATAAAGTTTAAGAAGGGAGGAAGAAGGAAACGTGTCCTCTTAATTTACGACTGGTCCGCAAATTTGCCGTAACCCAACGTGCTACGGAGCGTGATATGCTGGGTGTTTCTTTGGCAGATAGGAGTCGAAACTAAGACCTCCGCCAGAGAACCCGATATCACGCGAAGAATATGCACGTTGAAGTGGCAATGGGCTGGTCACACTCAGAAGAACGGATGGCCGATGGGCCAATAAGGTTCAAGAGTGGAGGCCGCGTTTAGGTAGACGAAGTGTTGATCGGCCATTAACCAGATGGGAAGACGATCTCCGTGCAGTGGCAGGTCCGCGTTAGATGTGAGTGGCAAGGTATCAGAGGCAAATTATATAGCTTATATAATTATTTTATTTTAAAATCTAAGCCTTAGCCTTAAAATCCGTGGGGTATGATTATTGAATAAAATATGATATTAATCACTTTTATTCTTATAATTTATTCACGTTTAGCTGATTGAATATTTAAGAAATACTTTTAATATTTGCATTGTGTCAACTAATATGGCAACCCTTGTTTGTTGAAGGTTCAAATAAATTATTTGCCGTCGTAGTAAATGTATAAATAACAAACGTCAATATCATGTGAATCAACGCATCCACAAAATCAAATTTCAAGCTACGGTCATGTCCTATTATCCCTAGCTTTTTCAGATCTACAACCATAACGCTACACAAATCATCTGATCTCGTTTATGGTATTTTTAATGTTCTAATTCGAACAATACTACGTACACCTCAAAAAATAGCATGGACATTTTACTAACTTTTGTCTGTATCTTGTTCTAACTTAACAAAATAGATTATTATTGACATTTCAAATATATGTTTATGACTATTCTATAATATGATCATTTAAAATGACACAATAAAAACTCACAAACAAAATGATTTCATTTAAATATTTGATAAAAACTTTTTAAAGTATCGGTAATCGGTTCAAACTAGTGTTAATTCAATTAAACTCATTAATATATCGTGTAATATTATAACAAATCAAGATCATCTCACTACGCACACACAGGCACATACAAGACGCGAGCGGGCGAAAGTGTTTGCCTCATTGATCCATGAAACAACTTACACTCCGTATAAAACCTGCGCGGCTGTCACACACGGCACACTCCTGCGCAGCCTTCGCTGAACACCAAACAAAGCGACCATGAGGCTTTTGGTTAGTAACGTATATAATAACAATTAAAAATGTATTTTAAATATAGCAAATAATTATATAAAAACATTAAAAAATATATCAAAAGCTCCTTAAAATTAATTCTATATTATAAGCTGTAAAGCTTTTTCTGGGATAATTTACATGACCAGTAAAACTTCTTATTTGTATTTGTTTCCAGAGTACTTCCTTGATCCTGGCCGTGGCTGTGAGCCTGGCCACGGCAGAGGAGAAGGCAGAGAAAGATAAAAAGGCTGAACCAAAACCAGTTGAAGAGAAAAAACAAGACAAGAGAGGGCTTTCAGAATACTACGGTGATCATGGTGGCTTCGGAGGTGGCGGTTACGGTCACGGTGGAGATGGGGGCTTCGGAGGCTATGGTGGCAGAAGCGGAGGAGATTTCGGAGGCTACGGTCATCATGAAGAGCACGAGAAAACAATCACAATTGTGAAGAAAGTGCCCCTGCCGTACCCAGTCGAGAAACATATCCCAGTACCAGTTGAGAAGCATGTGCCAGTGCCAGTCAAAGTGCCAGTACCACATCCGTACCCAGTAGTAAAAACCGTACACTTCCCAGTTAAGGAGTACATCAAAGTTCCTGAATATATATCTAAGCCATACCCAGTAACCAAGCACGTGCCAGTACCAGTGACAGTGCACGTTGACAGGCCAGTACCAGTCAAAGTATACGAAAAAGTTCCATACCCAGTCGAAAAACACATTCCGGTGCCCGTGAAAGTGTATGTGCCACATCCTTACCCAGTCGAAAAACACGTGCCTTTCCCAGTTAAGGTTCCAGTGAAAGTAAATGTGCCTTACCCCGTTGAAAAGATCATCCACTATCCAGTTCAAGTTCCAGTTGACAACCCTGTGCCCGTGCATGTCGAGAAACCAGTGCCAGTTCCAGTGGAGAAACCTGTGCCTTATCCCGTCGAAAAGGAAGTCCCCTATCCGGTCAAGGTGCACGTCGACAACCCAGTGCCTGTGCATGTTGACAAACCTGTGCCTTACCCTGTCAAGGTTCCAGTGCCAGCACCTTACCCAGTCGAAAAGGTTATTCCATACAAAGTAGAAAAGAAAGTGCCAATTCCAGTTCACATTCCAGTAGACAGGCCCGTAGCCGTTCCAATTGAAAAGCATGTACCGTACCACGTGGAGAAACATGTGCCTTACACAGTTAAAGTTTCAGTTCCTATTATCCACAAAGAGCACCACGATATCCACGGTGGCTCATTAGGAGGTGGTTCGGAAGAGGGTCACTACGGCGGCGGTGAGGGTCACTTTGGTGGCAACGAAGGTCACTTTGGTGGACATGAAGGTCTAGGAGGAAGCGAGGGACACTTTGGTGGAAGCGAGGGACACTCCAGTGGAGGTGAGGGTCACTTCAGTGGAAGCGAGGGTCATTTCGGTGGAAACGAGGGTCACTACGGTGGCAACGAAGGCCACTTCGGAGGAGAAGAAGGTCACTATGGAGGAAACGACTTTGAGGGTGGTCACGAATACCATCACTGATAGAACTGATCTCTTGTTGTTTTTTAGCTTTAAATGTTATTTTGTGTTTAGATGTGTGTAGATATTTTTATTTTCTGACTGCAATAGGTAATACCGAAAGTATTAAAATATATTTTTAATAATATAAAAAGCTTTTTCATTGTATCCATGACACATTTTTTTCTAGCTTTCCGTTTTTAATATAACTAACACAGTATATTTCGAATAGAATTATCTAGGATAGTCATCATCATCATCATCCTACCATCACCTAAATTACTTGCTAAAATCATGCCAAAGCTTTGATTCATATATTTTAAACCAAACCTAATACAAAAATATTTTTATTCTGCTATAAAATTAATTACCAGCTCAGTCAACATAAAAATGTGTAAACTTGTTAATTCATTATTCATTATATTTAAATGATTGTTATGTCAATATACAATCACTTTTCTGGAATAATTATGTACACTTCTACAAAACTAAGTAGATTGTTACAAATTTCAACAATTTATTTTAAATACGTAATATTGTTATGTGAAAGTAAAACCAAAATGAATACACCCAATTGAGTTCACGAAATATTATTATTATTATTGCATGCACACAATCGTATCAACAACCACATAGACGTTAGTCCAGTGAAAAGTACTTAATAAATTTAAAAATACAGTAAATATACAGCACAGTCATTATTCGAAGAGATATCTACTGATAATACAATTTGTCAACCCTTTGCTTAGAACACAGCCTCTACCAATAAACAACATAATTATTAAGACAAATTATGATCGAATTTATCCCAACATGGAGAGTCGAGTTTTTATTCAAATTACGTGTCATGTTATTCCATCAAAACGCTAACTAAGCCAGTGCGATTAATACCCAATTATGCATTGCGAAGTCGCCGCAAACTCTGGTTATATAAAACTTTACATAATACGTCGTAAACATGGTTAACTAGTATCCTAGTAAACATTATGAACGCCCTCCTAAAGGGCTGTAAATTCCCAGATATATGGAAAGAAGCTACGGTTATAGGTATCCCCAAACCCGGAAAGCCGGCCACGGAACCGTCTAGCTATCGCCCCATAAGCCTGATAAGCTCACTAGGTAAAATCTATGAACGGATTCTGCTTAGACGGTTGAAAACCGTCATAAGCGAAAAGAAACTGTTCATAGACGAGCAATTCGCCTTCCGCGAAAATCACTGTTGTCCGAGACAGGTGCATCGTATAACCGAAGATATCCTCAGAGGTTTCCATAAAAAAAGAAACCCGCGCGACACGTGCGCAGTGTTTTTCGACATTGCTAAGGCATTTGATAAGATTTGGCACGAAGGCCTAATCTATAAACTTTACAAGTTAGGAATACCGGACAGGCTGGTCATCATCATCCGCGACTACCTGTCTGGCCGGCATTTTAGGTATAGAGTGGAAGGCACTCTGTCCTCCCTGAGACCTCTGAGGGCCGGAGTCCCTCAGGGCTCCGTGCTGTCCCCAACTTTGTACAATCTGTACACGTCCGACATACCCAGAAACCCTGCGTCAAAACTAGCACTTTTTGCCGACGACACTGCACTATATGTGACCCATACGTCAGCAAGGACAGCATCTCGCTCCCTTCAGAAAGCCGTCACCGAGCTAGGTGAATGGTTTGCTAAATGGAGAATAGAGATTAACCCAGACAAAAGTCAATCAATTCAGTTTACAAAGAGAAGGGGCACGCTCAATCAGAGTCGTCGGCAAATGATGCCGATCAAACTAAACGGCACCATAATCCCCAGAGTAGGGCAGGTGAAGTACCTGGGGGTCACGTTAGACAGGTCGATGTCATTCAGGCCGCACATAAATAACATAATAAAAAAGGCCAAATTCATTTTGAGTCGATTATACTTCTTGATAAACAAGAAAAGTAAGATGCCCCTCAGGCATAAACTTACCTTATACAAAGCGTGTATAAGACCGATTATATCGTACTCCTGTGTTGCGTTCGCGCACGTGCCACAGAGTCGACTCAAACCTTTGCAGATATTGCAAAACAAATTCTTACGCATAGCAACCGGTTGCCCATGGTACATAAGAAACATCGACCTACATAGGGACCTCAAGTTAGATTCGATTAGGGGCCACTTCAAAGAGATGTCAGTACGTCACTTTGAAAATGCACTCCATCACCCAAACCCGCTCATAGTGAGCGCGGCAGACTATGTCCCTGATAGCTCAGTCTCAAAGAGTTTTAGGTTACCTAAACATGTTACAACCGATCC
The DNA here is from genome assembly GCA_905333005.2 of Lycaena phlaeas. Lineage (NCBI taxonomy): Eukaryota > Metazoa > Arthropoda > Insecta > Lepidoptera > Lycaenidae > Lycaena > Lycaena phlaeas. The sequence continues at coordinate 14,870,519 of HG995167.1, read as the reverse complement.
GGCTGACGAAATATCTCAGCTATTAATGCGCGACGTAAAAGCGCGACGCGAAATTCAAGCTAGAATACACACACATAACAATACAACATCCGGGGTTAGGTACTCAGTCACACCGCTTGGGCCTCGGGGTCGTGAGCGACGTCGACCCCTACACATGGTAAATACGTCGATCCGGATTGATCGGGTAAGATTAGGTTCGAATCCGATACGAGTCTACACTAATCAAAACCGCGAAAACACCGATAGCACTTTGCTATCGGTCGATTGCACGGGTACCGCGCACGACCCACCTCCCCCGTCAGAGGGGGAGGAGAGGGCCGGCCCTCCGACTAGTAGTTTAACTTCATCCGCTAATGACTCGTCGACCGTATTGGATTTGACTAGCCAAACACCTACTCTCCAGAGTAGCGCGCGCGATATACCGCGCCCCCTGCGGGGCACGGAGGGGGGCGCCCCCCTTTCGAATTTTACTAGGTGAGCCATCTGCTCACCTACCTACCGATTGAGCTTAAAGGCCATCTGGCCTAAAAGTCTAGACCTTTCGAAAAAAAAAAAAAAAAAAAAAAGGTTAACTAGTAACTAGTACTACCTGTACGATCGTATCGATCAGGAATTGAAACGTATGAGATTGATTAACGACTTGTGTGAAATAAAAAGTGACAATTTTATAAAAGGAACTCTTCTTGAGTTGGACATCTTTTGATGTCTACACCGGAGTATAACATAGACAATCGACATCCAAAAACGCGTTCTACGCCTGGGAATTTGCAGTTGCATTGATGGCCTTAATTTTTATATATAATAGAACTCAAGTGTATAATGTATACATAAAATCAAGTGTATACTGTTTTATATAATATTGTTGGATTATTCAAGTATGCTTTGCTTTTTCGATGATGCACTGAAATACTATGTCATCATGATATTAATTTTAAGTAGGGAATAGTAATTGTAATATTCTTAGCATGACAAACTAATGTAGGGTTAATATTTTTGTAACACCTAGACTTACCTTATGTATGGGATGTTCGCTGGTATGTGGTACTTGGAGCCTGGATCGAAGTCCAGCTCGGAACGAAGAACAGGTGGTTTGACGCCTTGATACTGTTCCCTGTAATAATAATAGTCAGATAAAATATGTAGATACTATGTTTACTCAGAAAATATGCCACATTCTACTATCAAACTAAACTACTCCGGTAGGCTATTATGGTTTGATAATTATTATTATATTCTTGATTAAAACCATCGAGCATTCTCATTAGTAGTAGTAGTATGATGTATTTTGTATGACAACAAATTCCGCCAAAAAGAGCAGCGATGCCACGCTAGATCTGTGCTCTGATAGGCTGACTGATGGTCATTGATGATCAGTGGTTGGTTGAATTGCTATTACGACAGTGAAATTTCACTGGCAAGTTTCTTATGATTTTTACAGCTCACATACCCTTCTCTATTCGGTTGTAAGTTCGATAATTTGAACAAGTCCTCTATTCTTATGTTACATTTTAATCTAGCTCCGTTGTAACGCAAAAACTTAAATACGAACACGAACTTAGGTAGTGTTGTTTATCGACGCCTTCTTTTCTCGACCTGGGGGCCTAGCCAAAACGCCATTAAGAAAGCGTTAGCGAAGTTCGAAAATGATAAAATGTATGGGATTGAAATGAGGTCGCGCTTAATCACGTAGTCCATCTTATACATTTTATCATTTCGAACTTCGCTAACGCTTTCTTAATGGCATTTTGGCTAGGCCCCCAGGTCGTCGTACTTTAACATACTATGTCCTAGTCGGGATTCGAATCCGTATACGAATAGCTCTACAGATCAGCAGTTTTGATAGTGATCATGATGATCTGTTCGGCTGGTTTCGGCCATGGCGAGCAAATAAGACTCCTAGCGAATTTGGCGCTCATTCGCTCGAAGATGGCTAATATAGTCTATCCTTGCGAAGAACTTCGTATAAACGCACACTCAGAGTGAGTACGCAGAGCCGTTAACACTTTACATTATTATGTTTTATATTTTAAACACTTAATAAAAATTGCATTTCACATAGGTCAGTCGGTCAATTACGATTAGATATTGCATAATGAAATCGATATTATCAAGTAATTACTGAACACATGTAATCATAAATTATGGAAGACTTCTTCCGCATTCTTCCGTGTTGGATAATTTCAATGAGAAATATCTGATTTAGTCACACTTTGAGCTGATCTAAGTTGAAATTATTTTGGAAAAAATATTGCATTAAAAATAAATTTTAGCTAAACGACTATAATCTTCACAGTCGAAACTGTTGGGGCTATGTTTATTATATTTAACCATTGATCTCTTGGTGTGAAAATTCCCTGATTCACAGATGAGGCCGAAATCCAATTCAGCTAACCAATCTTAAATTGTTTATAAAAATCAGAATTTTCCAGTTAAATATTCCGTGGATATCCCGTTTAAAGTATAAATTTGTTGAGTGTTTCAATTAATAAAAAAGTCAATTAAAAGAAAATTGTTTCCATTACTTCTTTTCCGGGTGTCCTTAAAAAACTAATACTTAAACCTAAAACATGTTCTATGAAATTATAATTATTATTTCTCTATTTATTTTTGTGTGTTGTTAATTCACGTAATATGAACGCTTTAAACCTTAATACTTGCTTCTATTATTACATAATACTTAAGGAATATAAATTATCTTGTGAATATATTTAGAATAATTGCCATGAAAAATATGTTGTTTTTATGTAATGTACGCGATTTACTTTCAATTTCATTATATATTACGATAGAAACGAAAAGCATTTATAAATGACTTTTCCTTTTATTCACGTACTAACAGAACACAATATTTTATGATCATATTGTGCATGCGAAACATAAATTTAACAGATTTAAAATATCGCCATTTTTATTTATAATTTTATTTAAAACGGGATGTTTTTAATAATATTTTGCAAAGCTCGATATTTCAACATCGTCGATCTCGTAAATGAAATAAGTAAAACTCTATCTATCCTAAATAATTTTAGGATAGAGTTTAAACTTTACACTTTTGTAACTGGGGACATCATTTGGGGAAGCTACCTGCCCACCCACTGCTCCGATTTCCCTCTAAGGTCTTAAGGCCACAGGAGAAGGACATTTCGAAAAAAAAACTTTTGTAACTTGGATAAAAATATAAGCTAACGAGATAATTTAACTTATCTCAAATATATGATTTCTATTGAACCGGATGAAATGTAACTTTTGTATGTCTCACTTATCTTAAGTATCAAACCAAATATATCGTTGAATAACATGTAAATCGCTACCGCTTATAGTCTGGCCCATACAGAACTTTCATCTGAGTAACAGTTACCGTAACGAGTCAAGGCCGGATATCGACCGCAATCGACTCGAGTAAATAAAGTGCAATACGGATACCTCGTGTTGGTGTTACGTACAGGAATGTTATTAATATGTTATCGGAGGATGGAAGTGTACTGGTTCTAATGGACACTAACATATAACACACGAATTCTCAAACGCCACTTAAATATTTAAGGGCTCCTCAAACTAAACATCCCTTAAATCCACATGTCATCAAAATGCAGCTCTCAAATTTGAGTTGCGTTTGAGTATTACGGCAGGCTATACATGTGAAAAAATAAAGTATCAACCCATATATCATGTCCCACTGCTGGGCACGGGTCTCCTCCTCGAAATCAGGCAATGAGTACCATAGTTCACCGATTCGCTGGCCCAATGCGGGTTTGTGAACTTCACATACCTTTAGACTTTCATATAACTGATAGAATGTACTGTCGGTCCTTGACGGAAATTCATATTATAGCCACTATAATGCAACTTTGTATGCTGTAACTGTTAAAATATATAAAATAAATAGTGGAAAAAGTGTATACAAAGTTTAATTATAGTGGCTATTCAGACTTCTAATCTCATCAGGCATGCAGGTTTCCTCGCTATGTTTTCCTTCACCGGTGATTGAGCGAAAGTATCGTGTTTAGGGTGCACTTAGAAATTTAAAAAAAAAACCATTTCGAGGCACCAAAAGTCAGGATCGAACCTTCGCCTTCATCCTTCACCTACATTATAAATTAAAGTATAGCATCAGAAAAGGCTTTTGATTAATTGAAGTAATTATAATTAATATTTTGATGCACCTACAGCATCGTCTTTTTTCAGTTTAGTGACATTTGCTGAATTTATTTTTATATGATTCTCTTTTGTTTTGTATATTAATCATTTATATAAATGTACGATTAGCATAATATAAAACAAAAGGAAAATCATATTTCGTGGACACAATAATGCGATTTCTAGTACGTCAAAACCGGCGCTTACGTATTGTTCAATGATTCATTGTCTAGCGGAAGGAGGTTACATAGCGTATTATGAAATGTTTTTTATATCTCATGAAAGCAAAGTTAACGTACTAATAAATACATCATTTTAATACAATTAACGTGTTCTATACTAATAATTAATAACTGGGATTCCTTTTATATAAGTCACAAAATTTTTAAATTTATTATTACCATAATATCTAATGTTCTTATTGCCTAAAAAAGTAAAATATCAACCCTTCATGTCCCACTGTTCGAGGAGGGTAATTATTGCCTATTTCCATTAATTAGACTAATTATTAGTGTATATACATGCGAATGCATAACACTCATCTCAGTATTCATTTACATTCCTAGGCTCCAGAAAAAATGCAGGCATAATAGATATCAAAGGCTAAACTCGGAACCACATATTCCACATAGGGCATCCTTTCACAATTTTTTTTTGTCCATATATATTATGTATTAAAAGTATTTTTTTACATGATTGGGCTGGTAAAAATCATGATAAGCCGCGTTGAAATTCATAAAAAATATTCCACTATGATGATTTAAATTCGCGGGTAAAATCCGCCAAAGCCACCGACGTAACTTGCCGGCAACTTTTTGTCGCCGAGTTGACATGATTATAGATATAATTATTATTTCCTTCTGGGCCGCCGGATTGTGTCGGCACCTTTGGTGTGTATTACTCTATACAAAACTTTACAGCTTTAGTTTTAGCCTACAATACCAACCTCAACCTCCACCAGTGACAGTTGTACTGCTCCTTCCTGACGTCTCCGGTGAACACATCCCACCTCCACCGGTCCATGACCAGAGCGAAGGGCAGGAAGGCCAGTTTGTCCATCGCCTGGGTGAACAGGTAGTTGATGTCGTGGGCCGTGTCGTCTACGGAGCGTTGAATGAGACCGAGGGTTTGGAGGTGGCGAGGAGATGCCACTGAGAGAGCGATCGCTTCTCCAATAGCCTCGTGGAAACCTGGCAAAAATTAATACTCAATTATTCCATTTTTATTATATAAGATTGAATTTATGTGTAATATCAATGTATGTGGAGCACATTATTTTGCAAACCTGACGGTTTTAAATTAATTAACAAGGGTTAAGACCAACAACTATAAAAACTGCTGACTGATTTGAAAGGAAAATTTATACACCTATTCTCTCGTTACAAATTATTAGAGCAGGTCAATGCTTTTTAATGTAAAACGTTATATGCCAGGCGCGTGAAACTTGGCTGTAAAATCGACTTGTGAGACGTGACAGCAAACGATATAACGCTATTATGTATGGTATTCCATCTATAGTAATTTTTTGCGAATAAATGAATTATAAATATAGCATAGAAAATACCCATTTGCCTGGCATTCCTGCAAACGTTTTTTATTGCTATCACTTATTCTAGAGAAATCTAGAAGTAATATTATCTTCGCTTAAAGAAATCATTACATAACATGTCCTTTGTATTGTACAATTTAAAACAATTTGCATTTAAAATCGAAATAGCGGAGAAGATGGGCGAAACGAGAGAAAGTGAAGGCGGAAACGAACCCACTGTCGATCGATAGCCAGCGTAACACTATGTGCCGGAAGCGGGCTAGACACTTGACGGGTATTTATGTTTTATTATGTTACAAGGAAAAAATATCAAGCACTTTAATGCAGGAATTTTAAGGGTTGGACTTGTTTAATTGCAAATACTTAGTGAATTATATACAGCTTCTTTTGTAAAAGTAAGTGTAAAATAATTGTTAACATACGACTAAAAATGCTTCTAGTAAAATTTATTACAATGCTATAAAACTACTCGTTTAACAGGGAAAAGGGAAAATACATCATACAAATAATTTAAATTATTTGTTACTTAATTAATTTATGTTTTTAGAACATTCGAATATTATTTAAAAATTGTTAAATTTTATTAATAAAAATGCTGACTCTCCACCGACTTTTTTAACGCTTCAAACATTTGATCATACGAAGAACAACGAACTGGAGCTCCCAAAATTGAACTTTCTAGAGCGTACTCGAGAAACCAAAACAAACTATCACAAATAAACTTGACCGACTTATAATATGAACCTAAGCGATGCTCACTACAGCCACACGAAGATATAGACACTCTAGATATGCCGTGAGTTTGTTACTAATTCACAAAAAAACTACTTTTTAAGAAAACTATACAATAATATAGTTTATTCGTCAGAATGCTGTAATTAATAAAGATATTCTGTTAAAAAAATTTATGATAAGGCTGTAAGCATTAGCCAGTTAAGTTATGAAAGAGCATTTTGTATTTTTTATTAAAGCAATATTCAGGGGAACCGATGATTGATAAGCCAATAAGGCTATTTAAATATATTTGGTCATGAGCCAAATGGGAAGACGATCTCCTTGCAGCAGTCGGTTCATGTTGGATGGGATGTTTTGACGTTCATTGAAAGATGATAAAATTTTTATTCAAATATCCAATATTCAAAAGCTGAGGGATAACCTGCCCGACGGATCTAAAACTCATGTTTAACGAAAGAAAAAATTTTAAAAGCTTTTTTGTCACTTCCTGTACAAGTACATCACAGTAACAATAAGACAGTCGTAGGAGATGCGTGCGTTACATAACGCGGTACTGTAATCTTAACTATTAATTTCCGTGAATTACATTTGGTATTCACTCAGATATAGTGCATAATATATTTTTTTATTCACTTTAAAAAGTTCGTAATTTCTTTAAAAAATACTAACACAATATCCTCTTATACTTGACATATCCGGCAGATGTAACATAATATCTTATAATTTATTCTAAAATTCCAAATTAATAAGGTCTATAATGTGCAATGCTATAATATGTGCAATAACGTATACTACGAGTATAATACCTATGTATTATACTCGTAGTATACGTTATTGCACACACAAAATAATTATTTCCAGGTGAGCCATGTTTCGATTGAGCTTAAAGGTCCATAGATCGAAAATTCTATCCCGTTTTTTAAAAAGTAATCCAGAGTGACTTCATACAGGGCTCAAATAGATGTTTTATAGCAAAAATGTGATTACTAATCATTAAAAATGGCATTTTTTGCTCCAATAATTTTAAATTACGTACAAATAATCGTTAAAAAAAAGTAATAATTGCTGCATTTTTTTAATCTCCATAAAATATTCCAGCAATGAAAAATTTCACAGAATTTTATTTCTCCTTTTGGTTCTAAACTTTTATAATTTAATACGACGATTTTAGCACTATTGGCCTAAATTCCACACACATAACATGTGCAAAACTAAAGTTACATAATCATCAGATTTCTATTCTATACTTATGATCGTCACAATCCCACCGATATTGGATGTAAAATCGTAAAATATCTGCTATCGTGCATTCAGAGCGCGCCCTCTAATTCGTCGCACGTATGATAATAATGGTACGTTCACACACGCAGCTTGTTCTAAATTTCGTAATATGGGAAACTGTCGCGGTTTTGACTCTAATTATGTAAAAGTCAGTTATTTAACTGTTTGTCTTCCCATCCTGGAAATATCAATGTCTGATATTTAGATGTTGATTATGATAATTCTAATAGGCATTTGTTTTATTTTTTCAAATAGAATGGTACCACAGGTAGTGTTATTACTAGCTCCAGACTTACTATCTAGCGCAGAGGTTCCCAAACTCTTTTGTTTCATAGACCACTTTCAAAATTTTGCTGCATCAGATGTACCTTTTGCTGAGCTTTTTTTTCATGAATTGCTCGTTTAAAGATATTACATTATAATTAAAAGTAAAATTCTCTTAACAATATTGATAGGAGAAGTCGAGCCAACATTTTGGTTCTTCACTATCGAAACCAAATTAATTTTTCATGGACCCTCGCTTACGATTGTGGACCCCCATTTTTTGTCACGCTTATCGTGGACCCACTTCGAGTCTTCCGTGGACCCCTGGGGGTCCACCTGGACCACTTTGGGAATCACTGATCTAGCGTCTTAGGATAGGCAACCAGGTAAACTCGTTTATCTTAATGGGCGATGCCGACCACTTACCAACTAGTTACCTGATAGTGCATGTCTGTTAATTGACTATGTTTTAGACTATGATTAGGTTATGAAAAGATATAAAAATCTACTCAATATATAAATTAAAACCGAAAAATGATACAACAAATAGGCTGATTAAAACGACATTAAGGTAAACGATTATTTTAATAGTAGAAGTAAAAATAAAAAATCTAATCTTACTAAAATAGCGCTTGTATCGACATTGACACAACTAATGAGCTTATAAGATTACGCTATAAGGGTGTGACACACAAAACAATTATCAACAGAACGAAGCTATATAATATATGAAAAATTACCTATCTTATCTATACATATAATAAATTTGTAGAGGAGCCGTTTCTGTACATTGAAAATATTTAAAAAAAAGAATAGTCTGGGTGTTAAAGGATTACTAACAGAATCCATTTCCAGCATTTTTGGAATTTTTGTCTGTTTGTCTGTTTAGTTGTGCACGCATCACGTGAAAACTACAAAGCCAGTGTAAATAAATTTTATCCATAAAAATTTAGCGTAACTTAGAGTAACATTTAGTTTTTGTTTCATCGCAATCGCTTCACTCTATCAAAAGATATATGTATTTGAAATGCTAAATAAGATACTTAACAAATAGGATCAGATCAACGCCATCTATTGACAATTTACGGCGGCTTTCAATATCCTATCTATCATAAAATTTTCTTATCTATCTTGAAATGTTGACAAATTTTCTTAGAAAATCTGTCAAAATTTTAAGATATATAAGAAAATTTTAAGATAAGATATTGAAAGCCGCCGTTATAGTACCGACTTATTGACGACTTACCGACTTATAAGTAGGTATCTAGGTCGTCAACAGATGGCGTTGCATGTATCTGATCCTATTTGTTAAGTTTAACGAATTGGTTATTATATTTTGTTAAAACCTTAAAACGTTGGAAAGGAATAGTAATCCTTACTAATATTATAAATGCGAAAGTAACTCTGTCTGTCTGTCTGGCTGTTACGCTTTCACGCCTAAACCACTTAACCGATTTTGATGAAATTTGGTACAGAGATAAATTAGAGCTTGGGAAAAGACATAGGCTATTTTTTATCGCGAAAAAATCTTAGGGGGGTTTAAATAGGGGAACCTTAAAACGTTGGAAAGGAATAGTAATCCTTACTAATATTATAAATGCGAAAGTAACTCTGTCTGTCTGGCTGTTACGCTCTCACGCCTAAACCACTTAACCGATTTTGATGAAATTTGGTACAGAGATAAATTAGAGCTTGGGAAATGACATAGGCTATTTTTTATCGCGAAAAAAGCTAAGAGGGGTTTAAATAGGGGATGAAAGTTTGCATGGAAGTTCGTCATTATACATAGTAAATGACGCCTTAAAACTTTGTATTTAGGCACTTAATAAGAATTAAATAACCATGATTAATTAATTGTTCCACCGTTTTTAAGGTTTTCGCCTATATGGGCATTACGAGATGAAAGTTTCCAGGGTAGTTAAAAAAAAAAGTTCTGCGTTGGACGTAGTGGGGAAAATGTCGTTGTATTGCTACCCGAACAGGCAGACATGTGAGGGCATTTTTCAGCTGTAACAATTTCGATTTGTTCATAGAATTTTGCTTTCGTTAATGTTCTTAATATATTCGGCGAAATACAATGTTTCATGTATAGTTATTTTGTTTTATTATTTAATTATATGTTACTGAATGGAAAAAAGGGGACTGCCACATGTGCACGTTCTAATAAAGCTTAAAAAAGAAGATGCGGCCCATCCAAATAGATGGGCTAATTATTAGCGCCGAGATTCCTGATCCTGTGCAAATAAAATCCTGTGCAATAAATAATTGTATGATACTATTATCCAAAACATGATACACGGTCCCTGTGGTGTTAGAAACTCAGCCTCGCAATACATGAACATTGGAAAATGCACAGGGATTTTCTCTAATCAGTTGATAAAAGAAACTGTGCAAAATGACAATGGCTATCCGTTGTACAGGCGCACAGCGCCCGAAGACGATGGCCGAACAGTTACAATTAAAACTCGATCTGGAGCGAACGAAACCTTAGACAACAATTGGATCCTCCCGTATTTGCCTATTTTATATAAAATTTTCAATGTTCATATTAATGTAGGAGCCTGTAGCTCTGTCCGCGCAATTATATATACAAATATATAAACAAAGGAATTGACAGGCTATATTTAATATCAGGAATGAAGGTGGAGCACTTCTTCTGAATGAAGTGCAAACCTTTCAAGCAGGACGTTACGTCAGCAGTAATAAGGTAGCGTGGCGGCTCCTTAGCTTCCTCTTGCCTGAAAGACATCCAACAGTAACCTATCTTGATGTACACTTAGAAAATGGAGAGCGCATATATTTTACCGAGAACAATTTCCAAGAAAACGCCACTACACCGCCCAAAAAAACATTAGCAGCCTTTTTCCATCTTTGTTAGGGCGACTCTTTTGCCAAAACGTGTTTCTGTACTAAAATCCCCCGTTATTATAGATACCTGAAACACATCTATCTACAAAGGACTGCGAACGCCGTTTTCGATGTCTGTTGAAAATTGGCCCGGAGTGAAATCATCTGATGCCCTTGGTCATGTGTACACCGTCCACGATACTAATTTTGAATGTTTTTGTTTACGTTTGCTACTACATCAAATTCAGGGTCGTGTAGGCTATAGTGATCTTAAAATTGTCAACGGCCAGGAATTCGGAACATATAGAGAAGCATGTGAAACTCTGGGTCTGTTAGAGAATGATAATCACTGAGACGAAACTATAAAGGAAGCTGTCCAGTGCCAATCTCCAGCCAAAATCAGAGACCTTTATGCAACCCTCATAATATTATCATCTTGCGGGCTATCTTATCCTAATGAATTATGGAACAAATATAAAGAGTACATGGCGGAAGACATTCTGCGTAGGCTACATTAGACACACACGGACATGATATACAATGAACACATTTATCATGATCAGCATAACGAAGCCCCTGGAAAAAATTAAGACAAAGTAATGGCTATAGTGGATAAGCATTTGAATGAATTTGGAATGATTAGCCCTCGGAGAACGAACGAAAATGAACTATCAGATGAGATTGTACGAGAAACAAACTATGACACAGCTTTTCAGCAGCAAGTAGCTGAATTGATACCCAAATTACTACCAGAACAACAAGTATTTGCGAAGTGTTGCAGCTAACAGAACCTGGAAATGGCGCGCTACTCTTTGATCTCGCCCAGGAAGATTCACCTATCTGTATTTCTATATGTGAAAGAACAATTTTAGCACCTAAAAATTATATTATCAACTAAGTAAATCCTGACATATAGAGTAAAGTACCAGGACAGGTACAACAGAGTATTTATCAATAGACACAGTTATGGTACAGAAAAGAGCATATCATATCCCGTAGAGTTTCTAAATTCGCTTGAGCTGTCAGATGTACCCTCACAAAAACTTCAATTAAAACTAGGTGTCCCAGTCATGCTCATGCAAAATTTGGGTGCCCAGAGACTATGTAATGACAATTTTTCTAATTGACAATTGTATGTAGCATTCTAAATCAGGAAAGGGGAACTGCGCTACTCCAAATTTAACGCGAGCGAAGCCGCGGGCAACAGCTAGTAATATAATATTTAACAAAATTAGTCGCAAAAGTAAAGCTTTTAATAACCACTTCGTTGTGTCTGTGTTTAAAAATAATATACTCCAAAATAAGTATACATTTTCATGCTAAACACTTTATCCAATAACGAGCTGAAGCACAGGCGATGCTTAAATAATTAATATTACAGGTGTGTGTAGAGTAGAGACTGTAGAATAAAGCTGTGATGGTAAATAATAATTTAGGAGTTTTTGAAACTTAATAAAGCTATATCAACACTATATGTATTCGCCGTGTTTTATACAATTTGTTATCATGAATTGTGATTTCTTGATAAATTTAAGTTACACACAACCTATTCAATTTCGGGTCATATTTTTAAGTTATAATATTTAGGGCTTGTTCGCACACGCGGAAACGATTTTAAGTCGTACGTTTCTAAAACCGTTTCCCACCGTGTCTGACTAGATCTAAATATGATGTGAAATGCTAAATTTAATTCAGCCAGTGAATAATATTTATAGCTTCGCTTGTATCAGTGGAGGTGAAGCCGGCGCTAATTGAATATTATATGTAGAACAAGGTTCCAGATTCAGAGCCACCCTTACAGTAGCCTCTGGTTCCTCAAACATGAGATATAGTGCATCTGTCACCGGACTTTTGTGTTTAGTGCTTACTTTCAAATATGGTATGTTCTGTATTCTATTACTATTGAACTGATTTTCTAAAAAAATAGAAAGAAAAATGAATTTTTGAAATGTGCACAGTTATATTATATTGAAATATTATATTTCTTTGGACGACCTCTCTGGCTCAATGGTTAGCGCGTTGACGGACTACGTTGACGTGGTGTGAAAGCATCCACAGATATTTTCAAAAATTACACATCTTAGATTTTCATCTAGCGGCCTATCGAATGATCATCATGAGATTGAGCTAGAAGTTTAGTATAACTTATTACATTTTAACTGTTTAGCAAAATTTACTTTACGATTTAACTAAGAAATGAATACCTGACAAAAAGACACTTAGACATTGTTTATCGTCCATTGTATTTTGTGACTTATAATTTGTCTAGTTAAATAATATTTTCTTAGCAATTTATTGTTATAATAATAATTTATTTGTTTCTAAACTAACTATATATGCTGTATTACAAGCAGATTAGTTCGAGATAGTAGAAGGTTTCGACACAGATCTATTTCTCTGGTATATTTCATCATTATATATCTCGTCGATGTAGATTAGATCTAAAGTGCCCGCGGATGTATCGGTGTTATAAACGACATAAATCTTGGTCTCACTACCAATTGACCAATTGGCCAATTGCCATCTAGACATTTTAGAGGATCTGGTGGTAATATAATTGTATATTTATAATGTACTAGGAGCTCCGACAGATGTTGTCCTGGACAAAATATTTTTGAGCTGCATCTTGAATCTAAGCCTTTTTTGGGGGTCACAATGATTAGAAGAATACCTATTTATAAAGAAATGATGTTTATGAGTTTGGATGTAGAAGAATCTTTAAAAGTATTGAATAAAATAACACCAATACGTTATCACTAAATAACATAGGCTGTATAAAAATTTCATTAATCCGAATGATTTTACATCTAAATTCTGTGTTAACGCGGGCGAAGCAGGTAGTAACAGCTAGTCAGCAATAAACGTGACCATACTTCCGGTGTAGCTTCAAGTACTTAACAGCAACTATGGTCACGAAAGGACTGAGATGTCAGACGTCCTAATGTTACAAAGTTATTATAAGCCTACAATACATCTATATCTTGGTTAGTCCTATCTACATCGAAAGTGCTAAGTCTTTTAGCTGTGATTTTGGTATCACACGTCAGCTATGTAAAAAAATATTACGTTCAAATAAATGAAACTCGCGTAAATATTAGAAAACAATGACTTTATTGTCATCAATATAATATTTAAATGGTACTAAGTGCCGTTATTAATTACAATCTAATTGGAACATTCTCATATTAATTTTACAGGGCAAAATCACAAAGAGAATTGATATTAAGACTAGGCAAGTTCAAGCCAACAAGATTAAAGACTAAAAATAATTCATTGAGAAAATTGGTAAGCCAAGAAATCGAGATGAAGGAAATCCATTCCGCATACAAAGTTACAACATTAATAAACAGATTAGAACCGACAGAAACTGCGTCGCTGTCTAGAATTACGAGCCCACTAATGTACAGAATTGCTAAATCTTTTTATTATCCAATCACATGCAATATCGAGTGTACTTGATGTAATATTTCATTATTTCCGCATCATTTTAACATTATAGAGGTGTAGCAAAATGGTTTTTATCTTAAACTAAAAATTAACATCGACATAAGCATTGTCAATTATTACAGTATCGAAACATTTGCTCACGAGAAATTCGTATACAATAAACGACCCTTAAAGACAAAGTCAAAAATTTTATTCAAAATAGTGCCATTTTTTTTTCGAACGTCAATTGAGTCTACCACCGTTATGTCTCTGTATATTTTGTCTCTGCAAAATGAAAGTTTGGAATATGCTCAACATTTCAATCAAAGAGTTTTAATAAAATAAACTTGAAGGAATATAGCCCTGTCAGGATTCTTTTGTTGTGTGAGTGATAATATAAATCTTCATCGCCTTTATTACTTTTTATTTATTACAATTCTCTTACAAATATTTTTAAAAAGAACAAGTCTGATAAAATCCTATATTAAACTAAGATTGATCTACTTTATGCTATAGTTGCAGGTATAAATAATATCGTATGTATTTTATAACCACACTCTATAAGATATTGTAGAGTCACGAAGCCCTACATTTACTTTCAAATTGGATTAACTTCACTTGAACTTGGCTTCTATTTTACCGTGGTAAAAATAAGGTCAGTAGTTGACACATGACACCAATATTGCTGTTACTACATCGATAATAATGTGTGTCTTAAAATTACCAATTACTCAATCAACACTATTACTTACTTACTTTTCAAAAGTAAGATAAACATCTCCTCTCCTCTATAAATGATTCTGATATAATGACTTCAAAAAGTAACAAATGAATCAGCGAAAAAAGAAACAAATAAAAACGATGTAATAATATTTTCACTGCTATATTCTCCTGCGCATTTGGGACAATTAAATAAGTGATGTATATAGAGCAGTTTCGGACGATTTTATAATGTTAGGACGTCTTACTCCTCAGTCCCCCCGTAAACATACTTGCGTGGAAGTATCCAAAATTTTGGACATGTAAAAATCTTAATAAACCGTGATAAAATCAGCAAAAGTTCTATAAAGTTCTTATTACTATTGTATGCCCTGCTGGACACTGCGCCTAGCGCTAGATTCCGTTATAGGTTGCAGCCAAATTTGGACAGCACGACCGCGGAGGAACTTCACGCCCACATGAAATCGGCGTATAGTGACAGCTCAGCTGTCGCGATTCGTGCGGTTTGAGAATTTCCGGTGGCCCATTGGGGGGATAGGGAAAAGGAGGGCAACGCATCTGCATAACCTCTGGTTATGTGGATGTTAATGGGCGTCGATAGTCACAAGGCTTCGTCTGTTCGTTTATCTTTCTATGCTTTAAAAAAGGCGTTCGAAATCAATAGCATAGTCAAGCTTATCGGTGTACTAATGCCCTATTTTTATGATTGCTTAGTTAGCCGTTCTTCAGTCCCAACCATTAAACCTATATTTTTCCGTAAGGATCCTCAATATTCTGCTACGACTGCAACAGCGCGTTCGACCCTCGGTGCGGAGAACAGTTCGATCCGTTCAGCCTCGGCGTCGTCAACTGTTCCCTCAAGGACCCTCCGGACCACATTGAACCAGTGGTACCCACTTTTTGCAGGACTATTAAGATGGAAAGTAAGCAACTTTGACCAAATTATCATAATATTGTAGGTACTTTTTTGTGGAATATAGAAATAAACAATATTCTCTATTTAAAACATAGCGGTTTTAACTACGTGTCCTAAACAATATAAGCCGCAGGAAGATCATAAATGCTACAAAGTAACGAAATTGATCCGAGACACAAAAAAAAATCATTGTATGCACATTTCCACATTGACGTGATTTGTGATCAAGTGCGAAATTTTTGATATAGTATTTTTGTTGATAATGTCTGTAATATTTCATGTGTCTATTCTTTATAACATATCCATCCTATAAAATTGCTATTTGACTGATTATTTATTGATGACATCATAGAATTCTATTTGAATTTGTAGTTTTTTGTTTTGTATTCTAATTTTGAAATTTTGAATTCTATTGTTTCAGTCTACGGCAAAGTCCGGATCGTGCGACAATGCGGTTACATACCGAACGAGGGAGGTAACCACACTTGCAGAAAACAAACGGGAACCGGCGAACTTTTCGTCACATACTGTACATGCAACACCGATCTATGTAACGCTGGTACAACACTTGGCCACCAGATGGCGCTGTCTCTTGTCGTTGTCTATGGCTTGTCTCTTTTGAAAAACATCGTCTGATGTATGGTTGTTCAGATTGAAAACTGCCTTAAATATTTTGTGATGAATTAAAGAATATTTTAGTTTCGTTACGTTTAATTTATATTTATGTTTTAAGAAATTATCGTTAACAACGTATCGTTCAACCATTGGTTGTTCAACCATTACTTAAACGAGTTCATCATCATTATCACCATCATCATCAGACTTCAACCGTCCACTGCTGAACATAGGACTACCTCAATGAACGCCAAGACGAGTTCATTTGCTGACAAGTATTCATCAGGCAATTTATTCATGCAAAGCGTATCCTGAAACGCGAAATAAAATGCATCGTTGCCAGTCACACTGAAATTACACTACATCCTATATTTCTAGCTAAAAAGCTCAATAATGGTCGATTTTTTTCACCTGATGGATAGCATACGCTCACACAGTCCCCTCTTCCTTTCATTCCTTTTTAACTACTAGGAACATTAGCTCACCTGGATTGGCTCCGTCACGGAATACTTTGGGCTGGTTTCTGTAGGCGAGGAAATACTGTATGTGCGCCATTTCGTGGTGGGCTGTGATCAGGTCCTTCATATCCGGATGTGTGCACATCTTGATGCTGAAATTGATGGCTTTAATGAATAAATGATAGCTATATATAGTTCCTTAAGCGGCGGATTTTTATACTACTTGGAAAGTAAACAATAGCGACATCTGTCATCAATAAGTCATAATATTTATGGCAGGATAAATTAGAAAAGTGGCTATCCTACAAGGCGAAATTAAGGAGAAAGTAAGTTTCCCGCCTCTGTCAATTTATTATGATAATAATATTAAACTATGCCTACCGGAAGTCATGTCCATTACAAAAGTCCCAAGCAGAAGGCTGGCAATGGATGTGTCTGTCTGGGGGCTGCTCGAATACACTGAGGCCCCAAAAGTCCTGTGGCATAGTGGACATGTTCATGGACACGAAGAACTCCTCTCCCAGTTGGAATATTGACAGTGGAGTGTAACCCTGAAAAAATAAATGGAAGTAAGAAATAAAGGTATACATACCTGACTTTTTATTTTACATAGAATTTTGACATTTCATAGGTGTTACTACTAAAATATATCTCCATCAAAAAAGGGAAACATTTGATCTATTATCGAGAAAAATAAAAATAAATTCTAAATATTTAATTAATAAAGAATTTAAGTTTAACATAGAAAAATAAATTTACTTAATCAAGTGAACTAAAACAAAAATAAAAAATATTTCAATATCTCTGTCATAATTTCAAACACATTTTATTCTTAGCTAGCATCGCTCTTTACTACTTTAGGTGTATTAAACATTGAAAAAAATTGTATGTAGCAAAATAAAATATGACGTTAGTTGCGTCTGTCGTGTAGATATTTCATTTTTCGATTTTGTTTCAATCTAGATTCTAGAATATCTTAATTGGTCATTTAGAGGAAAAGTAGGTGAGTCTATCTGGAAACTCTCTACCAATAAAAACGCTGTTCGCTGTCATGTCGCGGCAAAGAGCCGTCGGAATTCTACGAAATAAAAAATCATTTTTTGGAAAATATTTTGTAAAACAATAATTGTGTATATTATCAGTGAGTTGATCAATCTCACAATAAAGTCACACAAAATAGAAACAAATGGTTGTTGCCATAACATTAATCGAAAGATGTCTAACTTTAAGCCGCTTTTTAGGTTGTAGTAAGGCAAATGAATAAAACTTAAAAAAAATGGGCATTTAACTAGTTAGTTACCTTTTTATATATTCGTATAAAAATTAAATGCTAGTCACCTGTCGAATCATCTCCGGTGTAACGTCGACCAGGGTCTTCCCAGGATACGGCAGCGTGAAGGGTACAATCCCGGACCAGCTCTGCCCCCACATATCTCCTAGGACGTGGGCGGGAATGGGTGCAGACCGGGAGATACGCTCTGGTCCGTACGCCTCCCTGAGCCGCCGGCGGACGTAAGCGTGGAGGAGATCATACAAAGGTTTAACCTAACAACAAAAAAACATGTGTGCTTAATATAAGCATTGCATAAACGATACCTGGTACACTGCTGGGCACGATAATTTTGCTGGAAACCAGACAACAATTAGGAAGGAGACAATGTCATACAAAATATTTTATTCTCATTAGACATGTCTCATAATAAGTTTTTGTATCAACGGTAAGGTAAGTCTTTACTTTACGTTTGTTTACTAGGTTCTTATAAATTGCGTAAGCAGCGAAAACAAAAATATTGGACCTTATGCCAATTTGGCAAGAATTGTCACAGTTGCAGCTCAACATAAAATTACACTTTGGGTCTAAATTTGTAAACTGATCTGTCCACCGAAAGGAATTTTTATACTTGTTATTCATTATGGAAGGATCATAGTATTATAGCAATAATATGTTATATGTAGGTACTAACATAGACATCATTAATATTGACCTTAATATTTTGTATGAAGACCTACCTGTTCCCAAACTTCATCCACTTCTTGCCTCATGTTTGGTATTTCGTAAGGGAACATCCAATAGGCCGAAGCATCAGTAAAGTCTGTAAAACAGAATAAAATAATTATTATCAGCAACAAAACATTTTTTTCGGCTTCATCTTAATAGCAATTTAATTGGTTTGAATATTGCTAATCAAAACAATCAGGCATTAATAAAGAATAATTATCAGTAATGGGCAATGGCATTACAGAAATGAATAATCGTCATCATCAATGTCATTCTGAGCCAAAAGTAGAACAAAGCCTCTCTTACCAAAACTATTAGGTTCAATTGATCCCTTTTAAATCGCTTTTATAAGCTTTATGTGTAATTTTTTGGACTGAAATCGTCATATCAAGGGCCAAAGATAGTACAATAATATAATCAGTTTGTTCCAAGATCCTGATCATCTTAATTAAAACTGGTGATTTTTCAACCGAAGACGGTATGTGCTAGTGATGGCACAGCTAAACTCGGAGCTCGAACGCCAATCGGAAAAGGCCTAAGAAACAGCTAGCATACCAGAGGAAATCAAGGCGCTCCTATGGGTGGATCTACCAGGGCTAGTCCTTACTATCCACTTACTGTTCAATCTTGCAGCTTGATTGGTCAAATCCGCGAGCTGCTCGTACAGGTCCCGTATCCGCCTGCCCGTGTTCCTCCTCCACTCCGTCCAGACGTGCTGCAGCTCATCCCAGTCGCGGGAGTGGGACATGATGTGCTGGAGATCCGGTTGCAGGTGCAGCCCACACTTGAACGGCTCGTTGTACGCGCAGATCTCCGCCGTGTTGTAGACTGCTAGCATGTCGTTTATTATTCTGTTGTACTGAAATACAACGGAGATTCAAGATTATTTTATCAACCATCTTGTATTAAATGCAAATGACAAACTTAGCAGAATATTATAGGTAGAAGTAGCGTGGTGTCGACATAATATTATATTCTAAATGTAAAATGTTTGTAGGGTAAATAAAAAATTAAAGAATAATGGAAAAATACAGACTACTACAAGCAGTGGATTTTTTAATAACTTGGAGTACTTACTATACATAATTATTACAATGATTAAAATCAATTCAAAATTTCAGAGAGATCCTTTGCTTAAAAGTAACAAGGGAATGTAGTATATTATTTATAAGCGTGTGCGATTTATTGAACGCTTACACTCTTACTAACGATAATATTGTGTTTTAAAGATGAACATTCAGTTTATGAAAAAAAAAATAATTGATAACACACAATTTTTTGTAAATTAGAATTAACAAAAAGTGAGTATGTTCTAAAAGTAAGTATTTGATAAATAATAAGAACGTCTATAACTTATGGTATTTGTTGTTTTTTTTTAATAAAATTTCTAACAGAATCGAGTAAAAATATTAAAGTAAAAGTAAATTTATCTCGGCACTATGACTTACTCTATCAAGTTGATCCGGTGGTAGCGCGGCGGCTCCTATGATGGACAGGAGACGTAACTGGCGGAACGTACCGAAGTCCCTGACCCCACCGCGGGGTACCTGCTGCGCTGCCTCCCATAGTCCACGCTGGAAGAGCGTATACCTCTGCTGAGCATCCAGCTGAAATACAAAAAAAATATTAAAGAAATTTGACTACTATATTTCTACAATTAACGGCTATATTGGGGTACATTAAACCCTATAAAAGTACATATATTTACAAACAAATGGCAAACAATAGAATAAGGTTGATAATCCTGGTCTACGCAAAAAAAATATTGTGTGTCACAATAGGGATGTTGACTTATTTTTTTAATTAATTTTATTTGATAGATATACTATAGATAAACACGAAAAAAAGACTTTTGTAAAGAAATATGTCCAATTTTAACAATAAAGTAAATAAGGAAAAGTTGTTTTTAAAATTGCCCTTGAAACGCTCCAAGCGTCATTACGTCACACACCGCATTCAGAGCTCGCGCTATGTTAGGTGAGCGCAGTTTAAACTAATTTTCTAAATTTTAGGACAAATAAGTAGACTTTTAAAACGTTATTTTAGGTTTTCAAATACTCTATTTAATATGTAAAACGTAACTTTACATGAATTTGTAACATGTGTCAATATCCCTATTTATTTATTTATTTGGAAAGCTGTACATAAACGATTACAGAGTATAAAATAAAAATTGTTCCCTCTATCTTTCGAACGATCTCGATTAGCTCTGACTGCAAAATATACACAATTTGCATTATTGATAACTGAATATAGTGGCTTAGGAATGTTGAAAAGTATGACAATACCGGCATATTTAATAAGTAACCAAGTCTTTAAGATGCTAAAGCTATTAAGCAGTAATATGTCAGCAGATGCTTGTAATCTTAAAGAAAGTATAGACCCATTATCATTTTCACGCTGCTGATCACAGGTCTCCTCCTCGGAATCAGGCGAGAAAGGAATTGCCATAGTTGACCGATGCGCTGGCCTAATGCGGGTGGGTGGACTTTACATATTTTTTTTTTTAATTTATTGTTCAAAACAGAAAAAATCACACATAATAATAGGTTAAAACTCTTATCTGGACAAGCCGCCGCGTAAATATCTTTAAAGACTTTCAATATCATCAGGCATACCGATACGTAGGCCAGAATTAAACCCGAACACTGGCTTCCCACTGAACCCACTGAACCATCGTCGCTTTACAACATAAGCTTAACAACATATTATTCGTCTATCTTGAGAATATATCTGCGTATTGGTATGTAGTGTGGGAAACCAAAGTGGTACTTTATGCATACAAGTTATGCACGTAATATTTACGCGATAGGGAAATTGCTATTTAATAATGTTGTAATTTTTTATGATAGCTAATGTGGCAGAAGACTTGATGGTAAAAAGGTAGGAAGCAAAAAGATTTTGCCCACGAACATAAACGAGTTCAAATAGAACTAGTCCAGACAACTCGTTCATGATTAGAGTGAGGCATACGTACCACCGTTGATTTATTAATAAAGACAATTTCCGTAGTATCACTTTACTCTATGGAATATAAATTCAAAAGCGCTCTCAAGCGCTTGACATAGCGTCGTACTCTAAACGTCTATTAGATTGGGTTGGCTTTTGAATTTGTATTCGCTTTGGTGGCGTCACTCGCGTGTTCGGCACGCTCCATCTGTCTTTATTTATGCGTATTATGTCTGTGCGTACCACAATAAAACAAAACTAAAGAACAGAAAACGAAAGTAGAGAAACAGCCTACAGCGCAACACCAGTAAATTTGTACGTATATGTTGTACACAGTAACGCCTGTAATTTAAATAGCATACCCTTGAATGACTGTAAAAGGTAGCCTTATTGCTACCGCGCTATGCTAAAACGTGTGAAGAAGCACGACCCTGGTTTTATGGCGTATTATGTCGACGAATTGGGAGCCCTAATTCACTTATACAGCCTTGAATAGTTAGGGTAATGAATTGTAATGCTTTATTTGCTTTCAAGATGGAAAACTTTAAGAGTTTCTGCTAGAATAGAATTATATGTGCAATTAGCATATTTATATACATTAAAACATTATGGTGAATTTCAATAGAGTGGATGCCAATAGCATAATGATTAGACCCTAGTATTTTGCGGGTGCCGCTGCTGTTATTATGTATAACATGAATTGACACTACTGTCTATCAAAACCGACATGAAATAAAATAAAGTATATCTATATTATTACACTAGCTGTTGCCCGCGGCTTCGCTCGCGTTAAATTTGGAGTAGCGCAGTTCCCCTTTCTTGATTTAGAACAAAGAAGACAACTCGGAACAGAATATTATTTTAATAAACTATTGTAAACAATATTATATAATATTGTCTTTCCATTTGGGGATAGAATGTAGAGATTCTGGGCATTGGACACACGCGAACATGCTACATACAATTGTCAATTAGAAAAATTGTCATTACATAGTCTCTGGGCATCCAAATTTCGCATGAGCATGACTGGGACACCTAGTTTTAATTTAAGCTTTTGTGAGGGTACATCTGACAGCTCAAGCAAATTTAGAAACTCTACGGGATATGATATGCTCTTTTCTGTACCATAACTGTGTCTATTGATAAATACACTGTTGTTCCTGTCCTGGTACTTTATATATCAAGATTTACTTATTTGATAATATCATTTTCTTGTATATTGTTTTGTAAGTCTGTGTAAGCACTTGCAACTAATTCTAAATCACTGTGTACTAATTGACAAAATTTTCCCGTCAGTGTCACACAGCCCTCTACATCAGTTTCTAGCTGACCATCTCCTATTTTAAATAGTCTTTCGGCATTTTTGTCATCATATTTGTAGTCAAACTGAACTTCCTTACGTAGGCCGACTTAGTGTACGACTTGAGACATGCTTTAATTTCGTCTGCAAGTGTCCCCTTCTGAATGACTGCTAACGGCGGAAATCACCAGCCAATAAAACCACCATCTCTCCCATAAATTAAAATTAAAATAAGATCAACCAAACAAATCCTGGAGCGTTCAATTTAGTGCTTCTACCCTTTTTTGTGCGCCATAGTACTTTCATCCCACACCAAGATTTTGCACTGACGTGCAATAGCATGCCATGCGCTATTTTTACTAAAATTACAGATAGGTGAATCTTCCTGGGCGAGATCAAAGAGTTGCGCGCCATTCCCAGGTTCTATTAGCTGCAACAGTTCGTCAAATACTCGTTTTTGTTCTGGTAGTAATTTGGGTATCAATTCAGCTATTTGCTGCTGCAAAGCTGGTATGTCATAGTTTGTTTCTCGTAAAATCTCGTCTGATTGTTCATTTTCGTTCGTTCTCCGAGGGCTAATCATTCCAAATTCATTCAAACCATTACTTTTCTTAAAATTTTCCAAAGGAACATTTATCACGAAGATAAATATGTTCATTGTATATTATATCCGTGTGTGTCTAATGTAGCCTACGCAAAATGTCTTCCGCCATGTACCCTTTATATTTGTTCCATAATTCATTAGGATAAGATAGCCCGCAAGATGATAATGTTATGAGGGTTGCATAAAGGTCTCTGATTTTGGCTGGCGATTGGCACTGGACAGCTCCCTTTATAGTTTCGTCTCAGTGATTATCATTCTCTAACAGGCCCAGAGTTTCACATGCTTCTCTATATGTTCCGAATTCCTGGCCGTTGACAATTTTAAGATCACCATAGCTTATAGGACCTTGAACTTGGTGTAGCAGCAAACGTAAACATAAACATTCAAAATTAGTATCATGGACGGTGTACACATGACCAAGGGCTGTGACAATGATTTCACTCTGGGCCAATTTTCAACAAACATTGAAAACGGCGTTTGCACTCCTTTGTTTTTGTTGTTTGTTGTGTTTCAGGTATAATAACGGGGGATTTTAGCACAGAAACGCGCTGCGCTCAGCATTTTCTAAGTGTACAGCAAGATAGGTTACTGTTGGATGTCTTTCAGGCAAGAGGAAGCCAAGGAGCCGCCACGCTATCTTATTACTGCTGACGTAACGTCCTGCTTGAATTGCATTCCTGAGATTAAATATAGCCTGTCAATTCCTTTGCTTATATATTTGTATATTTGATTGCGTTTAACGTCATAGGATGATCCAACCGGATCACCCCATTTCCGATGACGCATAACGGTCACTAGGACCATTAGCATAGATCCAACCGAAAAAAAAAAAAAAAAAAAATTTGATTGCGTGGACAGAGCCACAGGCTTCTACATTAATATGAGCATTGAAAATGGGCAAATACGGGACGATCCAACTGTTGTCTAAGGTTTCGTTCGCTCCAGATCGAGTCTTAATTGTAACTGTTCGGCCATCGTCTTCGGGCGCTGTGCGCCTGTACAACGGGTAGCCATTGACATTTTGCACAGTTTCTTTTATCAATTGATTAGAGAAAATCCTTGCGCATTTTCCAAAGTTCATGTATTGTGAGGCTGGATTTCTAACACCACGGGACCGTGTACCATGTTTTGGATAATGGTGTCATACAATTCTTTATCTTGCACAGGATCAGGAATCTCGGCGCTAATTAGCCCATCTATTTGGATGGGCCCCATCTTCTTTTTTAAGCTTTATTAGAACGTGCACATGTGGCAGTCCCCTTTTTTTCCATTCAATAGAATACATGAAACACTATATTTCGCCGAATATATTAAGAACATTAAATTAACGAAAGCAAAATTCTATGGACAAATCGAAATTGTTACAGCGGAAAAATGCCCTCACGTGTCTGCCTGTTCGGGTAGCAATACAGCGACATTTCCCCCACTACGTCGCACTGCGCCAACGCAGATTTTTTTTTTGAACTACCCTGGAAACTTTCATCTCCTATGTAATGCCCATATAGGCGAAAACTTTAAAAACAGTGGAACAATTAATTAATCATGGTTATTTAATTCTTATTAAGTGCCTAACAAAATTTCAAGGCGTCATCTTCTATGTATAATTACGAACTTCCATACAAACTTTCATCCCTTATTTAAGCCCCCCTAAGCTTTTTTTGCGATAAAAAATAGCCTATGTCCTTTCCCAAGCTTTAGTTTATCTCTGTAGCAAATTTCATCAAAATCGGTTAAGTGGTATAGGCGTGAAAGCGTAACAGCCAGACAGACAGACAGAGTTACTTTCCCATTTATAATATGAGTAAGGATTACTATTCCTTTCCAACGTATTAAAATATTAACAAAATATAATAACAAATTCGTTAAACTTAACAAATCAGATACATGCAACGCCATCTGTTGACGACCTACATACCTACATATAAGTCGGTACTGTAAGTCGTCAATAAGTCGGTACTATAACGGCGGCATTCAATATCCTATCTATCTTAAAATATTGAGATTGAGATTTTCTAAGAAAATTTGTCAAAATTTCAAGATAGATAAGAAAATTTTAAGATAGATAGGATATTGAAAGCCGCCGTAAATCGTCAATAGATGGCGTTGATCTGATCCTATTTGTTAAGTATCTTATTTAGCTACATTCCAAATACATATATCTTTTGATTGAGTGAAGCGATTGCGATGAAACAAAAACTAAATGTTACTCTAAGTTACGCAAAATTTTTATGGATAAAAGTTATTTACACTGGTTTTGTAGTTTTCACGTGATGCGTGCACAACTAAACAAACAAACAGACATACAGACAAACAGATAAAAATTCCAAAAATGCTGGAAATAGATTCTGTTAGTAATCCTTTAACACTCAGGCTATAGCCACGGACGCTCAGGCGCGAGGCGTGTAGTACGTACTCTACGTTAAAAATGTTCGCCGTGATTCTTTAAATTGACATAACTTTTTTATTTATGAACCGATTGACATGAAATAAACACTAAATGTTAAGTGAAGCTTACTACAATATATTAGTGTAAACCGTATCTAAATCGAATAAGCCGTTTCTGATATTAGCGTGCACAAACACACAGACAAACAGACAAACAGACAAAAAAAAAATTAATTACAATTTCGGGTTCGGCATCGATATAATAACAACCCCTGCTACTTTTTTTTTATATATTTCCATTGTACAGACACCACTTTTCTACAATTTTATTATATGTATATAGATTTTTGAGTTATAGGACCATAAAAGACATGCACGTTAAGCAGTCCATAGTGATTTTAGATGATTTCTGACAATATTCTGATCGAAAGGTTTATAAAGATAGACGAAAATGGGAGAAACAGTCAAAAACAAAAAAAAGAATTTTAAATACACGAAATATTTCTTTTGATCGTGATACGGAAACTCACGTTTGTTTATACAGTGTGTATTTTTTAATGTAAGCTTTGTCCTAAAATAATTTAAATCGAACATTCCAATTTCAATTACCATTAATATAAATATAACATGATCAAATATTCCGGAAACACAATTTGTAAATAGCGTGAAATATTTGGCCATCAAAAAAATATTCAATTTCCTTGATTTAAAAAACTTTTTATTCCGTATATTTGTTATTGATAGTGGTCACGAGATGTAGTACGTAAAACACTAACCAAAAACAATTGAAAGTTTTTTATTTCATAGAGAAGCAAACGAAGAGACGGACATTTATACAACCATGGATAATGCATTCAGACTAGTTACCCTCTTTTTCCCTATCCATCCCAATGGACCATGGAAAACTCACAAACAATTCATCAATGCACCTTTTACTAAAAAAATAAAGTATCGACTATTTAGCCTTTATTGGGTATATTTGATCGATGCTTTGGTAACAGAAAATTTTATTGTGTAGAAACTGAACCCGGCTAACGTTGTCCTGTCCTTGCCCGTGCCTCTTCATCATTTCCTGATGATTTTGGAAAATAAAGATGAAGAAACACAACAAAAAAAAAGAATTATCTAATTTGGTGAGGTGGTTCTGAAGTCATAGGCATACATGCATTCAGCCAATTCAGCCATTTCATCGTTTCAGGATTATTTAAATTGATTCTGATAGTTTTATAGATGTTATTATACTCTATACTTGTAACTCTAAATTGTCATAATTAGATCATTTGAATGTTTTGAGTCGCAGGAAAATCAGCATCTCTGTATGTATTAATTTTGTACTAGGCGAGTGTATGATATCTTAAAAATGATTTGAAATTTTAAGTTGTATATTCATTAATAAATGCAAGTGCGTAGTTACGTATAGTAAGCCTAAAAAACTTAAATGAAAAATTATTTTTTTATTCACAAAATGATTGCACACATTGCGTCGTGGTCTCTTAATGTAACAAATATTTACTTGGAAAGTATGCTTATTGTAAGTTTGAGATATATTTTTTGCTTTTTTTTTGCTTGACTTTTTAATTTTTAATGCCCAGCGTTTTAGATAATTTACAGCAACGTGGTCCCTAGAGGAGTTAAGAAACCGACTTAAATTCGTAAAAGTTGTTTCATCATAACGTTGAGGAGACAGCCTTAAAGCCCTTCTAAATTTTACGTACAAAATTTAAGATTGCTCAAAGTTATAATTAAGTATTTAAGTAATGGTATATGCTTAGAAGCCTTCTAATGGAACTTCTTGGTATCCGCACCTTTAGTTTGGACTCAAGTTCTAAAAATCATGACATTTGAATCATATAACAATATAATGATTAAATGAGTCATGTGACGTGACAAATCGCCATCATCAGATCATCACGCTACCTGAGTCACTGTAATTACACCTGAACATAAACAATCTGTAATTTTATTGTGTAGCCGTGACCTTGGTAGTGTCATTCAATTTAGATTACTTAAATGGCATGTAAGTTGGCGACATAAAAATTATCACTTATTAGAATTTAATTGTTACATTAATGATGGCGTGTAAAATAAGACGCCATTTCTTCGTGTATGAAGCCTACTTAGCAGAAATGTTCTCCGGCTTGTATATAACTATATAAATTTCCCTGTAACTTTGATAAATTCGATGCATAAGTTGTTGTAGGCTTTTTTACAAAGAAGAGGGGGCTTACTGTGATAGTGCTTGAATATAAACATATGTTACTTTATTAATTTTTAGCATAATATTTATCTGCACGACCAGAATATAAACGTATTTTATTTGCTTATAAACCTATTTCATGTTATATTGATCATTATTCATACTAAGCGCCTGTCTGTATAAGTGGTACCAATTTAATAGTACCCAAATACCTAGGTACCCACTTTTTAATGTAAATCACTTTAGTATTTTTTTCTCCTATTTCATAGTCCATTGTTAGCTTATTTTTATGTGTAACCTATAATATTATTGTAAATTATTTTAGTCAGTCAGTTATTTTTGCGTCAAAGAGTATCAAACATACCCTATAAACTTTCACGTATATAATATTAATATTTATTTTTGATATTATGACCCGATCATTGTTACATTTTAACGAAGATTATGCAACTAGTTAAGCATACATACAAAGTTAAAAGCCTTACCTCTCTATAATCCTTTTATGGATATTAAACATTTTGAATTTTATTCTATTTATATTAGAAGAATAGGAGAAAGAGATCAGTGCACCGACAGCAGTGGGACTTATAACTATTTTGAACTGCTCTATTTCCTGCTAGAAACTTTTAAGTCAAAGTCGATTTTGATCAAATTTTCATTTCGATCAAATTAAGAAGGCATTTCTACTCTGTACATAAATCACCATTGTGTCGTGTGGATAATCTGTCATCTAAGAGTGGTAACATAACGAAGGTCAAGTTAAAACGATTTTCAAGCTAAACTGAACTGAGGCCACACAATTAAACGCGTATCAAAGTAATTCTGAACTTGGCCGTGTTTAATGCGGACAATTGTTTTTCCACGATTATCTTCTTAAAAGGTCGTGATGTCAATGAATTAGATATATTATATTGGTATGAATTTTTTAAACTTTTTCTATGTTTCAGTTTTAGTTATTTTTATCATTGTCATTTTATTTCCGTTAAAAGTTGTATTATTTTGTAGAGTATTTTCAGGACTCTCGTAGGACAATAGCGCTGTGGTTTCCGTTGCCTTCTACGCCAGGGCTTTTAAGGGATACACTCCAGTATAGACTGAAACTCTCGCACCGCCAAGCATAGAGCTTTAGGGCGTCCCATCATAAGATTCATAAGTGAAGCAGTGGCGCAAAACCTGGCTGAAACAAAACCACGACCACTCTGCCAAGAGCGCACGACTAAGAAGAAGAAGTATTTTTAAGACTCCATAAAGAATAAGTATATTTTAAGAAAATACATCCATTCAATACGGATTCAAAAAATATGTAACCCATAGAATATTATAAACTTAACTGTTACCACTTAAAAACGAATGCAATAAACATCGATAATTAGATTTAGATTAATCAAAAAATATTTTCATAGACATTACAACTTTAGAGTATAGCTTTTTGAACTACTCTTCCGTAGTTAGTTCAAGAGGCTGCATTTAGGTTGACGAAGTTGGCCGACCATTAACCAGGTGACATCTTCGCGTTTATTGATGGGGCCTATGACTTACAGAGGACGGATAGAGGCCGAATGATGATGATCTTAGAATGATCTAATGATAAATTGTAATAAAATCGTAAATTGTAATAGACTCATTATCGCGCCTCATAAGGAAATATTCCCACGGTCCGCGGCGCAATAGGTCTGTTCTTGAAACTTGAATAATATTAATATGTTATACGACAACAATATAATATGTACTTGTTTATGTGTAAATTACTGAACTATTGTTATAATAGTAAGTGTGCGCTTGTGCCTGTGAGCTTTTACAGATAGAAGAGAAAACTTCTACTCGAAGATTAAATATGTTTCATAACATCATTTACATACCTCATAACTTGCTACTTATTTCTTTTAAATCCAAGAATATGTTTAGGGAATATACTTTTATGTTTAGGGAATTCATATTATTGATAATATTGTATTTTGTCGTCATTACCCTATTACATATTTTAAAACAGCGTTTCATATTTGATGTTTTACTGTATTTATATTCGTAGCTTAATAATCCCTACTTAGTAAACCCCCATACCTGTGTGTGTCCTAAATGTTAACTATTTAGAGATGTTAATATCTTAGTGACAATAAAGACCGCTGCAGACCAAAGTGGCACTCCAAAAAAGCAGAGTGGTGGAACCTCTGCAAACGCGCGCGGCTAGAGCACAAACATCCCAGTGGCAATAAATATATGCATTCAAAGGCAGAGCCGTAAATAGGGCGGTGCCATCGGTGCCCAGGCACAGGGCGTAGACTCTGGGGGGAGCAAGGATGGCCAGACCAGGCAGGACTATTATTTTTTTCGGTTTGCTAAGGGCGCAGTTATAGAAGCTCGCACAGGGCGCACAAAAGGCTATTTACGACTCTGTTCAAAGGAAAAGGAGTGTTGCAACCTCCTGTCTACAGCCTATATGGTCACGCTTTTATGGTTCATTTGTGTCCAGTGTTAAAATTAATGTCAAATTTACGCCATTAGGTAGACCGACCGTCAATGCCGGCGCACAATACTACCTACGACTATTAATTCACACACGCCATTGTCGGGCGGAGGACGTTCACACGACGTTACGACATGCTTTATGTCACTGAACGAGGAATTACAAGAGACTTGGAATTAGGTAAATCTCAAGACGTCTTCTAGTAATACAAACAAAGTACCCTTTTATATAAATTAACTTTTAGTCCATTGAAATGTTACATTTTTTAGGCCTTACCTTGCGTTTTTTAGAGGACGCAATTTTATTTTTTTCATGTGTAGGTGGGGTCAGGGTAAAGCTAAAACCAAGTTTGTGGGGTTGCCACCATTGTCCCACGGCCGCTATCTTGAATTGAAATTGTTTGAATTGAAATTCCGATCGAAAATTGAAATGCCGTGGGACAAGGGTGGCGACCCCACAAAGCTTGGTTTTAGCCTTACACTGACCCCCCCTACACATCAAAAAAATAAAATTGTGTCCTCTAAAAAACGCAACCCCAAATGTAACTTTTCAATGGACTATTTATAAACTAAAAAAATTGGTTGTCGTGGTAGTTTGACGTGACAACTACAAACATTACATTACGAACCGAACTGAGCCGATCATGTCTCTCTCCCGTTCGTGCCGCGCTCTCGCTTGCGGAACGCGACATGACGTCATCTTTTTGTGCATGCTGCCCGTAATATCGAGTTATAAGACTGTCGCGTCAAAAATAAAACTCGGTGAATGATCATAATATAAAAGAGGGAAATCCAACTTTACTTATGTATATTAATTTTTATTATGTTCTTATAGTATCATTTTTAAAATACCTTTACTTTATATATTTTACATAAATTTTGTCAATATAATGTATTATAAAGAATTCTTACTTCGACTTTAATCTTATAAGATCACCAAAACTTTGGCTGGTAACTACTCTATTTTAAGAAAAAACATACAAAATCGTCGCTTTTGGTTAACAATATTAACAGAGTTAACTATAATTACATCATCCATAGCATAAAAAAAAGATTTTCCGCTAACTTGCTGAAGAGGACAAGCAAAAGCAATAACAGTTCATTCATAACACGAAACTAGTTCAAGTGTACAATCATAAATAAACACTACAAAAGCGAAACCTTTCAACTTGGCACAGATCTTTCTTTATGTAACTCATTCTCAAAGGAGCACTAATATTTGGCTAACTGAAATCCACAAACATAACTTACTAAACCTTAACGTTTTTAAAATAAGATTGAATATCGTGTAAATCCGAGACGACGAGGTAAGGTCGGCCGAAGTACGAACTTAAATTAGCAAGAATTCAAACAGCGTGGGTTGTGTGAAAAGGATATTTAGTAATAGCCATACCATGGCGTCCGTGAAGCCTCACTGAAAATCATAGCTTTTTAGCCGACCATGGAAAATTTTAAAAAACAATTAAAAAAACAAAAGAAAATCAAACATTATAACCGAATTATTATTTTTTTAAGTCTTCATAAATTTAGATTTTCGTAATTTTTTAGTGTTATAATCTTTACCGGTATGTGGAAATTTCAAAATTCATTGATACGACTGAATAAGTCTTTGAAGGTATGTGAAGTTCACCAACTCGCACTGGGCCAGCACAGTGAACTATTGGCCCATTACCCTTCTCGCCTGATTTCGAGGAAGGAGACCCGTGCTCAGCAGTGGGACATACAGGGTTAATACTTTTTTTTTACTTTACGACCGAATATTCACTATCTGATGTTAGTATTTAATTCCCTGTGATCAATTTATATTTAAATGCAAACCTGAATTCATTTAAATAGACCCACGGAATAATTATTTTTTCCGTGGTTGGACCAATATAAATATACAAGTACCAATACAATAACAAGGAAACAATAATCCAAGCCAAATAGGTGTGTCCATCTCGATACAAACAATAGTGCTGCCTCATAATCTCAATATCCAATGACGATAGCAAATGCAAATTAATTACAAGATCTAGTGCCAGTGTCACGACCGTGAGAACTGCTCCAAGGTGAAGGTTCACTAAATCGCGTACATGCCCATTGTACGACACTGCAAAAAGTGTAACAATAACATTATAATTTGTGAGTAATATTTGTACTGGATCAATCATATTTTTTGTGTGCCGAAACAACATGGACCCTATTAGAAGAGAATGGAATATATTAAGTTTTGTAAACATTTTTTTGCCCAATCAAATTGGATTGTATCGGTAAATGATCTATTCTATATATATATATCTATTTGTGTGGTCAAGCCCTAATCTTTAGTACAGAATCATAAGAAATAAATATTATTTAAATATTTACCAGGGGCACAACTTTAACCTAGTTTCGTGGCCTGGGCAAGTTTGTGTTACAGATATTGGGGAAGAATTAGGCATTTTGCAAACGTTGCGCGTCTCCAAACTCAAACACAAAACTTTTATATTACCCGAGATATGGTTATGTATATTGTTATTACATAACATAATATGTTATTAATAACATATCTAGAACTTTAGTCACACAAAACAATACATATTATCATATCTTAAATATCTTAAAAAATATGTTTATTAGTATGTATGCAGTACGCTGCATACATACTAATAAACATAATTTTTTACAGTGGCAGCACAATTTGAAAATCCTACGAATCTATCTTCCCCTTGTTTATAATGATTTATAAGACGCCTTCTGTGGCTCAATGGTTATCGCATTGGCGCTCAAACCGGAGGCAGCGGGTTTGAATAACTCCAGGGAACAAAAAAGTTTTCTGTGTTCCTGGGTTTACGGATGTGTTTAAATGCGTGTTTTATACAATAAAAATCTTAAATAATACATTTATTCATATAAAAAGTATTTATGTATTTCCGTTGTCTGGTACCCGTAACACGTGAGTATGAAAGCGTCCATAGATATTATTATTATTGATATTATGCATTTAATATATTATTATTTTTCACATGTTTTTACATGAGTTCATAAGCTTACCGTGATATTTCTTCTTATTTATTTATATATTATTGCCTTTATCTCAGTTTTCCTGCGTCTTTGCTAGTCTTTTCAAGGATTTACTTCCTTTTTTGCTTATTGAATAACCTATTGAATGGTTATTGTGCGTCCTTCTCACGTCGATACTATCATTACGTGTTACGTGGCTAGATCACGTAACAACGATCAGTTCTGGAGTAAATTTACGACGTAATTCTTCAGGTATACAAAATTAATTCGTGTGATTCATGATTGTGGGATTGTCCGTCTTATCGGAGATCTATCAGGAAGTTGACTTGATTCTTAATTACTGAGACTGACATGGCATATTTGTTACAATGACGTTATATGCACATTAATATAAACACGATTATTGTATCAAATAGATTGGCAGAGATAAGGTTTCATAGTGACAAGCAGAGCCGGATTTAGGTGAGGGCAACCGGGGAGTCCACACACTCCACAAAAAAGATTTCGGTATTTTTTTTTCAAATCCCGATTAGTAAGCACCAGTAAACAACTTTTGCTTTGATATGGTTTTCCGCAGTCTTACTTTTGCCTAGAGTATTTTGTGTAAACATTATTATATTGTTCTTAAATATCAACAGAAATCGATCAATATCTATATTTGTTTACTCTAATTAGGCTGTCAGTAAAATATCAAAATCACAAATTTAAAAAAAATTACTTGGTTTCACAATAAATTATAATTGTACCTTGGGCAAAAGGAATTGAACCGAGGAGGCTTATGAGAAAAGGGGACAAAAGTGCGAGGGGTGAGGACGGCAACCTCACCTCATTGTACTGTCCCGACGTTAAGAGTGGTTGTTCTGTGGCGCGGGATAACCTCTTTGTGGAGGTGGCTTCGGTCCCCTGACGGACTGACTAGCGGTCGAGGTGCCCTGTTGCTTGCAGATCCGGGGTACCTCAACAAAGGTGGGATTGGTGGCATTCGCCGGGTTTTAGTGGGTAGAGCTGCATCCACATACCATATTTCGGGCGCGGCGAGTCAGCGGGATACTTCAGTGCATTTTTCGGCATAAAAGGAATAAAAACAGGTATTTGTTCAGCGGTTGATGGATGAAGATTCTATATAATATATTTAATTCAAAGCAGATCACAAATTTATAGAACTAAGTACGTTTTGTAAGCTACAGTAGGAAGATGCAAAAAGCTCTTATTATAAATGAGATAAAGCGCGGCAAAGTACCTATACCAATAGATTGAATAGCATTTGCATATTAATATAATATTATAATAATGAAAATGCTGCTGTAAAGTCGACATCAGATTACACAATGACAGACCTTGGTGTAATGAATTATTTCATTGTTTAATGCTCCCATGCCTTATAGGTCAAAAGCCTGTATAGACGACAATAAGGTGTTGAGGATGCTATTTGTTCCGCCATTTTGTTGCGTTCGCCATGTTGGTCGGCCATTTCGCACTTCCTCTTTACAGGCTATGCCTATTTAAAATTGTGTCAACATCTGATTCAGTGTACATTTCAGAATTAATAATGATTTGAGGTTAGCCAATGATTGAAATCAATAAAGTCTGTAAAATGAATGTAAATGTGAATCAGTTAAAACTATTTTAATAATGTTACATAAATTTTGTGATACCTTTTATTTCTGTGTACTATAAAACGGTAACTAAGAATGTTTATAAACTTCGGCTATGCTATTTTGGGAAAATGTCCCCGTCGGAAAAATAAAATTTGATACCTATCTGACAGCCTTATGTCCTTTAAAACTGCTTGCACAGATTCATCATAAATAAAGAGAGATGAATTGCTTATGATTACGCGAATTTTACTCATAATGAAACAACTTTTACGGATTTGGAAAGACTCAATCAACCCTCCTGTAAAGTTCCAAAACGTCGGGCATATAAAAAACTCAATAAACCGCGATAAAATCAGTAAAAGTTGTTTCATTATAAAAAGACAGATGGCGCATACCGAACACGCGAGTGACGCCACCAAAGCGTATACAAATTCAAAAGCTAACACAATCTAATAGACGTGTAGAGTACGTCGCTATGTCAAGCACTTGAGCGCGTCGCGAACTCTCATCATCATCAGAATTTATCCGTCCACTATTGAACATAGCCTAAACAAACGCCAAGACGACAGATCCCACTCGCATCCAACGCGGCCTGAATTTATGAACCATATTATTTTACACCAATATTTTTTTTTTTTTCAATTTTGTTCAATTATTTCATGTACATAATAAATAATATTACTAATAATAAGACGAAGCTCATCACTGAGAGTGATGTATATTATTTATTTAAGAAAATGTCGCTACGATGCAAATTTGTTTCTTTTAAACCTTGGCTTGTTTCATTGTATGACTAGAAAATTGTTTCGTGGACAATTTACTGGAAAACTATGCAGATACGGATTCCGAGATGGAAGACATGAGAACACCACAACTTTCTTAATATTCGATCGCTAATGCGAGTCCATGTGAACCATAGTCTTACTCCATATTTCATTTCAAACGCCATATAATTGTGAATAATTATGGAAAGTGTTCTCACGCGTGAACAATACGCGGTAGATATCCGTTGATAGGAGTTTCTCCGCTGCTCGTCACTCCTTTTTGTAGTCTTGTAGAAAATGTGACCTACTTTTTAATTTTTATATTATATGCCCTAGTACTGCGTGTTGATGACCTCCTCAAAATCGAGGAGGGTGTTCGAGTATAGTTCACCGATGCGACGGTCGAATGCGGTTGTCACCGGCAGAGACTTTAAATCTCATCAGGCATGCAGGTTTTTGAAGTGAAACTTCTTTACGCGTATGAGGGTAAAAATTTTACGGATAAAACGCGTCACGAAGATTTGCAACGTTCTAGAAGAAGAGGGAGAGAGCGATTGAGACCGATTGAGAGAGAGTGAGAAAGGGCGAACGTAGCATGAAATAACGCTATTGGTTGGTGTATTAGTTAAGTAGTTAAATATTAGAAATTAAAGTTTCACTTCTGTCATGTGTCCTATGCACGCACTTTTTTTAGGATGTTGTTCCCTACGAATGAACATCGCATCTCACGGGTTCTTTATATATGTATGTGATAAGATTAGACATGATTTTTATAATTTGACCAAATTGTATCAGTATTAACAATTATATTTTAAATAAAAATAAATTAAATTCAAATAAAGTAGTAGTACATATAATAAATATCAATATGTAAATAAATAAAAACCTAGCCGTTATAACTTGTGTGGCGGTAATAGAAACGTAAATAAATTTCTTGCAGATATACTAACTATTACATATAATGCACTTTGCAGGATTCGAAACCGCTACCTCTCCATTAAGCATGGCTGACCTCTCGCCCAATTGCTGTCAAACAAGAAGAGCTTTTTTGCTTCTCACAAATGTGTTTGTCGTGTTGATATTTAAATTTTTCAGGATTTATTAATATTAAGGATAGGCTATTCCTTTTGTGAGGTAAGTTTATTTTTAATTGCCAGTTCTCAAATACTGGTTAAAACTGCAAATAACAATATATATTTCAAACCTTTTTTTAAGTTCTTTATTAAAAAAAGCTATACTTACACATATAAAATATTTCAAACCTTAAAATCTCTAAAAAATCTAATTAGTATAATAATATTTTTATGTTTGTTCCATATTCAAACTGGCAGACGGCCGCCTAATAGTGAGTAATTAGCATCGCCCGTCAATATAAACTTGTTTATCTGGAACTACCAACTACTGGAACCAAGCAACGTTTTGATCTTTCTTAGACGTAAGTAAGATGCTAAATACCGTACTAGTAATTACACTGCCTGTCTTATCCATTTCTACGAAACACAGCAAAGCTGTTTCGCGGGACAAACAAGCAAGATGGTGGTACCCAGGCAGCCGGGAGCGCGGCACAGCGCATTCCTCCCACGGGAATATCCTAATATCTTGAATAAAACAAACCTCGTTGATCGTCTTTAGTAAAATCTAATCGAAGTTTGTAAATTATTTGTTACTTTTGGTCACGTTATACGCTAAATTGCTAGTAATAATCTGCTATATCGTAATAGTAATCTATACTCCCGTATTATAAGTATATTACAATATACTGTAACAATAATTTGAATGAAAAAGTAAGACTGTGTATTACATTTGTATGTTATACCACAGATTGGTGTTAAAATAAAATCGACATAGACATATTCTGAATAAGAACGAAGGCTTTCAAAATCGGCCTGTGAATCTAAGTTAACGTGATGTTGTCAGCATCGCTTTCTAAGAATTACTACAAAACAGATTGTAAAGTCATCACTTTACTCTCAAATCCATACAACTATGCTCGTTACGATTATGATCGCGCATCCGTCTGCTGCACGAGGCGACTGTTCTTCCACCACCATATCCAACATAAACCATATTATAGTTGCCGCATTCTGCACAAAGTCCTCTTTCGAGGTGACTGTTCTTCTGCCACTATATTAAACGTAAACCAGCCACTATATAAAACCTAGACAATATTGTATATACTATATAGTTGAAGATCTCTATCACCTAAACCCCTCTTCCCGATCATCGACATAAAATACAGTAATAACAGTATACTCACAGCAGCATGTTGAGTTGCATCATTGACATTGGTCTCGAAGTTCCACTGGGCCGCCACGTTATTGGTACACTCCTTGGACGCCTGATCATCCGCTTGGAGAAGGAAATCCCTGATTTGCTGCAAGTTCACTCGGTGAAGCCTATCGTCAATTGCGTTTGTGTTGAAGTCGTACGGATTAGCTCCGACGAAACTGGGATCGCTCCGGAGGAAATTGGGATCATTGCGCCTGAAGTTTGGATCGTTCGTGATATCTATCCCGTCTTCCCGATTCCTCTCATCATACGGACGGAGAGTGGAACTGGAACCCCGTCCGTTGCCGTAATCTAAACTCGGATAGCCATTGTTACTTATATCCGGATTTATTCGGTTAAATGGAGTGGATGATACTGGATATACACCTGGGGTAGTTTGGGCTCTAGCGGTACTGTATTGAAAATTCCTATTTATATCATACTGGTTGCCTGGCGAGTTTATGGACTGGGTGCTGGATATCCCGAGGCCATAAGGGTTCCTTTGCGTTGAAACCTGCGGTAACGGAGGCAGGTCTAGCTGTGGGCTCGCGTAACACAGAGAGACTAGCACAAGTTGAACCCAAGCTCTTATCATTTTCCTATCTAGAACACAGGCCATGGTTGAATGGCCGTTGTTATCGCGGAGGACCGATGCGTTGTTCTCGAGTGCGGTCGCGGCGACTACTGTGGCTTGCTGATGGCGGCTCAGGCCGTGTGAATCAGCTTTGTTCTACAGACCAACTTGCTGAGGACCTTGTAATCCGTTAAAGGGTAAGAACTAACAAAATATAAACAGTTGTCAGAATAGATGTTGTCTCTAGGTTAAATGGTATTTACCTTGCGTTTATTTAGAGATCCTTGAAAATAAGTATCTAGTAATTGAATAATTGCGCTTTTCAGCGCGAACTAACAGAATCTTTCTTTACTAAATTAAACAATACTATAAGAAATAATACTACTAATACTATTATAAGAGGAGATGAAGCCACGCGGTAACGTTGAAGATGATTGACATAATTTTGCGTTAATAATAGTGACTTGGGACTAATAATTATAATTCCACAAAATAATAGCCAGCTGAAACATGCATGTAATGCTAATGGAATGTGAGCTTCACGACAGACTTCATATAACTGTCAAAGAACTTTTCGACGTCTGCTCCCATTTTTGGTGTAAATATTGTGGGACAATCAGAGCTTAGTATATCGTCATCATGCCTTTATCCGTCCACTGCTGAACACAGGCCTCCCTCATTGAACGCCAGTATATACAATCCAACAATTCCTTGCTTATAAAATGTCGATAAAATCGTTCGTTGATAGCTTAAGTAGCTACATGGGTACTTATCTTGTCTGTTTCCCGTGAAATAGCACTACTGTGTTTTGTAGAGATGGACAGGCTGTGATATTATTGGCCCTAATATTTAACATCTGTCTGAGGATTGACAACACATAAATGCCTTGCCTTGTCTAGTTTCAGGTAAACGAAGTTATATTTTTGGGCGACGTTGACTACCATCAGGTGGCACATCTGCCAGTTTGCCTATCTAACATAAAATGTGTATCTCACTATAGCTACGAGTATAAGATATGCCATAAAGCCTTACGTCGGTTCATCGTCATTGCCTTTAAAAGTAACCATCGTAAAGTAGGGCCATCGTTCACCGATGCAATGGCCCAATGCGTGAACAATGATCTCGTGTTTGGGGTGCACTTATAAATTTAGAAAAACCCATTTCAAGGCACACACGGGGGGGGGGGGGTCAGGATCGAACCCGGAACCTCTCGCATAAGGGGCCGAGTCCACCCACCACTGGACCATCGTCGCATGGCCTTAGTTCTGGGTATTATTTAAACAGACTTACATAAATACAGTCGAAAATAGAAATTTTAGGACAAAATCCACTTTTCCCGCCTTACAAGACGCATTAGTGTCCACATTACTGATGCGTACATGCGCATGACCTCACAACTACTTACTATTACCAAATCATTTTAAAACGGACACATCATCAACATCAGCATTTTCATCATCATCATAGTCTGAAGACCTGTGTGGCTCAATGGTTAACGCGTTGGCGTTCAAGCCTGGAGGTAGCGGGTTCGAATTTCACCAGGAAACAAAAAAAAGATTTTGTGTTCCTGAGTCATGGATGTATTTAAAATATGTTGATTATATAATAAAAATCTTAAATATATGAATTAATATAAAACGTATTAAATATATTTCTTTCCGTTGTCTGGTAATCGTAACACAGATTCTTCGGTAACTTAGCACGGCACCAGATTGGCGTGGTGTAAAAGCGTCTATAGACATTATTTTATTGTTATTATTATAACCTTTAAAGCTATAATATGTCGCTGGACTGGTCCTCTTTAATCAGCAGAGAAGGAGGGTGATGAAGTTTAAGAAGTTAATTATGTACCTCGCTTTGCATGCATTATTTCAAGCACGCATCCGGGTTCATGATGATTAATTCTATAGTCATAGCACAAAGGAAATATTTAATTGGAAGAATAATTACGAAAATTACCTCCCTCAACCAAACTTACAAACATTATCTTTATTGTAAATAATTTTATAAATAAAAC
Source organism: Lycaena phlaeas (assembly GCA_905333005.2). NCBI lineage: Eukaryota > Metazoa > Arthropoda > Insecta > Lepidoptera > Lycaenidae > Lycaena > Lycaena phlaeas. Next base: position 14,829,468 of record HG995167.1, on the reverse strand, counting down.
ATTTAATAGTCTGGGGAGAAAAGTTTTATTACAAAAGACGTCATACTCTACAATATCAAAAACAGTCACGTTAAAAAAAAACATAAAAATTCCGTCTTTATATAATTGACTGTGATCTACGATTTCACGGTTAGCGCAAATAAGGACACCCAAAAATATAGTCCCAATATAATAACAATTTAGGTTTTTATAACAATTAAATCGATTATTTTTTTCTAACTTAATCGGATAAGGGCTTTTGTATCTAAATTCAAGATTTTTTTACAAAGTATTTATTATTATTATATTTCACACCACGTCAAAATAGGGGTAGGTACTTTTACCCTTTCAAAACTGCGAGTAATTAGTCTTTTAAAAAATTTCGAACTAAGATATTTCAAAAATCCTCGTGACATGCGTGGCACCTCATTCCTAGGGCGTGGTGGTATTGCCATGGAAAGAGTATTAAAATCGATTTTTTTTCTCAATTAATCGAACTTGATACATAAGCCGGAATTCCTACGAAATATTCTTGTCACTTTATACTTAAAAACTACAGTATTCGAAAATCAATTTCGACTACAAAATTACAAAAATCTATTCACAGTCGATTGTTTCTCAACCATCTTTGTTTTTAAAACAATTTAGTCCACGACATCCTATAATGTCAACGCAGACTATTGTCAAACATAAAATTAGCATAGTCAAAAGAGATCAAAAAAAAGTAATAAATATCAAAGTAAATGATGCTTCTGACCGTTGTAAAATATCTATGAAAGGGTCTCAATTTGGCTTTATGGCATCAATCAGGCAGCAATCTGGCATGTGCTAGAATCTATTTATCTTCATAAATTATTAAAAATTGAAACATAAATACGTTTAGTAAAATGTTACTATTTCTATAAATTAAATTTAAAGCTGAGCATGACAAATTAAACATAATTGAATAATATATTATATAGTTTAATTTTTTTAAATTATTACTCTATGTAATAATGTAGAGTTTAATAATAGCAATTGAATCGGTGAGGATATTGATTTTCAAATAAGGTCCACAGTTTCACAATCCTCAACCTCGTAAGCTTTACACTTATAAGCATATAAAATATGAAATTAATATATTCTTCAATTAATTTAGTCTTGCCATATCTATGAATACAATATGAATAATACCCATCCTGCATCACGTTACCGTATCATACGTTTTTTTTTTGTAATAAAGCTACATTTGTGTTATATTCGCGTAAAAAATATATAAGGATCCTGTATGAGAATCACAAATAATCAGCGCGTATTATTTGAACAGAATGTCAGCTGTGTGCTCGGAGGCTAACACGCCGATGTTACGCACTATTTCGTAACGTTATCTTTGTTCAACACTTTCGTTTCTTATCACTCTTCTAACCGCTCCCGCTTTTTATCTATGACGTGGAGATTCTTGATACACGATTTAAGAGTTAAGCAATGCACACACGCGTTGACTATACTTTACATGAAACTTTTCAATCCAACAAGTAAAAATTGGCCTACAATACAGGCTATTCTTATGTGAGAGCTACTGGTAACTCATAAACTAGTAAACTGTCACTATGCAGCATTCGTACAATTGCAATTTTTTGCAATATTATGTGTTTCGACTTGTTAAAATTGTTAGAATAAACTATTTTGCTATTGCTGTTGCTGCGTCACCTTTAACTTTTATTTTTTTATTTTGCATGGACAATCTTTACGTATGTAGCCAGGGTCTTTGGGTACTCCTCATAAGGCCAATATGCGCCGCGCGACTGATACATTAATAGACTGTTAAAGTCAAAATGCACATTTCTGACTCTGTCGTGGTTAGGTCAATACTACAAACACACTCATAAAGTGTCCCATATCGACTCCTCAATCAGTTGCCATGGTATATTCTCACGGGTAAACACGCCATCATTTACACAAATATCCTAAAATTGCATTGTAAATTGTCTGTCCGTATAATACTAAGATCTCTATTCATTACGCGCACGACTGCCTCTGTTTAAACTGTTATGGTATGTCACCGCAAGGCCAAGAACTTAATGTTGATCTTAAGCAGTGCGATTGTGGTTGGCTACGTGCTCAACTACCGAGACGGTGGGCAAAGTGTGTCTAAGTACCATACCTGACCTGTAATGATGGATATGGTCAATTGTCGTCACCAAATATGGAGTTATTCCTCGAGAATTATTTACAAGGTTTGGTATATATTTATCAACGATGCTCGGTACAAGCTCAGGTTTGAAGTTATGTCTAGGTTTCGAGACTGGCTGGTTAACCTAATTACACCACTAAGTTTTTGAACATTGAACGTTTTTATATATGCCTCTTTTTACAAATTACCATGATGTATTAAAAAGCTTTCCTTAGTTTTTCAGATGTGTTGTGTCATAATTATTTTTTATCCGTGAGACACTATCGGCGTAAACATTGATATATTTTAATATTATGCAACGGCCCAGCATTTGGAGCCATTGATGGCTCGAATAAAGGCGCATCAAAATGGTCACGCGGTATTAGTTTCTACGGCTTTTTTTTCGAAATGACCTATGCTGTTGGCCTTAGGGCTTTAAGCTACATCTCAAAAGTAGATGAGGAGATGGCTCATCTAAGTGGTTGGAATCACCTCCTAGTTAATCAACTCTTAAGTTTTAAAAAAATGTTTTCACTCTTTGAATAATTATACCGTAGAAACTTTCTTAGATGAGCCACTCCGTATTAACTAACGAAATTTTGTAAGGGTACTTTATTTTTTTAAAAGTTCATTTGACCAGAATGACAATTTGGTAGACTATTACACGCTCAGTACTCTGTCAAATTGGCGCGCCAAAAAGTTTACGAAAATCATTATGAGTGTCACCTTTTATCCGTTCACTGACATATTATATACCTTAAATTTATCTAAAAATCCGAACGATAACTCGCATATATTGATCATTGGCGTAAAACATTTTTTGCATACCTTAGTTTATTGTAAAATCAATTCAAATGCCGTGACGACAAAAGGCATGACGTTGTCAATTCTTTACATTATAACCTCCTTCGTTATAGATTTTTATTAGTTATGAAATTACCGGTGGGGAAGATGCTTTGTAACGCGTTTCCAGCTGCTTAGGTACCACTGTATCTTGCTTGTTTCTCCAGTGAGATGGCATTGCTGTGTTTCGAGAAGAATAGATCATGTACCACCAATGTGGTTCAAGCTCCTACCATCAGGTGCCACGTCTTCCTGTTGCCAGTCCAACTAACATAAATAAATCGTCGCTAGTAGATGATTCACGTCTATCAGGCATCCTGTGACGACCAAATATTGTTGATGGCCGTGTTTTGACAGATCCTTTATTAATTGTTTGCTTCTCTTTAAACGATTAGTCAAACGACTTGATTTGTATAGTGATTTATTCATTAGCATACCTAATAGTTTCCGCAATGATACTTCTGATTCAATTAACTATGTTATTGTAACTGTCAAAAATGACGCATTACATTGAGTCTGGTCAATAATGACTAAAGTCAGGTAGAGTTTTTGTGTGTGGTGGTATAATGGAATCATTTTTGACTGTTTTGGTCGTTAAGTTAAAAGCGGTGAGAAAAATACATTGAATTCTAAGTAGAACATTGCAATAACTTCAGTATAACAAAAATATAAATCTCAAAGATTTCGAGTGTTCTATAAAAAATTTTATGGGCGAGGCGTTTCTAAAACATTGGAATTAAAATGACAAAAAGTTGATTAGTATTGTCTTCTTTTTTTTAATCATCATTTTTCTCATGAGTTTATATCTAGTTAAAACGATAAACAGTTTTTCATTACTAATCTCAAGGTTTCTAAAATCCGGGTTCAATTTGGAGAGTGATACTAAATTGATCATTATCATCATTGTAATTTATGTCATGTAGACAAACATTTTCCAAAAAACAAGCTTGAAAAAACCACCCTGCATTTAGAGTTATTAGGGATAACTGTTTTACAGCTTCTCGAATAAAGTAAAAAAATGCTCTTGGTTTTTTTGTTTTCCTGAGTTTGGACATTGATTCTAAATTTATAAAATTCATTTGATCCGCCCGTGCGCTTATTTCTGTAAATGTATTTATTTGAATAACAATAATTATTTAACAATAAACACCGCAATGTTCACGTGATTCAATTTTCAAGTTTGCAAAATCTAGTCGGTCACGGCTGTTCCACTTATTGTGTGACTTCCTCTCATACAAATCATTCAATATCTAGGTATGTAACCATCAGTGTAATATATGTATTTAAAATATATTATGTCTAAGATAATTTTATTTAACGCAATAAACAGGTTTTTATTCGAAAGTTCTTTTAGGTTAGCTAAGCTCAATCGGTAAGTATAATAAACAGGATTTTAAGGATTATCAGCGACGGTGGTCCAGTGGTGGACGGACTCGGCCTCTTATGCGAGGGTTCCGGGTTCGATCCTAACCCCCCCGTGTGTGCCTTGAAATGGGTTTTTCTAAATTTTTAAGTGCACACGAGACCATCGTTCGCTCACCGGTGAAGGAAAACATCGTGAGGAAACCTGCATGCCTGATGAGATTGAGTCTTTGAAGGTATGTGAAGTTCACCAACCCGCACTGGGCCAGCGTGGTGGACTATTGGCCCATTATCCTCCTCGCCTGATTTCGAGGAAGGAGACCTGTGCCCAGCAGTGGGACATATAAGGGTTGATACTTTTTTTAAGGATTATCTGTGAAGAATCTAGATAAATATAAGACTTTATGAACACTTATTAAATTAATTTCAATTATTTATAAAGACGCCCAAGAGCCGGTGTAGACATCTATATTATTTGTGTCGCGTTTGAAGTTATGCGACACTTATTAATTTTATCATACAATTTATCTGAACCTGAAAGTATTCGAACCCATGACCAGTGCCTAAAGTGTCTAGTAGCCTGGCTGAATAGCCACCAGCTGACAGTAACCGTCAAAGGGTTTTGGAGTGTAAAAGAAAAGGCAATAAAACAACTTCATCACATTACAAAATTATAATCACTTTGTTCATTTACTCCGCAATTTAAGCGCCAGCGTACTTTTTAAGTTTTTTACTGAATTCGGAGTTAGCCATGTAACTCCTCTGCTCGGCTGTGCAGAATTCTGAAAAGGAAATTTACAATGTCAAGGAATATTTATGATAAAATTCTAGCAAAAGATATTGGGTGATTGACACTCAATCACAAATCGGTTATGCGGAATGTCTAACCCATAACTAACTAACAAGCCGACAAATTGGAGCCGAAAGCCGAAAAATATTCGAACGAGAAATCATCGTATCAAACCGAATAATCGATGCCTCCTTTACTTTTGAGTAAAAAAAACCCCTTTTGAGTAAAAAAAGAACTGGATTTATATTTATATTTGCTTAAGTGTGTCTTATCAGATCTCGATATAAGTTTTTGTTATAAGGGTTACGTTCATTAGGGGCCTACCACACGCGCAAGCTTCACCGCACTTTTGCCTGCACAGGCCGACTTGTACACGGAACACGGTGCGTGTGGTTGGTAAAATTGTATCCGTGTTCCGTGTACAAGCCGGCCAGCGTAGGCAAAAGTGTGGTGACGCTTGCGCGTGTGGTAGACCCCTTAAGCATAGTAATTACATTCTTTTGGATTACAACAGAAAACAGCTTACGACATGTAATTTGACACCTAACCTAGTGTTATTTAAATACAATAAATATTCTATTCTCTTCGTTTAGCGTTTGTGCCACTTGCCTAGGAGGGCACTCCGTTGTGCGCTACTCTGTCTGCCAAAGCATAACCTAAATGGTAGGTACTTCCTATTGATATGTTAATGAATTATGAATTCCAGTATGCAATTAGGTTGGATTCTTGTTTAGTATTTTATACGAAATATTGTGCCTTTTTGCGTAAAGTATTTATATATATAATATCTACTTACGGACGTTGCTCGATTCCCATCCAATGTGCTCGCCAGTGCGTTCGTTTTCCTGTTTCAGCCAGTCGTATAGTGGTTGGAAGTATTCCAGAACTCCGCTAGCATCCATTTTACGTTGGCCTGTGAGGATCTCCATTGCGTCCGGCCAGGGCTTGGAAGATCCTAATTGTAGCATTTTACTGGAAATGTGTAAAAGATTTGTGGAAAAAGCATTTAAAAATGATTTTGCTTTTGTTGAAAGTCATACATGGATACTTAGAGCTTTAAAAAAGTTGATAACTAAACTTTTTCAAGAACAAAAAAGTGTAAGTAATCAAAAGTGATGAAGATAACAATAATGATAAGGACGCTCTATTTCATTTGATGCATTTAGGTACACATTTTTTTGCAGTTCCACACAGGGATTGCTCATCTACTGATGCATTTAACTATAATAGTCATATAAACTTACCCCAACGCGTTGCCAGCAACAGTACTCTTATAGATGTCGCAGTTGGAGAGAAGTTTGCTGGGATCACCTGGCACGTACTCTCCTGCCAACTGGCACAGCGAGCGGTGGAATTGGAACTGGATTATATACGAAATATAATATCTGGAATGAAAAATATTTACCTTTATCAATTAAATGAAAAACACAATTAACTTACAACCATAATGACTAGTATAAATAAGGTCTAGATTAGGTATTCTCGCTAGCCTTCAGCATAAGCCTCTACGGATTCCTTGATATTATTTAATTCAAAACATATTTCTATCACTTTAATGTTCTTACCTCATGTACTCTACATCAGATGCAACATGGTACTTCGCAGCCGGGTCGAAGTCTTCCTCAGTCCTGACATCAGCGGGCTCAATACCCTGGATAGATTCTCTCAGTTGCCAGAAGTGACAATTGTAGTCATCAGGCGAAGTTATACCCCGGAAGACTCCGTATCGGAATAAGTCCAGAATGTAACCGAATGGTAGGAATACTATTTTGTCTAATCCCTGGAAGTAAAATGACGAGGGTAGTTTAAATTAGATATATCCTTTTATTGACTCTCTTGTCATTATTTAAATTTTGCATGATTTTTCTTACATTTTGAAATAGATTAATTAATTTGCAAGCATTAAATTAAAATGACTGACTTCAACAGTATGAGTCTCATGATGTTTTCGTATGTTTACAGTTTACACGAAGTTAACTCACTCTTATAAAACAACGGAAAATCCGTTATATCGTGGTTTATTATAATTTTTATTATGACAGCAACTATGGTCAGTACTCCCATGACCATGGTTTCTGTAAAGTGTCCGAAACGTCGGGCATGTAAAAATCTTATAAGCCGTAATAATATGAGTTAAAATTGTTTCATCATAATGAGTATGTTTGAAATTATGTTTTGAATGGAAATATATTTACCATTTTATACAGCTGGTTGATGTTAGATTCCAGATCATCGGGCCCATCCTCCAAAAGACCCATAACTCTCAAATGCTTTGGAGTTGACACGGATAGAGATATTACATCACCGACAGCTTCGTGGAAACCTAAAAAAGATAAAAGAATACAAATGTAGGTTATATTTGTAGAAGTAATAAATAGGTTGATTGTTCCTTATGGCCTCAGCTGCTCGATTGCCGGTTTGTGACTTAAAAATGATATTTCCTCATTGTCTGCCGAATTGAAGTAGTAATTAATCTACACTGTTCAAGCCATTTTAGAATCAAATACATAACAATAACCAAATCCTTTTTTATGAACTTTTAACGAAAAGTTGGCGGAAACGGGCAACTTTTTTTACCGCACAACTTTGATTACAAATCGAATCAGCATAGAAATCAAAAGAATGGTATTGTCAGTCTACTGAAATCGATAATAATTGTTTTTTGAGAAGGACGGATAGATGGATAAAACAGGTTTAGATTTTGCGACAAGGTTAAGGAGCAATCTCAACGGTCATGTCGGCATTTCGACTATAAGTTATACGTCGCTCAGTTTCCAAATAGTAAAAAGTATAACTACCTGGATTGGCACCAGCTCTGTACACCACAGGCTTATCTTTGTACTGCAGATAATACTGGATGTGACCCATTTCGTGGTGAGTCGTTGTGAAGAATGCTTTGGTTATTTGAGTACATTGTTTAATCCTGTAAATAAAAAAATACAAGTTTTAATGAAAAAGTGTTTTATCGCGGTTTATTAGGATTTTACAGCAATCAAGGTCATTATGTTAACGGCAACCACAACAACGATATGGATAAAACTTATATAATAAGCCGCAATAATATCGATAAAAGTTGTTTTTATGCAATAAAGAAGTATCTTTTTGAACGTCAATTGAGTATACCACCGGTTCCAAAGCAAGCCCGGAGAAGAACCGGCGAAACAAACTCAGGAGAACTAATCTTTTCAAATATTCTTTTACTTTACATGAAATACACTATACCAGCAAGAAAGTATGTTGGGTAGCTCTTTCCAAAATATAGTTTACATTTATAGATAATATACTACAATTTCTATAAAACACTTGCCTAAAATCTTCCCCGTCGTAGAAGTCCCAGGCTGATGCGTGGCAGACCATGTCGCGGCCGTCGTCTGGTTTCTCGATGATGGATCTCTCCCAGAACAGTTCCGGCATCGCAGTCAGGTTGAGTGACGTAAAGAACTCTTCTGCAGCTTTGAACATTTTCAGGGCAGTGTAGTTCTGAAATAAATGTAGACAATCTACATTAATATCCTTAAAAGTAATTACTGGAATTCTTATTATTATATTGGTATGTTGATATTGACGACTTTAATATTTTTAGTATTCATAGGTAAAGTAGGAAACTGACTTAAATATTATGTGGAACTAGTACAGAAATTCTTAAATATTTTATTATATATTGATAATTACTCAGGTAGAGCTTTACAAAACCCAATTAAATATTTACTGGTTGCATGAATAAATACCTTGGGGATGCTAAAGAATTAGCACTTTATCTGGCGTTTTGCATACGTTTTATACAAATTTTGTCATAATGAAAAATTCTTACTAAGGGCCTGTTTCACAATCTCCAGATAAGTTCCTAACAGGCTATCGGCAACAAATTTAACAGATATTTGACAGATACTCCATACTCTATCTGTCAAATATGTTGGTGATAACCTATTGGGAACTTATCTGGAGATTGTGAAACAGGCCCTAATAATAATAATTGAAGTATCTAAATTAGCATGTAATAAAATCCTTACCTGCTGAATAAGAGCTGCTGTGATATCTACGTCCTGTTTGTTGGGATACGGGCGCGTAAACTTCTCTACGTTACCCCACGTTTGGGCCCATATGTTACCTGGAATAAATATTTAATTATTACAATGATGTTTCCGTGAGGTAAACGCTACGATAGCGTAATATACTCAAATATAAATAAAACCTTGGTAACTGCTTTCTTTGTTCATCAACTTATATTTATGACTAACTAAGGGCATCTTTATAATTAATTACCTGTTTATTACACGCTTTTTATTAGCTTCACTTGTATGTCAGTTTGTCAGTTTGTCAGTTTGTCAGTTTGTCAGTTTGTCAGTTTGTCAGTTTGTCAGTATGTCAGTATGTCAGTATGTAACTCTCCGTGGGTAATCTGCGCGCCTGCGGCCTTCCTTGGTTCCGGTAGCCGTTTCTCAGGCTCCCTCTCCGAAATCGAACTCTGATTCCCCGTATTTATAATATTTATAAATAATTACTAAAAAGTAAAAAATAAATAATAGTTAAAAAAAACTAAAAACACGCTTTTTATAGAAACCCAAACTAAAAAATAGAAAATAAATTTTAATAAATTTAAATTAAGAATAGTGTTAAAAATTTCAATAACTATAAATTAATAATAGTGTAAATAAAAAAAAAATATTTTATTTTAAAAAAAGTGTGGGGTGCATGGTGTCAATATAGTTATAAATATTTTATTGACAGATATGAGTAGAGTGATTATCATTTTGATAATATCTTTAAAAGCACCCCATGCTTTTTTTTAAATAAAATATTTTTTTTTTATTTACACTATTATTAATTTATAGTTATTGAAATTTTTAACACTATTCTTAATTTAAATTTATTAAAATTTATTTTCTATTTTTTAGTTTGGGTTTCTATAAAAAGCGTGTTTTTAGTTTTTTTTAACTATTATTTATATTACGTTTAGTAATAAAAAAATATATAGAAATAATTTACCTAGTAAATGCGCAGGTATGGGTCCTTTCGCTGAAACCACTTCTTCTCCGTACTTCAGTCTTAAATGGCGCCTAACGTACGCGTGGATTTGCAAATACAATGGCTTAACTTGGGCCCATAGTGCGGCGAACTGATCCTCACTGTCAGATTCTTCGTATTCACTGAGCCACCATTCAGCTACGCTCTCGAAGCCTGAAAATATATCACAAAATAGTTTTTATAGATTATGTTATACAAATGTTGCCTATGATGCTAATCCCTAGACCTCCATTTCAGAAGTATAGCCCTAAGATATGGACGAAAGGAGAATATGAATGAGCTTCCTGAGTGCTGCCCATACTAATTTAATCCTCCTATCGGCTTTCCTCTCAAAATAATATCGACTGATGCAAAGTATGATTAAATCGATATCAATCGTTTCACAATATTAGCTTCCTATGATGTTTTGAAGCTTGCCATTGCCTTTTAATACCCTTTGATGAATTCTACGTAGGGTATTCCGAAATCACAAAGCGAGCTTCTGTAATGTATTAAATGCTACCTAGTACCACTTTCCGTAGTATCTATGCTTTACTCTATGCTAACCGTTGTGATGTCTAGTTGAATGTATAAAACAATATTATGTCAAATTAATTCGTATTGCATTGGTTGCAAAAATATTGATAGCAACTAACACTTGGCGCATTCAAAAAACTTCGTGTGGACTGTATTACGATAGCATTAATAATATTATTACCGTTTAATTTAGCTGCTTCGTTGTCCATCTGTACGTATTCTGTGAAATCCTGTCTAGACGGAGCTCCGGCCGCCTTGTGCCACTGCAGCCAAGTATATTTAAGCTCTTCGGGGTCCTCGCTTTTTGCGAAAATATCGGTGACCTCTGAAATATTTACAAATATAATGATTCTATATACTTATAATCTCAAATTATTTAAAGTAGAATATTTACAATGTTTTGTATTTTTATTTCGCGGAGATGAATATTTCGACATTTTTAGGAATGTAATGTTCATTAGACTTAATATCTCCTTTTAAATAATTTTAGTGTTGAAAATAATGATATTAATTAAAAATTTTATACTTGATAGATCTATTATAATGAAACAACTTTTACGGATTTTATCGCGGTTTATCTCTATAGATCTATTTATACCGAAAACAACAACATCATTAGGAAAAATTGGTTAACATTTAACATTTTAACGAGTCTAAGACAACAATAAAGTCGTCGTTGGACAAGGAAAATCCATTAGCCTTAAAGTAATTGTGTTTATGGGCATAGAATTAATGAGATACTATTGGACAATAAAATAATATGACAACTATGACAACAAATTTACCTGGTTCTACGTGTAAATCGCACTTGTCGCGATTTTTGTAGTCGCATATTGTTGCTTTCGCATAAGTCGACTGCATGTTGTTGATGGCCTTTATTAATCTTTGATTCAAATCCTCTGGGAGAGCTGATGCTCCAAGTATGGAGTATTTCTTAAATTGCCGCTTAAGGTCCTCATCTTCAAACTCACGCCAAAGGTAAGTCATCGTTTCCTTCCAATATTCTTTCTCTTCTTCTGCAATTTCTAATGCTGTTTGCAGCTGGAAAATATAAGCAATTTCACACTATTAACATAAGCTTCTTTCTCGCACATTTTTTTTATTTTTAATATTTTGGTAACGCATCATCTTATTGCCATATTTAATGCCAATATAACGGAAGGCTTCTTAAGCCTTACTAGAATTAGTTTTACTAGACTACTAACAATGATTTCTCCAGATACATTACTACACTTCTGAGCAAGTAAGTTATTATCGGAAAGAATAAAATATAATAATCGAGAATTTAAGCACATATTCATTGCTGCTTATTATAAATCACATAATGATATGTATTCAAGATAACTGAGTGAAGATGGTCTAGATTCTAAATGGTATGAGATCGGCCTGTTGAGCTAGAGGGTCCGGGTTCAATTTTAGCCCCTTTTAGGGTCTTTTGTTCTAAGTGTACTCTAAACACAAGAAAACACCGCGAGGAAACCTAACAAACATATCTGACGAAATTGAAAGACTTTTAATGTGTGGAAAGTTCACCAACCCGCATTGGGCCAGCGCCTCGGTGAACTAGCCCAATATGGCCCAATACGCCCAATGGGCTCCTCCTCGCCTGAATGCAGAGGTCGACTCGTGCCCAGCAGTGGGAGAAGTATGGGATGATACTTTACTTTTTTATGTGAATAAGGCCTTTCCAATAATAATGCACTTACTTGCTTCTCTTGATTGTAATCGGTGATATTGGATTCGTAAGCCCAGGAAGCTAACGTCTTCTTATTGTATGCCTTAGCCATGATTTCGTCCAGGGATCTCATGTAGTTCCTACCAGCAGCTTCCTCGGCGGCTCTCTCCTGTGCCCGCCCCTGGGCTGCCACTATGAACACGGAGGCAATTGCCCCCACAAGGGCCAACTCCACAAGAATCTTCGACATCATCTGGAATTAAACACGCTATTCTATTATAGTGACCTGTCTCGAAGACGGGATGTAGTTATTGAATTGAAGGGGGATTATTGAGACTAAAGATCGAACTGGGGTCAAACTAAAAATAGACATTTTTATTTTCTGATGACTAGTAAATGGCAATAAATAAAGAACGACAGATTTATAAATTAAGACAGATGGAGCGTGCCGAACACGCGAGTGAAGCCTTCAAAGCGAATATAAATTCAAAAGCGAACACAATCTAATAGACGTTTAGAGTACGACGCTATATCAAGCACTTGAGAGCGCTTTTTGTATTCGCTTTGAAGCGTCACTCGGGTGTTCGGCATGCTTCATCTGTCTTTATTTATAAATCTGTGCATGGAACATAGAGCTCCAGACATTTGATTGTATTTTGTTTTTAAATATTTTAGAAATATGTGCCAAATCCAAGGTCGTGTTTTGAAAAACAAGCAAAAATGAAATTAAAAACTAGCAGCAAAATCACACAGTTTCACAGAAATAATTACGCAGTTTTATCGAAGTTCAAATTAGTTTTTAGTCTTTCCTTTATGTACCGGCTAGCAAAAACGTATTGAAAAGAACGCTCATAAAAAACGACTGAAGGCTAAATCTAAGAATTTGATTATGATAAAGTACTAGGACATAAAAACTATCCTAATTCCTAAGAGTATCAAACTCGAGCTGTCGCCGATACTAAACAATGTCAAGGTGTTTACGGATCACAGAACATCACAATTATAATATTATAACAAGTATTATAATAAAATCTGCTATATTGACTTTAGCTCGTCTATATTATGGACTTGAAAGTTTGTAAGAATGTATGGCTGTATATTTATGACTCATTGTCACAAAAACTGCTAAATGGATTTTGATAAAACTTTACAATACCATAGCTTGTACATCAGAATAACCCAGGCTATAATTTATCCTCGCACTCTCACGGGGATAGCAAGTACGCGGGTAAAACAGCGGACGCTAGTTATTTCCTAGCAGCATCCAGGAGGCTTATAATAGTGCTATTTTGAAACAACGCTAATGCTATTTGATTGACGGATTTTTGACTATTAAATTGCAAAGGATAACGAATTTCAAGTCTATCCCTCCCCCATATAATTCATCCCAAACGCTGGTTAACCATCGCGTAAAACTTTCAGTCCATTTCGTAAGGCTATAAACCCACCACAGACTGCCGTGGCCAATTGTATCGGATAACATGACTTTTATGTATATTAAGACTTTAATAGACGAAAAACCAGTGCTTATTAATACGAAAAGCACCTTCATTTCGTTTTTTTATATCATAGGAGGGCAAACGAATAGTCGAAGCCTTCATCCACATAACCAGAGGCTATGCAGATGCGTTGCCCTCCTTCCCTATACCCCCCAATGGGCCATCGTAAACTCACAAACCGCACAAAACGCGACAGTATAGCTGTCACTTTACGCCGGTATTATGTGTGTGGTTAAAAGGTATGATAGCGTATAGCCATAACACATAGGGAAACTACAACATTTTGTCTCAAGGTGAGCAATGAAGCACCTGTTGTATAAAGTTGCTAATGAGTCGACATCTTCCCAATCATCTGCTGAGTTAACCCTAGCAGTATGTAAATACGAAACGTGTTTTTTTTCTATTTAATATCCCTACTAGGTCTTTGGTCTTTAATGTTATTTTTTTACGTGATGTGACTTTTAACATCTAATATGCATTCGATAGAGTAACAAAATGTTAATGTATTTCAAATGTACTATAAAAGTATGTATATTATGTAGTTAATTATGTAGTGCACGTACATATGTATACAACAGTGTATTATGTTTCCTAAATAAATGTTTATTATTATTATTATTATTATATGAGTTTAGGAAGTTAGCTACATATGGATTATATTCTTATCGTGTATCATTTATCGACTATCGTGGCTTTATCGAACGCAGATGATTTGATAAACTATGGATCTTAACGTATCAAAATATTGAAACATAGTGTATCATTTTACTAAGATTTTCGAGAAAATATTTTGCGTAAGCCATGCGATGGAACACCATACACATGAATAAATATTTCCAATACATAACGACAGACTCCGGCCTAATCAAGATACTAACGATATACAAAAAATCTTGTCAAAAGAAACAATAAAAATAAAATAAATTTATTTTGGAATAGATACATTTTAAACTATATATCCCTCCCCAACTCAAAATTGACAAACCAAGCTTTTTATAAATTTAATCCAAAAAAGTATTACTTGGCTAATAATTGGATATAAACTCACAAGTAAAACTCTTTTAGTGGTATGCGTACAGTATCCACAAGGCATTATTTAGTGATGAGGTTTAAGTTCAAGCAAAAAACTACTTTTAACGACAAGCACTTAACACGTACTGAAAATATTGTTATATAGTTAAAAGTATTTCATTTAAATGCAAATGAATTAGTTTACGTCCATCAGTCATGCTCTCAGTGAAGATGAGACTGAAACTAATGAATGGATGGTGTTATGCTTTTTGTTTTTTGTATGAAAAAATAAGAAAAATAATATATTTTTTTCCGACCTTAATGCTTCATCGGTAGTGGGGTGGTCCAGTTAGCTTCACCCTGCATAATCTAAATGATACTCAGAGTCCCTGATATAACTTTATCACATCTTTCATATAATTTTAGTGGCAGTTAATAAGCCGTCTTAGTGTGTCTATATACCATAGTCCAACAGTAGTCCACACATCAGATAGCTGCAAATTTACATTACAAATTATTATAAATTGTATGATTCTAAAGGGCCAGGGTTGGAACATTCCAAGGCACTGCTAAAGGCCTACAGCAAAAGGTACTCCTCTGAGGCACTAAAGCTGAATCGGAACAATCTTCGTATTTTGGTTGGGTTGCTTACGGGACACTGTCGTCTTAATAAGCATATGCAAATAGTCGGGAAGAGTGACACAAAGCACTGCAGACTCTGCTACTCAGCAGAGGAAACGCCTATGCACATTCTCAATGATTGCCCTAACCTAATGCATTGACGTAGCTCTATTCTAGGGAAACATGTATTGCACCCAGAAGAGATCAAATCTATTGGTGCCAAAAAAGTCCTAGAGTTCATAGAAACAACAGAACGCAACGCTGTGATACGAAGGCAGGCCTTGCCTGGAACAGCCGCTCTTTGAATAATAATAATGATTCTAGAGCGACGCACAGATTCAGCTGCGTAGTTCTCATCCCGATTCCCGCACAGAGATAAATTATTATAATGTATGTATTATTCTAACGTTGGAAAGCCTTAATTCAAAGGTTTTGGCGTGACAGTGTGACATTTATCCATACAAACTTTTAAGTAAAAATACTCAGTTTATGACACCGTTACATAAAACCATCCAACAAGTTGTCAGAAACGAGCGATTTACGTTTGTATTTATGTTGGAAAACTAAATCAGTGGCGCCTGAAGGTAATGCGGTACTTGAAATAAAAACAACCGTGTCATTCTGTTACAATTATAAAGGAGAACAATACAAATAAGTAGCCAAATTAACTATCGTATGATATAATATAATAGTTTTATTATTTGTATTATATATAAAGTTTGCGATGATGGTTTTTACCAGTGGGAGGTATACAATTTGACCTTCTGCATGGGCTGTGCATCACCATTTTTTCGCGTAATAGCTCTGAGGCTGATATTGTAATGAAGAACAGACAGATTTAATTGTAATTTGAAGTATTTTAATTTTATTTTTATTTAATTCTTTAATTGTAAGAGTTGTCTCATGTTTGTGAACCAATAAAGTGTTTCTTTCTTTCTTTCTTCTTTCTTTATTACTGCCACTTAAATTTACTACGTCTTAGAAGCTGTAATCCAAGCAATGCATCATTGAGTTGCCAAGCAAACACCCAAGGGTCAGTGAATTACTACTAACGTAATAGCAATTCAACCAACCCGTGGTCGGTATGTACGTCCAATCTATCAATGGCCATCAGACAGCCAATCATGGGCGCAGAACTGGCGCAGCGTCACAACAAGAATTTTGGTGGAATTCGTTTTCGTAAAAAATAAATACATATTAACATTACAAACATCAATGTAATTGCCAATTGATTTAAAGATGGAATTGGATTTAACGAGTTTAATCACGTACATTGAATGTGATTTGAATAGATATTACATTTATAGAAAAGAATAAGTATTCTATTCCATACAGCTAAAATCCACTTCTGCCGTGGTATGACTTAAATGCCGTTATCTACCGAATCATAGTTTTGAGTAAACGCGAAAAAACTATGATTTTAATAGTACATAACGTATGGCGTTAACGGCAATATTTTAATTTTTATTTTTAAAACTAATGAAGATATCAAAAAACTGAAAATACAGATCGATAGAGAATTTTGTTCTTTATTCCTTAGTGTCAAAAAACGAAAATCGCCCAGATGTTGGATAACGGCATTTTAGTCATACCACGGCAGACTTGTTTATAGTTTCGGGAACCCTCCAGCGGAAAGTGCCGGATGATTGTTGTTCACAGCTCCCGCGCCAGGCCGGTCAGACGACGAGAGCGCCTCTGGAGTTAGTGGATAGAGTCTGCTTCTATCTTACCACCTTTCCGATAGCAGATAATCGCAACATATGTTAAAACGCATTGCCCAACGAAGAAAAAGGAACGCAAGATGGATCCCGTGATAGCGTGGGTGCATTGAATTGGCAACTTGTGGATATACGGTATAATTTTATAGCGATGTATCAGAAACGAGTTTGTTTCATTATAATGTAAGCGAGTGGGCGATAAAGCAGTCCTTAGTAAAGTGTTTAATTATAATACAAGTTTATTTACATTGTATTTGAATAAATATATTTGGACATCAAGCTGTGTGTATATTACCTTCGGTTGTTATATGAATTAAAAAATGGAAACTTATTATTCAAATATAATTTTAATATTTTTAGTGTCATCGCGAAACAAATATAGAAAAAAATCAGCAGTGGACGGATGAAAGGCTGATGATGATCATAATGATATCTTTAAAGATGAGGGACAAAATATTGGGGAATACGTGATCACTGACATCCGTAGACAGCCCGCAGCCGCTACACCAGAGGTTAGCAAGTGCGTTGCCGGCCTTGGCTCAATGGTAAAATTTACAAAATGACCACGAATAAGAAGCAAAGTTGAAAAATTATGATCAGAACGTTATTTTTGGTAAATAAATAAATATGGGGCTCTCAAATTCGACTACAAAGAAAAGGCAATTCCAAAATTAATATAAAAAAACTGGAGTCGGTCGAACAAACTTCTTTATATAATTATCTTTATATTTTCTACCTTTATAGGATATCCAACCTTATTAAATATTACATTAGGCTTTATTACCTGTAAAAATATTTCGTATTTTAAACTCATATCCACTTATGCACATTAAAACATACAAATAACACAAACAATTTAGATTCAATTAATATACTTACAACAATTTGAAAAAAATGTAATTACAAAACAAATTCCATTGTTAGCCATAAGCAAAAATCCCTAAAGATTTAAATTTAATATATATTTATTTGAGTGCAGTCTCTCCGTAATCATCAAAAGATTACTTATTTTACCTATATATCGGGACCTTAATAAAATTACAAACTCAGTAAGCACCCGAACGAATATATATTTAAATAGTAATTCAATAAAGATCACTTTCAAGTGATCGCGTTAGTTTAAAACATATACATATAGAAAAGTAATAAAATAAATACGTACCGACGCCTCCCGTCGTCTATAAACGACTGCGTCCGCCGGGATGAGACGGGCTCTTATAAGATACAAGGTGTCGAGATAATATTACACCGACGACATTGTACTTCAAATGGTCCATTTTCCTTAAATATTTTATTCTGAAACGTGATGTTTATGATTATCGCATGTCACATAGAAACGCAATGGAATTATAAACAATTTAGTATTGCTTATCATAGTATTGTTTTTAATATAACCATCAGCAAAAGAAAGAGTAAGAAGATAAACTGTAAAATGTTATTATTTTATTTTAACACATGTTAATTGAAACATTAAAATCATATTAAAGTCGTTTTATACTATCTACTATATTCTATCTACTATCGTTTTTAAACTTTTATTTAATTGTTGCAATTAAAAAATATGTTTATTCATCATTATCAACATATTGTGCTGATCGAGTCTAGGCATCAATAATATAATAACTATATGTTTGGTACACCAAGGCGAATGCGCTGTCGGGCTCGGGATGGGTACCCGGGCCCCTGTAGACACGACGTCGTGGTGACTGCTTAGTATTTGGCCTTGCCGGGGACAGTCTGATGCTGAAGTGATCCTGTTGCCTGCGTATCCGCGACGCTCACAAAGCGGCTGAAGGCGCTCGCAGTGGTTTTGGTATGGTAGTGCACCCCAATGCCTACCCGAGGCCCTGGTATGGTACAAAAGCATTTACACTGCGACATAAAAAAGGGGGTGCGCTATGCCAGGCTCCTTTCCGGATGGGTACCACCATCTTGCTTATTTCTCCTGTCACAAAACTTTATTATGTTTCAGAGAAGAAGAACAAGAGAGATGTGTGATAATATCTTATGTCTGACGAGGCGCAAAACATAAATAAATTCCCTGGGCTAGTTCCAGATAAACTAGGGTATGTTCATGGGTCACGTCGACCACTTATCATCAAGTATCACGTCTGCCAATTTGCTTATCCAAAAACATAGAAAAATTGGTAAAATATGAATTTGTTGTGTTAAAGATAAATCCGCATTGTATCATATCGAATATACATCTTGAAGATAATAAATATTTCTAAATACTCTAGAAGCTCAACCATTTCTTTTCTTGACTCAAATATACTGTTTAGGTTCATATTCTACATCTCATTTCATACAACATCATTCATCCCACATTAATCATACAATGAGCATAATTCCAATTAAGTGATTCCATAGCAAAATATTCACAACACTATAATAATATTTTAATATAATACTTTTTTACAATAATATACCTCACTATAAATGCGTGGCTCCACCGCGGCGCACATATTATTATGATTGGCTTAACTGCAACCCACGGTAATAGTTTGCATTATTTGTCTTTTCTTACAAGGGGAAGCTTGACACAGATGCGTTGCCTCCCCATGCGCCGCGGTGGAATCGCGCCTTAAAAAAGTAATAAAGACCAAAACTAATAAAATAATTCTCGAAACTTGTTTAGTATATTGGATTGAAATTCGATATTGTTGTTTAATAAATGCCAACGAACCTATAAAACCTAGAATCTTATCAAAATATTGTTTGTACCTTTTAGCATATGACAAACATCGACTTACGATGACCTAAAATGACCTTAAGAAAAAGAAGAGTAAACTTTAGAAACTTATTTTTAACGTGTTTTTTAAATATAACTTCTTACACTTAGTTCTTTCAATTAATTTGTTACAAGGATGTTTCTATTAGTAAAAAAAGATATTGTTATGTCTTTTTTAAACGGGACGATGACTTTTATGGTACTATCTACATCAAAGACAATTCAATTCAATTTCTATTCAATCATTTATTTGCTGATTTGACAATCATTAACCTCCACTTTTTATTGTCACCAAGTTGTGACGACAAGTCTTAAACAGATGAGGGCAAAGGGTTTTCTTGTGTATCATCATCACCATCATTATCGTCATCATCGTCATTATCATTATCATCAGCCATCATTATCAGCCATCATCCATACACTGCTGAACATAGGCTACTCGCATCCAACACGGCCACTGCACGGATATCTTTCAACCTGGTTAATGGCCGACTAACACTTCGTCAATTTAAACGCGGTTTCTATTCTTAAGCCTTATTGGTCCATCGGCTATTCGTTCTCCTGAGTGTGTGACCAGCCCACTGCCACTTCACTTTTTTGTAGTGTATAGATATATTCAATTAAATATAATATAGCTCATATCATTGTAATAAGATAGTTAAAAGAATCAGGCGTTACTTTGCGGAAATTCATTTTAAAAAAGATATTAAATTTTTTATTAATTAGCAATATCCCGCGAACCCTGCAGTCTTTACAGTATATGTGTGAGTGCACGCATATGCATGCATATAGCAACATCCTTTCCCGATTACTCCTTATCCTTAACGATTACTAATCGTAGAGTATACATCCTGAGGATGCCTCGGTGTCGGGGTGAAACGTGCGTAGATTTTATGGTGGTGGTCTTTTATGGTAGTGTGTGGTGGTGGTGGTGCATGCGAGTGTACGCATATGCAGTGTGGTAAAGGAGGGCGGTGCTATATGCATATGCACGCATATGCATGCGTGCACTCACTCATTCACTGTAAAGACTGCATGGTTCGCGGAATATTGCTAATTAATATATAATTTAATATCTTTTTTTCATTATAATAACTTTATTGCCTCTTTCAATAAACGCAAAACGACATCCCCCACCACTCGCATCCAACTAGCGCCAGCTCGCGAAAATCTTTACTACTTAACTTTAGTCTTCCCAAACGTGACCTCCACTCCAGAAAGTATAAAGTATAGCAGCTCAAACGAAACTTGAGGTAAACACCCAATAAGTCATCTATGAAATTAACAATTTCAGAGCTGAACAGAAACGTAGTCTTTGAGTTTCTAGCAGGGAAAACTAGCCCAGAATGTGCCAGAGTACAGGCGGTGGAATTATCTCTGTATATCCTCGTTATCTTATATCGAGGAGAGCCGGGTCGATTAGTGTCAAAAAGATCGCATATGCTATGCCTATCATATCTCATATCTATCCAAATCATATTTACATTCAGTACCAAAACTTGCTCAGCAATATTAAGTGATTAGCTGTGATTAACAATTTTATAAGGGAAAATAATGAGATAATGATATAATTAACGATTCTATCAGCGTCCTGTTGCTCACGGACATTGATGATGCGGAAACAGGATGCTGGAGGTAAGCAATCCAAAGCAACTACTGATAAATAATAATTATATTAATGAGTCTTTTTCAATCATTGTTGAAAATCAACTAGATTAATATTTAGATATTTATAATTTAAAAAAATATTACGCATTACTATCCCGTTATAAGCTTGTATAAACGATGACATACGTAGAAGAAACGGAAACAAAATCAAAGAAAAAACTCTTTATTTATTAACTAAATCGAACTTAAAATTTAAAAAAAGATACCAAAAAAATATGTAAATTATGTAATAGATTTCCCTTAAAGTTTATTGATCTTAGAATTAAATAAATAAAACCATATTTATATTAAAACATTTATTTTCAATACTGTTCTCCTAAATTATCCTACAGTCAGTAAGTACGGTCACGTCTCGTGCGCTGGTTCCGGAGCCTTCTTCGCCTCTATCGCCGCCAACTGCTCAGCAGTGCAGTATTCTATAAAACAAATAACCTTTATACAAAAGACTGTAAAGTAAACTAAGCAGTATGACAGGTTAATAAGAATTATTTATTAGCCAATAATTAGTGGTGCATTACAGCTGGGCTTCACCTGGCTGCTGTCTTTTTCTTGACTTTGTTAGTCACTGCTACTGCACTGAGGAGAAACTGGAATATTTCCAACTCCTCCTGAATTCTCCTGATTAATTTCGTTGCGGGTGTCAAGGCAGTTTTTAACGTATCCCCCGGGCTCCCGGAGATCGTATCAAAGGGTCATTTGGTGGTTGCCGCTGTCGATCCTGGCTATACCTACAGGAGTTGCACCGGTGGAAACGAGTGGCGGGCCAAGCCCGATAAAAATATTACCAAAAATTAAGTCTAAAAATATCGTCATCAACTAAGAGCAGTTACATGAGCAAGAACAAAAACCCGTTCTTAAAGAATTCACGTCCTAAGATATCACGGAATTGATATATTTAAACAATTAGGTTATGTTACTATTCGTTTAACTTATTTTACTCTCCGGCAGCTCTATCAAAGCCTATTTTTAACTTGTTCATTATTATCCTTCTGTATAGAACAAAAGCCAATAACGCGTAACAAACCATTAATCCTGCACTAAATTGCAATAGTCAGTCCAGTCGTATTAAAATTATGAACTGTCTCATATTATACATATTATATTATATACTTGAGTGATTCTACACGTTGCCTAGTCATCTGGCAACAAACCAAGGTTCTACTTAAGGCCATATTTCTTTAAGGTAAACATAGCATTGTATTCCTTAAGATTTATACCAGTATTATTTAAATAATAATTATATTACATTTAAAAATAAAAATTACTCCTCAAGTACGAGTATCTAACCATACGCAAAAAAAATTATAACTTCACAATTACAATGTTAATTATTGATATTTATAACAAAAAAAAAATAGCAATATAAATACATCGACACTAATAGAAACAAACAAGCCCAATAACATATAGTTTAAAGGTATAGTCGCCTATACAGCATACCCTATGTACGTCTCAATACACTCACAGCTAAATTAGAAAGTTGCGCACTAAAGGTGCGCACCAAAAACGTGACACTTTTTCGTTAGTTCAGTTGGTTTTACCCCTCGGATTTTTCTCATACCGGGCGCCTTATATATGAAAATCGATTCTTAAGGAGTAAACTCCAAAAATTGTCAAAGCGGGGTATTTAATGAAAATAATTTTCATTATTATGATAAGATCAAAATTTAGACATTATCTTAGAATAATTTAACATTACAACATAAAATTTATAATCTTCGCTCGCTATATAGATCGCGCTGATGCCATACGCCGGTCTGTGTACCACTTCGTGTATATCTTTAAAGCAGCTTTCCTATATTTCTGAAGGAATGGCAGGACAGGCGGGTATAATAACCGTGATCGAGAGATACTTGTCACGTCTCAAAAAACTAGATATAAAATTCTTACGTATTTTGCTGGGCTCCCATCCGATGTACTCTCCAGTCCGCTGGTTCTCCGCCTGCAGCCACTCGTGTAAGGGTCTGAAGTACTCCAGGAGACCGTCTGCTCTCATCGCTCGCTGTCCAGTCAGTGCTTCCATGGCCTCAGGCCAGGGCTTGGATGAACCCATTTTCAACATGTTCCTACAGAAAAAATAAGATTGGATATTTTCTAAAGATGTAGAAGTAAAATATTTAAGTATTACCCATACTTATAATAAATATAAATAAAAAACAAAGCATTAATAATACTCATTTGCACTACATGTTTTTAACACCAAAAGTATGTGTTTAACAAGGACTTCATAAAAATTGTATTTATGTTAGAGGGAACAATATGTATACAGACGACTTAACAATTGGACATTGCGTACTTACAAAAGACTAGTAAAAGGTTTCAAAATACCTAGTGATTCTCTGATTTTAGAAAAATCTAGTATATATTATTACTGCCTCTAACGTGTGTGAAGTTGGTACTACGTATTGACCCAGCGCAAAACTAAAACATGGCGGACCTAAAATGGCCCGACACCCTCCTCGTCTGATTTCAAGAAGGAGAGCCGTTTTGTATTTTGCCGTTTATGTATGTTTCTTATGCAATGTGTCTGTTAGGTCCATATTTGTGCGTTACTCACGCTAGCGCATTGCCGGCGTTGACACTCTGATAGATGTCACAGTCAACGAGCTTCTTGGTGAAATCTTCGGGAACGTACTCGCCCGCCAGCTGACACAGGGCGCGATGGAACTGGAACTGGATTATGAACGACACGTAGTATCTGCAAGGATAAAATAAATAAAGAATTAAACAAGCATAAAAGATAAGGTCGGTGGGAGAGGTGAGTGCACTCCCTTGCTTTGCCTTGTTTTAGAAAGTTTTTCTTTTTCTTTTTTCGAAAGGACTTTTAGGCCTGCTGGCCTTCAAGCTCAATCGGTAGGTAGGTGAGCAAATGGCTCACATAGAAATTATTCGAAAGAGGGACTTATTTAAATACTAGATCTTCAATTCATCCCTTCCGCAATGGACCGACAAGCCTCTTGAGGGTAGACATGCCGAGCTCTTATATATTATAACATATTAGTCTATAAATAAGTAATTTAACCGCTATTTATGTAACTTTTTTTTAAGCCGATACAATTTAGGGACCATACAAAAAAAGATAATATATATTTGTAGAGACGGCAACACGCCTGCAAAACCTTTAGTATAGTGAGCTCTAGATTTAATATTGGTGACCACTTCTTTTTTTTTTATTTATTTATCTGTATTTGGGAAACAAACAATTATTGTTGTTCACAATGAGTTTGGAACTAACAAAAACAAATTACAGAAATCAGTTAAGTTTTGACTAATAACTACTACTAGATGAAACTTCGTCTACGAAAAAACAATCGTACCTAGCATACTCAACATCAGCGGACACGTGGTACTTGGCGGCCGCGTCGAAGTCCTCCTCAGTCCTATTGACGGGTGGTTCCACGCCCTGCAGCTCGTCTCGCAGCCGCCAGTAGTGGCAGTTGTAGTCCTCGGGGGTGGTGGTTCCACGGAACACACCGTACCGGAACAGATCTAGAGTGTACGCGAACGGCAGGAATACGATTTTGTCGATGCCCTGTTAAAAACGTTTTGAAAAAAAAGGTATTAAATTAATATATATTTATTAGCAATATCCCGCGAACCCTGCAATCTTTACAGTAAATGTGTGAGTGCACGCATATGCATGCATATAGCACGGCCCTCCTTTTTTCAAATGGATTTCCCCAAACTAACGCCTGATTCTAATAAAAATGTTTTGATTAACGTACCATTTCATCAACATACAATTATTTCGGCGATTGCTTAGCCAGGAAAGAAACCTTGTTAATTTTACTATTCAAACAAGAAAGGCCCTAAAAATTGTGTCATTACGGACCCATGAAGAGAAGTAGAGAAAATAGTTTTTAGGTGAATAATAAAGAGTAGTATTTATGAGGTTTCTAATTATGTAATTAATTAGCAATAATTTTAATTAGATAAATAATAATATATCAAATGTACAGCTCAACTAAAGATGCGTTCTCAGTTCTACTGTTGGTGGATTTTTATTTAAATATTTTACCGTAATTTGACTATTGCATAGGTAAAATAAAATGCCTGCTTCTGACCAATTTTTTCGTTCAAACGGATTCCCCCGTAGCATGAAACTTGTATATAATAATGCTCACCATTTTATAAAGTTGATTAATTTCAGTCTGTTCATCTTCCGCGTCTCCACTGATCAAACCCACTCGCCGGAGATGCTTCGGCGAGGACACCGATAGTGCTATGGTATCGCCGACCGCCTCATGAAAACCTGGGAGAGAATTTTTATTAATTATCTTATTTATATTTGTATCTTTTATTTTATATGTCGATAGGATAGTCCAGTTAGCATTTTTTTACGATAGGTACTTATTGAAAAACTTAAATTTAATCGCGATCGGCTGTAAAACAGAAATCTTCAGATGCACGCAAATAAAATATGTTTTATTAGTATAATTATAAAACATGTATGATAGACGAATATTATTTTATGTATGAATAATATATTTTTAAACGTGCCGCTTGTTACTTTTACTAGAAGACTTCATATGTCAGTAAAATCGGGAACTAACATCAGGATTAAACATTTACATGTACTAAATACAATGACAACACAAAAAAAAATTTAAAATGAAATTGGATAACACATTATAACACATGATAACATATTATTAATTAGCAATAATCCCTTGAACCAGCTAACATATAATATAATATATTATATGATGTATTTGCGCAAACGTTTGATTCTATTAACTAAATTGAAATCACCTGGATTAGCCCCCGCACGGAACGCTACCGGCTTATCCCTGTACTGCAAATAATACTGTACATGCCCCATCTCGTGATGCACCACTCTCAGGTGGTCTCTATTCACCGCCGTGCACATTTTGATCCTACAACAAACTAACAATTACCTGGATTCGCTCCGTCTCGAAATATCATCGGCTGATGTTTATACTGTAGGAAGTATTGCACGTGCCCCATTTCGTGGTGTGTCGTTTGGAAATATTCATAATCTACGGTCGTACACTGTTTGATCCTTCGAAATTAAGCCAGACATGTGAACACAAAGAAATTTCGAATAATACACCACCACCGATATGTTCCTACGTTATAAAATCAGTCTACAATACCATCTCCGCTAGCATAAAATACTGAAGCATCAAGTCTAAGAAACAAAGATATATATAATAAACATATTGTAGCATATCAAAGTAGGTATATAATATTCATTATATAAGAAAATATGTGCATAAATAATTAGAATAGACAATATTTGTGCTTGCATTTTAAAGAACGAAAGATAATGGGCAAGCTAAACAATTTGTTACTAACGTAAGCGTTATCTACGGAGCGAATTAAAAAATCAAATGCGAGCAACCTAAGGGCGATTGAAGTAAAACTTCATCAAAATAGAAAGAAGTAATCCAAATTTACTATGATCTTTGCTACTAGTTGGAGTACTAAAGTTATTATTATTAAATATTTTATTTACTCAGCGTTACTTTTGTCAGAAAGAAATTGAATAACTATAATACTTCTTTAGTTGCCAAAGAAGTTTTACTTCAAATATGTAAAACAAGCTATTATTTCAAATTTAAAAGCCTGCAATAATACGTAAAATGGTTATACAAGAAATACTAAAAAATCTTAAAAATTTAACTATAAAATGTTATTTTTAATATTGGGTTAGAGCTGTGAGTTTTAGATTGAAAAAAATAATTAAAGTTTGTGATACTCTTAACAAGAGCAACTGTTACAAGCAAGTTCAAATTTCGAATATCGCAGAACATAAAGCACAAAATACATGTGGTACAAATAAGTTGTAAGTTACTCATAGTATGTTAATAAAATCAAAGGCAAATAATGTATGTAAGGCAAAGTATCTTTTTCACAAGAGTTTGGCTAAAAATTTAATGCCCGTACAAGGCAATATTAAATGTTAATATTTATGATATTATTTTTATGTAATATGTTATTTGAGTATAATTAAAAATGATATCTTTTTCAGTAGTTAGGCAGAACAGAATATTAGTACACACTTATATCGTTTCATTATATTTGGCAGACCTGAAATCCTCTCCATCATAGAAGTCCCAAGCTGACGCGTGGCAAACTATTTCTCTATCTGTAGGTTTTTCAATAATGGAATTCTGCCAGAACTTTTCTGGCATGGCCGTTAAATTGAGAGATCTAAAGAATTCATCAGACATTTGGAACATCTTGAGCGCAGTGTAGTTTTGCTCTTGCATCGCCTGAGTCACATCCAGTTCCTTCTTGTCGGGATACGGTCTGGTAAATGACTCTATGTTACTCCAGGTTTGGGCCCACATGTTTCCTGTAAAATACAATTGATTTAATTCAGCAAATTAAAAGAAATAGATTTCGATATGCGTAATTAATCAAATTGTATAATATTATATATATTAATAAAATATGTTGATGACTGATGCCCGATTACCATCAAGGTTAGAGAGAATGGAACTATATAACTAGTTTCATAATAATAGAGAATACAACTATTCTCTTTTACTTTGAAAATATTATGTGTATAATATCATAGGGATTGCCGATAAAAGTGAAAACTTCTAAATCACAATATACTATTCAGATTTTGTTACAAAAAACTGCTGTCACTATGGAAGCGTGAGGTGCCCCAAAAATTCCCAACTCAAACGTGGTATAACGGTATTTATTGCGGTTTTATAAGATTTTAAGCTCTCTCGTTTTAGTTGCTTTATACTACCACAAATGACGATCCATACTACAATTATGTTATTTAATTATACTCGTAAAGTTTGCGTATATCCTAAGATATAGTATAAATAAAAGCGTGTTAAAATTAAGAAATATTTTGTTATACTCGCACGAGAAAAAAAATCGTTTGTCTGTAAGTCGGTTTACTGACGGCCGACTGTGCCTCTTTGTCGCGCTCTCGCTTGCACTTCAAGCCTTAAATGGAACGCCCTAGAGCGAGGTAACGCCGCATGAGTCATGTTTTTTCGTGCGTGCAGCGGGCTCCATCGAATTATAAGGCGTTGTCACGTAAAAAAATAACATTGTCCAATTAATGACCTAATAAATGCGCTGGGATTGGTCCTTTCTCAGATACCACGTGATCTCCGTATTTGTCCCTCAGCCGCTTCCTGACGTACGCATGCAGCTGCTGGTACAGAGGTTTGACGTCCTCCCACAGCCTCGCCAGCTGTTGCTCGAAGTCTGGCACCTCGTATTCTGACTGCCACCACTCTGCCACATCTTTGAAATCTGCAAACATTCAATATTTAATGAAACTTCATTGATTTAATACCAAAAATCAAAACGATATCAAGACAGTTATTTATGAACCTTAATTGAATATACCACTAATGCACAAGTTAGTAAAACCGTCGAAACAAACTCGGTGAAACATTTTTGTTTGAATATGGTTTATTTAAATTTTACATGTACACACTTCATACACAGCTATTTATACTTATTAACACTTCATGGGTGAACTGTTCTTTTGAAAAAAATTGAGAAATGACTTGTAAAAATATTTGCTGCTCTAGTACGCAGTGAATATGCAACCCATACCTATGTCCCACTGCTGGGCACGGGTCTTCTCCTCGAAATTAGCCGATGGTATCGAGCCATAGTCCACCGAGGCGCTGACCCAATGCGGGTTGGTGAACTTTACACACCTTCAAAGATTTTTAATCTCATCAAACGTGCAAATTTCAGGACGTTTTGCTTCACCAATGACCGACCGATGGTCTCGATAATTTCAATCGAATCCGGACCCTCTCGCACAAAAGGCCGATCCCATCCCACTGTACAATCGTCTCAGTCCATCTTCAAAAACATGTTAAACCACATTGTCAATAATTTGGTTTTTTTGCGAACCCGTTTTATAAACTTCAGGCAAGGATAGGTCAAATGACCTCTTGGTTCTGGTTGGTGGTTGGATAGAGGTCACGATATTAATTACGGTCGAGGAGACTATTGTAAGCGTAAGATTAAAATAATGGCGAAAATAACATTGACTGTTTTAATTCATTTTATGAGAATAATTCATAAGTCGCGTAAAAAATATAAAAAATATTTTCTACTGTTTCCCGCTGGTCTCTTTCTCGAAAGCGAGGATTGTGTTGGCCAAAGTTAACAAAATATAACTGTTTTGCAACTAAAATAAATTTAAAAAAAAACTTATTTGTCATCATTAATTTTAAATGGGAGTACAATTTAATAGTCTCTTCCTCGAAAGCGAAGATTGTGTTGGCCAAAGTTAACAAAACATAACTGTTTTGCAACTAAAATTTATTTAAAAAAATCATTATTTGCCATCATTAATAATTTTAAGTGGGAGGACAATTACCAATTACCACGTTTTACTAAATACAATGAACAAATTACTAACTTTAAATACACATACAATATTATAATCTTAATGCAAGAATTAATATATTATTTCAACTAATGTAATTTAATATTATTATAGAGTAGCATATCATTAAAAAAACATCCATACTGGTTTTTGTCATAAAACGATTACACTGATTACTGAATAAATATAAAATTGGTTTTGATTCTCTATGGCTTTGTTTCTTTTCTCTTTTACATTTTTTTTTTTAATTTTAGTAGAATACTAGCTGTTACCCGCAGCTTCGCCCGCGTGAACTTAGGTTTACGGATTTATCATGTCTGATGAGGATCATTTTCTATTTTAATAATTACTAAGTTTTTGTATTAAAATGAATATATGTCATCTTGAACATAAAGACATATATCCCTTCGCAGATTTTCTGTAGGCATATTTAGGATATATAATACTATTATTATATATTCCACCATACGTTGATCATATTATTACGTCTACCAGAGTTGATACACTACGGCCTTAGACACCAGACAACCACCCGCGCCCGTTCGTATCACAGCAACACGATTTATTTTCTTCTGCATTATTTTGATTTTGCCATATCTCCTAAAGTATTCATTTAATTTGCATGATGTAAAGGGCAAAAATAATCTTCATAAAATGCACATGCCAATTAACTGATTTAAAATGATAAGGATTCATACCGTATTTGTGTAAATAACTTTCAAATTATTACATTATAATTGCCCATTTTTTTTTCAGTATTAAATGGATATAGTATGATATCCCTAAGAGATAGACATATGCCATCGCGGACTTTTTTGTAGACCTATTTAAGATACACAATTCCACCATACATTATTTTGTTATATCTCAAAGGGTTTAGGCAGCGTTTTCGTTGAAAACTCCCAAGCGGCCTATTTTTTCCCGACACCTTCAACAATTATTGTTATATCTTAGCCAATGTATATAAAAACTCAATAAATTATATACATAAACCTTCCTCTTGAATTGTCCTATCTATTAAAAAAAACTGAATCAAAATCCGTTGCATAGTTTTAAAGATTTAAGCGTACAAAGGGATATAGGGACAGAAAAAGCGACTTTGTTTTATAATATGTAGTGATAAAAAAGATAATAACTACCATTGAGTTTTGCAGCCTCGTTGTTGAGTTGCACGTACTGCGTGAAGTTCTGGCGGGCCCTGGCACCGGCAGCGTTATGCCACTCCACCCACGCGTGCTTCAGCTCCTCAGGGTCTTGGCTCTTGGCGAATATCTCGGTGATGTCTGCAAATTTAGCTTTTTATATAGGTCTTGTTTTTTAAACTACATATTTTATTAGGTACGTACACGTTTCAATAACACTAAGTAAGAGGTAGTGCCCTGCTGCTTTGCAGCCAAATTGGGCCGGTACGACCGGGGAGGAACCTCTCGCTCACATGATATCGGCGTGAAGTGACAGCTAGGCTGTCGCGTTTCGCGTTTGTGAGTTTCTAGTGGCCCACTGGGGCGGATAGGGAAAAGGAGGGCAACACATCTGCATACCCTCTGGTTATGTCGATAGTTCATTTGCCCTTCTATGCTATAAAAAAACACTAGCTTTGTATATGTTAAGTAAGTTTTTATTATTATTGTTAGTTAAATTGACATTCATATTGTTTACGTATAATATATTCATATTTTATATATTCATATTAATATATTCGTATGTTGCAGGACTTTAGAAAATATTCTAAACATTAATTTGCTAATTTTGAAATTTTTCGACTTTATTTATGATTATTATTATAATTTATAAGCCTTTATCAGGCATCTAAAACATACACACAACTCATCAACACAAAATACACTACCACATAGATATATAAAATTATAAATTTAAATTTTCTTTTACCTCATGAACAAGAGACGTAAAAAATTAATAAAATGAATAATAATCTCAGATTTCACTTACCGGGCTCCAAAGCTAGATCGCATTTTGTTTCGTTCTTGTATGCACAAATTTTTGATGTGGCGTAATTTGATTCCATCCCTGATACAGACTGCATCAAGAGTTTGTACTTATCATCAGGTAGAGCTGCTACACCCAGCTGGCAGTACTTCTTGAACATTCTCCTCAGGGAGAAGTCTTGGAAATCCTGCCACCTATACATTTTGGTTTCTTCCCATGCTTGCTTCTCTTGCTTGGATAGTTCTAGCTGAACTTGAATCTAAAATTGATAAGAATTTAATGTTACGCTAAAAATATTTTTTTCATACCAATTTTTTTTATACATTGAAGCCTATTCCAGAAGCTGGCTTAACTTTATAAAGGTGTATGTATAGCTTTTTTTTAATAAAAAAATAAAGCCTGTTGTTATCACAAATAAACCAAGTTTAGGTGGATTTATTAATGATGCAAACTAAGGGTTTCTCTTCTGTTCTGTTATTGCTCGGTTCTTTATGTTAGTTGGATCGGAATGCTGGCAGATGTCACCTCATGGTAAGTGGTCGTCGTCGCCTATAAACGTAAACTAGTACACCTGGAACTAGTACATCTGGAACTAGTACACCTGGAATTAGTACACCTGGAACTCGTACACCTGGAACTAGTACACCTGGAATTAGTACACCTGGAACTCGTACACCTGGAACTAGCGAAGGTAACTCATTTTTGTGTTGCCCTTCACTTCGAAACATAGCAAATATATTTCACGGAAAAAACAAGCAATATGGTTTAATGTAAAGAGGTAGTGCCATGCTGCTTTGCAGCCGAAAAAAGCCGGCACGACCGGGGTGGTACCTCTCGCTGACATAATACCGGCGTAAAGTGACAGTTAAGCTGTCGCGTTTCGTGCGGTTTGTGAGTTTCCCATTGGGCAGGATAGGGAAAAGGAGGGCAACGCATCTGCATAACCTATGGCTGTGTGGATGTTAATGGGCGTCGATAGTCGCAAGGCTTCGGCAGTTCGTTTGCCCTCATATGCTATAAAAAAATCCATGCAGCCGGAGCGCGGCACAGCGTATTTCTCCCATTGGTGAACCTGACGGTGTGATTTTATTATTCTTATTTGTTTCCTGTATAATCCGGGATCTAGAGGATTGTTGTGATATATTTAACTTTATGTATCACATCACTGAGTACCTACGCATGATAGACGTAATCTGAGAAGAGCTGATATAATACACTAACTCTATTCTCCTCGTTCTCTTTCGTGATGTTCGAAGTGTAAGCCCACTCAGCGAGGCTAGCGCGATTCTTCCGTTGCCCCGCCATCTTGTCCAGGTGTATGATGTACTCCCGGCCCTCCTGCTCCAGCGCCTCAAGGTCAGGGTCCCGGCCCTGCGTGGCGACCACGAACACGGCCACGATCGCAGCCAGCAACACCGCGCCGCCGCCTATCTTTAACATGGTCTGAAAATGGGAGCAATCAAATGTTAGGAGACAATAGTTACTTGATAAAGATGGTAAAAAGAAGGATTAATATATTATACAATCCGAGGAATAAATACTTGAAATAAAGTCGCAATCGCAAAGATGCTTGAAATAAAATCGAAGTTATATTGCCTAACACTTATTTGTTCTGTCTTCTGTCGGTGAATGGAATGGTCTGTGCTATGCG
Organism: Lycaena phlaeas; assembly: GCA_905333005.2. NCBI lineage: Eukaryota > Metazoa > Arthropoda > Insecta > Lepidoptera > Lycaenidae > Lycaena > Lycaena phlaeas. The sequence continues at coordinate 14,795,930 of HG995167.1, read as the reverse complement.
TCTGCTTGTAAGAGACCTGCATTCGTTCGTCCAAGAAACCTGATTAATTTTCGAAATAAAGAGTTTACTGTGTATCGGCAACAACTGAAGTAGCTTAAAGCTATTATTATGTCTGATATAAAATTAGAATAATAAGGAAAAACTTATTTCCAAAGTCTGTTAGTAGCTGCTTTACTTGCATCTACTTTTTCTTAACCTTTAACCATTGTTTTTAAAGTGAAACTTCTTTAGAATCGTTGTGATTTCAAACCGGATGCAACGGAAGAAACGACAGGTAAGAGACACAAACACAAAAGAGCGAGAGGGCAAATGTCGGTGTGTATGTATATTGCACACTGTTTAATACTTGCTTGTATTTGAGCATTTAACGTGTGTTTCACTTCTATCGTATGTAAATCGCATACACACCTTTTTTTCCAATCCTCACCTTCAAAAAAAAACATTGTCTGAAACCTTAGATTAATATTAATAATCTGAGTCTGAAACTTAGTTTATAATAATTAAGACTTGTTGTTTAAACTAGATTCTAAGAAACCCGATTTACTAAAGGACTATTTCCAATGCACTTTTTGGCTTTCTCAATATGAGTTTATTAAATATTTATAAATCTGTGTAAACTAAGATAAAACATCACAAATCATCGCTGTTCATGCAAAAAATATTGAAAAACAATGAAAAAAATATTTATATTTCTAATGTCAATGTACAAATATGACCAATGACAAAAAAGGTTTTCATTGCTTATGCTAGCTGTAAGAGATGTGGAAAGATCAGAGAACTAATTAATATATTTTAACTAATAAGAAAATTTATTACTAAATCTAAGGAGTTTTATTGTTCTTTCTTATGGAAACTTTATGGCAAAGTTATCACTTGAGTATGATAAAACGAAAAGCAAAAGGGCAGTTTGTATGTTTGATAGTTCTTCACCGGACACTGGATATATACACTTTCATGAAGTGTATTTATTATCTACACTCGTATTATAAAGAGGAAAACTTTGTTTGTTTGTTTATTTGGTTGTAACGAATAGGCTCAAAAAGTACTGGTCCGATTTCAAAAATTCTTTCACCATTCGATAGCTACATTATCTACGAGTAACAAAGGCTACATTTTATTCTGAAAAAGAAAAGGGTTCCGTGAGATATTTGGGTTTTTCGGACACAAGGTGTAAAAAATCAACCAGAAAAGTTACTTATTTTGCGTACGCTGCCTAAACTATAAAAGATAGAACCATAAAATGTTATAATTAATTGTAGATCTTATAATTATCTACAAAAAAGTCTGCGACACGTTATACCTATCTATGTCGAGTGAGGCACAGTAACCATTTTTTTATTTAGATATTTTGAATTTTTTTGGACTACATTTAAACGCGTTTATTTTACTCATGCTTTGGATCCTTATCAAAATAAATTATTTCATCACTAAGTACAGTTTATGTAGATAATATTACGTCTCTGAATGATTAAAATTGGATGATCGGTTTTGAAGTTATGGCGAAATCTATCTATACTATATATCTACACTAATATTATAAAGAGCAAAACTTTGTTTGTTTGGTTGTAATGAATAGGCTCATAAAGTACTGAACCGATTTCAAAAGTTCTTTCACCATTCGAAACCTACATTATCCACGAGTAACATAAGCTAAATTTTATTCTGGAAAAAACAGGGTTCTGTAAGATATTTGGGTTTTTCGGACACGAGGTGTAAAAAATCAACCAGAAAAGTTATTTATTTTGCGTACGCTGCCTAAACTATAAAAGATAGAACCATAAAATGTTCTAATTAATTGTAGATCTTATAAATATCTACAAAAAAGTCCACGGCACACTATACCTATCTATGTCGAGTGAGGCACAACAACCATATTTTATTCAGAAATTTTGATTTTTTTGGATTACATTTAAACGAGTTTATTTTACTCATGCTTTTAATCCTTAAGATATGAAGCTAAAGAGTTTGTTTATTTGAACGCGCTAATCTCAGGAACTATCGGTCGGATTTGAATGAAACATTTCAGTGTTCGATAGCCCATTTATCGGTAAAGATATATCATCCCGCTAAGATCCCGTTGTAAATCTTACGAAGCTGCGGGCAACATCTAGTATATAAGCAGCACAGCAGCTATATTGCGCTTATATAATTTTCTTAGATTTTTTTCCGATCCTAACACAAGTTTTTATAAACTTACATCTGGGCTGGATTAAAGAAGTGTGATTGTTGAATTATATAATACTAGTTATATAATATATTTATCTATGATGATGGATTGATGGATGGATGGAATAATAAAATATATTTATATTTTATTTAGTGGTTTAAATGTATATCAGTCATAATAAATTAAACTGCATGTATTGTATACCCTTACTAAATAATCTTACGCTGTATCGCGGAATAAATAAACACAATCCGCAACGCATGATGGCTCTGGCGGATGCATATTATTTAAGACGAGAATTTGAAAGGATAGCTAATTGTTCTTAATATCATTAACCATAATTACAGTTTGCATAATCTTATTATTTTTGTTTCAGAGGCCATGGTGTGGTGCCGCGGACCGGAACGATACCGTCATATTTGTGCCTCATGTGAAAATAGCCTTTAAATATATCATCAGTAAGCACTATTATTACCTGCATAATACAAATGAAGCATCTAGAAACAAGTACCGAGACAAATTCGATGTTTTCGCTTGATTTGCCGAAACCAAACACTTATATTGCTAATTGATTTTCCTTTAACTTTCAGTTTGATAAAGGTTCCTGGTTAATTTCCCGGAGAAATACATACTAGGTATATACTTTTATAATACACATAAGATAAGCTAAGCTAAGCATAAGTCCACGCGAGTGACCCTATCAAAAACAAAACCATTTGTATAGTTCTGAATCTGTGTAATCATTACTTAAAAACTTATGTTACTTACTTATTACTTACTTATATATATATACTAGCGGACCCCACAGACGTTGTCCTTTAGATACGATTCGATAGTAGCAGTACAGATCAATAACCTAGATACCGACTGCAGCGCCATCTGCCGGTCTGATTTGTGAATCTAAACCATTCTCGAATCTCCACGAACACACACAAAAAATTTCATCAAAATTGGTCCAGTCGTTTAGGAGGAGTTCAGTCACATACACACGCACACAAGAAATATATATATATATATATATATATATATATATATATATATATATATATATATATATATATATATATATATATATATATATATATATATATATATATATTACTTATTACTTATTATCTAGCCCATTCAACGTTATAGCTTTTGGGACTTTAAAAATTACGTACAAATAAAAATACGCCTCTTTAATTGTAGGTAAAATTTGAACTAGCTATTCAAACTTCAAAGTAGGTATATAATACATTTGATATTATTACATACGCAATAAATAATTGGGCATGTAATATCAATTTCTCTCATACTTTTGCCAAAAAACTTAAGATGCCTAAGTATGTAATAAGCATACATACTTAACATTCTTTTAAATTATTTATACACTATTCTATAACTTTTTTTGCTATCCCTAACAATCCCTTTAATTATTAATAAAAAATAAAAAAATCACGACTGGTAAGATATTATTATAATAAACCAATATGGCCTAGCCGAATAGAAAAATAGTAGCAACAGGTTGTACACTAAAATGCGACATAAACCGGTTACGACATTATTAATAGTTAATATTTTTATAAAAAATTGCAGCGAATGAAATGTGATCCAGCAAATATCGATGAGATAAAACTCGTTATTTAATGCTAAACGAAGATACAATACTGGTTTGTGAATATAAAGCTAAAAGCCAATGTCGATGGCCGACATGCAATGCAAACTTCTTTTTAATCTTCTTATAATATTTTATATTGCAAGATTACATGCACTTTAACAAAGAGTCCATTCGAAGAGTTCGCGAAGAGTCAACATTGAACTAATACAGCTTTAATTTGAGAAATTGAATAATATCCTACTAATATTATAAATTATGCGAAAGTTTGTGAGGATGTTTGTTACTCTTTCGCGCAAAAACGACTGAATGGATTTTGATGAAACTTCATAATAATGTAGGTTATACATCAGATTGACACATAGGCTATAATTCATATCCGTATTCCCACGGGAATGCGGGGCGCTACTATACTATTTATAATTATGAAGTTTCATCAAAACCCACTCAGTAGTTTTTGCGTGAAAAAGTAAAAAACATCCTCACAAACTTTCGCATTTATAATATTAGTAGGATTATCCCGCTAAGATGCCGTTGTAAATCTTAGTTCACGCAGGCGAAAACTGCGCCAGTCACATGTGATTTTAATAAATAGTATTGAGTTCAAACGGAGCAGTTTAAAAATAACTTTATATGATTTGATCTTTTCAAGGGTTTTTTTCAATACTGACTGCTTTCTTCGCATCAATATATTTAATACTGAAACGAAATCACAAAAGCTATCTTCTACCCCTAAGAATACTAAAAAACCTATAAATACTTAAAACTTGTCCTATTTAGAAGAAAACTGGAGTACTCTCATTGGGCACACCATTGTCTTTATACGAATTCTTTCTCGCTGGTAAGTTCATGCACACACTTAAAATCGAAAGTCTAAACGGCTATCTTTATTAAAATATGCCAATATTTTAATGTGAAGACATTCCTATATTCATTTGTTTTTTTTTTTTGTTTTTTTTTTTTACAGTTTGGAGACATATAATAGGGAAGTAATGGGAAATAAAAAATACAGCTATGACTGAACTACGATGAGGAAGAATGTGTGTAAATAATAATGCGACCAGAGTTCCCATAACTGTCCAAAACGGCCTAGGTACGTTATATCTTATCAGCTCCTATAAAGTTATATATGTCTTAAATAACTGCTTTTAAGTAATTTAATTATTTAAAAAAAATATATTATAACCTTCCTCGGGCAAGGAAATATTTTTTATGATTAAAACCTTAAAAAATATTTGGGTGAAACTGAGTGTGCATTTTTTATATTAATGAGAAATATTTCCTTAACATTTAAATGTTTCTATAACTATCTGAGGCAGATGATGTCAATAAAGTAAAAATAATTATAGATATACTGTCAATGTTTTTTGCGGACATTTTATTTTCATAAGTCTGATAAGAATATACGTAACCAGATGCCCTAGCCATCTGGAATATACTTATACTATTTTGATGTGAAAGCTATATTATTGTAAAGTTTCAACAAAATCTATTCAATACATTTTGTGTGAAAGAGTTACAAACATACATCCATACATTCTTATAAACCTATGCATTTATAAATTTTAAAAGAAACTAAGTTTTTCGGGATAAAATGTAGCCTATGATATAATCCAAGGAATAAGCACTTTTGCCGTGAAAAATCAACAAATACATTTTTTTTTAATTTATGCATTTATCATATTAGTTAGATATTAAAACATACAAACAAACTCTTCAGCATAATATATTAGTATAAGATTTCTTTTGCTATATTAAAATGCCTTAAATAAACTAATAACATAATCCTCGTAATCTTTTGAAGTAATTAAGATTTAAATAAAATAGTCTTCACGAGATAATTACTAGCATTGTTCTATAAGTGGCATTAATTTAAAATAATTATTACTGACAGTATAGCACAGTTTATGATAAGGATTTACTTTGTCGGATTATAGCTTTGAGTGGCTAGTGACTACAGATTTAATATATTCCAATTTTTTTTAGTCTATTGTCCAAAATAACTTAATAATTAATAATATATACTGAATATATTTTTTTTATATTAGTTGAATAGGCAAAGTGGCAGACGTGCCAGCTGATGATAAGTAGTCAAATTCACTCATGAAACCTTTTCTTTATGTCACAGTGGAAATGCTTTCACACCATACCAGGGCCTCGGGTAGGCTGGCGTGCGTGGGGACTCGCATTGGGATGCACTACCCCGCTAAAACCACTGCGAATGCCTTCAGCCGCTTTGTGATGGTCCCAGGGATTGCCCGGCCGCTATTAAGCTGTCCCCACAACGTAGTGACTAGCTGAGCCCGGGTACCCAGAGCCCGACACGAGCAAAGGGGTGTTACTCGAAGCGCAGCCTCCCACGCACCCCCATTTGCGTTCACGTCATGAACAAGCCTTTTTTTTTGAAGACGCAGCGGAAATCATTTACGACCATACCAGGGCCTGGGTAGGCGCGCTGGCGTGTGTGCCCTACCCCACTAAAACCGCAGCGTGAGCCTTCAGCCGCTATATTTGAGGGACCAGGATCTGTGCAGGCGACGGGATACCCTCAGCGACAGACTGGTCCCGGCAAAACCAAATTTTCCTCAATAGGGGAACTGCCCGGCTGCAATCATGAACAATCCTAGTTTACCTATAACTATTCTCAATATTTTATGTCTCAGGACAGAGAATACATAAATAAGTTGCCTATCCTTACATAAGATGTTAAGTCTCGGTACCAGTAATTACACTGCTTGTCTTGCCCTTCACTCCGAAACACAGCAAAGCTGTTTCACGGCTTGTGTAACAGAATGATTCACCGGGAGATTTAATTTGAAGCCTGATGGTACTCAAGCCGCCGAGAGCGAGGCGCGCCGCGCCAACTCATATTAAAAAAGAAATTAAGCCTTTATAGCCTTACTTGATAAATGGTCTAACAAACACTGAAAGAATCATTGAAATCCGACTAATAGTTCTTGAGATTAGCGCGTTCAGACAAACAAACTCTTCCCCTCTATATATTAGTATGAGATGAACTAACACATTGAAAATGTTATCTTAGTGGCTTGATGCCTTTACCGATCAATTATTGTGTAAGACCGCTTTAATGTACATTACGAAAGGATGTTTACAAAAACAGATGAGAATTTAGTAACGATAATGAGAATTGTATTATTACCAACACGCAATCGTCCAGAACTTTCCGGATTTATTTTCTACGATATTCTCAAGACACGTTGAAATTTAAGCCAGTGTACCTGCCGTTAGGTCAATAAAGCTCTAGGGTAGTTACCACATGCATACCGTGGAATAGCCGTGGTATCAATACCGGGTTGCTAAAGATAATAATGAGAGGTATTGTAGACTATTCCCACCATGGTTCAGGCCTTGTCGTGGAGGGGGGGACTTAGTAGCCTAGGGTATGCCAACACCTCGAGCCGAGGGGGCTCTTTGTATTCCTCTTGTCAAAAGAGGATGCTAAAAGAGCAGGGGGCAAGGGGTGACTATCGGAACCTCACTGCATTGTACTGTCCCAACGTTGGGAGGGGTGTTCTGTGGTGCGGGACAACCCCTCTGTGGAGTGTGGAGAGAGTGGAGAGTATTAACAATTACTTATTTACAGGTTACCAAGTATTGCTTAGTTGGTGGTATCCAAGTCAAGCGACAAGCGATACGCGCGCTTCATGATTACTATCATGTGGATCGAAGCTTCAACTCTGATTACCAAATCACTTCTCGTTGAGTGTATTTTGTGAATTTATATAGTTTTCGGTTCTAACTATTCTAGGGGCTAAGAGGCTAGGTGTTTTTTTTTTTTAAAAAAGCACATATAGGCGTGACCGCCTGACCTCCGTACCACCCCGTTACCTGGCACTAGACATGTACCTCATCGTATGCGTACCACGCGAGTAAACGTAAAATGTTTAAAAAAACTTGTTTTAAAATAGAATCAAATTTAATTTTAGAAGTATCTGCAAATGTCTTTCAAACTAGGAACAAATTACATTTAAAGTGAAAACTTTTTGTCTCAAAACTTTGGTAGCGCTAATCACTTAACATTATGTGAACAAGTTTATTTACCTGAAGTTTATGTAATCTGGGTATAATATGGACAAAATACAAAAATAGAAAATATAACCTAACCACTCTATTTATAAAAATTACATATTCCTACTAATATTATAAATATGAAAGTTTGTAAGAATGTATGGATGTATGTTTGTTAATCTCACGCAAAATCTACTGAATTGTTTTTGATGAAAACTCATACAACTAGATAACATATAGGGTATAATTTATTCCAGTACTCCCACGGGAATGGGACTTGTACGAGGGTAAAGCCGTGGGGTACTGTTTGTAATATAAGTATTTACTATTTATTACAACCTCTATGTTTATATTATGAGTTTATGAGCTACAAGTTCTGACAGCGGCAGTTGATTTGGTTGAATATTAAATCTGGATCTGGAACATTATCTTAAAAATATTTCCCAGACAGTAGGTTTCTTTCTTAATTAATTTTAAATTAAGTACTTAAAACTATATACGATGACCGAATTTATATACGGCCGGTTTTAAAAGGAGAATAACGTAAACTTATTTTTTAGAGCTATAAGTCACATATATAAAGAGCAAGGTATGTATTACTTATAATATAAACAAATAGGTTAAAACATAGTTGTTAATATTGTAAGAGAAAGTTATGGACAATGCAAAGAATATAAAGAAAATGTTTAAAAAATCAACATACCGCTATTGAGGAAAATGTCAAACTTTACTGTTATATGTTAAGAGAAAGTAATACACAGGATTCAGTTACATTACAATTCATAATAAATACATTGTAATACATACCTTGTATTTTTTCTGAACTGTATTAAACGGTCACTACTATGTATTATGAGGTGTATCGCGACGGCCAGTCGACGCCGTTGGTCGGACGTAGACTGAACAGTCTACATTCGGTCACCACCACCACTAACTTGATGCTTGTACAGTATATCAATTAGCATATAGTTTTTAAACTATTACACAATTATTTGCCTTCCTCGCTCATCATAAGAGACAGTTTCGTGTGTACAATTAATGTGTTCGTTTGCTTGTTTCGGCCAATCATCATTTGAATCCAATTGCACGTCATGATTTGTTTATTTTATGTTAGCTTTTTAAGTCTCCAGTGCTGCATGGATTAGTGAGTACCGATTCGATAAATCCCTGAAATAGGGTGAAGTTTTGAAAGAAAGATGGACTATATTAGAACCTATACGACTCTTCTTCTTCAATTTCTATCAGTTTTATTTAGAATTTAGCTTTGACTTTAAATATTGCATATTATAAAACTTACTTGATGAATTTTAAGATTTAAAATCGCTTCTAGAATCTATCCCAATCACATTAAGGGAACGAGTGGTACGAAATACAAATCACCAAATTCTTATTTTAAAACAAATTAAACTATTATTTTATTTCATTATTATTATGCAGTATTTCAGTATATGCATGTCGTCTAAGAATATAATATCATGTTCATAAACTACATTTACGATGGAAAATGTATCATTTTTTATGTTAGTTGGAAGGAAAATTTGCAGGCGCATTTTACAGCAACCATGGTCTTTTTTTGTCTCAGTGGAAATGATTTCGCGCCATACCAAGGCCTCGGGTAGGCACAGTGGCGTGTGTGGGGACTCACTTTGTTGTGCACTACCACACTCGCACCACTTAGAACATATTTTTAACCCAGAGCTCACGAGTCAGTCTCGCACTCATCTGTTTTATATGCGTCTGATATATATTAGGTACTAGCTGTTGCCCGCAGCTTCGCCTGCTTTAACTAAGATTTACAACGGGATCTTAGTACGCAAAATAACCCTATTTTTATCAGAATAAAATTTAGCCTATGTTACTCGTGGATAATGTAGCTTCCGAATGGTGAAAGAATTTTTGAAATCGGTCCAGTACTTTTTGAGCCTATTCATTACAAACATAGAAACATACAAAAATAGGTACAAATCTTTCCTCTTTATAATATTAGTGTAGATGTAGATATACATTATTACCATTAGCTCTGCTAGCATCTCTTTTTACGCTAATATTAAAAAGCCTATCATTTCATTAAAAGGCTAATAAACGCATAAACGTGCTTTTTCTAAAACTAGTTTCCAATATAAGCATAAACTCATTTTACCTTTACGAGACTCTAGGTAAATATAGAGGGATTGTTATCAGTTGTTACAGTTTTATCTCAGGAAGTAGTTATTGTGTCAAGGAGCTAACTGTACGTTTAGAATTAATTATTAATATTAATAAGAATCAACATTACACGCTTACTTATATATTTATAGTAGTTGCTATTATTGTACAGTGAAATGAAAAAGTTTTGACTTTATTAATAGTTAGCTGGTGTCAGAAGATTAAAAAAAAAACGCTTAAGTATTTGCTTGTCAAAATTAGATTGAAAAAAAAAAAGTGTTTATCCTTACTAATAATATTGAAATGCATATGTAACACTTCACTATAATTTATATTTGAAAGACTTGTTCCGTTCGGAAAGATATAAGTTTTATGCGTTTGTTAATAATTAGGTAAATCATAAATGTGATTCCCGTAGGAACTTTGCAATTGCATAGAGTGTAGCTTGTGTCCTAATCCAAGGTATATAAGCGAACATAATTTTCAATTTCAGCCAAATCGTAGGGAAACGAAAGAGCAACAAACATCCAAACCCACAAACTTTCACATTTTTAATATTTGTAAGATTTGCGAATAAAATATATTTTGTTTTATAGTTTTATTTATTTTTATAAATATTTAGTATCATAATAGTTTTATATTAGTTTATATTTTAAGAAATCGACTCTCATGTTCCACATTATATAAAGTTTCGCAAGAATCGTGAAAACATGGAAAAGACACGTTACCATTTCCATTCCATTTACCACGATTGCCAATCAATGCTTGACCGTTGAAAAGTAAGTAAAACCCGCGTAGTTACAAAAGATAACACAGAACAGAAACAAATAAGAGCAAGCAAATTTAGGTATTCGAGGGTTGGTTGGTTGGTATATCAATTGTCAGTTTTTCACAGAAAAAATATATGTTAATATGATAGGCAAATTTACCTACCGATTGAGCTTAAAGGCCTTAAAGTCTAGACCTTTCAAAGAAAAAAAAGAAAAAAAAAATCAGCCACATGATGGTGTGTGGTCAACGTCGCATTAACACAGCCTAGTTGGAACTAGCCCAAGCAACTCATTTGTTTGCGTTGCTCATCCTGAGACATAAGATTACGAGTAATTACACTGCATGTGTCTATGTGTTGCCCTTCCCTCTTCCTACAGAAGTATGTTGCCCGGGAGAGACTAGCAAGTTGGTGGTGCCTATCCCTCCACAGCGCATCCCTCCCACCAGCCCCTCTATACAAGTGGCAAACGCTCCGAAGCTCAGTTGCAATAAACGCTAAAAATTTTAACGTCATAGGATGATCCAACCGGATCACCCAATTTCCGATGACGCATAACGGTCACTAGGACCATTAGCATAGATCCAACCGAAAAAAAAAAAAAAAAAAAAACGCTAAAACTATAACGCCAACCGATTTTGTAACAACCCTATTATAATATATTGTTACAAAATCTTATACAAACGTTTATTCAGACACGTATATAGTTTTGTTTGTAAAAACGTCTAAAAACGTATGTACTTCGTCACCCCTAGACGAGTGGCATAAACGCTAAACGAATAGAATAGAATACATATTGTATGGGAATAGTACTAGCTTACGATATTACAAAAATCGAGAAATATTATAATGATAATATTCGTTTTAAACGAAGTACGGACGTTGTTAGACGTTTTTACAAACAAAACCTTATACTTTGTGTCTTAGTAAACGTTCCTCAAAAATTTTGCAGCAACCCTATTTGGAGTTAGCGTAAAACGCAACTGCATAGAATCGTTTGCCACTTGTCTAGAGGGGCAGGTAAGTGAAATGCCATTATTTAAATAAGTACAAATTTTATTTTCATATTTTATTTTAATACTTATAATGTTAAATGGCTGTGACTGTACATCGCTGTCTGTCGGTAGGTGTGCTCGCTGACTCACGCTCCACGTGCAGTGGAGTATGCTGCGTATCAGTTATCTTATTAGGATTCCGTCCACGGTGACAACTAGATAAGCGGTTAAGCTATTTCCAAATAACAACGCGGTTAATGTATTTTTGATTTAAAAAAAAATCATTATTTGTAAATGTATTAGCGTGTTCATTTTCGACTATGATTGTTTATTTATTATCATATTTTTCACTGTCTAAGAATACTTTGTTAAAAAAAGACAAAAAATGTTTTGTGAAAATAGTTTTCCAGGTAGAAAAATTAAACTGTTTAAATTACGTATACAAGTATTTCCTCCTGTCCCAGTTCGTTAGAATATAATATGATGAAAAATAGCAAAACATTCACGTAGTTAACTTAATTAGCTTACAATATTATAAATTATAATTAATTACAGCGCAAGGTAAAAGGTAATCTACACTGCCAAAAATCAAATGCCTCTTCTTATCTTTCCCATTATAATTTTATAAATAATATATCTAATATATCTATGGACGCTTTTTACACCACGTCAATCTGGTCCCGTGGTAAGTACTCGAAGAGACTTGTGTTACGGGTACCAGACAACGGAAATACATATATTTAATACGTTTTATGTTAATAATTATATTTAAGATTTTTATTATATAATACACATATTTAATACACATCCATGACCCAGGAACACAAAAACTTTTTTTTGTTCCCCGGCGAGATTCGAACCCGCAACCTCCGGCTTGAGCGCCACCGCGCTAACCACTGAGCCACAGAGTCAAACAAAAAATAAACAGCTGTAAAAGAACATCTGCTGCATGCTGCTGTATGCATCCCTGAATCGTCATCATCTCGTTATCAGTGACATCCCAGGGATGGTGGCCGTAGTCTAAGAGTTCGGGATGTAATTTAGAAACAGCATAACTGTCTGGCTAGTTTGCTACCCGATTCTGACACAATCATTTATTAGTGCGTGATTTTATGAAAAAAATGTAAATAGAATTATGCCATTTTCTTTGAGATTGGGCTGACCCAATGCAGGCTGGTGAACTTTTTGACCTTCAAAGATTTCATCAGACAGGCTTTCCAGAAAATATTCATTCATATTTCTTCGAAATAAGGTTGTAAAAATAATTGAAATCGTTCAATATATTTGATCCATCGATCGTCAAAGGTATGCCGTATATCCAAGTCGTTCAGGCAAGTCGCTTATTAAGGACGCGTTTACAAACTTGATAGGTACAGAATCGAACAACTACATTGAAAAAGTCACGCACACAAGCGCACCCGCGCAATACGCACGCTTGCGTGCGGGAATAATAGTCAAGTAAACGGATTTGATACTTTACAAATATTTGTTATTTTGATTATTTATAACACAAAATTATATTTTATTTCTGTTTGTTTTTACTATTTATCTTTTTACTTAGAATTAGTATATTAAATATATTATTATATATGTAATAAATAATTATATATTATAATGTGTAAGTAAACTGATATCTGTAATTCACCTTGAGAGGAGGGAAAGTCATAATTGCCACGCTGAGCAGGCGCATTGGCAGTCGCAGATGATGATGAAGTCGCATCGGCAGCTCTGCTGCCTGATCCGAGTGGCACGGGATCGATCGTCTTGACGTTTATTGAGGGGGGCCTATGTTCGGCAGTGGATGGATGAAATTTGATGATGATGACGATGATGATATCTATTTGTTTGCGAGTGGAAAGGGATCGATCGTCTTGGTGTTCATTGAGGGAGGCCTATATTCAGCAGTGGATGGATGAAGTTTGATGATGATGACGATGATGATATCTATTTGTTTGCGAGTGGCAAGGGATCGGTCGTCTTGGTGTTCATTGAGGGAGGCCTATATCCAGCAGTGGATGGATGAAGTTTGATGATGATGACGATGATGATATCTATTTATTTGCGAGTGGCAAGGGATCGGTCGTCTTGACGTTTATTGAGGGGGGCCTATGTTCGGCAGTGGATGGATGAAATTTGATGATGATGACGATGATGATATCTATTTGTTTGCGAGTGGAAAGGGATCGATCGTCTTGGTGTTCATTGAGGGAGGCCTATATTCAGCAGTGGATGGATGAAGTTTGATGATGATGACGATGATGATATCTATTTGTTTGCGAGTGGCAAGGGATCGGTCGTCTTGGTGTTCATTGAGGGAGGCCTATATCCAGCAGTGGATGGATGAAGTTTGATGATGATGACGATGATGATATCTATTTATTTGCGAGTGGCAAGGGATCGGTCGTCTTGGTGTTCATTGAGGGAGGCCTATATTCAGCAGTGAACGGATGAAGTTTGATGACGATGATGATATCTATTTGTTTGCGAGTGGCAAGGGATCGGTCGTCTTGGTGTTCATTGAGGTAGGCCCATTTTCGGCAGTAGACGGATTTAGGCTGATGGTGATGAAGTCGCATCGGCAGCACTGCTGCCTCATTAGAGTAGCACGGGATCGGTCGTCTTGGTGTTCATTGAGGGAGGCCTATATTCAGCAGTGGATGGATGAAGTTTAATGATGATGATGATGATGATGATGAAATCTATTTTTTTGCGAGTGGCAAGGGATCGGTCGTCTTGGTGTTCATTGAGAGAGGCCTTTATTCAGCAGTGGATGGATGAAGTTTGATGATGATGATGATGATATCTATTTGTTTGCGAGTGACAAGGGATCGGTCGTCTTGATGTTCATTGAGGGAGGCCTATGTTCGGCAGTGGACGGATTTAGGCTGATGATGATGAAGTTGCATCGGCAGCACTGCTGCCTCATTTGAGTATCACGGGATCTGTCGTCTTGACGTTCATTGAGGGAGGCCTATGTTCGGCAATGGACGGATTTAGGCTGATGAAGTCGCATCGGCAGCACTGCTGCCTCATTAGAGTAGCACGGGATCGGTCGTCTTGGCGTTCATTGAGGGAGGTCTATGTTCGGCAGTGGACGGATTTAGGCTGATGATGATGAAGTGGCATCGGCAGCACTGCTGCCTCATTAGAGTATCACGGGATCTGTCGTCTTGACGTTCATTGAGGGAGGCCTATGTTCGGCAATGGACGGATTTAGGCTGATGAAGTCGCATCGGCAGCACTGCTGCCTCATTAGAGTAGCACGGGATCGGTCGTCTTGGCGTTCATTGAGGGAGGTCTATGTTCGGCAGTGGACGGATTTAGGCTGATGATGATGAAGTGGCATCGGCAGCACTGCTGCCTCAGCATAGCATGGGATCGGTCGTCTGGGCTTTCATTAAGAGAGGCCTATGTTCGGCAATGGATCGATTTAGGCTGATGATGATGAAGTCGCATCGGCAGCACTGTTGCCTCAGCATAGCACGGGATCGGTCGTCTTGGCGATCATTGAGGGAGGCCTATGTTCGGCAGTGGACGGATTTAGGCTGATGATGATGAAGTCGCATCGGCAGCACTGCTGCCTTAGCATAGCACGGGATCAGTCATCTTGGCGTTCATTGAGGGAGGCCTACGTTCGACAGTGGACTGATTTAGGCTGACGATGATGATGATGATGATGATGATGATTATGATGATGATGATGATGATGATAGGTGAGCAAACGTCGAGAGAGAACGTCTTCCCACCTGGTTATAATGACCAACCAACATTTCGTCTACCTATGTATATGAAATAAACCAATTCCATAAAAATATATTGTGGTAAAAAAAAATATTATAAAGTATCAAATCCAATCCAAAGTATCCAATATCAAAAATAAATCGCGATGTTTTTTGTGTCGAATTGCTGCTGACAGGCGACGCAGTGTCCACCCAGAACCGCGGCCGAGCGCGGACTGAGTTCTCATTTCAAAAATGTAAAAGAAATCGAGAAAGAAACAACGATAAAATAAACCTTAATGCAATGGAATAACATTCATCTTTAGTAGCAAAATTGGTAAAAAAATTAGTTATCTTCTTTATTTTTTTTAAGACTATTTTTAGCATTTTTGGGTTATTTTCTTGTCCTTTATTTAAAATTGAACATATTTCCCTGCTCCTACTATATTTTAAAAACCTTAATAAATGTGGATATAAGACCAAAGGGGTACCGTAATTCTAATCGATTTCGTTCGTTTCATGGAAAATGGTAATGGAAGAACGTTGATTACTATATAAAAAAGCAACATTTATCAAAAAAATATGCGTTACCCTTGTAGATAAAGAACCATTCTATATGAAATAAATAATTTTTATATATGATTTTGTGTACTTTTGTTACAAACGGTACAGAAAAACACCATAATTTCGTCTGATTCGTAAACGCGTCCTTAATTAGTTTTCGCGGGTCACCGGCCTGGGGTCAACAACCTGCCGCATGTGGTCATGTGACATCATGCATTTTTGTGACATCATACTATATTCGCCAGTACACCAGTGTGCGGTAGCCCTCCTGCTTCATTAGTGATAGGTTTAAATTTCGCAAGATATCTATTATATAAATTAATTTGCTAAATAGAAATAAAAATTGTAGAATAATCATACTCTTGGCAAGAGAGATCGATAGTCAATCCTTTGGGCGAATTTCTAAAAATATAAAATTTATTTTATTTAAAAATATAATATATTAAAATATTATTTCTTACTTTGAATATCCGTATCATACTATTAATTATATTAAAGTTATTTTTATTATTTAATGCTAGGAGATCCCCGCGGTTTCACCCGCGTACGAGAAATACAAGTGGAAGTACGGTGATAAATTATAGCTTATGCACTATTCTAATGTTTAATTAATCATTGCAAAGTTTCTTCATTGGTAGTTTTGCGTGAAAGAGTAACAAATATACGTATTTTATACATTCTCACAAAGTTTTCGTCTATAACATAATTAAAGCGCCATCTATCACAAAATAAGTAAATTAATAAGTACCATTTCTTAGTGTTTATTTTGTATAGTGAATAGTAGATGTCACTACAAATCACGATTTACATTTTTTTTATAGGCCCTTAAGTTATATAAATATGTTCTACATAGTTAATGTCTTTTTCATCAACTACGTTAATAATGAAAAGTTACAAAGTATAAATCTTGATCACAATCATTGTTAATAAATTTCAGATTAATATATTTTCTAGATATGCTAGTAGTTCTTTTATTCGGTCAACAGATGGCGCTACACATATTACTGTTATTTTCACAATTATTATTTTAAGAAATATTTGCTTGCATGAGGAAAAATGTGTAATAACAAATTACATGATTTTATAAAATTAAAATAAATGTAATTAGTTATAAGGAAAACTAAAACAATTTACTCCTCACGTGCTGAAACACGTATAATTAAAGTAAATTATATTTATTTCGAAAAGTGACTGTATTTGATTAATAATTAGGTAATTATTACATCAAAATCAGACATTTTATGAAAACGTTATAAAAGTACGCCTAACATCTTGTTTCCTATTCCAAGGTGGAGAGACAGATTAGCAAATGCTCAACATGTGATTAGACGAGTCTCGGGCTATTATGCCAGCCAAGTAAATGTTGCCCTTCCCGAAACATGAGATCGGGATGTCGTTCATTTTTACGCTCAGTGACTCAGGTCAGCTCAGTACTTGCGCTGATAGATACAAACAAAGCTAAGCATCACCGCCACTATAGCTTCGCATCATCATCATCATCAGTCTTTATCAGTCCACTGCTAAACATAGACGTTCCTCAATGAACGCCGGCTACTGCACGGACATCCTATTCCCACCTGGTTAATGGCCGATCAACATTTCCGTCTACCCAAACGCCGCCCGCACTCATGACCTATTGGCCCATTGGCCATCTGCTCCTTTGTGTGTGTGACAAACGCACTACCACTTTAACGCGCTTATTCTTAATTTAATAACGATAACTTTAGTTCGCTGGTGAAGGTCTTCGTTTTCAATCATATCTGCCCAGCATAGCGCATTGAGCTACGGCAAACTAAGTTTATTATACTGTCAAGGAATTTTATGTTCCTAAAAAGGGACAGAAAAGATATGGAGCTATCTTACCATCTTACTCATTCAGGTAGGCATTCATGGACACTGATACAATCAAAGATATATTCCCAAATTATGTATATAGACTAGCGTTCATCATTAACATAAAGCTCTAAAACACTTTGCTTATCTCTTGTTTAAAAAACTAATACAGAGCTGATCTAAAATAGACAGAGGCAATATTGAAAAACGATGCAATTTAGTATAAATATAATATTTAAGTAGAACATCATTACGCGGGCGTGATTACGGTCTACGGTGCAATCATATGATTGTAAAACGTTTCAAACGCAGCATTATCATCACGACATCAGGGTCATCAGTCACTACAATTTATATGTGTTAGGTTATTTTTATTGTTAGTAGACTAGGCAAACTAGCAGGCCGGGTGAGTGGTCAAAAATAACAAACATAAACAAGTTTTCCCACGCGACAGGGAAATCATCCACACCAATCCTCAGACGTAAGGTGATAAGTCTAAGATTTTTTTTTCAATAACTCTCTTTTTCTCGGATGGAGCAATGCTAATGGCCCTAGTGGCCTTAATGCTTTATCGGATGTGAGGCGAACCGGTGGGCTTTACCATTGGGTGAAGATGGAAGGTTGCTCCCGCCAGCCGTGATGTGTGCCCGCGGCTTGATGGCGTTGGGTTTGTTACCAAATGACTCTCTATTGTCTATTTCTTTTGACGTATTTCAAGTGTATGTAAAATATATATCATTTGATTTCATGTGGTGTCTGATTTTCCGAAACAATAATAACTGTTGATTGAGTTGATTCATGAAATGAAACAATATCGGTTGGACGGTTGGGTGGGCGCGCCCCATCGCCCCACCATACTTACAATACACTCCATCAGGCTACATATAGACTAATGGTGACAAACAATAGTCGCTTATAACAACTTCCTTTTCCTACAATCTCTTTCGCTAGCTCACTGGGGTCTAGCTTAGCTATAAATCGTTACGAAAACTAGTCACACAACACATAAATATGATACAACCATCTAAATAGGTAGCAACTATTATCTTCCATTTTATTACTAACTGACACGTAGGTAAGGATGTTAGTTATAAATCGTGTCCTCCAAATTTTAAGACGCAAAGCACCATGCCTCTTCCTCGACTACCTACTAGCCTTACTATCCTGATGATGATGATGATGATGATGATGATGATGATGATGATGATGATGATGATGATGATGATGATGATGATGATGATGATGATGATGTAATCCCGGCCGATTTCGCCACGGCGACTGTCTTTAATTCCGGTTTTGCCGTTGACGGGCTCTCATGTGGCTTATGTAGCCAATATTGTTTGTAAAAATCCTCGCACATTTCGGGCCTATACTATCTTATTAATATTATAACGCGAAAGTTTGTAAGACCTTAAAAAAAAATGTGGTGTCATGGGACACCAGGTTCCTACCTGTTCTAAGTTCTTTCGGCTAAAAAGGAAGGTATTATACACTACTCGCTTGTGTATGCGACTGTCGCGCCTGCGCACGTCTCATTTAACGCTTTTATTCCACGCACTTTTTCTTACGGTTTTACTATCACATTTTTTTCAGTTCGGTCGCGCAGCAAAAAAGTAAGGAACTTCGTTTTATATGATGGTTATTCTTTCACGCAAAAACTACTGAATGGATTTTGATGAAACTTTACAATAATATAGCTTACACAATATGAAAATTTAACATAGGCTATTTATTATTTATTCCTATACTCCCATGAACTCCACTCCCGAAAGTAAAACCGCGGAGCGATTGTAATGCTATAAAGCAGTAGATTGCATGTAATGTTAATTAATCGTTATTACTTTTTATATAATTACGTCTCAGTAACAGGAGACGCAAGTAATTTCTGGGACCGAATACCTGCTAAATTCACGTGTCGGAAGAAGAATAGAGACTTCATGAATTGTATCTAGAATGATCTAGAAGAGACTAAAGAGACATCCCTAAAGTAAAGGACGAATGAATTCAAAGGCGCATTGTAGCTTAACTACAGATTTGTATTTTCCGCTAGAACAACAATGAAATATCAAACTGTTATTAAATCTGTTGACGTATGATGAGAGGCATGCAACCTCTCTCTCTTTCTATTTAAGAGCCTTGCTCTTATCGGTGGAGTATTCGCCCCTCATTTCTCCTCTTCGCCAACACCTTCACTTCCTCATATGACATATCACATAGCCTGTACTTGTTCCATATAAGCTCTCCTCGGTCTACCTCTTCCTCTTTTTCCTTCAATTCTTCCTTCTATGATATTTTTTTATAAATGAGTCATGTCGTATCAGGTGACCAATCATGTGCATATGCATGCCAGCAGCCCTTATACGTCCCAAGCTGTCCTTCTCGAAATTAGGCGAGGAGTGTGACTGCTAATATTCTATTGTTATTTTAATAAGGCTACACATAATAACGTGGCTAGCTCTTGAGGCAGGACCGTGAATATGTAGGCGACACAATAGACTTTACAACATTATTAGAACTAGTCTATAGGCTATATAATGTAGTAATACTTTATAATGTAGGCAAGTATAGAACTTTACTGGACTGCACTACAAAATGTCATAAATTAAAAAAAATGTATACTATATTTTGAAAAGAGCGACCCAACAAAATTTTGGTGGTACTATTTTAAATAAAAAAATTGACTTTGACTTTCACTAGAAGAAATATTTTATTCGTTGGTTTCTTTGTCTGTCAATGTTTAACGGGACAATGTAAACAGAATTTATTTTATAACAGGCGGAGCTCGTCGCTCAGTGAAAACAACCACTAGAGTCGATCCATCAAGTTAAGCTACCCTTGCCAGCGTTGGTTCGTGGATGGTTGACCATCTATACTTAGCGAAACTGCTGCGTGCGTCGGAAAGCATGCTGAGCCGTTGGTCCCCGCTGTTATTCGTGGATATTTGACAGTATTTACCGACCCTCACGAGCACGAATGTCTGACAACGAGTCTACCCAGTAGAGACCGCGTTTAGGTAGACGAAGCAGATGGGATGATGATCTCCGTTCAGTGTTGAATTCGATTTGCATAGAATTCTTCGCTTTGGCGTCCATTGAGTTAAAATTCAGCAGTGGACGGATAGAGGATAATGATGATGAAGATGAATTTTGACCACTACATGTGTCTGCTAGTAGCATAGTTATATTTAATTGAAAGCAGTTGTTCTAGCAGTAAGTAGCTCTAAAGTACAATTTATCAAAATTGATTCAGTAGTATAAGGCCTTGTTGGCTTAAAAAAGATTAAAGTTATGATTTAAATTAGAGTTTACACGTTTTAAATGTGCAAAGGATAAAAAAATATATTTTGAAAATCCAAATGAATATTTAAAAATGGCGAGGAATTTCCACTCCATATCAAATATGGGTCTCGTATATGCGTTCAAGTGCTCACTCCGATTTTCATCTTGAAAATTCGCAACGGAAAATCGAGAAAAACGTTAATACCATTTTGAATTAATATTTTATGAACCAGGAAAAGAAATAGAAAAAATATACGGGGAAAAAGAAAATCCGGTCAAACTCGGGTCAAGGTTTCATTTCAATTATGATATGGTTTCTTATTTACCTGGAATACTTGAATACATTTAGTAATTGGATACGGGAACAGTAGCTACAACATAGATTCGAACATAATGCGAAAGTAACTCTGTCTGTCTGTTACGCTTTCACGCCTATACCAGTGAACCGATTTTGATTAAATTTGGAACATAGATAGATTAGAGCTTGAGAAAGGACATAGGCTACTTTTTGTCGCGAAAAAAAGCCTAGGGGGTTTAAGTAGGGAATAAAAGTTTGTATGGAAGTTCGTCATTGTATATAGAAGATGACGCCATAAAACTTTGCATTTAGGCACTTTATAAGAATTAAATAACCATTAATAATTGTTCCACCGTTTTTTAAATTTTTAGTTTTTTTAACCTATATGGGCATGAAAAAGGAGATGAAAGTTCGCAGAGTAGTTCAAAAAAATCTGTGTGTGTTTACTATACGAACGTACGGTATAGTAAGTGTACTGCGGTACTCCGAATTTAACGCGAGCGAAGCCGCGGGCAACAGCTAGTAATATATAAAATAAATAGTGGAAAAAGTGTAAATAAGTTTCATTGTAGTGGATATAACATAAATTTCCATCGAGGAGTGACGGTACATTCAATCAGTTATATGAATAGAATAGAATAGCATACTTATTGTACGAGGGGCGTTCAATGTATTCTCGGTATCGGGGTGATTTGCTAATAATATGGGTAATCTAATTATCTCATTTACTAATGACACTATCTGAGGGTATAAATATAAAATTTCACTAATTTACGTTCATTAGTTCTAACAAATGTATTGAGGGTCTAGGGGACTACATTAAAAAATAGAATTTTTCCAAATTTTTCCGAGTTTTCTTTCATGCCTAATCCGAGAATACATTGAAAGCCCCTCGTATGGGAATGACGCTAGCTTACGACTACTAGCTTTTGTAATTTGATGGTACGAGCGTAATTAGGAAAACCTGTGATTACATAAATAAGTGTTTAGCGAAAAGCGTGTAAGAAGCCTAATTTATCTGACCTGCTGATTTAAAAAAAGGTAAAGACAGACTGACAAATGACACCTGATAGTAAGTGCTCGAGTTCCCCTATGAACATAAAACTAGTATTTAGACGGGCAACTCATTTACGTGTTGCCTATACCAAGACATAAGATGTCTCGGGGCCAGTAATTACACTGCCTGCCTGCCAGTGTTGCCCTTCTCTCCGAAACAGGTATTTCATGGAAGAAGCAAGCGGGATAGTAGTACCCGTGTAGAAGGGACCCCAGCTCTGCGCAACCCACCGACCGGTAGCTTGGCTGACAACCATATGCAACAAAGGCGTAGCTACCTTTATGTCAGCGTTTTCAATGATATGCGAGTTGTGTTTTTAAAATTTTATAAGTTTTGTTAGCATATAAGTTGAACAAGAAAAGTCGATGGTATATAGTAATAAGTATTAAAATGGTTGAAGAGCAGCATAGAATGGCTTACCCACTACTCCAAATGTTCAGTGACCCAAGAAAGGAGTATTACAATGGAGACGT
Source organism: Lycaena phlaeas (assembly GCA_905333005.2). NCBI lineage: Eukaryota > Metazoa > Arthropoda > Insecta > Lepidoptera > Lycaenidae > Lycaena > Lycaena phlaeas. The sequence continues at coordinate 14,773,006 of HG995167.1, read as the reverse complement.
CCCTGCAGTGTATTATACCCGCTTATCTCAAAACCACGAATATGGTATTCACCATTGTTTGAGTGTATGGGAATGTATAATGCCTCTGAACGTGTGTATGTGAGTTGTGACGAACTCTCAAACGATTTTCACGATGTTTGTGTTCAAAATGTTATGTCCGGACAATGTAAATTATATTTATAATTGAAAATATATTTAGCCATGAAAAAGGGCTAAAATATCACGTTTTTTGTATCGAAATTATTATTATTTTGTTTTTAGTATTTCCTGTTATAGCGGCAACAGAAATACACAATCTGTGAAATTTTCAACTGTCTAGTTATTACGGTTCTTGAGATACAACCTGGTGACAGACAGACGGACAGCGAAGTCTTAGTAATAGGGAACCCTAAAAATTACATGCAATAGGGATGTTGACACATGCTACAAACCCATGTAAAGTTATGTTTTACATATTAAATACAGTATTTGAAAACCTAAAATAACATTTAAAAAGTCTACTTATTTGTCTTAAAATTTAGAAAATTAATTTAAAATGCGTTATTTATCATGCATTATCACGTGACTGCAAACGCGTATAAGGCGATGACGTCACTGAACATTGAGCTAAGTACAAACTGTCATAACTCACCTAACATAACGCGAGCTCTGAATGCGGTGTGTGACGTAATGACGCTTGGAGCGTTTTAACGGCAATTTTAAAAACTATTTTTCTTTATTTAATTTTTTGTTGAAATTGGACATATTTCTTTACAAAAGTCTTTTTTTCGTGTTTGTCTATAGTCTATCTATCAAATAAAATCAATTAAAAAAATTAGTCAACATCCCTGTTGGCGGGATTCGAACTGCGACCGCTGCTTTAAGGGTCCAGTGACCTGACCATCGATCAACCGTTCGTCTTTTCGTCACCAACTAGAACGCAGAATTAAATTCACTTCCATGTAATATCGATAGAAATATAACGAACATATTTTCTTCTTTACCAAGCATCATCTTAAGCAGATGGGTCGAAAACACTTAAGATATTGAATATAAAATAATAACGGCTATACGATATAACGATCGCAATATCTTGAAAGAATATAGCGCGTTAAAATTTTTCACCAAAGAGTGAAGATACTATTATATTTTTCTCGTACTCATGGTGTCGAGCTCTCCGCAGAGGTCAACATCGAAAGAACATCGACAAGTGCATCCATTGACCCAAAAATAACGACCTTGAGGCGGCACCATGAGGCAACAGGCAAAAGCAACCCAAAGGGGAACTCTTAAACTCATTCACGTTAGTGGATCGCGGTAACCATTTCGAGACTTATGCTCGTTTGACAGCTGAGATAATATGTTTAGAATCATCGAAATAAGTATAGTTGGTGACACCATAATATAACAAGGATCATAATGTCAGTAACTTTTGCTGTTCGATTTACCCACCTAGGTACTTTTGAATTTATATTCTAAAAATATAACTTAGATTAATGTACCTTAAACCTTTTTAGAAGCTATAATTTTACTAGCTGCCCCGACAGACTTTGTGCTGCAAAAAGTACTAATATCGCTATATAAAAATAGGGATTGATCTTAGAGGGGTGAAAATTTTGGGTTGTATGTATTTTTGTATGCTGCATCATAGAAAAAAATAAAAAAATAAGGGGTGGACCTTTAACATTGGGGGGATGGGGATAAAAAAGGGACGTTAGCCGATTCTCAGCCCTACTGAATATGCATATAAAACTTCATAAAAATCGGTCAAGCCGTTTCGTAGAAGTATGGTAACTAACACCCACGAGAATTTTATATATTAGATAATAACTGGTTAAACGCATAATAGAAATAAAACTACCAATATAATAAATTACCAATTATAAGAAGAAACAAAATCGAGACCAAAAACTGTAAGTTAATTTAATACGATCCGAGGATCTAGCACACACCCGAGGTGTCAATATACAAGATCACTACAAGATTCGTCCCTACACGACATACTCGTAGCTTAGTCAGCAAAGTATGTGATAGAGAAATTATAAGTCCAGCAGTCCAGTCCAGCAGCAAATCATAAAAAAGTAATATAATATGCAAGAAAAATAGAACATAACTTAACATCAGAGCCGTAAATAGCCTTTTGTGCGCCCTGTGCGAGCTTCTATAACTGCGCCCGTAGCAAACCGAAAAAAATAATAGTCCTGCCTGGTCTGACCATTCTTGCGCCCCCCAAAGTCTACGCCCTGTGCCTGGGCACCGGTGGCACCGCCTTATTTACGGATAGATATTACTTAACAGAATCAAAACCATCAGAAATCATCTCACCATAATACGTTACAATCGGACAGCTACATTTTTACACAAATTATAATATATTGTTTTCTTATGTTTACGCGAATTTCACTCATTATAATGAAACAAACAATGACATCTGACACCTCAGTCCTCCCGTGACCATGGTCGCTGTAAAGTGTCCGAAACGTCGGGATTGTAAAAAACTAAATAAACCGCGATAAAATCCGTAAAAGTTGTTTCATTATAACAAATTATAATTTAAAAAATAATAGCGACTTTAAACAACTTTATATTAAGATTTTTTACATGCTCAACGGATTTCAATAGTTCCAAATTAAAATACTTTCCAAAGTAGAAAATAATAAGCGAAATTAAAGTTAAATTATATATTGTTTTAATGATAAAAACAACATAATGTTTGTTTGCCAAGAGGTATTTATTAAGTCTGTTTCGTTTTCTCTTGAAAGGGTTCACGTATTTAATAGAAATATATAAAGTTAGTGCACGTTTCGTAACCAATAAGATATTGGCCACGTAGGTATTGACTAATGGCGGCAAACAAACCGCAGCCGTAATAGATCACGATCAACGTTATTAGAAAATGTTTGTAATATATCTTTTCACTTACTTTATTTGGTAACAAAATTACACAGCACATTGAGTTTGTTTTAGTTCAGCTGTTGCAGCTTCGCCTGCTTTGACTTAGAGTTACAGTCGTTCCATATTCGATATGATTATTTTTATAGCCAGTCAGTCAGTCATTATTATATCAGCTATCTGCAAGTAAAGCCTCGTCAAAATCGGCGCAGCCGTTTTACAGATTACCTCGCTAGCAGACTGATAAGCACGCTATAAAATTTATTATTTATATAAGTACTGTATTTACTTTTTACCATTTTTTCAACGTTTCCAGCATTGAGTGAGATATGAAATTACAAGCTGACATTTCTATTTTATTCATTTGCCTACCTGCAAATGAGTCGTTTTTTAGGTCGTACTAGTAAAATTTTTGACTCTTTTTTATCCTTAATCTTCAATTGAAATGACCAGAAATTAGTCGTTTCGTTGAAACGTATTCGATAATGAGTTTTTGTTATTTATTTTTGTGTCAGTATCAGAAGAAACACGCGCAGATGGACAATGTGCAATTTAAGAAAACTAAAATAAAGTAAAATAAATTACAAAGGAAGTACATTTTTTTGCTTGTATTGCTATTTTATTTTTTATTATTTGTCAGTATTAAGTACCTATATACATAATATTTACTAAACATAATTATTGTTCTTACGAGTATGTAAAGAAAATGATATTCATCATAATTAAGGCTAATAAAATTAAAATCAAATAATTATGTATTTTCTGCTAATTTCAAGAAAATGTTTTAATATATATTTTATTTAATAGTCTACAACATACATTCTACGGTGTATCGAATTTTATATAGAACTAGCTGTTGCCCGCAGCTTCGCCTGCGTTAACTAAGATTTACAACGGGATCTTAGTACGCAAAATAAGTAACTTTTCTGGTTGATTTTTTACACCTTGTAATAATAATAATAATCATATTTAATTATTTATATTTATTATTATTTATTTATAGTTATATAAAAAATTGCCTATGTTACTCGTTGATAATGTAGCTTTCGAATGGTGAAAGAATTTTTGAAATCGGTCCAGTACTTTTTGAGCCTATTCATTACAACCAAACAAACAAACAAAGTTTTCCTCTTTATAATATTAGTGTAGATGTAGATTATCGAATGGAGAAAGTAAGTGGCAAATTTTCTGATATATCCCCTATAATTTTAATATTATTTAACGCAGTCTACGGACAATTTACATTGTAGAACATTTGTTTGCCAAGGAATATCTGTAGAGATAATTTAGAGTAGCGGATCCTGGCAGTTCCCTTGTGACAGGCTATTGTCACAGTTAAGTAGGTGGGTCAACGTCCAGGGGACGGCTAAATAGATTATTGCTTTGTGATTGGGAGAAAGCGTTTCACACGGAACATATTAAACAAAATGTATGTGCAGGGACGATGAACATCCGCGTCGGTGCCGTGTTTTGGTATATTGGGTCTGTGAACTGCCGTATAAGCCATCTCGTGATTTTTTGAAGTGAAACATCTTTAGAATCGTTGTGATTACAAACCGGATGCAACGGAAAAAAACGACAGGTAAGAGACACAAACACAAAAGAGCGGGAGAGCAAATATCGGTGTGTATGTATATTGCATCCTGTTTAATACTTGCTTGTATTTGAGCATTTAACATGTGTTTCACTTCTATCGTATGTGAATCGCACACACACCTTTTTATTTATTAAGATCTGGATACAATTCCTTTGCTCTAAACAATGTTGTAATCTCGTTATAAGTTGCCATATTACCCTATATGATTTCACTTTTACCACATTTCAATTGCCATATTATTTTATCAAAAAAATTCTTTTACCCGATTTGAGTTGTGTGATTCTCCCATCCAAGACCGTATTACGTTTAATAAGGTCTCTTTTACCACATTTCAGTTACCGTCTTATTTTACCAAAATTTCCTTTTTACCCTGAGTTGTCTTATTGTCCTATATGAACTGCCTTGATATCCAATATGAGTTCTTTTTACCACAATAATTCACTTATATTAGATAAGTACCTTATTTTCGGTCTTTTCTTTAACACTATCTGAATTGTAGTATTTTCACATATTATGATCTGCCATCACCCTATTTGACTTTTCTTTTATCTATATTTCCTCCACTTATGATGATAGATTACTCCATATATTGCCGTAGATTAAGAAATGACATTATTCAGCCGATAAGTTAATTAACTCATTAGCATCCTGTGTTAAATATTACGTTGCCCATATACTCGATATCATATTATCATTTCAGTTTTCAAAGATTCAAGTTAGTTTTATCAACGATAGATAGTTGGCATGTCTACTAAAATTATGTGTGCACCAAAAATACCAAGACATAAAATACAGTAATTATCTTATATTTAATGTGAAAATTTATTTACATAATGAGTGAATTTTGCGTAAATCATCATCATCATCCTTTATCCGTCGACTACTGAACATCATCACTTCGTCTACTTAAACGCGGCTTCCGATCTTAAACCTCATTCGGCTACCTGTTCTCCTGAGTATGTGACATAACTTTATTTCTCAATCGGAGGTCTTAGTTTTGAATCGTATTTGCCAAAAATATGATAGCACGCTCCATAGCACGTTGAGCTTTGGCAAACTTTCAGACTAGTCGTAAATGTTAGAGCATATTGAACAATATATTATTCTAATAAAGACTACACTAACACTAATTAAAACTAAAAGTACCTACTGAATAGAATCATAATATTTTTATGGAAAACAGAATAATTGTAAGACCTCTTTATGCAAAAAGTCGGCAAGAGTGACACAAGGCACTGCAGACTCTGCTACTCAGCAGAGGAAACACCTATGCACATTCTCACTGATTGCCCCAACCTAATGCATAGACGTAGCTCTATTTTAGGGAAGCATGTATTGCACCCAGAAGAGATCAAATCTCTTGGTGCCAAAAAAGTCCTAGAGTTCATAGAAACAACAGGACTTGGACCGGAGCTGTAAATAGTGGCGATCACAATAGATCAACCCTGGTCGCAGTGATACGAAGGCAGGCCTTGCCTGGAACAGCCGCTCTTTGAATAAAAATAACACCTCTTAGAACTTGTGATGTTTCTGAAGGAAATGGTATAATAAGTTTAGAATTTCATCAATACCATGCAATCAATATTCATAAATCATTTAGCTCAGCACAATATTGATCAAGCGATTTAATTTAAGTTTGCTCAACTTTGCTACTTGGAGGTGCTTTATCCTATTTTATCTTGAGACTTGTTTATGATGCTGTGATCTATCTAATACAACATTAAAAAGATTATTTTTTGTACCAGAATAATCATTTGAGAATTATAACTTTTGAAGTGAAACTTCTTTGTGCATGAGGGTAAGATTTTTACTGATGAAGCGCTTTACAAGGATGTGCAACGTTGTCAAAGAAGAACGATTGCGACCAACTGAAAGAGAGTGAGAGTCACGCTATCAAAGATTCAGCAATCGGCCGCTATATATACAACATCTGATAAGATTACGTGCCTTCGGCCTGGCCGAACATACCATCTCGTTCGGTCGGAGGACCTTCACCTATTTCTACATATTATTATGTATTCTGTACATACGTAAACTATGACACCGTTAGACTGATCATCATGAGAGTTGGTTTGTGTGTTTCCTTTAAAGGTTTTGTTTTAATCTGCCACTCTAGTCTTTCAAGGGTCATAAAACTGATATTTCCAGAAGAATATTTAGTGGGTGAAGTCGCGAGTAGCGTTTATATGAACTAACCATGGGCATAGCTAATCAGTTTTCATTGTTAATATGCTAATCGTTTTTATATTTACAATTCTCCTGTATGTGATTGAACCCAAATTGAACTCCGAAACGACATGACCAATTTTCATTTAAAAAAACGTTGTGTGTGTTTAGTTGTAAGTATTCAAGAATGGCTTTGATTCACAATTTAGTCCACTAAGAATCTTTACAAGACTCTGTATATAGGGTCCGTTGTATAACCTACCAAAATTATAATCATCCCAGTTTGTAAGAATGTATGATGTTTGTTACTCTTTCACCAAAGATCTATTAAATAGATTTTCATGAAACTTTACAATAATATAGCTTATACATCAGAAAAGGCTATAATTTTTCTAACGGGAATGGGAAGAACGCGGGATAGGCCGCGGGGCGCTGTATGACAAATGTATACTTAAAAAAGTATAAGAACCAGTACCTTCAAAATTCCAATTACGAAATTTCATGAATTTGAGGAAGTACTTTTGAGGAATTATGAATTCCCTAATCCCCGTGGGCTGCAGGCTACATGCATCCGTAATGTAATCTAACTCGAGGCGCGCCCCACTTACTGAATACATTCCACCCTCCCATTCAGTCTCGGAGGTAGAAAGACCGAAATATTACACTCCACATGAGTCTTAACAACATAAGCTTTATGAAGCTATTGTGACCGAAAATAAGGAGGATTTGGTGAGGTATTATAATAAAATATGAAGTATCAAAATTTGAACGTGTTAACAAATATGATTATAGAGAACGCGTTAGCCTAAAAACCTATTTTCTTTTTCCGCGTTTTTCCCATCCTTATACAATAGAACTTTATTCCGAAAAGATTCAATATTAGGATATTTTAAATAGGGTGTTATTTAAATGACTAGCATAATATTCGTATTTTTGTGAGCAGAAAAATATAATCTGGTAGCAGAAATAACTAATTGAGCGGCAACTTATGTTCAGCAAACATTTTAAAATCAAACAGCAATTTTGTGTCATTCTGGATGAGTGTAATTATTTTCGGATGGCATATTAATTGAATGAGGGGCAATGTGCTGTCCCCGTTTAATAAAATTTTGGTAAGCACTCAAAGGGCAAGCAAAAAACATCATTTTGTGCTGCAAATATAAGTAGCATGAATATAACTGTGCGCTATGGCACACTTGTTGCTGGGTTGGAGAATTGAAACAGGACGAGTGAATTGAAACAAGAATTAGTCCTTCAGAATTTCTTCCTTTATTTTCTTCTTAGTTATCTTCCATACTATTCTTGCCGAATACTGAATGTCGATCCTTAAAATCGACCCAATATTTATATGAATCCTGCGTAAGAGTTATCTACATTCTTATTGGTTAGCCAATCAGAATAGTTATACAATTTACCAATAAGAATCTAACTATATGCCTTTCGCTCTTACAGTATGGCCTATCTTTTCTAACAGTACAATTTCTTTACATCAAGTTTTCTTATAGAAATAATTAACAATATCATAAACTTTCTATTAAATATGAAACTTTAAACAATTAAGTAACTAAATAACATATTATTATCAACAAAAACAATCATTAACATGGTTAAATTAAACATTTAAAATTCCCATACATATTGGTATCTCTTTTACACATATGAAAAAGGAGCGGGACAACAAGCTATGAGGTAACCTCGGTTGGCGTACAACCGAGTCGGGGCGAGACTACTTTTCGGCCCTTAGTAGAAACTTACGTAATTACACTTTCTAATTAGTTTTAAAGGCTTTTATATGAATTTATTCTATTCTAATTGAGTTTATAAGATTCTAATATGATTAACTCGTATACTAATTAACTTTATGTGATTCTAATGTGATTCTAACACATTCTAATGTAATTAAAGTGGCAATTCTTATAGGACTTATTACTATATGAAAGGTATTAAAGTAAATCTTATGTCTCTAAGTAATTAATCGAGTTAATATTTACATTCCTATCAAACTATTGACTATTAAACTATATTTACACATTAATCGCGGTGTCTTCGGCGTCGTCCTGCACATTCCTCCCGCCGTGTGGCTCCGTCACACCTTCTTCCGGTGCTGCGACGACGTTGTCCTCGATGGGCAGGATCACCAGCTTCCGTACCGGGCGCCGAAGTACTCCTCCTCTGGTCCGGATGTCGACGGTCCTCACGACGTTGTCGGGTCCAGGAAACGTTGCGACGACTTTCCCTTTCAGCCATACGTTGCGCGGTGAGTTCGGATCGACTAGCAGAACGAGATCTCCGACTTGTATCGGGGGGCCTCGGCCATGGGGCTCCCGCCGGTTTTGGAGTTCGGGCAGGTACTCGCGTAGCCATCTTTCCCAGAAGGTGTCTGCTAGCTTCTGCGCGGCTTGCCAGCTGGATTTCGAGATGGTGTCCTTGTCCGAGAAGTGTCCGAACGCTGGTACTCTTCCTGGCCCTCCCAATAGGAAGTGGTTGGGAGTCAGAGCTTCTGGGTCTTCTGGGTCGACTGATACATGAGTTAGAGGTCGACTGTTGACGGTGTATTCAGCCTCCGCCAGTAGCGTTGAGAGTACTTCTTCCGTTGGATGTTGCTCGTGGAGTGTCGACGTCAGGCTGGTCTTCACGGATCTCACCATTCGTTCCCATGCGCCGCCCATGAATGGCGCTCCAGGAGGGATGAACCGCCAGCTTATCTGTCTCTTCGCTGCTTCTTCGGCCGTTGACTCGTCGATCGCTCGGCGCAGTTCCTTGTCTGCTGCTTTCAAGTTGGTTCCGTTGTCTGACCAGATCTCCGTTGGACAGCCTCTTCTGGCCATCATTCTTCGTAACGCCATGACTGCTGAGCTGCTGCTGAGTGAGCCGGCTATTTCTAGGTGTATCGCTCTCGTGGTCAGACAAGTGAAGATGGCGACGTATCTCTTCTGGTGCGAGCGACCTACGGTGACTGACAGAGGTCCGAAGTAGTCCACTCCTGTGAATGTGAACGGGCGTTGATGATGAGCCAGTCGACACGATGGCAGGTCTCCAGTTCTCGGAAAGGGTGGCGCTTGAGTCTTCATTCTGCAACGTAGGCATTGTCGTATGATCGTGCGGGTTATCGGGCGTAGACGGAGAACCCAATACTGTTGGCGGCACTCGTTGACCGTTGTTTCTACCCCGGCGTGATGAAGCTTGCAGTGTATGTTCTTGATCCATAGCTTCACCGTCGGATGATTTCCGTCTATGATCATAGGACTTCTTTGGGCTTCTGATACTTCTTGTATGGCTGCTATGCGGCTTCTTAGCTTGAGGGCCCCGTTGACGTATTCGATACTTAATTGATGAAGTCGGCTTTCTTTACAGATGGGCTTCCCTCTTCTTATGTCTTGAAGTTCTTCAGTGAAGGCTTCTTGTTGAGAAGACCGCATGAGAAGTTCTTCTGCCTTGATCAGGAGCTCTGCAGGAACTGGTATGAATTTTCTTTCTTCTTTCTTCTGTTCCTGTCGCGGCTGTCTTCTTTCTGTTTTGTTGTTGGTCTTCTTCCAACTTGGATCGGCTTCAGAGTTTCTTGCGTTTCTCTTGTAGTTGACCTGTTCTGTGGACCGGCAGAGTTGAAGAAACTGGAGTACTCTTGCTGTTGAGTAGCGCAGTCTATCCCAGTTGGAGAAGCGTGAGACCTCGGGTAGGGCTTCTGATATCTTCGGAGTATCGTCGACTGAGATGTGATGAGTCCTTTCTTCTCCCGTTTCTTCTACCGTCGCACTAGCAGGCTGTTCCGTTGGCCATAAGTCTTCAGGCTCGTAGAGAAACTCTGGTCCTTTGTACCATCTGTGATTCTTGTCGAAGGTGGGTGGTACGTCCCTTGTGGCGTCGTCAGCGACGTTGAGTTTGGTCGGAACCCATCTCCATTCATTTACTGTGGAGCATTCTTCTATGGCGGCTAGTCGGTGCGCAACGTATGGCTTGTAGGAGCGGGATCCCGTCTTGATCCAGGTAAGTACAGTTCTGCTGTCTGTCCAGAAGGTCTTCGAGTCTGGTTTCCTTTCATGTTCTTCTATGACGGCTTCGGCGAGTCTTGCTCCCATGACGGCGGCTTGTAGCTCCAGTCTTGGTATTGATGTTACTTTCAATGGTGACACCTTGGCTTTGGCCATGACGAGTGACACGTTGACTTCGCCGTTCGGAGCTACCGTTCGCCAGAACAGTACCGTTGAATATGCAGACTCGCTGGCGTCGGTGAAGACATGTAGCTGAAGAGACGCGGCGTTGCTGTAGCCTAGGTAGCATCTTGGTATGGCTACATTCGAGAGGTTCTTCAGGTGGAGTAGCCAGTTCTGCCAATCTTCTGAGAGGTCTTCATCAATCTCGTCGTCCCAGGATGTTCCACGTCGCCATACCTCTTGCAGTATCTGCTTGGCCTTGATGGTTACTGGTGAGGCGAAACCAAGCGGGTCGAAGAGAGACATCATGACCCTTAGTGCTTCTCTCTTGGTTGGCTTCTTTCCCTCGGCGAGTGACGACGGTATTCTTGTCATATTGAGATTGAAGGTGAATTCGTCCCTCTCTGGCTTCCAGATGAGTCCCAGCACTCTCTCGATTCTATCTTCTGACTTGTACAGCTCGATGTCTTCTTGACCTTCTGTTTCTCCTATGGCTTCTAGGAGCTTCGTTGAGTTGGACTTCCATTGCTTCAACTCGAAGTTTGCTCCTTTATGTATGCTTCGGACTTCTGTAGTGATGCGTATCGCTTCTTCTAGGCTCTTGAAGCTGTCCAAGTAGTCGTCGACGTAATGCTTCTTTACTATCGCTCTTGCGGCTTCGGGATAGGTTTCTTCGTATTTCTTCGCGTTGAGGTTCTTCACGAAGATAGCTGTTGCCGGAGAGCTTGATGCGCCGAAGATGAGTGACGTCATCCTATATTCATCCGGTGGTTGGTCATCTCTTCTATCCTTTCGCCATAAGTACCGCAAGGCATCTCTGTCTTCTTCTCGAAGCTTCACTTGCATAAACATTTCCTTGATATCCGCAGTCACAGCGACGGTGTGTTGTCGGAACCGCATGACGACACCTGGCAGCGATTGTAGTAGATCTGGACCTTTGAGGAGCTGATCGTTGAGCGATGTCCCTTTCGTCTTGGCTGCCGCATCATGTACCACTCTTAGCTTGTCCGGCTTCATTGGGTTGACCACTCCGAAGTGTGGTAGGTACCATGTCTTGTTTGGTGTCTTCGTCTTCGGAGCTGGCTCGGCGTATCCTTTCGTGATGAGCGCTTCCATTTGTTCTGTATATTTTTCCTTCAGCTTTGGATCCCGGTCGAGCTTCTTTTCAATGTTGTAGAGCCTCTTCAACGAGTTTTCATAATTGTCAGGGAGGTTGACATCTTCTTTCTTCCATAAGAGCGCCGTCTCGTATTTTCCTGTCTTCGTGTGGACTGTATTCTTTTCTAGGATACGCAGGGCTTGCTCTTCTGGATCTGTCTTCGGTTTCCTAGGGTTGATGCACAGGGAGTCCATAGCGAAGTACTGCTTCATTAGGTCTTCTAGGTTGTCTTCAGCTGGATCTTCTCTCAGGTGGTGAATGTAGTTGATGTAAGAGCTTCTGATGTGGCTTCCATGGAGAACCCATCCGAGCGGAGTGAGTGACGCCACTGGTTGTTCTTTGTTTCCTGTCTTCACCGTCGACGTGAGAAGAAGATGCCAGTTGTCTTGACCTATTAATATTTCTGGCTTCGCATGTGTGTACGTGATGAACTCGCTGATGTCTTGAAGATGTTGACATTCTTCAATCTTCTCCCTGGGAACCTTCTGAGTGGCCACATGAAGATTCTTCACTGTTCTAGCTTGTATGTTCTCTTCATGTTCATTTGCTCCCTTCAATTTGATGTTGACTCTTCTTGATTTATTTTCGCAGGTTTTTAACTCGTTGATAGCTTCTATGCGCAGTGGGTCGATGGGTCCTCTTGCTCCGATGCGGTGAGCTAGGTTCTCGTCGATGAGTGTAACTGTTGACCCATCATCCAGAAGGGCGTATGTGTCGATCGCTCCTGCTGGTCCCGACGCTGTGACTGGGATGATCTTCAAGTAAGACTGTCTTGTAGCTGAAGTCCAGGCGGAGTTGATTGCTTCAGTTGACTTCTGTTCGTCTTCTTTCCTTTCAGTATTCTTCGTGACATGCAGCATCCGGTTATGATAATATTTACAGTTGTCGATGCCACATGTCCGTTGACGACACGTGTGAGTCTTGTTTCTGTAGCGCAGGCATCTGAAGCATAGTCGACGACTCTTGGCGATGTCCCATCTTCCGTGAACATCTTCTTTCTTGAATTTATCGCAGTCATTCGTTGTATGTCCTGTTGCTTCACATACAGGGCACTTGGCTATTGGCTGCTTCTCTGCGACATGGTTCACTCGCTGATGACGTCTTGGTGCTGTGGTGGGCTGCGGCTGTGAACCCACTTGCTCAGGTTGTGCGAATGGTCCGCACAGTTCAGCTTCTCTCTTCATGAACTTGTCGAACTTCAGAAGTGCTGGCTCGTCCTTCGGCAATGTTGCAGAGTAGTCGAAGTATCTATACCTAAGTGTCGGTGTTAGCTTATCCACCATGGCCCTTGCGATTTCCGGATTGTAGAGATAGTAGACGCAGTTCAATGCTTGCAGTGTAGACACGGCGTTAGTCACTTTAGTCGAGAAGATGCATATGTCCCTCGGTGACTCGGAGAGGCGCGGCAGTGTGCGCAGTGTCTCTATTTCCATCATGGCGATTGATTCTGGTCTTCCAAATCTCGACTCCAGAGTCTTCATAATGTCAGCAGGGTCGGCGTTTGTGATAAGCAGACCATCGACGGCTTCTTTGGCTTTTCCTTTCAAATTTCTTCGAAGCCTGTTGATATTTTCCGTCTTCGAATAGAGGTTTTCTGTTTCTTCATAGCCGGCCTTGAAGTGAAGCCATTCTTGATGAGCTCCATTGAAGACGGGTAGTTCCATTAGCCTTGGACGCGCAGACTTGACAGCGAGAGTGATGGCCTCGGTTAGCTGTGATAGCTCCGACCGAGGATACTTGCATTTTTCTTCCATGAAGACAGCTGGCTCCGATTTCCTTTCATTTATTTTATTCGGTGGCTCTGGTCTTCTTTCTTCAGACACGATGACAGGTTCGTTGTATCTTCTGTCTTCAGTGTTGATCGGTTGCCTCAATGTGTTCCTTTCTTCTGTGGTGGCAGGCTGATGAGGTTCGTGGCTGATGGCTAATACTGGTGGCTCTGTCTGAGCCTGCAGCCATGTGCTGACCCGTGTGGTGGTGGCTTCCATCTTCGAGCACACGGAGACAACATCTTCTTCTTCATTATCGGAGTCCGCTTCCAATACGGCAAGGCGAGCAGCGGCTAGTTCGACTTGGAGGCGCGCTAACTCTTCCTTTGCCTTCGCTATCTTGTAAGCCTTCGTTGACTTGACAGAGGCGGCCCGTTTCCTTTCTTCATGCTTGTCGGCTTCAGGTAGACAAGCAACTGTTGTGTTCGCTTTACGAACTGTAGGCGGCGCGTCCCGACTGGCAGTAGTCGAGGGACGTGGCGGATGATCGGCTTGTGATTCAGTATCCGGCTTCTCGGTGACGTTGGACTTCGTAGCGTCGGTGCTGGTGGTAAGTGTGGTACTAGTCTGCTCCGTAGTACCGGTGCCTGTGGTGTCGCCCGATGTTCGCGTTCGTTCTGAACCGGTGGTTTCGTATGACGTGTGCTCAGTCTCGGACGCAGACTGTTGCGCCCCCATAGCCTGTTGGGTTTTACGTGTGACCGGCATATTCGCTACGATACTTTTCACTATCACTATAATCGGCGATCAGTTCAATCAGACACTGTACACTTAACACTAATTAATTTCACACTACTATATACAAGTCACTATTCACTATTCACTATACACTAACGTCACTTATTAATAGTTCACAATATACAGGACACTATATTTCACACTGTTCACTCGTCGCGGACCCTATCTACTCGACGCGCACTATATACCCGACGCGGACACTATATACTCGACGCACGCACTATATACCCGACGCGGACGCTATATACCCGACGCGGACGCTATACACCCGACGCGGACGCTATATACCCGACGCGGACGCTATACACTCGACGCGGATCGCGGACGGTGACGCGGACACTATTTCACTCGACACGGACGGTTGTCGAGGATTATTTCACTCTTCGCGACGAGTATACGCTTCACTCTTGACGACGAGCAGGGATTTCACTCTTGACGACGAGCAGGGATTCCGCTTCTTTCTTCTCTACAATCCGGCTACCGAAGGACCATAAATGTGCGCTATGGCACACTTGTTGCTGGGTTGGAGAATTGAAACAGGACGAGTGAATTGAAACAAGAATTAGTCCTTCAGAATTTCTTCCTTTATTTTCTTCTTAGTTATCTTCCATACTATTCTTGCCGAATACTGAATGTCGATCCTTAAAATCGACCCAATATTTATATGAATCCTGCGTAAGAGTTATCTACATTCTTATTGGTTAGCCAATCAGAATAGTTATACAATTTACCAATAAGAATCTAACTATATGCCTTTCGCTCTTACAGTATGGCCTATCTTTTCTAACAGTACAATTTCTTTACATCAAGTTTTCTTATAGAAATAATTAACAATATCATAAACTTTCTATTAAATATGAAACTTTAAACAATTAAGTAACTAAATAACATATTATTATCAACAAAAACAATCATTAACATGGTTAAATTAAACATTTAAAATTCCCATACATATTGGTATCTCTTTTACACATATGAAAAAGGAGCGGGACAACAAGCTATGAGGTAACCTCGGTTGGCGTACAACCGAGTCGGGGCGAGACTACTTTTCGGCCCTTAGTAGAAACTTACGTAATTACACTTTCTAATTAGTTTTAAAGGCTTTTATATGAATTTATTCTATTCTAATTGAGTTTATAAGATTCTAATATGATTAACTCGTATACTAATTAACTTTATGTGATTCTAATGTGATTCTAACACATTCTAATGTAATTAAAGTGGCAATTCTTATAGGACTTATTACTATATGAAAGGTATTAAAGTAAATCTTATGTCTCTAAGTAATTAATCGAGTTAATATTTACATTCCTATCAAACTATTGACTATTAAACTATATTTACACATTAATCGCGGTGTCTTCGGCGTCGTCCTGCACAATAACTTCAAGCAACTTTCTTTTTCATTCAATTCTGCGTTACAGTAATCCCAGTCTACAGGATTTAGCGTCATGATTTGAATTAATTCCCTAGTCCTTTATTAAGAATGATGATATAATTTATTAATTTCTTCTTCAATTTTTATAATTTGTTCACATTATTTTAGTTTGTAAATCTTATTTGTAATTGTAATACCAAAAAATATTATTAAAAATGTATAAACAAAGAAAAGAAAAAAGTCAACCTAATGCTAACGGTATATGGAGGATTTGAACTTACGAACTATAGCGTACAGCTTGAACCGAGCGGAAAGTATTAACCATTGAGCTACGCATCTAGTTACTATCATGTTTAAAATTATGGATCCATTCTTGCGTAATTTTGAACCGTTAAAATTGACCGTTAAAATGTTTTGATTTAATTTTTGTACGTAATGATTGAATTGAATATTGCAAGTTTTGAACTGCTTGTTTATTTTACACACCACCTACAATTTTTTATTATCAGCATAATCTATCTACTACCTACATAAATCTACGAATCTGAAAGAAAATAAAATCTTAAGAAAAAAAATCATCATCATATCAGCCTTTAGTGGACGGACCACTGATGAACACAGGATTTGTCGACGTCATAACCTGAATTAATTCACTAGTCTTTTATTAAGAATGATAATATAATTTATTAATTTCTTCTTCAATTTTTATAATTTTCTTCAATAACATACTTACAACACCATCTAGCGGCAAATGGCGCAAACCTGGTGTAGGTTTGCGCCATTTGCCGCTAGATGGTGTGAACTAGGACATAAAATATAATGCAATGAAATTGCAACTTCACTCGCTTCTAGTTCGTTCTACGTTAAAAGTCATAATTTTTTTGTAAAGTCGTTTCGTTATAAATATAAAATATACATTTGTAAAGAAAGTAAATAAAGCATTCATTGAAAAGTACTTTTGTTCTCAACAAATAGGAAAGAGTAGATCCTCAATTTTTTTATACAATATTTTAGTTTGTAAATCGTATTTGTAATTGTAATACCAAAAAATATTATTTAAAAATGTATATAAATAAACAAACAAAAGAAAAAAGTCGCCTGCAGCTACATATATATTGCTCATCATGTTTTTAATAGGCACACCAATCAAATATACAGCTTGTAGACATGTTTTTCTACCGGCAATATTTAAATCTTCAAGTAGTTATTTTGCCAGGCGAATGTTTATTATGCGAGCTCATAATATTGTAAGCTGCTTATTTATGATTTAATTTTTGACCAGTATCAAAATTATTTGCGAAACAAGAATTGCTACCACATTTATTTAATTGCGTACAAAATCTTTGTATGCCAACAAAATTATTTAAATGCCGATTTTTTTTGGCCCTGCAAAATTTATTATTGCCGTTCATTTAATTACTTCCCTTTTAAATATATATTTTTTTATTCGATCGGTAGTTTCTTAGAGTGGTGTATTTAAATTTCCAAGCATTAACATGCTTGATGCTTTCAGAGTTGGAATGTGGGCCCTAAGAAACTGGTCAGTGATACTCCCGAAAGCTGGTAAGCGGACGCAGCTTTACCCACTGAAATACGGCGAGTGCCACCAATGCAGCCTTTGGTGAACTGCTCCGGATCTACCAGCAACAGGGTACCTCCACGGCTAGTCAGTCCCTCAGAGGACCGACGCCACCACCACAGTGGTTGTCCCGCACCAAAGACCAACCACCCCCAACGTCGGGACAGTACGATAAGGTGAGGTTCCCGTTCTCCTTGCCCCCTGCTCTCTCGTCTCCTCTTCTTATAAGAGGAATACAAAGCGCCCCCTCGGTTCGATTCGCTTTGCCCAATGAGCTGGCTCACCCCAGGCTACAGAGCCTGGGGTGAGCCTGCACTGGGGTGCCTTGAAATATCTTTGCTGGAATAGAGCAAATACATAAATATTGGCTACTACAATATTCATTACTTCTTAATGACTTCAGATTTTCACGAATGAAATAAGCAAGAGCGTTGTGATGCAGACGGGGTCGCAATGCTAACCAACCAATACTGTTATTAGTTTTAAAGTTGGAACAGTCGATAACAGGGTAATAAATTGCCAATGAATTCGATCTATTGAGTATTGACTGAAAGGTCAGTAAAACATATTTTCACTTTTCAGACCCATTTGTTTCACCGTCACCTATTAACATCTTATACTTGTAATTGTATATATAAAGCTGAAGAGTTTGTTTGTTTCAACGCACTAATCTCAGGAACTTTTACTCGGATTTGAACGGTTCTTTCAGTATAAGATAGCCCATTTATCAGGGAAGACTATAGGCCAACCCCGTTGTAAATCTTAATTAAGACAGACGAAGCTGCGGGCAACAGCTATAAGTAGACAAACATTCGTTCACGTGTCGTACATCCTATGAGATATAAGATGTTAAGTCTTGGTGCCAATCTTGCTCTTCTCTTCGGAAGGCAGCAAAATTGTTTCACTAGCGAAACGTTCAGCATGGTAATGCCCGTGCTGGCGGAAAAACCGGCCAAGTGCGAATCGGACTCGCGCGCGAAGGGTTCCGTGCCAGAAAAAACGGTACAAATACTTTTGGTGTATGGAAGCCCCCTTAAATATTTTTTTAATAAGTATTTGTTATTATTGTGGCAATAAAATTACATCTGTAAAATTTTTAACCTTTTACTACATACACGGTTAACATATCACGTTTTTGGTTTGTGAGCCCCCTTAATTATTATTATTATTTTGTTTTTTAGTATTTGTTGTTATAGCGGCAACAGAAATACACAATCTGTAAAAAATTCAAGTGCCTAGCTATTGCGGTTCTCGAGATACAGCCTGGTGACGGACGGACGGACAGCGAAGTCCTAGTAATAGGGGTTTTTGGCCTTTGGGTACGGAACCCTACAATTTGTACATGTGCTCAAGCGTATCCCTTCCATAGACAAAATTAACATAGCCTGATTGAATCTTATTTTACGACCAATTGTTACATGAAGAGCGTACTAGTATGTAGAAAAATGAATGAAATATTTGATTCGGTGTCGTGAGCTGGTCGTAACTCGTAATCATAGCGCGGCTCATGTACGTTGCATGTTAACAAGCGGACATAATTACTGTCGACAATTAAACGTGCAAAAACTGGTTCTGCCATAACATACGTTACGCTGATCCGTCTGTAATCTGTATTGTACTAGCTGTTATCCACGTGAAATGTATTTTATAGTACTCAAGTCAATTGACTTACTCCTGTCCTAGGCTTTGTTTTTATTCCCACCATGGTTCAGGCGTTGACGTGGCGGTGCGGCTTAGTAACCCAGGGTGATCCCAACACCTGGGGTGAAGCGAATTAAGCCGAGGAGGCTCTTTGTACCCCTCTTATAAGAAGAGGGGGCAAAAGAGCAGGGGGCAAGGGGCGAGGACGAGAACCGCGCTTCATTGTACTGTCCCGACGTTGGGAGGGGTTGTTCTGTGGTGTGGGCAATCTCTCTGTGGAGGTGGCGTCGGTCCCCTGAGGGACTGACTAGCCGTCGAGGTGCCCTGTTGCTTGTAGATCCGGGGCACCTCATCAAAGGCGGCATTGGTGGCACTCGCCGGGTTTTAGTGGGTAGAGCTGCGTTTACCAGCTTTCGGGCCCAGCGAGTCCCACATACCCGCCTGGGCAGACCCACTCCCCTTCAGGATGCATAAGCGCATTTCCCGGCTTTCAAGAAAAGAAAATAAAAAGGCTTTGCTTTTGTGATGCATCGGGCTAGGTCCGTTTCTTATCTTATCTCCCCGAAAAAATTATAAGATTTCAACGGTTTATCTGTTGAAATCTTAAAGTTAAGTCATTTACAAGCAATGAACAAAAAGTAGCCAATATATTTATTTTTCAACGTGCTACGCTGCTAGCGCTACGCTGATGCCTTTATTCAGCAGTGGACGTATAAACGCTGATTATTATGATGGTACTTAGTAGAAATTAAATATAATATGATAGTGTGTTGATCCGCCATTTACCAGGCGGGAAGACGATCTGCGAGCAGTGGCCGGTCCGTGTTGGATGCGAGTGGCCGGTCGTGTTGGATGCGAGTGGCCGGTCGTGTTGGATGCGAGTGGCCGGTCGTGTTGGATGCGAGTGGCCGGTCGTGTTGGATGCGAGTGGCCGGTCGTGTTGTTCAGTAAGGGAGGCTTATGTTCAGCGATGGACGGATACAGGCCGATGATAATGATGTTGATGATAATGAAAGTAATGTAAGAGCTGAAACAATGTCATGTACTGCTGTGATAAATTAGATAGCTTAAGACAAAATTGCGATTATATTTCTAATCCTTAAACACCATTAAATAACTAACTATTCAACGTGAAAAACAGACAGACATACGAACACATTTATCACGTTTATGCATGTAATATTATCATTGCAAATGTTGACCATTGTCATGGTAATTTTTCTTTACATAATAGTTAATTTTGTGGCTACTTACTAGAATTATTATCGAGATTAGATTAATTTTTAAAGTCCCTGAAGAAAATTTATGTTTTCCTCCAAATTAGCTATCGTTTCGCATTAAAATTTGCTAAGTATAATTAATAAAAATTAAACAGTTATATTAAAAACAAATCCAATGGATTAATCCTTACATAATAATATAAATGTGAAAACGTGGATGTTTGCTACGCTTTCACGCAAAAATTATTTTAAGAATCATAGTGAAACTTTGTACACATATAATTCTGGGAGTTACTTTTTATTTAAAAAAAAAGGATTTTTTGCTAACGCGGACGTATTCGCGGGCAACAGCTAGTATTACATTACGTTAAATGCGATATATTAAAATAAGTTCAAGCAGTGATAGGTGCGGGCTGATGATGATAGTGATAAATAATAACGATTAATAAACAAATGGGGATGTAAGGATGTAAGAACTTGGCCTGGCTGATTCATGTAGGTACCTACGCCTGCCGAAACCGCAGACGTAAATTACATGAAATTTGATCTGTAAGTTTCTTAACTATATTTGAGATCCAATTCCAGTTCTAAGATGGAATAGTGAGAGGAAGTTTGTACTTTCTTATCTATGATAATTCCATAAAACAATCGGCCCTCCGACTAATAGTTTAACTTCATCCGCTAATGGCTCGTTGGCCGTACTGGATTTGACTAGCCAAACACCTACTCTCCAGAGAAGCGCGTATCTGCTCACGTACCTACTGATTGAGCTTAAACGCCATCAGGCCTAAAAGTCTAAAAAAAATTCATAAAACAATCTTGCAGTCAATATTCTTCAGACTCACCTATGCAAGTCGTAAAATAGAAGTAGCAAATATTTATAGACCAGTGTTCGATCGCGGGCTCGAAATTCTTGAGTACTTGTTACTATTATTGAATATCTCCTATAAAAATCCGTATCTGCTAAAACATGGCTGTTTACTTTTTAATGTCATAAGGAGGAAACCGAACAGTCGGAGCCTAATGTCCTATTCGCAGCTCTTTATACCGAGCGTTAAAAAGCGTTTGAATGAAACAAATTGATACCCCTGTATCTATCTGTACACAAGATGACGTTTGACGCAACGCTTTTTTATGGAGCACTGTTGAGTTTTCGAGGTTGAGTGTTTGACTTTAAATCGAATTGAGTTTGCCAAACTCGCCACTAGAGACAACATAGCTCGTACGAACAGAGGCTTCTAGTTTCTACCAACGCTAATAAACATCCATCCGCACAACTAAAGTATATGCCTCCTTTTCTTAAAAACTCACAAACCGCACCAAACGCAACAGCATAGCTGTCACGTTACCCCGGTCGTGGCAGCCCAATTCCGCTGCAAAGCATGGTACTAACTCTTATAGCTACAATTTTATTTTAAAATTCTTTAAAAGTTTGAATTACTTTAAGTAATGAGCCACTCATCTCTGTCGTATCAATGGTTAATTGTTATTAACATCCTGATATACTTATTTATATCTAAAATATTGACGTACAAACACAACAGGTTTATTTTATATTCTTGATAAAAATAAATTTACATTGAGATACAAAATTTAAAATTCAACGTGTCAATTTAAAGTTTCCGTCAATCGAATAAAACCAGGATGTCCTTAAAATATACAAAACTTATGTTTTAATAATTTATATATTCTTTAGACAACTTGGATGGACAAACTGACAGACATCTTATGGTATGTGGTCGGCGTAGCCCAAGAACACAGTTTACCTGGCTTTTGTGTGTGACATCTATACTCTATACTTAATATTATAAAGAGGAAAGATTTGATTGTTTGTTTGTATTGAATAGGCTTTGAAACGACTTGGCCGATTTGAAAAATTCTTTCACTGTTAGGAAGCTACACTATCCCCAGTGAACATAGGCTATATTAAATTTTCAAAAAGTTAGGGACCCGTATTAAAACTTAGTTGACGCAGGCGAAGCTCGTACTCAATATGTTAGTTCTTAGTGCCAGTAATTATAGTGTATTTCTCGCTTTCTCCTCCGAAACACAGTAATTTGTTTCACGCTAGAAACAAGTAAGATGGTGGTACCAAAGCAGCCCAAAGAGCGACACAGCGCGTACCTCCTACCGTTTAAAATCATTTACACAACACAAAGAACAACACAAAACAGAAAACGCAATTACAAAGTTTCCTAAGTACCTACCCATCTGAATATTATATGTAATTATATAAACAACAAACCATAATATTTCAGCAAATAAAAATATGATTATTTTATAACTTTTAGCAAATATGGCGTGTAGTCTCCATAATTATAACTACTTAGCTTCATAATATAAGCAGAAGAAGTGTAATTGAAATGAATATTTACATAAATTATGTGATATAAAAAAATGTTTGAATAAAATAACTTATTCAACATAAAACATTGTTTACGTTCATATCACTAACGTCAAATACAATAATAACAGACAGACACATTGACAGACGCATAATTTTCTATTATACAAATGGTGATTCAAGATACTTTTATCATATGTATAAGATATTGTAGAAAACGATCTTACACAAAATAAATGTTTACTAACGAATTTCTACCACTATCTTGCTCCAAGGAACTTCTAATAAAAACGCTCCTACCGAACTATTACTTAAAAAAATACTCAAAAAAACTAAACTGAAACGAAATCGAAATTATAAGACAATTGGGTTACCTTGACTTTAGACATGTCGGCTGTACCAATTACGGTGAATACGTCATGGGCACAATTGCTATTTAGTTGGTCACACACTCGACAGCAGACGTCCTGCCGACACCACGGCTAAACCACGACTAACATCTCACGATTGACTCGCAAGTCGCAAGTCGCAATGGAAAAGCTTGGATTTGAATTGATTACGAGTTCCTGAAGAATGTGGGAAAATTATTTACTTCCTGAAATGGAATGAATTTCATTATTTAATGAATAATCTTATTCTCCCATATTTATTATGGCCAGGCCGTTATCGGATCGTGAAAATCACTTGTTCAATGTATTCCTTTACCAGTATAAAGTGTGTAGGTATGTTATCGGTCATAACTAAGTACAAAGGTTTTCCAGTGACGATCATATCAATTTCCTCAGATGAAATAGTGGGCAATAGCTAGTTATTCAGAATAAGTAAATATTTAAGCTTTAAGGAACCTTACCCCCTAGATCAGAAAAGACCGTGATATTAAAAAAAACCATTTCTGTTAAGAAATCTTGGTATTATACATCATATAATAAAAGGAGTTAATGTGATTGATATGTTACTACAAAGTATATTTTAACATTATACTCGTATTTATTTGAAATCATCTAAACCTAATAATAAATTATTTATAAGAAATGTGATGAAAATGCAAATAGTATGTAAATCAGAAGCGAAACTTGGAAAATAAAAATAATGTACAATACGGAATTTTAATAAAAATAATTATTACGGGTTACTAACCTAATCTAACAATTGCAAAGAACACCAGAATAATATCTACCTTAGTTAGAATACTTCATCCAAAGGTGGTGAGGCAGATACCCGCCACAGGAACAAACCCGATGGCATGAAGCCGTGGAAGTCACACTCCACGGCTGGCGGGTGATAACCCCCCCACTTACTATATCACAGGTTGAAGTCAATTAGCTCATCCCACTACCGACGAAGCATTAGGGTCATTAGGGCATAGCTCCATCCGAAAAAAAAGTTCAAATATAAATAAATCGAGTGACGATGGTCCAGTG
Organism: Lycaena phlaeas; assembly: GCA_905333005.2. Classification (NCBI taxonomy): domain Eukaryota; kingdom Metazoa; phylum Arthropoda; class Insecta; order Lepidoptera; family Lycaenidae; genus Lycaena; species Lycaena phlaeas. Next base: position 14,748,972 of record HG995167.1, on the reverse strand, counting down.
GGTATGAGTCGGTCGTTGGTTCCGGGTTCGATCCCGACCTCTATGTATGGTGCCTTGAAATGGGTTTTTCTAAACTTGTAAGTGCACCCTGAACACGAGACCATTGCTCGCTCATCGGTGAAGGAAAACATCGTGAGAAAACCTGCATGCCTAATGAGATTGAAAACTTTGAAGGTGTGTGAAATCCGCCAACCCGCATTGGGTACCCTCCCAGCCTGTTTTCGAGGAGGAGACCCGTGCCCAGCAGCAGGACATTACGGGGTTGCTACTTTACTATACTACGGGCTGATGATAATGACGCTAACATAAATGTGTTACCGTTGATATAAATTTAACGATAGTTAGTACAATTACAAACAGTAAATCTCTCAAGCCGCGCATTATCATTATTTGAACAGATTTTAAAGTGAGCCAAGTAAAGAGAGATACCAAGTTTGTTGAGCTCGCTGCTAATGCATAAGAAAAAGAATAAAAGTGTATAATATAGCTACTGTTTCATTCGTTTTCGTTATTCGAAATATTATAAGAGTGATGAGGAGATCAAGTGATATCCATGTCTGTGCCTACACATCTGGTCCTTTTTTTTACGCCGGGAAATGCACTGACGCATCCCGCTGGGGAGTGGGTCTTCCCAGGCGGGTATGTGGGACTCGCTGCGTCCGAAAGATGGTAAGTGGACGCAGCCCTACCCACTAAAACCCGGCGAGTGCAACCATTGCCGCCTTTGGTGAGGTGCCCCGGATCTACAAGCAACAGGGCACCTCGACGGCTAGTCAGTCCCTCAGGGAACCGACACCACCTCCACAGAGCGGTTGCCCCGCACCACAGAACAACCACTCCCAACGTCTGGACAGTACGATGAGGTGAGGTTCCCATCCTCACCCCTTGCCCCCAGCTCTGTTGTCCCCTCTTCTTATAAGAGGGGTACAAAGAGCCCCCTCGCAGTACAAATATGGTCCTGCCCATAGCCAACCCAACAAAAAAGAATTATCTAATTTGATGTAGTGGTTCTGAAGTTATGTGCGTACATATATGACGTTTTCAACAGTTTTTTTATTTATGAAGATTGTTGATATCTTCTGGATAAAGCACAACATAAAATCATGTTAGTCTTCATTTAATGGCATTTTTATGTTATAAGGAGGCAACCGAGCAGGCTACCGTAGTCCGTGACATGATGACTATCGACCTACAGTTGCCCTCTTTTTCCCTCATTGGGGATGAAAGAAAGACAGGAACTGTAGTTACCATAAAGACGACATCTTACATCTCAGAATAGTAATTCGTAGTTTCTTACCTTACCTAGGTCTGAATGGATTATTAGGTCACACGTTTGTCAGTTTTCCTAACTAACTAAACAGTAAACAACAAAAAAGATGTTCATAAACAACATTTATTTATTAGCGGATCCTACAGACGTATTCCTGTTCAGAACGTCTTGTTGATTGTGAATCTAACCGTTCTTAAATCCATTTGAATAGACACAATTAATTTAATCAAAATTGGTCCAGCCGCTTAGGAGGAGTTTATTGACATACACACGTACAGTATAATTATACATATAAAGGTTAATACATACAAGACTGACTGAAAATAGGTAGTATATTTTGTTTATATTATAATATTATGCTCGTTTACTTCACCAGCAAAGACTTTTTCATCCGACGGTGGTGAGGCAGAGATCCGTTAGTAACAAACCCATACATACATACCATGAAGCCGTGGAAGCCACACTCCACGGCTGGCGGGGGGCAAATTAGGGCCATTAGCATAACTCCATCCGAAAAAAAACCAGCAAAGACAATACTATAAGGTGTACACAGTTATCAGGGACACAGACAACTTCTTAATCTGTACCATAATTGACGGCTTCTTATCTCTTTGTAATTACGCTAGCTAATATTATTATAGTGACTTGGGTGTAATATTTTCTAATGGGTGTTATTTAAACGACTAGCATAATATTCGTATTTTTGTGAGCAGAAAAATATAATCTGGTAGCAGAAATAGCTAATTGAGCGGCAACTTATGTTCAGCAAACATTTTAAAATCAAGCAGCAATTTTTGTCATTTTTTATGGCTGTAATTATTTTTGAAAGGCATATTAATTAAAAGAGGGGCAATATGCTGCTCCTGTTTAATAAAATTTTGGTAAGCACTCGGAGGGTAAGCAAAAAAAATTATTTTGTGCTGCTTAAATAAGTAGCATGAATATAACTTCAAGCAACTTTCTTTTTCATTAAATTCTGCGTTATAGCCCAGTCCACAGGATTTAATGACGTCATGATTTGAATTAATTCCCTGGTCCTTTATTAAGAATGATAATATAATTTATTAATTTCTTACTCAATTTTTATACAAAATTTTAGTTTGTAAATCGTATTTATAATTATTGTAATATCAAAAAATATTATTTAAAAATGTATAAACAAACAAAAGTAGAAATTCATAGATAATGGTATGAAGAGGATTTGAACTTACGAACGACAGCGTACAGCCTGAGCGCGCGCGGACAGTGTTAACCGTAGAGCTGTACGTCTTGTACAAGTAAGTTTAAAATTGTGGATCCATTCTTGCGTATTGAATGTTTTAATTTGATTTGATTTTTGTAGGTAATGATTGAATTGAATATTGCAAGTTTTTGAACTGCTTGTTTATTTTACACACCACCTACAATTTTTAATACCTGCATAATCTATCTACTATCTACATAAATCTACGAAACTGAAACAAAATAAAATCTTGAAGAAAAAAAATTTCATCATCATATTATCAGCCTTTAGTGGACGGACCACTGCTGAACACAGGATTTGACGACGTCATGACCTGAATTAATTCACTAGTCTTTTATTAAGAATGATAATATAGGTAGTTTATTAATTTCTTCTTCAATTTTTATAATTTTGTTCAATAACATACTTACAACACCATCTAGCTGTAAATAGCGCAAACCTACACCGGTGTGAACACAGGACATAAAATGTAATGCAAAGAAATGTGCCGCTCAAGTAATTATTTTGCCCGATGAATGTTTATTATGCGAGGTCATAATATTGTAAGCTGCTTATTTACGATTTAATTTTCGACCATTATCAAAATTATTTGCGGAACAAGAATTGCTACCAGCTTTATTTTATTGCGTACAAAATCTTTGTATGCCAACCAAATTATTTAAATGCCGATTTTTTTTTTGCCCCTCCAAAATTTATAATGCCGTTCATTTAATTACTTCCCTTTTCTAATGATAAGCAAAATGACAGCGCCATCTTGCGGCAAGCAGCAAAGTTGCAAAGCATGTACGTAATTAGCCTTGTGCCAAGTAAATAATGATGAGGATAGGTGGAAAATTAAATACGGAAATGATGTTCCTTTTTTAAAGCAGGGAATTTCATTAAGGCTTACAGGCAGGTTAACTCGTCCTTAGCTTTAACGCATGTAATATGTATCCAGGTTACCTCGGGTAAAGCTCCTGGACCTATGTAGGACTTACACATGGGTTGTCCAAGTGTTACTTAAACTAAAACTGGGAGCGTCTTTAGCCGCTTTTTGAGGGCCCCGGCTCTGCAAACAACCGGAGAACCTCAGTGACAGGCTGGCTAGCCAGACTACCTCATAAGATGGCGGAAAACTGTCTGGCCGCCACTAAGTAATCCCCGTAGCGTCATACTGGGCTCAGGTAATTTTCAGCCCGACACGAGCAAAGGCGCGATACTGCGCTAGAGCCGTAAATAGCCTTTTTTTGCGCTCTGTGCGAGCTTCTATAACTGCGCCCTTAGCAAACCGAAAAAAATAATAGTCCTGCCCGGTCTAGCTATTCTTGCGCCCTCCAGAGTCTACGCCCTGTGCCTGGGCACCGATCGCACCGCCCTATTTACAGCTCTGGGTAGCGCCTCCTACACACCTATTCCGTCGCCTGCGGTGGAAGGCCTCGTCACCGGTAAAATTGTAATAACAAATGAGGTCTAATTTAAGCGACATAAATAATCACAAATCACATTAAATCATAGGTCAATTTTATTATTTAATTTTTGAATGAAGGCATAAATGTAGTAAAATAGGTAAAAAATATATAAATCATGTTCTAATTCGGGTTCTCGAAAGAATTATAATACTAATAAACCCAGACTAGAGATTTAATTAAGTTTTAGTATCTCAATTTTAGCATTTATCGCGTTTTTTGTCACGCTCATTAATATTTATGGGTTGTCGAAGTGTTTTCTATTATAATTTATAACTATGATTTCTCATTATAGTGGACATTATTAAATAATACAAATGTTACCATAATTAAATTCTAGATACGTTTTCAAACGTGCGTGGAATAGTTATGTTACAACGTCTTTCAAAATGTGAATTCTAAAGTGCCATCTAGCGCACTTCACTACAATAACACATTTTTTTTTAATTAGAAAGAATATGCAGTTTATCCAAGAATTATATTATAATTTATTAAAATAATTATTTATTCCTAGCATAACATACACTACAATAAACAATATTAAAAAAATATTATTTTATCTTAGATTGGACTTTCAACAGTAGAACTGCCATCTATAAAAATATCGCAGTACTAATATATATTTAATCTTCGTATTAGATATTTTAATTTAACAATAGATGGCGCTGAAACGTGAACTTGTTATTTGACAGATAGTAATTTGGACGCGTACAATATGCCACAGTTCGGTAATGGCCGCCGCCGGGGTGGTCTATTAGTCGAGTTCCTATCAGTGCATCAACAGTTGATTGGTTGTTTACCTTATTTACATCAACATATTAACCTAAAGAATCGCAGTTACTTGTGTTTTATCGTATGTTATTTAGCATTAACGGGATAAATTACTGAATAATTGTGTTTTTCGACTACTTTTTGCGTGCGGCTTACGTAGCATTGAGATGAGAATGCATAGTCCGGTGTAGTGTTGTGTTGTGATTATCAAGTATACCTGGCTAAATGCTGGGCTTCAGGAGCAATATGTGCAACCGGCAGCATACGCAGGCATGTTTGAACACATCCCTGTCGATAAGGCAGGAGATACAGAGGTTTGAAAGCGTTCACCCATCAATCTACGCCTTGTATGACCTTGTGGAGCTGGTACCGGACCCGTTACTGGCCCAACAGATAAGGGACCATGTCGTCGCTATAGAAGGTAACCAAAAATCATCTGTTTATGTGAACTTATTCACGATATCCTCATGTTTACGCGTGAAAAACGTTGCGTTTCTAAGGCGACGCGTCTTGTGTTTTGCGTTGATAAGACACGTTGGATAACCTAATTTATTGATTTTGCTAACTTGTTGATGTTAATATAACAGTGATTCTTATTTCTTCTTATAATTTTTTTCATTAACAAGGTATTTTGTCAAGCGTACACATTTACATATTTAGGTAAGTACCTACTACCTATATAAAACATTTTATGACGTCCCTATGATAATTTATTTTTTGCAGATCTGAATATTTTTAAAATATAACTAATTATTATAAATACATTTCATCTTTCATGTATAAAATATTTGATTATATCGCTACAAATTATTTTAATTAGGTATATTATTGTTAATGTGGCAATTTTAAAATACAATTCTTGATCAACCATATCCTCGATATTTTATTTTGTAATTTTATTATACAATTACAAGATAAAATGTCTTATTACGATAATATTTAGTTAAATAAAAATATTAAAACACGAAATTGATCTTTTCCCGAAGTCATAGCTGGGAGTCATGGATCAGAATCACTTTTTTGTAAAAAGAAATGGCTTGTATTGAAGCCATTTGCCATGGTGTATTGAATTTGAATATTCAGCTTTTATAAATTTCAATCTAAATCAGTTATTTGATATACTCTACCTACAGGTTCTTAATAGGCTCGCCAATGTTTCTATGTGGGCCTTAAACCATTATTTGGCGCAAAATAAAACGATAAACAAAAAAATATATATGTAGGTATAAATTGACTTATTTACATGGGGCCATATAAACCAGTTTATAGATACAAAAGTACCTGTTATTAAAATAAATTATAACAAATAACAATTATCATACGGTTTAAGGTCAAGTAACAGGTTTATTTCTAGAAATTAATTGTCTACTGTCAATTCGTCACTGTCGATGTCTTAAGCTGCATCTTGTATGGTTTTCGCAGTTTTGATTTTTTGATTTGGTATTCCTCATATAAATTAATAGATAGATATAACGGATTTTTTTCCGAAAGAACGCAGAGATTGAAGAACTAGTGGCCCAACCAAATATCCTCAGAGAAATAAAAGCCCACCGCCTCCGATGGCTCGGCCACTTGGTCAGAATGGGGGAGGATCGGGGAGTATTGAGAGCATATCTTGGACAACAGAGTGGACAGCGCCCAGTCGGTCGTCCCAGATATCGCTGGAAGGACATGGTGGAGGCTAACCTGCGTGAGCTCTGGGTCGAGGACTGGTCAGAGTTTGCGCAGGACAGAGATCGCTGGAAGTCTCTCGTTTCGGAGGCCAAGACCTACTTTGGGTCACTGAGCCACAGAAGTTAAGTTATAACGGAATTTTCATAGCTATCAACATGACAGTGGTTTAAAGAAACCATTAAACCACTGTCATGTTGATAGCTATGAAATTTCCGTAAAAAAGGGCCGTCTGAATGGGTACCGTTCCTTCCTTGAAAGAGCTGTGTTTCGGAGAGAGAGCAGGACAAGCAGTTATTACCAGCTCAGGGATTCAACTTCTTATCCCAGGATAGGATGTATTGCCTGGGTAGTTTCGAAGATTACTCTTCGCAAACGCTGCTACCGGGTCACGTCAATTTAAAATCACTACTGTGAATTTTTTCGTTGCTACCTAAGTTAGGAATTGTAAGAAACAAAACCAAACCACATATTAATAATAATAATAATAATAATATGTTTATTGCAAGAATGTAGTGTTACAGAGGTCTTGAAAATTCTATAAAAATGTTCTTGTACATAATACTTATTATGATATTATATCGAAAGATTGAAAATATCCAACGATTGCAGGTTAGTAAAGTATCTTAAGTAGATACTTTTACCCTTTAATATGTCCCACTGCTGGGCACGAGTTCCTCCTCGAAATCAGGCAAGGAAGGTAATGATTTTAGCCTTTAGGTAAAGAAAAGAACGATAAATCACTAAAAGAAATGAACAACAGATTAATAATTTATTCATTTCACATACCATTATGTCTTATCGCGAATCAATGATTACAATGTAAATGTAACAATAAACATTCCTGCCTTATCAGTAACATTAATATTAAGATAACTTTTTACATGAAGCCTTTCGAGAAGTGATTTTGCTAAATATAATACGTATATGTGCTTTGACTTCTGTGTAGTTTATAATTTTAAGACTTAAGAATAATTCGGGAGCGAAAAATACGAAGTATTAATGAGAAAATAATAAAAAAATAATAATAATATTAATGAGTTGGGAAAAAGTGATACCAACCAGAAAAATAGACACTGGGTTAGACGATTACGAATATATAATAATATATGGATATATATATGGATGAATATATTTATAGCCCATCTTCATCATCATCATCAGCCTTTATCCGTCCACTGCTGAACATAGGCCTCCCTCAATGAACGCGAAGACCTAGCCTATTAACCCGCCGGTAATGTGACTTTCTACAGGTGTCCTTTTTAATCGGTCCAGTTGTTTCCGAGTATATTCAATGCAAACAATCAATTAAAATAACTATAAAGAGAAAAAATTTGATTTCTAAATTTCTAAATTATTTAAGAACAGACATATGGAAACATATATTCCGAACTTTTTATATAAAATAAAGCATGCTATGTGTGTAAAATATATAGCATGTACATTAGCATATTGTACAATGAGGTAAGTATATGATTACATTGTAAAATAAATAAATTGTAGACAGTAACCGGTAAAGGAAAATATCGTGAGGAAACCTGCATGCCTGATGAGATTAAAAGTCTTTGAAGGTATGTGAAGTTCACCAACCCGCACTGGGCCAGCGCGGTGAACTATTGGCCCATTACCCTCCTCGCTTGATTTCGAGGAGGAGACCCGTGCCCAGCAGTGGGACATAAAAGGGTTGATACGATTGAGTAGTTATTTTTTTTAAAGTATTTTATTGTGTTGCTTCACCTAAGCTAAAAGTTAATGTTAATTGTGTATTCTTTCATTAAACCGTATATTCGACTAAGTACGAATCATGAATGACCAAATGTATCGTTCAATTTCCCGATACATTGGCCACACTAACCGATAAACCAATTAACTAAGGTAATTGATGTGGTTAACGTTTGTATGTGGAAGTATTAGCTATTAATATCTATAAAATATAAACGACTAAAGCACTTTTCGAAATTCGTCTACATGAACGTAAGTATTAATATAGGTACTTTTTTTGAAAATCTTCCAAAATTACAACTCTATTAATTAATATATTTGATTGATTTGATATTAAAAAAAATATATAGTGACCAAAATTAGAGAGTGAAGTGAAATATAATGTAGTTATTAGTTAAAGTTATCAAACAAGTCTGCTTGTAGAGCAGTAAGGTTTATTGACTTAAACGAAATGTCGGTTCGTCGATATCGGATTTGTTTTCAAGTTAACACGTAGTTTAACGGCACTATTAACTTGCGTGTTTGATTGATTGAATAACAGTACACACTGCGGTTAGCTGCGCTGACGGTTCACTGTATGATGAATACTTAACCCTGTGCTGACGAGCCGGGGAAGCGTTACGCCGGCTGCCAAGTGGGTATATCAGACCAGAGTAATTTTAATATTTATGTCACGTGGCAATAAAGTATTTTTGTCACTTGCTTATTCTGATAAAGGATTTTTTTTTATTAATTAAAATTCATCGATAGGTAGCTGTTGAATCGGACATCTATAAAATGGTTACCTACTTAATTTACTTATATACATTTTCCGTTGCAAAAGTACGTCCAAAACAATATTTAGCCTCTACAAGTCAAATTGTAATTACATGCTATTCTAATAAATAATCTTCAATTTCAACAGGGGTCGTCGAGATACCCGAAACGTATGCTTAAACCTCTTGACAGTACCTTTCAGATTCTTTCATCAACCCTTGCCGTTATCAAATATCTAAAGCCTCAAGTATGAAACACATTTGAAAACGTATATTCTCTTAACATGGTAATATAGGATTATCTTAACAATGTAATCAATTCGCTATTGTTCGTGATATCTTTAAAAGAGACCCTTTTTAGGGTTACTGTCATTTGAAGGACTTAGTGTCCTATATCAGTCCTCAAATGTCAAGCGACCTTTAACATTTTTGTCAGAATTAGGCCAGCGATAGACCACTTAGGCTGCGAGAGATTTTCAAACAAATGGACGGATTAATAATACAATTCGCAATCAAATATGCAAGTTGAAGTTAGTCATTGGTTGAAATTCTATGCTGATAAATAAACGTCGAGGATTTCTACAATTTTAAAACTGACGGAAGCGATGTGTCTTGTGTGTTCTGTAATCGCCGTTGCAAGAGTATTGAGTTGCTAATGCTGAGCAGCCTTGATGTGATTTGGATTTAAGGGTATACCTACTGTCACAGAAACCTATTGATGAGCTTCTTTGAGTCACCTTGCCTTTCTAAAGCCAATATGACCTAACTATTCATATGCGTTATCCTAACTTTCCTTGAGGTAATTTGTTTACTCCTGGTTTAAATATAAAATGTACATTAGCAATTTTAAAAACTAAAGTTGAGTATAAAGTGATAAGTGTAGATTTTGTTTGTGTGTTTTTTGTTTGTATGACTATTTAATATTGAAGATTCAAGAAATTATTTTATCCAGTTTCAGTCATTATTTGAGTAACATTTCCAAGTTCCATTAGGTACAATCGACCCCTAAACATCTCTGCTGAAAATGTTTATTTTTATGGTATTGGGGAAATAATAAAAATGTGTCCGTGCTAGGTTCTAGGCGTGTTTTTGTCGAGTTCATTGTCTTTCCGTTTAACAAATGGAGCGGCAACATTTAACTGGGCAGTAATAAAGAGCAGTAAAAAGCAGTAATAACGCGGGCTGGTGGCATATTGTGTAATCCTTTGTTCCACCCGTGCTCATTAAAGGTCCATGCGGAATGCGTGTCATTGTTGTCATATGTTTTGTGCTCGCATTTTTTGATAAGTTTGACAGGTGTGACGTGACATGGTGTGGCGTGATGCGCGTTAATACCATGGAGTATAGAAAGCATGGAGAGCCATCTCAGTATATTAAAGTGTCCACTGAAAGGCAGCAAATTAAGATTGCGCCTCAGTAGCAAATGGAATGTATTTAAAAAGGCGCCACAAATAATTACAGTAGGGTACAAGGTTAAAGAAGGAAAGAAAAACTTCATCTTTGTCACCGCGCATTTTATTATGTAACTATTGCATATCTCCTCATTCCTAAATTCACATAATTTCCTTTTCTGACACTAGCGCTATTTTGACGAGTTTTCGAACCATAATTTGCTCTTTACAAGTGGACACATTTTCAACTGATCCCCCATACCAGATGGTTCTCCCTCCATAGTTAATACATAGAGGAACATGACAGTATACGAAAGAATTAAACTTATAACATACAAAAACTACATTCACACATTTTCTGTACAGTGATTCGCGAGATTATTGATAAATATTACATGATTTTAAAATGGATTTCCGCAAAACAAAGCTTGATTCTATTAATTAAAAAAACCATTTTACCGTCATTGTTCAACTTTTAAGTTTTATTCACATGCTTTCAAAAGGTCCATAGTTGTCTATACTCTATGTTATATTATACGCAGACGAGTTGGCTGATATTATAAAACAATTATTTCGATGAAACGTTTTACTCAACACAAAGGGAATAGCTCCGACGTTATTAATCGTTTAGTCTCAATCTCTCATTAGCACGTCACCTGGTTGCTGAGAAACGAGAACGGCTACAGCGAAATCTACTAATTAGCAGCAAATTAAATATATTAGTGTTTCTTCACTGCATCGGCTACATAGGCAAATGGTTTGTGGATAGAATAATTTAGAAGTTGTGACAAAACAGCCTGTATATCGTAATACAAGTCGATAAGTAATGATGACGCATTATTATAATGCAGAGTTTTATATTTCAATGGAAGTATTATAATATTATTATATTGATTTACTTATATGCTTACTTAAATTTACTCGTTATGATATAAAACTCATCCTTTATTTTTTGATGACGCAGCGGAATACTTTTTCGGACCCTACCAGGGCCTTGGGTAGGCGCGCTGTCGTGTGTTTGGATTCGCGTTGGGTGCACCACCCCACTAAAACCGCTGCGTGAGCCTTCAGCCGCTATCTGAGGGACCCAGATCCGCAAGCTATCGGGAAACTCGGCGACAGACTGGTCCCGGCAAAACCAGATTCTCCACAATAGGGGGACTCATCCTCCCGTAACCATGGTACTATAAAGTATCCGATACGTCGGGCATGTAAAATCTTAACAAGCCGCGATAAAATCCGTAAAAGTTGTTTTGTTATAATTTTTCGACAGTCGAGCTTTTGATTTCTTAGAGTATTATGTGCGTTTTATGTGCCCCCTGCGGGGGGGGGGGTCCCCCATTTGAATAATTTCTAGGTGAGTCATCTGCTCACAACTTCCTACCAATTGAGCATAAAGGCCATCAGGCCTTTAAGTCTAGACTTTTCGAAAAAATATCACGTTTTAATAACAATAGCATGGCATATTATGTAGGTGGCTACTTGGGTATCTACATATCTTTTGAAATTATCGTATCTCAGAACTGTCTAGTTTAGAAGTCCGAATTTTTTATGTACCTATCAATAACACAACGTTAACCTAGCCCCATGGTAAGCTTGCATGAACTTGTGGTAGGTAGTAAGAATTGAAATAAACAGTTTGTTTCCGTCTTGTGATCTATATTTAACTCCGGAATTATCTTGAATTGGCGGGTATCGCTATCATCTCCAGCTTGACTACTCGATTAGTCGGTCGTCGAAGTTATTTTTATGTTGCGTTCTTGTCTTTACTATCTCTGTGTCAAACATTCGAATAATGACTATAAAAAATACTTACTACTAAATACTTTAATGAATAAAAGAAAGCCAAGCTGCAGCGTTAGACGATAGCTGGTTGATTGTGATAATGACGAAATTGTCCGTCAAACTGTTATATCACATTATGCCAGCGTGATGCAGCGACGTGATGTGATATTCATGTTCACTTGTTGGAGATCGCTAATTATACAACACGGTGTAATTACCGTCATCGCGTACGTGTTAAAGCTTGCGAAGAGAAATCTCATTTCGCTTGACAATATGATGGAATTAAACTTATTATGTGACGGACAAATCTCTTCTTTTAGCCACAACTCTGGAACTAGGAGTAGAAGTAGAAGCGAGAGATATATTGGAACGTGATCTAAGGTAATACGAGTTTATTAAAGAGATAAAGGAATAGCATAAAGGCCGAAAGATGCAGTGGGTACAGTAGATACTGGTATCGGAACTCTTGTTGCAAATGACTTGTAGATTCTAGATAAAGGCCAAACGAAATGGACCATGGTGAAATGATCCGTAATTGTAAAGACTTCGTCATTATCAAACTGTATGGGTGGAGTCCGTATCCGTGCTCAGCCAGGCAGTGTTTTCCCAATATTTAACATACATTGGCTACCATGCAGAGATGAATATAAATAAATCCAGTACATTGATTATTGTAAGTATTTACTTTTCAAATACATATTGTTAGTGCAAAAATTAATGTATCAACCCATATATTTCCCACTTCTGCGCACGGGTCTTCTCCTCAAAATAAGGCATGGAGGGTATGCAGCTGTAGTTCACCGTTGAGCTGCCCTTAATATTTGTAGGTAAACCTGATGCACCTTCAAAGAATCACCTTCAATCTCATCGAGTATGACGATTTTTTCTTGACTGGTGAGTCAGCGAGTGTTTAGGGCGCACTTAGAAATTTAGAAAAACCCATTTTCTTGGCACCAAAAGGGTGGCAGGATCGAACCCGGACCCTCTCGCTCAAGAGGACCATCGGCGTTCGAGTTTATTAGTGTACATTTTAAATTATTTTTGTAACGAAAACTCTATCCAACTTTAAATATTACATGAGTCAGAAGATACTTATATAAAACAACACATTGTCTTACCGTACTTCAAAAATTAACATGACGTACTCGTAATTATGTATAAGTAAAATCTCGTATAATATTATAATAATCCGTGTGCTCAAAATGAAGTATTTAATTTTTGAGAACAGGTTTTTATTTTAATAAAACAAAGATGTAAGTAATCATGTGATTATTCTCATTTTTTTGTATTGCCTTAGTTCATGGTAAAAAACGTCATCATGATTCATTTATTCTTAAATTTGAGATGATTCCATATTCTGCATTTAATTTCGAATTCAAATACTTCATAATTTCAAAATAAATTCTGAATATATGAAGATCTATATTGTTTTATCTCCATGCGATTGAAGACAATGTAAATATAGCAAAAAGTTTACCTACATATAAAGTTATCTCCGTCTAGTGGCCGAACTGTGATGGATGCGAGCGTCAGAGAAGCGAGGGATCGGACGTCTTGGCGTTTACTGAGGTAGGCCTATATTCAGCAGTGAATGGTGTTGATGATGTCGATGATAAAGTGATAATAATGCTATTGTCGTTGTTATCACTTAGCATCCGTCCGGTAGATGTACGCCCCTCATATACGTGATAATGTAGATTTTTAAATCGTATTCGTACTACTTAATAGAAATTATGTTAAGAGAGTTTACACCTTTTATGCGCAAAAGTGAGCGCTAAAAAGTTAAGTTTGGGTATTTCACGGCTTCTTTTAGTCAAAAAAAATTGTTTTTTTTCACTTCATTGTCTGACACAACTGTAAAACAACGTAATATCCCTTCGAATCTTTAAAAAATAATTTGATTCGAACGCAGCATTTTAGTGTAGTTTTAAAATAATTGTAGAAAAAAATAAGCAATAAATTTTAAAAATAATCGTAGTTTCAAAGAAGACTTTTATCTATTATATTAAGCTATTATTTTGTTAAAATTAGGAGAATACATGGGAGATAATATTAAATATTGTTTAAAAAAAACTTATTGTAATATATCTCTAAATTTAAAAATCTTTTTCAGGCAATTTTACCTTAGAATATTTGCTATTGATTAATAAAATTTATTTCGTAGATTTTTTGAATATTTTTTTATAAAATCCAAGCATCGAAACTGACTCTGAAAATGTAATTATGAAAACCTCCGGTAAGTTTTCTCTATAATTAAGTAATTTCCTAAAGTTAAGTATTTGTAATGAACATAATTGTAACATGATCCGATAATGGTGTAAAACTGGTTTGAAAAGTACTGATTTGCACATTAAAGATGCATAACATGCTCTTAAGGGATGTGAAAATATCCGAAGACTAAAATCTGTCTGCCAAACTTTATCTGAATTTAAGCTCTTGTTCCCTTCAACTAAATTGGGGATCATCGGCTGGTCAGGGGTGAAATGGGAACAAACAAATCCACTTTCGTATTTATAATATTAGTTTGAATTTTAATCTAGTAAAATGCGCTAGTTGTAAACAATTATAGCAAGAATTTAATTAGTTAGGATGTTTTCGCTAACACACCTAAAGGGTAGAATGAAATTAATTCGAGGCCATAGATAGCTCCTTCCCTTTTGTAACTTAATTTGTAGGAACGGAGCCGGGACGCCAAAATGATATATTAAACTAAACGCTGCCCTGACTTGGGGCACATTTGTTCAACTCGCCTTAAAATTTAGAGTTTTGTAGGATTTTCAAACGATCGGGAGTGTTTCAATTAATGTCAACATTCACCATTGACTTTTAAACTCACCCTAATCTTTGAACTTAAACGAGATATTCTCTGATTTTTTTAGATTTTTGAACATCATAATTTTCTCAGTGTCTCAAAGGTTCCAGGAGTAAGTCACGATGTTAAAACTTTGGACCCCGATTGAATGTGTTTAGTAAGCCCGATAGTGGACAGTTACAGGCTGATAATAATTAAATGATAATGAGAATGATGATTAATATTCAATAAAATAAGTATTAACATTCAAGTCCACGCAAGCCAAGTATTATAAATGGTGGTTAATGATAAAAGAAAGCGAAACCTATGCATTCACGGCCGTTGAAACATAACTGTTGTAAAGAATCGCTTGAGTGTTTCGGATTAATGTTGTGTGACGCGGAGTGCTGGCGTTTTAGCTCACAAGTTCCGAGGTTGGGGTAATCACCTGGTAAATTGGGGATAATGCGATTTCGGTGTACCTGGGACAGGTCAAGAGTAGTAGGTTGTGGCGTGACAAGGGGCCTACTGTTGGGTCATGTAATTTTTACCTACATTCGATCGTTGCGGTGTTTTTGGACAAATTTTAAATTCCAACACAACAGGGGTGTTAAATAAGTTTGGCCGCTCTGTAAATCTAATCTCAATCGGGAGAAGCGAAGAACGATTTGGATGCGGTTTTTTTTTTAATTTGGAAGCAGATTTCCAGCGGTGTCGGTTCATCGAAATTGGATCAGCCGTTGCAAGGGTATCGCCTCTTTTTACTTTTATTATTGCGTTTGGATTTTTTATTACAAATAAGTAGGTATATATATTTATATAATATAATAGGTCTAATACTAATGTAGAAAAGCAGGCCACTTTTGATACGCTTTTCTTAGCATCATCTGTATATGTACATATCTACGTAACAAAAATTTTAAAAGCAAATATACTTACTCTTTTCTGACATCTTTTCTTAACAATAAACTTCCCATTCTCGTGGGAGTACGGTGATAAATTATATACTATGTGTTATTCTGATTTCTGATGTATAAGCTATATTATTATAAAGTTTTATTAAAATCCATTCAGTAGTTTTCACGTGAGAGAGTAACAAACATCCATACTTACAAACTATGCGCGTTTCGCGTTAATATATTAGTGGGATTAGTAGGACTAGTAGGAAGTAAGATATATACTAATTTATGATAAAATGTAATCGATAAAAGTGGTGGAATAAATTGAGATTCAAAGTAATACGTGCAAAGAAGGAAGTGATTGATCTTGCTTTAGCTGTAAGAATGATTTTCAATAGCACGTATATCAATGACCTATCCCATTTGGTCGGATAAGCGATAGTTCCAATAACCGAAATCGTGCGACTATTTTTAAGTTATTGCCGGCTTTAATTCGGATAATGGATTTATATTAGATCGAAAGACCAATTCACTTAAGGCATAATATCAGAATAGAATGGTTTTCTTCTATTATTCGCCAATTTTATCATTGGGTAGTGGCTTATTCAAGGATATTGGGGGCTTTATTATTTGTGCGAGGTATTTGGTAGCTATGAAAGGCATTATAAACTATTATTAACTTTCTGTGTATTAGTTATTTTTAAACGCTATGTTATCTACGTGATGTTTAGTTATAGGGTTTTTCAAAAATAAGATTTTATAACATAGCTGTTGATATTTTTTGAAGGGCATTTGTAAAGTAATGCGGTAATATAGCCCTTTACGTAAAAATGTGAGAAACTAGATTTTGCTCGCGGCTTCGCTTGCATTAAATTGGAGGGTGATGTAAAAATATATTGCTTGATTTTTTTTGTTGGTCACAAATAGTCCGCCTAGTAATTTTTAGTTGAAAAATTGCGGAATGCTGTATACAATTTTTCACTCCCCATTTTAGGTAAGTTAGTGGTTAGAAAGATACTTAAATTATCCTATACTCTTTTCATCCCTTCAACTATCTCCACTCAAAAAATCACGTCAATTCGTCGCTCCGTTTTCCTTAAAAGCTGACAAACAAACAGACACACACTTTTATATTTATATACTCGTACCGTTTTAAATAGTTATAATTTGAGATTTTTAATGACATTTAGATCATTATATGAGTGCATCAACGTTCCGTTTTTTTTCGTAGACTATGAGTATGAGCCAAATCTACACTTACTAATTTAATTTTGCTCTGCATTTTACGTACTAAGCCATAATTATTCTGCTCTGTATTTTTTCTTGCTGCTCTGGTTTTGGCACCTGGAACGTATTTTCGTCTTTGTGACTTTTTATAAAACTTGTAGGTATAGCGTTTAAAAATTACAAATTCAACTTGCTTTAGAGGTTTAAGGTTTTCATGTTTGACATAAACTACTATTATTGGTCATAAAATAATAATAGTTAAATAAATCACACTATGTTTTTCACACCTTTTTGTATAGATGTGTTGCAAGTTTTAACACGTAAAACGAAAGATATACTTATATAGTAAATATATGCGATTAGTTGAAGATCATACAATACCTTAGTCATTCTAATCGTCTTTTTATTCAACAATAATCTATGTTTTAGATAGATATATCTAATTGTAATTCATAAGAATAATTTAAATACCTTTTATGATAATGTGGTGAGCGTGATCTTAAGTATTTGTTTAATAAAAATTCTTTACGTGTTACGTTACGTGTTACGCGTACTAAACCGGTTTTAAAACAGTATAGCAAGCGGTTGAACGTGGACGATTGAACTTGATCGGGGCCACGGCCGTGTTATCTAATGTTACGTAGGGACGAAGACTAGTGTCGGGTGACGGCTGACGACCTATCCGGTAATGTCTTGCAGCAGCAGCACTCGGCAGACGCAGGTTCGAATTGGGTTCGTGTAATGAGCGTGAATGGCCGATGGGTCATTAAGGTTCAAGAGTGGAGGCCGTGTTTAGGTAGACGAATTGTTGGTCGGCCATTAACCAGGTGGGAAAACGATCTCCGTAAAGTGGCAGGTCCGCGTTGGATGCGAGTAACAAGGGGTCGGTCTTTTTGGCGTTCATTGAGGGAGGCCTATGTTCAGCAGTGGATGGATAAAGGCTGATGATGATGATGATATAATGAATTATTTAATTAATAAAAATGTGATCCACTTAATGCAGGAGGTTACTAAGAGAGAATGATGTACGACTTAATTTCTAATTACTTACGGATAGAAAAAATTCCCTATAATGTTTTTGTCACATTTTAATTCTTACCTGAAGTTTTAAAGGAGAGTTTAATCTTTGTTTAAACTTTTGATTACTTTTGCAGTCGGCGTTACACAAGTTTCCAATCATTGAAATGGTAAAAGATATTCCAACTTCTATTAAATTAATTAGATTCTGTTACCTTATTCTATTACTACACAATGAAAACCAAGGAGTATAATTGTTTTTATACTTAAAAGAAGTTCATATATGATTATTCGGGTGTATGTTGTAATAGTAGTTGTTCTTCAAGAGTCTATCATAAGATCTTAATAGCCATACTTTTTCAATAAACTTAGTTATTTCCGATGATATCTTAAAGCATGTTCAGTGTTCAAACTTATAAAGCGCTTACGAAGCTTGTTTTGATCATAGTCTTCAAAATCCATCCACTAATAATAATTTACAATTTTCAATACATAGTTGCAATTACACGGAGTTGTCCCTTTATTCTTAGATGAGCCATTTGCTCATCTACTTCTTCGATGAAGCTTATAGACCTTAAGGCCAACAGCATAGGTCCGTTCGAAAAAAAGGAGTTGTCCGATACCTGTACATCATTCAACCTGTGTGCATTCTACTTGAAGGTCGAAAAGATTTCCAAAGTGACTTTCCAAAGTTGTTTTGATGTATTAAGTAATAATGCCTGTTTTTTTCTGAAAAGTATAATATTAAAAGTAGAGACGCTAAGTGGTAGTATTGATTACGAATTAATTATTAATTAATCGTAGGCGTAAGGTTTCACGTAAGCCGCTGAAGAGCCTTTCATCTCAAGTGGCGAACGATCTTCGTGATTCCTTCGGGAACCTCACTTGATTGTATAGCTTCTGTTAATGATTTATAAATTCACTTGATGTATGTTCAGGTATTATATTAATTACTAGCTGTTGCACTCAGCTTCGCCTGCGTCAACTAAGATTTAAAACTTAGCCTATGTTCACCGCCGATAGTGTAGCTTTCCCACAGTGAATGAATTTTTCAAATCGGTCATGTAGTTTTGGGTATTATTGGAGTCGGTACTAGCCAAAACATCGATGCCCTTCACAGACATCTACTCAATACTTGGTGTATGTGATTGATCATTAAAATATCCTCTTTGGCTGGCATCGACTCCAAAAATACCCAATTTTAAATAGTATACTTCTACTTCACCTCGGAGTATTTCAATATTATTTAAAAATTTTTAGTTGTACATAAATTAAGGTATAGCTTTGAAGTCGGTTTTAGGTTTTTTATTTAAAATTAATTTTATTTAGTAAACATTTATAATTATCTACCTTTTCACGTTGTAATTGTAAAACGGTATTTAGCCATCAGATCTTTCCAATTTTCACATTTGACAGGCAGTTTTCCCGTTTCCAAAATAAACGATAGATTATCATCAAACGAATTACATACGGTACCCTAATGAAGATAGCTGACGCTGCGGCACGTGTATGGACAACGTGCCGGCTTCAAGGAATACATTCTGCAGTTGTAGCATTTTACCATATTTCAATATTTCTTTGTTATAATAAAATAAAGTCATTCTACTCTGATCTAGCATCGACAGAGCATATAATTGTAAATTAGTAATAAGTTAATTAATAAAGTATTAGTATATTAATTGGTTTTTTTTGGGAGTCCGCGCTGCCGAAATCGTATTTGGCGCAGTCGGTAGGATAGCTACGGGGCTACCGCGATCGCGTAATTTGGAAGATATCCGAAGGCTCTAGAATCGACTTCGCGCGCGGTCGTGCTAGCTATCGCTTTCAAGCGTTCACCGAGCATCCGAAAATCACGAGAGAGAGCGGCCGGGCGTACTCAAACATCAGTGCAGCCTAGAAGAAACCAGGGAAGTCGACGAGTTATGTGAGTACATTGATTTTTTTTTCCATCAGTGTTGCTTTCTCCTCGTCACAATTTTCCGTCCTATGAAAAATAGTCCTGTATCCTCCAGGTTTAAAATTCGTAGGTCTAGTTTAACTGACTCGAATCGTCGAATAAGCGAAGGCTCGAATCGCCCTCCTATAGATTTAAACAATTCAGATTTATTAGATATAGATTTAAATAAATTTTCTGAGAGCTCGAATTGCCCTCATAATTTAGCTAATAATTTTAGTTTAGATAACCTAGATTATATTCATAAAATGGATCCCGATACAGTTTATAAGGCTCTCCGCCCTGTCCCGGAATTTGACGGGAACCCACACATTCTTCCTAGATTTATAAGAATCTGCGATCAAATAGTGATTCAATGTGTGAAGGACGAACAGGGCTACGAATTATCAAATTTATGTGTAATTAATGGCATCCTAAATAAAATTACTGGTTCAGCAGCTCGTACTATAAATTCGAACGGAATTCCTGAGAATTGGATCGGTATTAGGAATACGTTAATAAATAATTTTTCTGACCAGAGGGACGAGACCGCCCTATATAATGACTTAGCGTTAGCGACACAATGTAATGAGACACCGCAAGAATTTTATGACAAATGCCAAAACCTTTTTAGTACAATAATGTCTTATGTATCTTTGCACGAGACATTAGAGACGACCGTAGAAGCTAAAAGAATTTTATACCGTAAATTAACTTTACAAGCTTTTGTTAGAGGTTTAAAAGATCCTCTCGGGTCCCGTATACGGTGTATGAGACCTGAAACCATAGAGAAGGCTTTGGAATTTGTTCAAGATGAACTTAATGTCATGTATTTGCAGCAGCGAAATAATTTAGCAACAGATCATAGGAAACCATCATCATCATCAACACCACACAACTCACACCAACAATTTACACTGCCCAGATTCCCTCCTATTAATAATAACTTTAATCCTCCTAAATTTTTACCTGGACCTAATTGGCAAAAACCTAATTTCAATCCTCAGTTTAATAATCATCAGCGTGTGCATATGCAACCAACGCGTACTCAGCAAATGTTCAGAGCACCGTTGCCCAATTATAATAGTGGTTTTAGGATACCTAACAGGAATCCTCCACAGAATAATTCAGGCCCTAAGCCTATGAGTGGGGTGAGTCATTTTTCGACAAAACCCTTACCGCCTAAAATTCATGGGCATGATTGGCAAAGATTTGGCAATCCTCCTCCGTCTAATTATTTTAAATCTAGAGAACTTAATTTTAATGAATTTCATGATTATAATAATTATGAATACGGTACTGATGATAACTATTATACTGACTATAATTACTGTAATACAGACTATGACTACAACGACAATCACGGACAATACATGAGTTATGACTATGACGATAATCAATACTATGAACAACAAGACTTACCGCCGATAGAAGATAATCCGCACGATGACAGTAATATGCCTAGCACTAGTAAAATGATTCAACCTAGACAATGTAATAGTAGGAAAAATCAGAATTTTCACCAGAACCACAAAAAATCCGCACCCGAATAGAATTAAATATACAGTCAAAAAAAGAACTGCCTTATATAAAAATTAATAATCCTCCTTTAAAATTTCTTATTGATACAGGAGCAAATCAGTCATTCATAAGTCCTGAGGCAGTAGAAAAATATTTCACTAATATTAAAAAAATGTACGATCCTTTCGAAGTAACTAATTCTAGAGTAACAAGCGTTCATAATTATTCAATATTAATTCCTAGTTTTCCTGAATTTAATAGTAGTAAAAATATAAAATTATTTATCTATAAATTTCATAATCACTTTGATGGTTTAATAGGACTAGACTTATTAGAGAACTGTAGAATCGACCTTAAAGACAATGTACTAATAACTGAAAATGCGAAAATTCCACTTTTACGTTATCAATGTAGAAGGCATAAATCAGAACAAATAATACCAGCAAATTCATCTCGTTTAGTTAGCATACCAATTCATCTTGACGATGGCGACGTATTCATACCAGAACAACTTATGTCTAATTGTATAATTCATGAATGCATAACTACTGTAACCGACCAGACTGGAATAGTAGAAGTAGAAAACATGACAGATGAAGACATTCTATTTTCATTTGATAGACCTATACAGCTTGACATATTTAATTTTGAAAGTGCTTATAATGAACCCGACCCGGATAGAGTTAAACAAGTATTAGAAAAACTTAGAACTGACCATTTAAATACCGAGGAAAGAACGAACTTAGAACTTTTATGTAAAAGATACGCTGACATATTTTATATCGAAGGCGAACCATTAACTTTCACCAACAAAATTAAACATAGTATAAAGACTCATGACGAGAATCCCGTCTACACCAAAAGTTACAGATATCCTTTCGTTCACCGTCAGGAAGTTAGACAACAAATTTCGAAGATGCTCGAACAGGGTATCATTCGACCTTCAGACTCCGCTTGGAGCTCACCCATTTGGGTGGTCCCAAAGAAAGCTGACGCCTCGGGTAGACAAAAATGGCGACTTGTAGTAGACTTTAGGAAACTGAACGACAAGACAGTTGACGACAAATATCCCATCCCTAATATTACAGACGTTTTGGACAAGCTAGGTAGATGTCAGTATTTTACTACCCTTGATCTGGCATCTGGTTTTTATCAAGTAGAGATGGACCCTAACGACATATCGAAAACCGCATTTAACGTTGAACACGGTCACTTTGAGTTCTTAAGAATGCCTATGGGACTCAAGAACTCTCCATCTACGTTTCAACGCGTAATGGACAACATTTTAAGAGGCCTACAGAACGAGATATGCTTAGTTTATCTTGATGACATAATAGTATTTAGTACATCTTTGCAAGAACATATGATTAATCTCGAAAAGGTTTTTAGCAGATTAAGAGAGTCGAATTTCAAAATCCAGATGGATAAATCTGAATTTTTGAAACTCGAGACCGCTTATCTTGGTCATATAATTAGTAACGAAGGAATTAAACCGAACCCAGATAAAATTAGAGCCATAGAAAAGTACCCCGTACCGAAAACAACTAAAGAGATTAAGCAATTTTTAGGATTATTAGGTTATTATAGGAAATTCATACCAGATTTCGCTCGAATCACTAAACCATTAACTAAGTGCCTTAAAAAGACTAGCAAAATTATCATAGATTCAGAATATATTAAATGTTTCGAGAAATGCAAAACCTTACTAACTAACGACCCTATTTTACAATATCCTGACTTTACCAAAGATTTCATACTGTCGACAGACGCCTCAAACGTAGCAATAGGTGCAGTACTTTCACAAGGGACTGTAGGTTCCGACAAACCAGTGTGTTATGCCTCTAGAACGTTAAGTGACTCTGAGTTAAATTACAGTACGATAGAAAAAGAACTTTTGGCCATAGTATGGGCAACTAAATATTTCAGACCCTATCTGTTTGGTAGAAAATTCAAAATTATTACTGACCATAAACCACTTCAGTGGATCATGAACCTGAAAGAACCAAACTCGAGACTGACACGATGGAGACTTAAACTTAGTGAATTTGACTATACCGTAATTTATAAAAAAGGCAAATATAATACTAATGCCGACGCCTTATCCCGAGTACAGATTAATAATGAGGAAATAGAATCTATTCTCAAAGAATGTGGCATAGACGTTTCAGTAAGACCTGAACCTTCAGGATCTACTACTATTACCGCACACACATCCGCTGAAAATCCTATCCTTGAAATACCCATCACAGACGAACCTTTAAATAAATTCCATCGACAGATTTGTTTCACAATAGTAGGTGACATTAAAAGAAGACCTACAGTAACTAAACCCTTTGATACACACACACGAACACACATACAGATATCAGAATCTTCATTAGAACAGGACGTTTTAAATGCAGTCAAAGAATACATTAACCCTAAAATAAAGACCGCCATTAAAATATCTCCCCCATTGGGTATGTACTCTATAATTCCCATATTGCAAAACAATTTTAAATCTAATTCTATGCATCTAGTTTTAACAAAAAACGAACTAGAAGACGTTAAAGAGTACTTAAGGCAGCAAGAAATTATAAAACATTACCATGAAGGCAAAACCAACCATAGGGGAATCAATGAATGCTATCTCGCCTTGTCACGTCGTTATTACTGGCCTAAAATGAGAGAAGAAATTACTAAGTATATAAATGAATGTACAATTTGTGGACAGACAAAATACGACAGAAACCCGATTAAACCACAATTTAACATAGTTCCACCCGCGACTAAGCCCTTTGAAATAGTTCACCTTGACTTATTTACTGCACAAGCTGAAAAATATCTTACCTTTGTAGATTCCTTTTCTAAGTATGGTCAAGCATATCATTTACGTGACGGTACAGCTGTAAGCATTATACAAGGATTATTAGATTTTAGTACTCACCATGGACTACCTTTGACTATTGTGACTGACAACGGGACTGAATTTACTAATCAACTCTTCTCAGAATTCGTTAGATTACATAAAATCAATCATCATAGAACACTAGCACACTCACCTAATGATAACGGAATTATCGAAAGATTCCATTCTACTTTACTAGAACATCTTCGCATCCTTAACCTGAAAAATAAAAATGAACCGACTATCAACCAAATGCCTTATGCAATTTTAGCGTATAATAGCTCAGTTCACAGTTTTACCAAATGTAGACCACATGATATTATAAGAGGTCATTTCGACCCTCGTGACCCTTTGGACTTTAATTTGACCGAGCACCTCATGCAACAGTATATTATAACCCATAGAGATAAGATGAAAACAGTTTACGAGATGATTAATGAAGCCACTACCACTGACCGTACAAACTTAATGACTAATAGAAATAAAAATCGTGAGCCTGAGACTGAACATGTACCGGACCAGCAGGTTTACATTAAAAACCCTTTAGCTAGTAGGCAGAAATTAGCACCACGATACACTCACGACACAGTCCTTGCAGACCTTCCCATACACATTTACACTTCAAAGAAAAAAGGACCTGTTGCTAAATGTCGCCTGAAACGAGTACCAAAGTCATCAAAATTGTTACAGGTACCGACTAATACTGATAATGACAATGACGCAGGCAGCAGAGATAAAACTTGAGACTTTGGAGAACGGACCTGGACTTTTACCCTTTAAACTTGGAGAAGCGAAACTGATATCTCATTATCATACTTTTATACAGTATTTAGAACTTTCAGATTTAGAAGATCGTATTAATTCCATTAACGTACAATTAGATTATTTTAAAACTAAACTCGATAATACTACTTTGCCTATTTATGAAATTCAAATTGATTATCTTTATACTAAGTTGTCAAAAATTGATTCTCAATTAAAAACCTTAGAACCAACTAGAGTAAAAAGAGGACTTATTAATGGACTAGGATCGTTAATTAAAGGTCTTACAGGTAATCTAGATTATGCAGATGCAGAAAGATATAATAAAGCCATAGAATTATTAGAAGTAAATGAAAATAAATTAGTGTATGAATTAAACGAACATATAAGTGTTAATAAAGAATGGATGAGTCAATATTCGCAACTTATTAATAACCTAGCAGAAAACCAAATAAAAATTAATGAAACATTAAAATTAGTTATAGATAAGTATTATCTTTATGAAGCTAAGTTCGCTAAATTCGCGCAATTATTAGCTATTATCACGGAAAACACCGATGATTTATATTTAGAGTTAATAAGAATAGAGAATATTTTAGGATTTATACGTGCAGCGAGCATGCACCATAGTATGATAAATATAGATAACTTAGCGTATATGATAAATAGACTTAGAAAAATATATAGTAATAATGAAATTTTAGATATTGATTTAAGAGAATATTATAATCTTATAAAACCAGCTAGTTATTTTATAGGTAAAAGAATTGTTATAATTTTTAGAGTTCCCATTATAACTAAAGATAGTTTCGACTTATTTAGGCTTTCCATTGTTCCTAATAAATTCCAACAGACCATTATACCTATACATCCTTTCATAGCAACCAATGGGAAATTTTTCATGTACTTGCAAACCGAATGCCCAAAGATTGGCGAGTACCTTCTCTGTGAAGAAAGCACCTTTTACCAGCCACGAGAACAAGCAGATTGTATACAAAGTATCATAATAAATCAATCTATGTACAAGTCATGCAGCCCTACTGAAGTCTCAATCACACGACAAGCCATGGAACAATTAGATGATAGACACTACACTATCGTCTTCCCGAAGCCTACGAAAGTCGAGCTTCAATGCGAACGGCAGGAATATGTATCCTTATCTGGCAGTTACTTGGCAACAATTCCCCATGAATGCTCCCTACGAACAGATACATTTAAAATAACCAACAGTGAAGATGAGGTCAAGGGACAGCCGCTGAAAATCACCGAGATCAAAAGTTACATTACTGAAACTAAAAATGACAAGATCCCGCATATTACTCTTAACTCATTGAATCTTGATAGCCTTCACCACCTGGAAGATAAAATTCTACTACAGAACCCCGTGAGTCTTGCCCACTTTGATTCTTCACTGTACCATACAACGTTGCCTCTCTATGCACTTGTAATTGGTATAGTTATAATTTTCCTGATCCTCTTTCTTCGGCGATACCTAAAAAAGAGTCCTGCTCCGCCAGAAGAAGAACCAAGGAGCAACCCCATATATACAGTTCCTGATAGCTCTGCAAACCCTGGAGTACCAGCAACATTTTCCCTCAAGGTGCTCAAATAGTTGCTGTTCTGAGGGTGGAGGAATTACATACGGTACCCTAATGAAGATAGCTGACGCTGCGGCACGTGTATGGACAACGTGCCGGCTTCAAGGAATACATTCTGCAGTTGTAGCATTTTACCATATTTCAATATTTCTTTGTTATAATAAAATAAAGTCATTCTACTCTGATCTAGCATCGACAGAGCATATAATTGTAAATTAGTAATAAGTTAATTAATAAAGTATTAGTATATTAATTGGTTTTTTTTGGGAGTCCGCGCTGCCGAAATCGTATTTAACGTAGCGAAAACTTAATTACAATTGAGGCGAGATGAGTTGTGACGCATATAGTCGAAAATACAATTCACATAATAAATTCATGTATTGTTTACCTAGTGTACTATTATATAGTATAATATTATAAAATGAAATATTATTTATATTTATTATTATATCTACATACCTAGAAAGTACAGTGTTCCAACTACCACCCAAAAAGTTCTATGTTATTTTTGAGGGATATAATAAGCAACAAACAAAAAATTAGGAACCTAATAGTGGCATGATGACAGTACCTAAGAATCACTGAAATTATAATTTAAAATAAATATATAGGACAGAGACACTCTAAATAAATCACTTACTTTTAATTTACGTGTGATTCTTTTTATTTTAATAAAAATAAAACTATAAAAAATGACAATCCGCCATATTAGGTCAAACACCAACCATAAAATCGTGACGTCACGATTTTGTAATACCACTACCACACGTTTGTGGCTTGCCGCAAACTCCAAACCTTAACAACGAACATGTGGACGCGTCGCAAGCATTTGCGGCAAATTCCTTTTGATTTGTGCACAATACCGACACTCGTCGGATCGGCTACAAGCCCTTGTAAACCTACGCAAGCCAAGACAAACTCTGTATCCACATGTGTGAGGATTTGCCGAGGCTTGCCAAGCGTGTGAACTGTCAAATGTTTACGAAAACGTGACGTCATAAACAGACGCCATTACTATTCTAGTGTTTTGGTGCAAAATTTAAAATATATTTTTAAAAGGTCGTTTTTTCCTTGTAAACTTTATTTTTTTATAGACATAATATTAATTTTGGATAAAGTAGATACGTAATGACATCGTAAAGTAGTTTTTCAAAATTTGTCATCATGCCTATTGTCACCAATATAACTTTTTTATAATAAAAACAAATACTTAAATAACATTTTTTTTTTCTTTTTACACTGATAGTTAAGTTTTTAGGTAACTACAGATCTGCATTATTAATTTTAATCTTTAAATAAAATACCACATTGTTACTATAAATTTTAGTTTTGTTACCGAAGAATAATTGATCTTGACATGCCCGCATTGGCAGTAGTGCTCTTTGCAGTTTCATGTGTCTTGTAACAAATGCTTCGGAGACCAACTAAAGTTAGTAACTGTCTACCCGTCTCACTGCTGCCGTCTTTTGTTTAATTTAAAAGTTTCCGAGCGACGATGACACGGGTCCCACACCTGCAATGTGTGTATAGTGTCCATTATGTATGTAGATAATGTGTGTCAGAATAGCTGAAAATTCAAACACGTCTAATATGTGTCGGAATGGCTTAAAATTTAAAAATGACTGTAATTGCGACTGTGTTAGATCACTCAAAACAACTTAATGTTTGTTGTTGCGAGCTTATTATGCTCCTGTCGCATAGCGCTTTTTTGCCGAGCGTTAAAAAAGCGTTTACTTGAGACAATTGAATACATATCTGTTCACACGATGGCGTTTTTAAAGGGCAAAGCTTCTTATCGAGCACTGTTGAATTTTCGACGTTAAATCGAATTGAGCATGCCAAACTCAGAACTCGAGCCAATGGCGGGTTTTATCGCGACGCTTTTTAAGCGCTCGTATGAATAAGGGCTTGGTAATAAGAGCCTCTCAGCCTCTTTTTTACCGACCGACGATAATTATTATTATTCTTCCTACCACAAAATGTTAGTAAATGATGAATTTATAACTAAGTTAATACCGTTTCGGCACGTGGAAGTTTGTACGTGGTGCGTATATCGATAAAAACATATTTGTGTTATAATTTAATAGAAAATATTGAATCAGGCCGCCGGAAACGTATCTCTATTAAATTTTACAGTAAACAGCGTGTACAAATAGCATTAGTTTTGTTGATTCATATTTCTAGCGCCACATGTCTGTTTGCTGTGAATAAATATTGAGTATAATAAACACGTGGCTTACTTGCCACAATATGATCTAGAGAGATTGTGTCAGGGCTGAAACTTCTTCCAACATCTTATGACTACTATCGAAAAGGATTGGGAAGGATTGAAAGTTCTAGAATGTTCAGAGCGTATCGAATATAATAATGCCTAAAGAAACCGTCATAATTTTAGCAATAGATATGATTCCATTTCCATTGTAGCGCCTCAAATGCTTTATGATTTCAATATATCCGTGTTTGATGCTAGTGGCGAGGGATCGGCCGTTTTGAAGTTTGTTGAAGGAGGTTCAGCAGCGAAAGAATAAAAGCTGATGATGATGGATGGTGATAATATTTGTCCAGTGGGTACTATTTAAATATTATACTAATTATTTTGACGTTCATAGAGAGTATAATTAATACTATATGAACACTTGTTGGACTTATCTTTCACTTCTAAAGATGTTCGAACTAACACGATAAGTCTCGGAAACTTTTACAAAAGTGAGCAAGAGACTTAATCATATTCTTGGCTACATTAATAAAAAGTTTTTATGTCTACAATACAGCAAGGAAATAAAGTAAAATAATATCATATTGCACTCTCAATACATTTTTTATTATTCCGGTTGGAAGTGTTGATCTGGTCATTAACGAGAGCTTAAGATAGGAGGTAATAAGCGGCTCAGTGAGTCAAAATGTTACAATTCTGCTTGTTACTATAGTATTATAAATTGCAATTGCCAATATTTCGTTTTATATTAACTTTTTTTTTTGCGATTTTTTTAAATATTTAAATTTTTAAATGTCGTCAATCTATAGTTTCATGATTTACCTATAAAATCAATAACCATAGGAAC
Source organism: Lycaena phlaeas (assembly GCA_905333005.2). Classification (NCBI taxonomy): domain Eukaryota; kingdom Metazoa; phylum Arthropoda; class Insecta; order Lepidoptera; family Lycaenidae; genus Lycaena; species Lycaena phlaeas. Next base: position 14,719,222 of record HG995167.1, on the reverse strand, counting down.
TATATCATTAAACGAATATTATTTTGTTTCCAATGAGTGAATTCCGAAGAATTTTAATACAAAAAAAAATTACTGGCCTGATTGTAAAAAAATACTATTTTCCAAATAAACTATAAAAATTATGGTTTTGATCCGGATAGGGCTGTAAGTCGATGCGGTATGCCAACTCGTATACATATCTGTAAAATATGCTAAATTTGGCGCTTCTTTCGCTGTCGCGACAAAATGAGGACGGAAGTGAATCTGTTATTGTTAACTGTTGTAAAAAGGTTATGTATTGTTCATCCTCATGTCGGAGTCATTGTGTCGCCTGGATATGGTCTTGACAATGGACCTGAATAAGGAGCAATGACGGTAATGATTATTCACACCCGTGGCCATGATAGTGGCCCGTGGGCGGCGCACGTGATGTCTGATTAATGATATTTGCGAATTGCGCGGATGATGACGAGATAATTTTTATGCTAGTTGATATAAGCATTATACACTTTTTGTTTTCTTTAACGCCGGGAAATGCGCTTAGGCATCCCGTGGGGGAGTAAGTCTCCCCAGGCGGGTATGTGGGACTCGCTGCGCCCGAAAGCTGGTAAGTGAACGTAACTCTACCCACTAAATCCCGGCGAGTGCCACCATTGCCGCCTTGCCGCCTTTGGTGAGGTGTCCCGGATCTACAAGCATCAGGGCACCTCGACGGCTAGTCAGTCTTTCAGGGGACCGACACATCTTCATAACCACTGGTGGATATGAATGCGGGTCGATAGTCGTATGCTATAAAAAATACTATCTGACGAACTGACAGACGTACAGGTAGCACGTCTGTGCGTCTGTGCGAACGTCGCACACATGCTTGATCTTTCTCACATTCGACCAGCCCAGTTACTTCATTCAGGCGTTACATATCCCGAGAAAAACTCGCTGCCAGTAATTACTCCGCCTAATTTTTAACTATTATCATTACACGCCTAAACCAATAAATTGCAAGTATTTAATATCCTAAACAAGGCATAGGCTATCGTAATAATAACCATCAGCCCCATACAGTTTTAATTAAAGTTAAATCCCACGTAACATCCTAGTCATAAATAAATAGGCATTTTTTATAGAAGGCAGTTTGTAAAAACTTGTTTAAATGAATTGACGAAGCGTTCACTAAAGGGACTTAGGATAAAAACTCGAAACGACTTAAGTAGCTCCTAACACCTCTAAATATGAATACATGTGGGAGGACGTCCTGGCCATGGCGTTTTGCAACCATTCAGAAGAGGTTATATAAAAATAGTGTCTATTCATTGCAGGATAAGGATAATAATCATATTCTGATCATCGCTCCGCAATAACTCTACTGGTATCCCTAAACCGGTTATACCCACGTGGATGTTAAACAACATTTTTTTACTGTTTATTTTTCGTTTAAGCTATGTTAGAAGTATTATGTTGTATGTTTGACCTTACATTTTTCAAAAGTATTATTATAGGTGTATACTGTATAGTCTGACTGCTTCGTTATATCCTTCGATCATGCCCCCCTTTTTCTCCTTTCCTTTCTTAGACTTGTTTTTCTTACCTTGCCTGCCTCATGTGTCCGAAAACATCAATCTGTAAAAATAGTTTTAAAAAATCTGTATTAAGTATAATAGCTAACATTCGAAATAAGCATTATAAAATGTTATAGCGACTGTCACGCTGATGACGATGATGATGTTGACACGCGATTCTATTTTCCTTTCTACTCTTGGAACATTTGATCGAATTCGATTAGGCATAAGCTTTACTAATTGTTCCGTTTCGGCCGGACGGTTTATAATCGGTTTTATGTTATTGAATAAAATTTTATGTCAGATTTTATATACTTCGACATGTTTTAATATGCTTCTCCTTTCAAAGTGTCGTATGAGTGGTGCGTTCTTCATGAAAATTCGGTGTAAGTTAGTCAGACACTTCTTAATCAGTACCTACTCACGCCAAAGATGCAAACTAATTCTTAACAACTATGTATTAAACTTAGCAGAAAGTAAAAATCAAATTAAATAAACTTTGAAATTCAAAAGCAGTCAAACAGTCGTGTTAAAATATACACACCGGCACAATTAGCGGAACAGAAAAAAAAGTGAGACTATGAGATAATAACGCATATATTTGACGAAAATGTAATTAAACACAAAATAACAAATTGATTAACATCTGTTAAAAACGACTTTGAAAAGTCTCCGTTATTTTTTATTGAAAAATAAAGAAATTTGAAATAAGTGAAATATTTAGATGATTATGAACCATCACAAAAAATAAAAAAAAATTAGCATTAAATGTTTTAACAATAAAATTAAAGCAAAATTAATAACGAGTGTTTCCCCCTCTTGCTCTGATTACGGTTTCCATTCGTCTGGGCATGCTACAGATTATGTTATCGATGATTTCTTGAGGCTACCGCTCCCACTTCTCAAGTAATGCGTTTCCAAGTTCATTCAGATTGTTGGGGGGTGGCATTCTGGATTTAACACTTCTTTTTAGCAAGTCCCAGACATGCTCTATCGGATTCATATCGGGGGGAATTTGCTGGCCACTGCATCACCGGTATACCTACGTGGCTCAGATATGCCTGTACCGATTGTGCACTATGAGCACGAGCATTATCTCGCATTAGAATAAAGTCGTCACCAATAAATGGGGCAAATGGTACAACATGTTCTTCTAAAATGTCTCTGATGTATAGATCTGCTGTCATGGTCCCTCCTGTGACTATCACTAACTCCGTGCGAGCTCCCAAACATATCCCTCCCCAAACCATAATCGAGCCGCCACCATAAGCCACTGTGTGTTGCAAATTAGACTGTATGTGGCGTTCTCCTTTGCGTCTCCATATTTGCTGTCTCCCATCGATCTGTTTTAAAAGAACTCTGCACTCATCAGTAAAGAGAACCTGCTGCCATTCGTTCAAATCCCAATGACGATGTTCTCGCGCATAGCTTAATCGGTTTACGCGGTGACGTCTCTCAAGTTTTGGGCCTTTGGCAGGTATATACGACCCTAAACCAACTTCTTTAAACCTCCTGCGAAATGTACGCTCACTTACTCGTACTCCTCGAACGTCTTCCAGTTCATTTCGAGCTTGTACAGCCGTTATCGCGTATTCCTACGAACTCCAAGTTGTAAAAAACTGTCATCGCGCCTCGATGTACATCTTTTTCTACCTTGACCCCTCCTCCTCACAAGAGAATTAGACGATCTGTACCGCTGGATGCTGCGATGAATCGTTGATACTGGTCGACGAAGCCTTGAGGCAATCGATCTGTAGGTATGGCCATTTCTTCTCATTTCATCAGCCCTAATGATTTCCAGTGATGTTAAGTCAGGCATAATAAAGAGCTTTTAATAAACAAAATTGCCTATAGAATAACAAATTTATAAAAAACCATTAAGTGCAATTTTTCAAAAAAAAATACAATTACGTAGTTATAACTCGAACAAGTTGACAAAACGTATTGTTCGGGAAAATAAAACAAATGAATGAAAAAAGTGTATGTCATCTAATTTTCTATTTTCAAATTTGACAATAAATTAAAAAAATATCATAACTGGCCAATTCCTCAAGTAAAAGATTTTAAGATCCTGCTTTTTTTTTGTGTTCCGCTAATTGTGCCGGTGTGTATATATAAAAAAACTCGCTCGCATTTGACAGCTTTTAATTTATGTTCGTTTATATTTATTTACATTGTATTCAAATAATTTATGTGTCATACAGTTAAAGCATTAAATATAATCTGGTATTCACATAAATGTAGAGCTTACATTTAGGTCAAGATGATGAAGTAAGTAGAGTTCTGGCGGCGCAAAATGATTTGATAACTGAAATAAAGCTCTCTGCTAGTTGTCTATTATTATAATCAACATTTTCACTGTAGTTTTTTTTTATTATAATTTTCGGCGGTAAACATACATGTCATTCAAGCTATGGTAAGTGATTTCTACCATACTCCGACGCACACGACTTTAACAACAGAATTAAAAAAAAATCGCAGGCAACGGGAAACCTTCAGCGACAAACTGGTCCCGGCAAGACCAGATTCACCGAGAAGAAGATCCACAATAGGGGGCTGTTCGGCTACCACTTGGCAGTCCCCACGACGTCGTGTCTTCAGCGGGGCCCGGGTTCCCATCCCGAGCCCGAAAAGGCCATCAGGCCTAAAAACCTTTCGAAAAAAAAGAAAAAAAAGAGATGAATATTGTTGAAGCAAGTATGCAATAAGTGAAAAAAGGCTTACTCCATAGCTTGCAAAAAATAGTTGCGTTTCCTTAGACCCACTTTTTACACTAAGGGCCCTAATGACTTTGTTCTTTAAAAACAAATATTGCAGCGGCCGGGTCCCTGTTCACTACTACTAATTTAACTTGGCTAATTGACCTCCCGTGGCCGGATTAATTAGTACCGTCTCTGTTTGGACACCGTAATTCGCTAATTTACTCGCCCTGTAAGGTCATGGGTGTTAAAAGTTTTGGTTGAACATTTCATCATCATTATAAAGGCCTGATTATATGTTTTCTCTTTAGCGTGTTATATGATGAGTCATAATGTAATTTTGAAATTAAATCTAGGTTTTTCATTTATTGTTGGCATAAGCACAAATTTCTTTGAAGTTATAGCTCTACTTTTTTTTTTACTTCGACAGACAGTTGTGCCACCTGATGGTAAGTTGTCAACGTCGCCCATAAACGTAAAAAAAAATGAGTTGCCTGGGTTTCAATTGCAGATGTTAATTCCAGATCTGGAATTAACCCAGGCAAATCATTTATGTGTTTCCTATTCTAAATCATAAGATTCAGGAAGATGGTGGTACCCATGTAGCCAGGAACGCAGGACAGAGGTCCCTCCGACCGGTAAAAAAAGAATTTCAGGATGGCCAACACATGTAATCGCTGGAAAATTACACTATTAGTTAATAGCTAATGGTAGAAGATTTTCTTGGCATTATCACCATTAGGTACAAGGTAAACGTTTTGTTAAATAAAGAGTTCTTGAAGATTGCAGCTCTCGGAATTAGTGATGATGAATAAATGAAATAGACGGATAGAGGCTGATGATGATGAAAGGAAATAAAATGACAACACCAGTGACGTAAAACCAAAGACCTTACCGAACACGGAAACGGTATAATAAAGATACAGTTGTACAGAATACGTGTTCATTGCTTAGCATATAATGTGGATAACATGCATCTTACGATCTGCACGCTTGTTAGCTACGGCCAGGCCAGTTAGAAACAGCCTGGGGTAATGGTTTTTAAAGTTTTTTACGAGTTCTTAATAAAATCTCACCGTTAGTACAAGTAACAGTTCTGCGATTTCACAGTTGGTGAGGTTTGTGGGCTTGTGTTGACGAACTCAAATACAATTTGTCAATATTCATTGTATTATTTGACGACCTCCGTGGCTTAGTGGTTAGAGCGTTGGCGCTCAAGCCGGAGGTTGCGGGCTCGAATCTCGCCAGGGAACAAAAAAATGTTTTCTGTGTTCCTGGGTCATGGATGTGTATTAAATTTGTGTATCATATTATGATTAAAGTCTTAAATATGTGTATTAATATAAAATAAAAAAGTATTAATTATATGTATTTCCGTTGTCTGGTGCTCGTAACACAAGTTCTTCGGAAACTTAGCACGGGATCAGACTGACGTGGTTTAAAAGCGTCCATAGATATTATTATTATTATTATTACCTATGTTTACGATGGGGGAGGCTGGTAATAGACAGATGCTACTGGAATCGGCCATCTCGAGATTCATTGAAAGAAACTTACTAATGTCCAGCATGTGCAGTAATGTTAAAAGTAAAATGTACGAATTATTCATCGTACATTTTTAAGTACATTTTTGTATTCGTACACAATTCCTTCGAACCGAAAGATCTAAGCTACTATTTTCGCCAATCAAACTACGCTTAAAGAATAATAAAGTAAGATATTTCGAATCCAACAACGTAATATGAAATAAGTTAAAACATTTAATATTTTCTCAACCAACGTACTGTTATTTTTAATTTTATTACAAACAAAATTCACCGTAGCCTAAAATTGTTTGAACGTGATTTCCGGATACTCTTTAAACTTTATCTCTTAAACTTTGGCTGTATTGAAAGCGCGTTGTTAGAATTTAGATAAAACTTTATTTGAAATAGATTTTCTATTGAACTTACTTCAGTGGTTATTATTTAGTTTTGTGATGTCGAGTTGAATCTTATTATATTCCTGCGACTTTGTTATCAGCTATTTTCTTTCTGCTTTAAAATAGGATGGATCTGCCTCGCAACAGGTATATTTTTTTGTATTGTTATCTGCTATATAATAATGTAATATAGTATATTCTTATGAAGACTAATAGCTTTTTGAAGATGATCATATTACGTACTTAAAAAGTATAAATGTGAGTGAGTGAAAAATTATATAGCAAAATATTATATTGTCATATATCATGTTTCTTGATATTATAGGTCTTATTCGGTGGGCGTCAAGACAGCGCTAGACGCTTGATCAACTTGAAATTAGTGTTGAGTAATTCAATATTTAATGAACCAGCTCTCAAATGAAGCCAATAGGTAATATCAATACGTTATTAAACGTGTTGGCTGATCAACCACACTGCAATCAATAAATACCTTTTGCAAATAACATAATATAAAAAGTGATTTGCTAATGGGAGCACTAAATAAGTAAAACATATTTGCAAATAATATAGAAATATTTCAGTTTTTTATAAATACAAATTAGTAAGTAAAAACTAAGTTATAATATCAAGTTACCGTAGCCATCATAGAATTAAATTTCGAAAAGGATTGAATCAAACGCGTACTTTTAAGTTAAGTTGAATGTATTTTTGGAAGTATACTTACTATATATTTATTTCTTTTAGTATTAAAGTAAAATAAGCAAGTGACGGAGCCAAATGTAAATAACAACTTCTACCCACATTATCGTTGTGACTTAAACTTACTCCATTGTTGTTTTGGACAGGTTATTTAAGTCGCACATACCTCTTGCGCCCGACCGAACAGAAACAAAACTGTTTGATGGTAAATAAATGAAGTAATTATCATGTTTAAAAACACGAAAGGAACTTTAAAAATGTATAATTTAAGATCTGAATTACCGTAATTAAGCTCAGATTTTTTGAAGAAAGGCATCGGCAGGGCTCAATGAATATCAAACCGCTTTCCAGCTTGGAATTTATGGACCATGGACGTTCTGAATATGAGAGTATTAAATGTACTCCTAATTGAGGACCGTCTACGTCCTTATTGATTGTATTTAGTAAGTTGATGGAAGTTGAATGATTTCATTTGATTATTTATCTTTGCTGATATTGTAAAACAGCTTTAAAACGTTCAGTTTTTCTGAAATCAAATAATAATAGGTTACTTTTTTTAACTGCCTGATGTAAGTACATATAAAATTTATTTTATTTATAAAATACACAAATTAATAAGAGTTCTTTTGTAAAATATTTTTTGTCATATTTTATAATCATAATAACATATTAACATTTTTCCCATGCAATAACTAAAATTTTCTAACATGCTGGAGGTCGACATATCTCTCATTTCTAACATGACTTTCACTCTAGAAGCTGGCCATATATTTTTTGACGTAGGTATGTAACCGTTCCAAAAGCAAAAGCAAATTTTAACACGGTAAATTTTTAAAAGTAAAGTTTCACACATTTGAAACTTTGATGTAAATGTTTTACTTAACAAGGGGCTGTGTTGATTTTAGACAAAGTTCTCGCTGCAGATCCACTTTCATCGGCATGGGAGAAATACCACGCTTTGTGGAAACAAAATCGCATTCCTAGACATTGTTATATTTCGTGTGTATGTTAATTATTGTATTTTTTTAATTTTATGATGTAATTTCATTAAATGGTATGTCGAATAGTTAATACATTATTAAAATCGATTATTTTGAATAATTATAAATACTTGTTTGAGAATCAGCCGATAAAAGTTCGTACAGCACTCGGATACAAGTCGGGTGATCTTGTTTTTGATTACAGTTATTACCTACAATTACAGGTTTCAGTTCTGAAGATGTCTATAAAAAATGCAAAACTAAAAAAACTAAGTGTGTACCATACAAAACTCAATCCCATTGGTGATATCACCAACCAGCGTGTATATATATACACGCTGGTAACACTGGTTGTGTGCGCGGTGTTCCGGATTTTCTCTAATTCCATTCGAGCCTTTAGGGATCAGAGTTTTTGATGGAATTATTAATGTTGCCCGCGAAAAACTCTGGAACCGATATTAAACGATACCACGATAACTTCTTATAACAACAACCAAACTTATTTCATTAAGATTGATGAGATATATTTCAGGAAAGATATTGGAAGTTTGGTCGTACCTAAAAGTTGAGAGCTGACTGAGATACTCTTTATTATTTCTTAGTGTTGCAGAAATTTTCTTTTTGAAACAAAACAGTATTGAAGATTTTTAGGTGATCAATTCTAATCTAATTTAGCTTAAGATTGGATCGCCTGCCACTTTTCTCTCGTTAACATAGACTTACGCCAAATTTGGACGAATGGTTTTATTTAGTGGTATAATTTGGTGATAAATAAGAGAAGTTTCGAAAGTTACCCACTACATTCAACCTTACGAATATTAACCTTTTTATTATATTAAACACTAAAGTGCTGTCCTACAAATTCTTCAGTTAAGTTTGTTTTATGTACATGTGTACTGTGTGTGTTACTTAAATCATTTTGATAAAAATGTTATCAAAATGATTTAAGTAACATTTTGTGTTCCACACACTTGGCCGGTTTTGTTATTACATACCAACATAAATCATACATCACAATAATTGGGAGGGAAAAGAAAATGCGCTGATTTAAATTCTGCGAACGTTCTTAGTAAGTTATATTCAGAAATAACTAAGGAAGGGTCAAAGTGTCGGATGGATACGCGGCAAGGGAGTCGTGGAGCTGGGGACCAATGGTAGCACTCACTTACGGCGATGACGATTGAGAAAATTTGGCTTGGGATGGAGGCATAAAATAAAACGATTTCATTTCGATTTTTTTGTATGTGAACCTTTTTAGATGATCACCCTTTTTGCCATACGTAAATCGTATTCTCAATCTATGTAGCACATTGGCAACACTGGCGGAGAACAGTGAAATGGCTGGCCGCTGCTGAGCAAGTTATGGATTATATAAAAAAAGTTTTTTCTTTGAATTGACCTATGCTGTCGGCCTTAATGCTTCACCTGTTTGTTAGATGAGCAGATGGCTCATCTTATTTTAAAAGGGGGTTTCCCCCGCCATCTGTGTATTCGCGATCTTCAGGCATCAAGTCGGTAAAAGTCAAATATGATTCACAATGTTAAATTACTTTTTGCGTATATTTCTGAAGAAGGACATATATTTTACAAGTTTTAAAGTTAAAGGAGTCAAGTGCGCTGATGATAGTGGTATGTTTTAAATTTATTTACAAGTCTCCAAAGAAGGTGTGCTCTAGCGTAGGATTCGACACATTCCTGCGCCTACTGATTCCTAAATTTATCTTCGAACATGTTAAATGACTTGTCGATATCGCTAGTTTATTGCAGATATAACGCTGCGTCTGAAAAATAATCAGAAAAATATTTTCTGTTGTTTTTTTTAAATATTTTCTTAAAACTATTTCTATGTTCACAAATTAGTGCAATAGCTAAAGTGATCAACTTTTCCGAAATGTATATTGATGAAGACAAAAAATTAGGCATAAATAAATATGTAAAGGTTTTTTGAAATGCTTTATATACTTTTCTATTACTACTTTTAATTTACTAAGGGCCTGTTTCACAATCTCCCTTTAAGTTCCCTATAGGCTATTGGCAACATATTTGACAGATGTTTGACAGATAGAGTATGGAGTATCTGTCAAACATCTGTCAAATATGTTGCCAATAGCCTATAGGGAACTTAAAGGGAGATTGTGAAACAGGCCCTAATAATAATAATATCTATGGACGCTTTACACCACGTCAATCTGATCCCGTGCTAAGTTCTCGAAGAGACTTGTGTTACAGGTACCAGACAACGGAAATACATATAGGTATTTAATACTTTTTATATGAATAGTTATATTTAAGATTTTTATTATATAATACATAAATCACAAATCAAATACACATCCATGACCCAGGAACACAGGAAACTTTTTGTTCCCTGGCGAGATACGAACCCGCTACTCTAATTGCTGATCTCTCGTATCTCGGAATAGCTGATGTTACACATCTCGGACGACGTTAAGTGTCACAGCGAGACACGTATCCACGCTTATAATAATATTCCTTATGATGCTCGATGTTTCGAACATACCATAAAGTCAGAGAAAATATCTTTTACTTTTTATTTCCAAGTTGATAAATATGTATACCTAATTTATTACCTTTCATAACTCGAGTGTATTTTAATCAATAAACTTTATTAAATTTTCTTTAAAAAAAAAACTCAGACAAAAAAAAAACATAAAACTGTGCATATGCTTAAGTTCTACGATGCTACGAATATAAGATACTCAAGTGATCAAATTTTAACGCTCCTCTTTTCGCGTCGGCGATTAAGAGTGTGTAAATTAATTTTAAAACAACGATTACACTATAAATACAAATATTTATCTGATGTATATTGACATGTCTGATTCATTTAAGCAGGGCTCGAAAAACGTTATATTTTTCGAAACGTTATCGCCTTGAATACCTAAAGAACATTTTATTTCGGTTTCGTTCGGAACGAAACGCTATTCGGAACACTATTTGAGAACATTATGATTTTTTCGTTTATGACCCTTAAAACGTTTTTAACCGGTTTTTGCCATTTTCTCGATCGATATAACAAAAACTATTATTTTTCTGTCATTCATTCCGGGATCGCGCCCATACCGGCTTTGAGGTGTGAAAACCGAGAGTAAAAAAAAGATTATTAAACAATTTAAAAACATGGATCATTTAACTTCAGGTGAGTTGCAATTGCAAAGTAAATGTTTTGATTTTCGGTATTCAGTATTAATCTACGTCGTAGATTCTAAGAATAATAAAAAGTAAAAACTAAGGAAGAGTAACTGTGTCCAAAAAGTTCCGCGAGCTACAAAAAGAGACCCGAATACATGCAAGAATTTTGTGTAATTATAGAAGTGACAATTATTGTCAACGGCAATTTGAAACCGTTAATTAAATAACGTTCTTATTTCGTTTTCGTTCCCAAAAACGTTATTGCAAAGAACTGTTCCGAACGATTTGAAACCGTTATTTAAAATAACGTTTTCGAGCCCTGCATTTAAGTACTATTCACATAAACTAATATTACAACTGGGAGTTTTTTATATTAATTTCATTATAAAACAATATAAAAATTGCCTGTCCGATAAGAGTCGACCAAAATGTAAGTTTAAAAATGACTTCATCCAATTGTTAGCCTTGTACGTCTGTCTCAATTTAGCGGATTATTCTGTGTTTTTAACATTCCAACACGCTGACTGTCGTCTCGGATATAGGCCACATGTCTGATTAACTAATACACTATCTTATACACTAATCAACACTATTTGTAGATAAGCTCATAACACTTGGTAAAAAAAATGTGTGCCGAAAACTAGTAACAATTATTACATATAAACAGCGATTCAGCAGTGAACAGAAGAGCAGTTGAGTGTATCTTCGCTCGGTAACACTCGGCGGTCGAAAATTCAGCCGATCGAGTCTTTCACCTCTGAGTGTGACGGGTCAGCCTCGTTTGGGTCTCCTCCACGAAGTCAGACATGTAAGATATCGGTGAACTTCACACACCTTCAAAGACTTTAAAACTCACCAGGCATGCAGGTTACCTCATGATGTTTTCTCTCACCCCTGAGCGCAAAAAAGCCAATTCAAGGCACTAATGGGAGTCAGGATCGAATCCAGCTCCCTCGCTTATGAGACCGAGCCCTTTATCCACTGAACCATCGTAGTAAATATTAGTGGGTGACAGAAAAATTTCTTCATTAGGAAATGTCTGAGCAATGAACACTATAATGGAGTCGTAAAATAATATTATATATGTCGTATATTATATACGTAAACAGCAGTCTAAAGATAGTGAAATGTTATAACAAGAAAATGTAATTAACGCATTTTACTGAATATTTTTTTAGTCTGTTTTGAGTTATAGAAACCATTCAAAAATATGAATGCTTCTAAAGTCAATTCTCTCGCTCTCAGCTGCTTCGAATATTTCATGGACACCACTGGGGTGGTGGTGTTTAGTCAAAGTAATAATAGGTGATGTCTGGAGTAATGTAGAGTCTGTGTGAGATGTGGTATTGATCTGGTCTAGCTCTAATGAGCGTAGTGTTGTTCTTGTCGTTCCCGACATGTACTAATTATTTCGTTCGTCACTATACATACCTATTATGTAAGTATATAATACAGTATATAAATGCAAACTTGTGTATCGTATGTAAACTATAATCTACAATCTTTGATCTTTCTAATATCCGTTAATACTGGGGTGGTGAGACTGTATTTTAGATCTAGATATCAATTACTTATAGGATTCTCTATTGTTTTCAAATGTCTTACTCGTTTAGGTTTTAAAATATTTTCTTTGACCTCAAATATTACTAGTGTTTACGTTTTATTTTTATATTGTCTACTCTAGTTACTACTTTTGTAAGTCATGGGTTATTATTATATACAAAAACTTTAATAAGTGATAAATTAATGTTCTACTACGCAGTACTTAATATTAAAATATTAATACTTGCTATAATATTTGGTGGTTATAATATTATTAAAATTCTTTTAGGAAAATCATTAAATTGCTCTCAATATACATTTGAAAATAGAATGCTTCTTTAATCTTTCATTTCAAATTCGAAATGTACTTAATATGACATTCTGAAAATAGTTCACTGAAATAACGTTGATGCCGTCTAATCTGGTGCTGTTCTATGGAAATAGGTCGATTTCAATAGTCGAATCCCCGCCGGGTTAGAGTGCATTTATATCGATTAATCGTCTCGACTGGATACCGTCAACTGTGGATATATACGACCGATATTGATCTAGAATAATAAAGGACCGATTTCTGTGTCTATGACACTCTCATTCCGTCCAAAATTATGTGCTTTTCTGTCGTCACATCCCTAAGTGTCAATGATTTATTTATTTATGAACTTTCCACATATATTACCTTATAATAATCAATATGTTTCAAACATCAGGAATAATAAAACTAAAAGTAGATATAACAACGGAATATCACCGCTTGCCAGTGTGAAACTATACAATGCGACACTAAGATAAAATTAATAATAAAAAACAAAGGAAAATTTGTAAATTAATGTTTTAAAACCTTAAAGAAAAGAACATTTTCTAAACTTAATAAAAGGTGCAAACGTGTGCGTGTGCGTGTGTGTCTTCTTTATCATCAAAGATACTTCTTTATTATTACACATTGTAAGAGCTTTTATTTTATTTACATTATATTTTTTTATACTGCTATAGGCCCCATTCAATGCATCGTCAAAACGACTAGCATCGTCCCTCATCCCTAGGGCCATCAGCTCGCAACCAACAAGAACCGGCTACTACTACGGTTGAAGTTGGTCAATCCATCTTTCTAAATCTCATTCAGGTTATTACATAATGAGTACCAGAAGTATTTCACCGGCGCCGGGAAGCTTGTGCTGTGTCGCGCTATCTACATGGGTACCATCATCTTGCTTATATTCTCCGCGAAACAGTTTTGCTATGTTTCGGAGGGAAAGGACAAGCCGTGTAAGGACTAACACAGATAAAACCCTATGTCCTATGTTAGGCAACACGTGTATGAGTTGCCTTTCGTGACGCTGGGAAATTCTTTATGGATGTAGGATCTTTAAGTGGATCCAAACGCTATGTGGGACTGGTACCTGGAAGCGGTATACTCAAACTAAAACCACTGCGGTGCCTTCGGCCGTTTTTTGTGGGTCTCGGGTCTCCGGTTCTTGTCCGAAGGTAACATGAATACCTCAACCCGCGGTGAAGGCCAGAACAGTCCTTGTAATGGGTAACTGCTGGGTTGCCACTAAGCAGTGCCTAACTGGGCCCAGATCCCCATCCTGAACCCTACGAGCACATGGGCGTTAATGGATGCGCATCAAGTAACGCCTCCTACGCATCCACTCGTCACCTCTCGGGGCCACGTCGGCTCTGGGGGCTTGCTCGCTTAATCGCCAATCGGCCACCTTCTAGAACATTACTGCTTTAGTAGAAGAAGACACTCGCCGTCCAGCACTCGTCCTCACTAAGTATCGCTGTGACTGTGTGTGTCTGTCTGTGTATGTATGTGCCATCTTCTGTTGACCATTACACCAGTGCTAGTTTGCCTATGTAATTTAAATGAGAGTAAAAAGGTAAAGTGACACTACCGTATCTAGATCAATACTTGGCAACTGCAACTGACAGACAGCAGCTGGACTGATAACCGCCTACACTCATCAAGCAGTCAATTGACTATTTATTACTCGAAGATTCGAATTTCATACGGGTACTTATAACCTCTTTCCTAATTTTGCCAGAAAATGAAACTGTAAGAAGATCTATGCGTCATATTATGTCTAAAGATCAGACGCTAAAATAATATTATTATTTCAATAAACCAACATTATCCTATAGAAAATAATAATAACTCCCAGTGACGGTTACAGCGGGAATGATGGAAATGCCCGGATAGCGTGACAATTATGAACATAAATAACAATAACGATCAAATCTACGTCCATGTAGATGGCGCCACATGCAACAATATTTTTTATCCTCCCAAAGAATTAAAGGGTGTACCAGAATTAATTTTTCGCCTATTATTACTATGTACTTCTACAAGTTCGAAGCAAAATTCATTTGCAGCCATATGAATGCTAGACCATAACTAAAAAGGATATCATACATTGAAATTTGAGGATTTATTTTGATTCATATAAGTTGAAAGCGTTTAAAACTAAAGATTTGCTCAAGAGTAAAAAAAAAGTGTCTGTGCAGTTCACACACGATAGAAGTGAAACATACGTTAAATGCTTAAATAGAAGCAAGTATTAAACAGTGAGCAATATACATACACACCGACATTTGCTCTCTCGCTCTTTTGTATCTGTGTCTCTTACCTATCGTTTTTTTCGTTGCATCCGGTTTAAAATCACAACGATTCTAAAGAAGTTTCACTTCAAAATCGCGTAGATAACTATGTGCAGGACATCTAGGCGCTGTTGGATATAGACTAAGTATTTTATTGAATAATATTAAATAGCTCCTATATATTAGAGTTCGAATGAGGTCATTATTTATTAGTACTGGAGTCAGGATGTCAATGGACCACAAGTGTCCAGACACAGTCCATGCCGATACTTTGATGCTTGTCCAAGACGATGAATATACAGGGCATGTCACTTAATATTCAACCAACGACAAGTGTAGACGATAAGTGCGTTGAAATCGTAAGCGTTCATAGTGGCGATTCGCTAATTCATGTAGAACTGTTGTTAAATTTACAAAATTGTACAGATGCTGTTACAAATAAAATGGACAGAGTTTTTGTTTAAATAGACATATTATTATAATTTACTAGCTGTTGCCCGCAGCTTCGCCTGCATTAACTAAGATTTACAACGGGATCTTTATACGCAAAATAAGTAACTTTTCTGGTTGATTTTTACACCTCGTGTCTGAAAAACCTAAATATCTTAGGGAACGCTATTTTTTTCCAAAATAAAATTTTGCCTATGTTACTCGTGGATAATGTAGCTTGAAATGGTGAAAGAATTTTTGAAATCGGTCCAGTACTTTTTGAGCCCATTCATTAAAACCAAACAAACAAACAAAGTTTTCCTCTTTATAATATTATTAGTGTAGATGTAGATATGCAAACTATAAATTGTTAAAATGAGGCAAAAGTAAGGCATACTCTTATGAGAAAATTATTCGATATTTGATAATAGCTACTTTTGTCTACTATATATCGTATCTCTATCATCTATGCTCTATAAGCGCTGTACGTGTAAATCCTAAAATATAATAATCCTGAAAGTTTAGTCACACACTCTCAACTCAAAAAATCTGATATTTAAATTCATATCTCCTGTCATATAATGTGCGATTGTATGGAATTCTCTCGTGGAAAAGAGAACGAAAAAATGAAATGTTTTCTCGTCGGTTCATGAAAAAAGTTCAGGAATGCTGTGTCTATACAGACTTTATGAAAGTTTATGAAGTTTTTGATGAATTTTTGCAAAATCATTCTGCTCACTGGGAAATATTCGCAATATTATTCTTGCTATATTCACAGTGGAATATTCTGGTAGAGATCTTAACGAAAATATTGTTAGATGGGCTGCTTTTTGTGTTTCAATTAAATATGAATCTAAGAGATCATGAGGTCTCTTGATCGGCCGATTTGGCGATATATGTTCACACAGCCTAATGATTATTTTTCATTCAAGACCGTTTCCCGAGAAGTCGCAGTATTCATGGTAATGTTAATGTAGATAATATAACAACCTTTTTGCTTTTAAGTTAAAAATTTCTATATATATGTAATATGGTAGACGAAGGTTTGGGTAGACGAAGTGTTGATCGGCCATTAACCAGATGGGAAGACGATCTCCGTGCAGTGGCAGGTCCGCGTTGGATGTGAGTAGCAAGGGATCGGTCGTCTTGGCGTTCATTGTGGGAGGCCTATGTTCAGCAGTGGACGGATAAAGGCCGATGATGATAATGATGATATAATATGATTCAAATATCTGTTTAGTAATATTCACAGCAAACTTATTGCGTAAAGCCCTGTAATACTCTTTATTGTGCGGCATTAATAGGCCCTCCGTAGGTTCCCTGGGTATATTTTAAGCAAAACATAGAGTGGATAGAAATTGTAACGCGACATTTAGCAGACCTTTGTAAATGAGCGTGTACTTAGGCAAAATGCCAGTTGCTCACCTTTATTACGACTTTAACGCTTTCCGAAGACAAATGGTCCCGTATATTGTTGTTTTGAAACACCAAATATCTTCCATTAACAATACCATATAATGCCCTCAATTCACCTAAGTGCTTTAGAGTGGGTTTATCGTTGCCTCCATCTCAATATATATGCTGTGTATGCTTGGATATAGTACTCAATCACATTAGGCCTAAACGGTTTGGAATACAATCTGGCGTAGATCCAATGTAATTAATGAATATGTAACATGAAATATAAATGCCTAATCGAAAATTGTTACATATTAATATCCATCTAAGAAATGAGATGTTTGACTGGAGACAAACTGTTGGCAAGAATTATCTAGTTTAATACTAACAAAAATTGCTCATTATGACAATAATTCTCCATGTTTGCTTTGTGTTTTCAGAAAGAAATATTATATTTTTGACACACCATTTAGTTGGTTGCTAATAGGGAAATGTTCAGGAGGGAAGGAAATTATGATGGCAAAAAAATATTTTGATATTTCCATATCAAACTTATTTTACTATTATTTGTGCATTTAAGTATTTACCAATATCTATCCCACTGCTGGCGAGGAGGTTATATGGCCATAGCTCACTGATGCGCTTGCCCAATGCGGGTTGGTAAACTTTATACCTTCAAAGACTTTCAAACTCGTCATTCATTTAGGTACCGGTGAGTGGACAATGGTGACGTGTTTAAGTGGAATTTAAAATTAGGAAAACCCATTTAAGGCACGAACGTCAGGATCAAAGCTGGAACTCTATCTTAAGAGGCCATGCCAATATTTTTGACCTAATTATAATTATGGGAGTACAAAGTAAACACTAATGAAAAGCTGATATAGTCTAGTACTGAATATTTAAACTTTAAACTAGACTACAATGGCTATGGTATTATAGACCTCGAATATAAAGTGATGATTAAGATTTTGAAATAGCATAAACTTATGGAAAAAAATGAGAATTGTCATACTAACAGATGGACATAAAATATAAGAGATCGTGATCTCCTAGTCCATCTTCATAATCATACAAATATCCAATTTATGGTCTATTTCCTATTATCATCACATTATTAATTGCGCGACAAACTACGTAGGCGTGTTATTTATTAACAGATAGTAGTGGTATTGAACTTTCGTTTTAAAATAGATTGAAGTGATCACAGGCCCTTAACACTCGACACCAATAAGAGGACGTCAGAAACGTCTTGGAGCGTCGCCAGAAAATATTTCAAGCGCTGTACCTATTAAACAAATCATTTGAATAATCAACTGGAGTGCGTCAAGGCGCTTTAAGCGGTTTAAAGTGCTGAATTGTTTTATCCGTTTGATATTTGTATGACACATTTTGTGAAGTAGAGAACATTTGCACTTTGTATATCGGCACAGCGTCGTTGAAGTGTAGGAGAGTGTTTTAGCTTAGCTTCAATACAATATGATTCACTAAATGAGTGTAGGATGTATAAACAGGCTTAAAATGATGTACTTACGATTATAACGAGACAAACTTAATTGCTTCACGAAAATAAATATGCACTGATTATACATAAAATATTATTGATATTTAAAACGTTACAAAGCCACAACGCTTGTAATAACTTTTACTATGGTTACCATAATATGTATATCTATTCTATTCTATTTAATAACCATTTAAACACGTCATTATCACTATCAACCTTTTCTTGTCCACTGCTGGCATAGGCCTCTTAAAATAAACGATAAAACGGCGGCTAGCTTGGTGTTTACTTAAATTTTACAGCACTACGTCCGATACAATTATAACAAGTATAATATAACGCTACATAATACTTAGAACCAATACATAATACTTCAATAACAAAACCTATAATACTTCACCACGAGTTTTCAGGCCTAAGTAAGGACGAACCCGAAAGAGCATGTATTGGCCTAAGTCGCACTTAAAAATATAGCATTGCAAAAAATTCTGAATACGAGATCTGTTCAAAATGCAGCCATGATAAATATTAAGGGAGTCGTCTAATGAGTGAAGATTGAATATGTAGCTTAAACTTGAGCTCGATTAATTAATTGTATGTAATTTATATGGAAGAACGGATGGCCGAGGGCCATAAAGGTTCAAGAGTGGAGGCCGCGTTTAGGTAGACGAAGTGTTGGTCGGCCATTAACCAGATGGGAAGACGATCTCCGTGAAGTGGCAGATCCGCGTAAAATGCGAGTGGCAAGGGATCGGTCGTTCGTCGGTTCGTTGAGGGAGGACTATGTTCAGCAGTGGACGGATAAAGGCTGATGATGATGATGAAACATATATGTCGGCTGTCCATTGCTGAGCATAGGGCTCTCTCAGGGTAATAGCGGATAGATTCAAGGCTGACGATAATGATGAAATATTTAAGAATACGCGCGCTATGTACCAGTGGGAGAAATGCGCTGCCGAATCGGTACCAAGTACCACCGACTTGTTTTCTTCTCCGGTGAAACAGATTTTATGTCGGATAGTAGAGCAAGGCAGGTTTGTATACCTATAAATATTTACAAAACAATAATATTAAAAAAATAATACCATTTACAAACACAAATTACAAAAAGTTGTAAACTCATATTACATATAAAGAAAGTAATGCATAATATTAATGTAAAGTTGCATCATGTTTTAATAAATTTCATAAAGTACTGGTATTTTAATTTGAATAACGTTTAAATTACGTATTGCGCTCATCACGATATTGCACCCGAAATGAGAAGCTTACGGGAGGAAAGTTGGAATTGCGTCGTAAAAATTTTACGTTAATATTTTTGATGCGGGTAGATAATGATTGTTAATTTTCTGGAATATTCCTGAAAGTGATGGGAAGGGAAGACGTGATTCAAATTAATTATTTTATGTTATTAAATATTTTGAACGGGATATGTATATTGTATTTATTTAAATTTATGTTATTAAGGGCCTGTTTTACAATCTCCAGTTAAGTGCCCAATAGGCTATCGGCAACATATTTGACAGATAGAGTATGGAGTATCTGTCAAATATGTTGCCGATAGCCTATTGGGCACTTAACTGGAGATTGTGAAACAGGCCCTTAGTATTCGGTAACCTCAAGATTGAATTACAACGGTTGCGAAATATTTAGT
Organism: Lycaena phlaeas; assembly: GCA_905333005.2. Taxonomy (NCBI): domain Eukaryota; kingdom Metazoa; phylum Arthropoda; class Insecta; order Lepidoptera; family Lycaenidae; genus Lycaena; species Lycaena phlaeas. Next base: position 14,699,113 of record HG995167.1, on the reverse strand, counting down.
TAGTATTCACCGGTAGGGATGTACCACTATCCCGTTATTTCACAAACAGTTGTAGTGCTGCGTTAAAAAAAGATAAAACAGTGTCCTGCTGTCATACTGGTAACAGATTCTGTTGCCCAGACACCAACTAAATGTGTTGCCTAGTCAAATTTGAAGGTGTGTTCATGGACACTTCAATATCACTTATAACTGTCGCGTGGTGCGACTGCCCGTTTGCCTATTCAACTAATATGAAAAAAGAACTACGCTGCTGTTAGTCAAATTGATTTAAAATCCTAAATAAAGACAGTGACTGGTACCGTAGTATGAGTCGGAGGGTACGTGTACTGTGGAGGATCAACCATCATTAGCGAGTGCTCTCGTGTACCGCCCCCGGCGCTTGCCACAATCAGCCTACCTAATTTAACCTGCCTGCCGGGCTAGGAATTTGTAAGAATATACACTATTATATTTCCCTTTATATTTCATACTTATAATAAAATGTATGTATGTACATACTTTTTGTGAGCGACGATGGTTCAGACATGGACACGCGATAGACGCGTGAGGATCCGGGTTCGATCCTGACCCCGTGTGCCTTAAAATGTTTTTTTCTAAATTTCTAAGTGCACCCTAAACACAAAAAAATCGTTTGCTCAACAGGGAAAGAAAACATCGTGAAGAAACCTGCATACCTCATGAGATTGAAAGTCTGTATGTTCACCAACCTAAAATTTGAGTTAGTATCAGAATTATAATTTTTCATATATGTACCAAAAAAGAATAAGCTTAATTCTATTTAAAAATAACTTAATAATTTTTCCATCAATAAGTATTCATTTTAAACTAACGTTTTTAAACTAACGTTTATATTTACGCTCGAATGTTATTCATAGTGGAGGTAATAATGACAGCATTGGTCAACTGTGCAATCCTAGTATCTAGAACTTAGATAAAGTAAAAGTTATCATTTGAAATGAAAATTTCACGACTAAATTCAAAAGATTTTACAATTAGACTCTCAGATATGAGATACGGTCACACAATACAATTAATTATACGATTAAGATTTGAATCTTACTTTTGCTTTTGACGTGGGAATCTCGTAAGATAATGGAGGATAATGAATCTGTATGTATTAAATTATTACTAGGTGTGGAATTATAATGTGAGAATATCACATTAGGTGTAGAATGTTCGAGACCCTATTTTTAATATCGTCATGTTAAGGGCCTGTTTCACAATCTCCAGTTAAGTTCCCAATAGGCTATCGACAACATATTTGACAGATATTTGACAGATACTCCATACCCTATCTGTCAAATACGTTGCCGATAGCCTATTGGGTACTTAACTGGAGATTGTGAAACAGGCCCTTAATATATCTGAGATCAACATAAATATTTCCTACTTCTACTGAATCCTTTTCATTAATTTTTTTGCAATCCAAAGCAGTTTTAACGTACCCCCGGGCCGCTAAGATTGTATGAAAGGGTCATTTGTTGGTTACTGTCGATCCTGGCTACACATGAGTTGCAGTGACGGGAGCAAGTGGTGTGCCTAGCCAAAAGAAATATCTGACAATAGTCAATAACCCACAAAGAGTATGTACAGTTGTATTTCCTGCAACTATTTCGCTTACATTAAATTGTTTGCGGTGAGATATAGGCGGATCCTAGTATGTTTTAGCCTTTACCTTAAAATCGGTATTTGTACCTACTTTTTTACTTTCTAATTTGTACTTTGTATTTTTATCACACCCCGGTTGAATTTTTTTTACCATAAAAAGGCAAACGAGCTGAGAGTGCGAGTAAATCATAGCGGACAAACGCGACAATACAGCTGTGTCACTTAAGTCGCTTCGCCGGTATATTAAAAGTGACACAAACTACTTACTTACAAAACATTTAACACCAACAAATGGAAAGTGAAACACTTCCTTCTGTGCACAATAAATATTGCGGGGAGGAATACGCGTTGTTAAATTTGCATATCCGCTTAGCTGCGTCACTGCTCCCCAATTGTGTAATAATGCGTCGCGAACATCACCTGTTACAGGTACATTGTTGTGTGCAACTACAGATTTATAATAGGGGTTAAAGTATGAAATTGCCGTTTCAGTTATTTCATTCATATTCATTTCAATAGGTATTTCTAATTGACATAAAACCTTCATTTGTTTTGAGATTTTTGATTGAAACTTTTTTCACATGGTTCCTAATTTCTTCTTTCTACTTTTAAAGAATGTGCAACATTCGATTATCGACTTTGCGTGGCAGTAAAGGGTCGCAATATTGATATTGCGTTTGGAGAAGGGACTGCCAATGAACGCACCATGCGATTTCGGTTTAAACGCTCTCGTGATTGAAACTTTGATTTGAACGATGAACTACGTGGAAGATCGCCCACACAGGTGACAAACAATAAATTGAAAGAGATGGTCCATCGAATTATTACACGCGATGAAAAGTAGATTCTTTACGATAACCGTTTATAGTTTTCTTCTCAGGAGGCAAAACAAATAGCTTTCACACAGTTGGTCAAATCTAGATCACCACAGTTCCTAGGCCTTTATTATCTGCCAGTGAAGTATAGTAGATAATAATCCCCACCATGGTTCAAGCCTTGTCGTGGCGGTGGGGTTCAGTAGCCCAGGGCGACCCCAACACCTTGGGCGAAGCGAATTGAGCCGAGGGGGCTCTTTGTATCCCTCTTATAAGAAGAGGGTACAAAAGAGCAGGGGGCAAGGGGTGAGGGAGGGAACCTCACCTCGTCGTACTGTCCCGACGTTGGGAGTGGTTGTTCTGTGGTGCGGAACAACCGCTCTGTGGAGGTGACGTCGGTCTCCTGAGGGACTGACTAGCCGTCGAGGTGCCTTGTTATTTGCAGATCCGGGGCACCTCACCAAAGGCGGCAGTGGTGGCACTCGCCGGGTTTTAGTCGGTAGAGCTGCGTCCACTTGCCATCTTTCGGGCGCAGCGAGTCCCACATACCCGCCTGGGGAGACCCACTCCCCAGCGGTGTGCCTTAGTGCATTTCCCGGCGAAAAAAAATTAGATAGTAATGGTAATGGTAAAAAAGTTTCATTAAAAAATATATAAAAAAAAAGCATATTTCAATTTTTCAGTACAAATCGGATCTTTTTTGGCCTATTGGTATTTAATATTAATCGAATAAAGCAGTGAAGATTTATATCTTGCAGTGCCAGAGAATGATGTCATAATTTTCTTGTTTCGTTAAATTTACTCATTTGTTTATCAGAAAAAAAAAATACCTTCTAGTGAAATTTCGAAGTACTTCGCATGACCGAATGGGAAAGAGTATGTTTTTAGTTGTCATTTTGTATTGGCGCCGCACGAGCCCGCAGATGAATTTTTAAAATTCCCGATATTGACTTGTACACTCTCGTTTACAGGTCTTTTAAAATTCTGCTACTTTAGAAAGTAGCGAGCGAGCAGTCCGACGATGAAAAGTCATTAATTACCTGGTCAAATATTTTACTGCTTTATCTAGTACCTTGCTTGTAAATTGTGGCTGACGTCCATTTCTATTTCATTAGATTCGATAATTGGTAAATTAAAAAAAAATATAAAAATTAGATGAGTGTTTTTTTTTATTTCCATTTTATAATACATAACTCGGAACTGCAAGCAAAGCACCGCAGCGACAGGCTGACCTCGGCGAGGGGCCAGTCTATTTCTCGTAAGGGGGAGAGTTCGACTGCTACTAAGTAGTCACCGCTACATCGTGCCATCCAGGGTTCAGGTTTCCATCCACACAGCACGTTTGGCGTTTGGAGGCACATTAAATAGCGACTCTACGCCTCCCCGTTGGCCGGCCACGGCCCTAGCCTCGACAGCGGCCTCCTCTTTCAACCTCATGGATTAGTTGCTTCAGCGCGTCTTAGATAAACCCGTTCGGCAACTTTCTGCTTTGCTACTTGTCCAATCTAACTAAAAAAGAAAATAAAAAAAAAGAATACCAATTACTAAACTAAACGAAAACAGCAACGACTTTCTCTTAAATAGTATTTCTCTTACAAATATACCACATTGTATGTTATTAATTAACCGTCGACTAACTCTCTTTGATAATTTAAAAGCCTCAGGCCTCTCTCGAGGCCTTTATAATGTTCTGTTAGGTAAAATTAATTAAAATATTATTATTTTTTGTTCCAGGTAATTTCTGCAGTGCATGAGGAATAAGACAGCTGTAGTCCAATGTAAAGTTGTTGAAATAAAATTTCGAAAAAATAGCATAATAACTATTGTCAATAGCTTAGGTGAGGATATACCGAAAGTTTTTTTTTTTTTTTTTTGAATTCGGCTTGTGGTTCTGAAGATTAAAGGTTATTTATACAGTAAAACAAACAAGTAAATTATCAACCCTTATAAGTCACAATGCCGGGCACGGGTCTTCTCTTCGAAATTATGCGAGGGGGGCCATATTTCAACGATGCACTGGCCCAATGTGGGTTGGTGAACTTTACACACTTTCTTTTAATCTCATCAGAGTGCATTTAGAAATTTAGAAAAAGCCATTTCGAGGCGCCACAGAGGGTCAGATTCGAACTCAGTCCTCTCACTCAAGAGGCCGGGTCCATTCACACAACACCATTAGTCGCACATTTATAAAGAGTAAAATCAAAATAATTCTATGTTTAAAAGCTCCAAAAACATAAAGATCGAACTAGCAATAGGCACAAAGAAATATAACCATTAGTGAGCTAAAACAAAATGGAGAATCGTAACGACTACCGGCACTTAGCATTGAAACATAAGCCGTGTCATTTGGAAGGAGAATAATTGTGTGCAAAACGGGAATTTATCGTTGTTGAAAATTGTTCTTTGTCCGCTTCGCATTCGTGTTGCAATCTTTTACGGGCTGATGGAATAAATATTATCATGAAAGCTTTTAAACGGTCTACTTGTTTAGACATTTTTGTTTTGTGCCTCATCATTATGTTATATTTTGTTGATTTTTACTTCCCTTATCTAATTTGACAAAGTGAACTTCACTTTGACTGATTAGTTTTGTTTCTCTGAAATTTGTTTTATATTTTATATTCTCAATAACTTGTACAACCAATAACGTCTACGGTTAACTTTTGTTCTGACGCAGGTGCGCCAGGCAATATTGTGTCTAGGATATTTAGTTAATATACTGGACTTTCGCAACAAGCTATCTTTTATTTATCTAAGTACACTTTTAGAGACAAAATATGTATGTCCAGTAATCGTTATATGCTGCATGTTGTTTCACCTACTCTAGATCCTCAGTCTTAAAGCTAGTTTTAAAGGAAATATTTATTTCTTCTAAAACACACCCAGGGCCCGAACCTGTTGTCAAAAATAAACAGCAGTATCATCCCGGGCGAGTTAGCATAGTGACCTACTTATCGGAAATAGAAATAACTCTCGAGTATAATATGAGGTTCAAATTATGCATGCATGCCACTTGCACTGTGGATTCCTTTGACAAAGCATAAACGACATTGAGGTAGAGCAGGAGAATTTAAAATATTTTCAGTTCCCAGGTCGCGTCTCGTCATATTTGACTTTAGTTAAACTAGAGCTTAATATAAATGTGAAAGAAACGAACTTGTGTGCTATACACATGATTGTACTATAAAACCGACAAATCGAAAAACCGGATGCTTAATTCCTTTCATTTTTGTAATCAATTTATCTAAGACTAGCTGTCTAGCTAGTATCTTGATTGTCTTGATTGTTGATGATTATTTCTGTAGCCTGTGTCACTGAATATAATAACATTATATTATTATTTGTACAGGCTAAAGTCCACTTTGAGACTGCTGCCGATTTGTTTGCTAAAAAATTCCTATCCCATTTCTGTAGATTTTTAAGATAAAACTATACTATCACTTTTTCTGGGTCTCATTTAGTACATTAGCAAATCAACTCAATATTTAGCAATTCCAATGACGTCCGATGCGCTTCTACGTAGAGCGTGAGAATGGTCTTCGCCGCACCTGAGCTAATGTAGGGCCTCAAACAAAACTATTAAGCCCGTTCGCATCGTCTCATTTCCATTTGCGAATGGGTCTAAAAGCTGGAATTAGCGTAGCCGAGTGGTTTAACCGATCGATCGAGCAAAGCTGTTACTGCAAAGTCATTTGGTATGCTGTTTGATTGCCGTATTCATAATCCGTATTCTTATTCAAAGGGAAGCTAATTAGAACTGAAATATGTGACTAATTGCTCTGAGAATGTTCGCGTGCTTTGGTTTATTCATAAACGGTATCATCAATTCGTCTAAACAAATTGTTTGTTTCTACGGTGCTTTATTTTGCTTTAGCTCGTTACCATGTGCTGTTGAACTAGGGCCTTGCTCAATTCTCGCTTAGTAAACCAGTCACTACGACGTCCTTAAGTACGTTTTCCAACAAGGCCTAACAGTTAGACATAGAACTGTTTATCTATTCTTCTTAATTACTACGGTCCACCGGCCATTAGATTTTTAGCATATTTTAGAAGAACTCCGCATCGCACTTTTGCGTATTGTATTATTAAATTAAGTGGACCACCAGTGGGTATAGGCCCGGCCTTTTGGGGAAGAGGTCTGAGTTCAATCCTGACCTTAAAGTAGGTTTTTATAAATTTTGAAGTGCACCCTAAACACGATTACTTCGCTCGCTCACTGGTGAAAGAAGGGTAACCTTCACTCCTGATGTGATTAAAAGACTTCGAAGGTGTGTGTAATTCATCAACCCACGCTGGAACAGCGCATCGGTGAACAACACCGACCTCGCGTAATTTCGAGGAGGAGGTCCAGCGGTAGGACATATAAAAGTCGATTCATTCATTTTAGGTAGAAAAGTATTCAGCCGAATATATAATATTAATAACACTTTACTTCAATTGCATAATCATGACTGCAATTGTAATAAGCCGATAGGAGCTAATAAGCATTCTATTAATGCGTGCAATGTATTATTCATATCGGATTCACCGTTCCCATTAAACATTATTAATTGATTTAGAGTTTAGACGAAAGCTTTCTTTTATCATGTTTATTTGGTTTGTTGAAATTCAGACGCTAAAACCACCTAATAACAATATATAGCTGATGATGATGAATGTTTTTATTAGTACCAGTTTCAAAACACTAATTTAACAATTAGTGTCAACAACATAAATACAATTCAGAATTGCGATGGGATCATAAAAGTTATCGCTTCAGCCGTTGCACTTGCGAAGTAGTTCGCGTTCGTAACAATCTCCAACTAACCGCTCGACGTATCGGACTCATCTATTATATTAATTAATTTCAACTCCAGGGCCCAATGCAGGCACAATATGAATTAGTGGTTCAGCTTTCTTGTTTATGGCCGTTCTGCAGCGGTTAGCGGAAGGCGCTATACATACACAAGGTGTATTTATGGCAGGTAATTTCGTCTATCTTAATTGAAGCAGATGCGCAAGCTGCACACAAAATGCTGCATGTTATAATGTATCAGTTTTCTATATAGTGGCACAAGCGGTTTAAATTATACTGCAAGGTAGGTATTTCTTTATAAAAATTGATTTCGATCAGAAATCAATCAATGTTAGATTCTGATTCTTTACAAATATCAGGTAAAATTATATTGATTTAAATATATTCATATATATTTCTAACAAGCAGCGCTCCATGGTTTAACTCGCATACTTACCATTCCTGTTAAATAACAGGGATAATATACGTTATTCTTATAAGTTATGTTGCAGCATATCATCGATCCCCGCATATAGGTACTTGGCTAACTTGGATAAACCGAGACAAATCTCGTATCGATCATTCCAACTAATGACTCAGACTCAGCTAAACCTCAATTTTGTAAACAAATAATAAGCTTGTCTCTTTAGTAAGCCTTATCATAACTTTGAACAACACATATCTTCTAAATGTTAGGGGGGAATGCTCGTATGGGTCCTATAAATAGAAAAATACTCTTTATATATCGTCTTATATATTAGGTAAATGGAATGTCGTTAAATGATGTATGTAGTACCCCAACTAAATCAATATGGAGTCACATATTCGACATAAGTGATTGAATCAAAACTGATCAACCGTAAAAGTTTGTGAAGCGCCCGAGTTGAGGTAAACATTGCTTACTTTCAATTTCAATTTGCAACACAAGCTTGCTTTTAAATTATCTCCCGAACACGCTGATTCCATTTCCTGGAATGGGAAATGCCATCATTTTTCTTACAAAACTCCTTATCGACTTAGCCGTTTCGCAAATTTCCCTTTGCATCTTAAAGAGTTTTTTTAATGTTTTTTATTGGCAGTTGGGGTATACCTTCCTATTAGATGGGTATTTTATATGGTTATACCAGAAAGTTTGCACGAAGTAATCATAAAGAAAAGCACTCATTGTACCGCCCTAATAGGTATATTGTCAAGTAAACATTTACTCTAAACAAGTTGGAGGATATGTCTGTATCTGGAAACGGATGCGGGGTGTATACTTGATACTTGGGGTCGGGCTGGTAGAAGTCGACGCTTTTTCAAATCAAATCAAATCAAATCATTTATTTGCAGTAAAAGTGGTACATGGGTTGTTGGTATCTATAATACATTGGCACAAGCACTTTTAACTAATAGATAGCATGCAAACATTCTCATATTATATAATAAAATTAAGCATAAAAACAACATTCAATATTTAGTTTAAAACATTAACATTTAACACTAATACATTCGCTTTTGCACCTACTTTGCGTGATGTAAGCCTGAAGCACTCCCCTACTGACAGTTGAGCTCACGTAAGAAGGCAAGCAGTTTTTTGACGTAAGCGCAGTTCCCGTGAGGATTCTCAGGCATCAGAGATGAGCAGTGGGTGACGGTGTTACTTCTGTACACTCAAGTAGTACGTAGACTACGTACGTAGTCTAGTCGTAGTACGTAGTCTAACGTACCTACGTACGTTTCTACTTTCGCTACGCACGCTCTTCCTACTGTCCGTAAAACCTATATTTTAAATGTTTGCTGTAATTACAATTTCCTGTTAAAGTGCCTATCGTCAGGCGTAGTGCTGAAACGCGTAAGTTGCCGATTGGCAGCGCCTCCCTTGCGCGTCTACTGTTGTTTTTACTCGTACAGAGCTTTCTGTTACATACTGTGATTTCTTGCATTCTAACCCAGGCTCTTAACTGTCTGTATGGTTGCTCAACGTTTGGCCATGCCTGATTATGCCTGGTGGCTAATGAAAATATGATGATGAATATATTAAGCCTTTATGACCGAGATCAAAATATGAACAAACTGCGAATTATAGTTATTGCACTTTCAATATTTTTCAATTTTATTTCATATTTTAATCGACGCTTTTTAAAGTGATAAGGATTTCTATAAAGCTTTCGAATGCCTACTATTTAATTAAAATTTTAATTTAAAAAATCATTAAAAAACTATTTAAAACCTTTAAACTTTGAAATGACATTTTTCATAGGTATATAAATGGTTTTTTATTGTTGCATGGTAGCCCTTAGTTTTTCAAATAAATAAATAAAAAAAAACTAATGATAAAAGTAGTTTATACTTGTAAATTGTTCTGTATATCATTATTTAAACAAAAAACCTCGTGAGTAGTGACTACACGCTTCAACAATCTTGAAATTATTTTAGCGGCGCTACGTTGCGACGCTATCGTATTGAATCGAAAAGGGGAATGCAAGTTTTCAACTCATATTGGCATGCTTAAGAAGACATCACTTTCTCACCAAAGGAAGAAATTTTTCCTTTTATTTTGGGAATTTTATCTATCGCAATAAAAGCCTCTACTCGATAGACATAAGATACACTTTCGGTTGACATATTTCGCGGAAGTAAAAATCACGCTTCTAGGATTATGTCATATCCCCAATGTGTATTTTAAATTTGTAAGGCCGTATATAATAAAATGTGACTTTCGTGCAGATTTATTGAGCGGAGCAATTTGTTGTTGCAGACATTTTTGGTTTAAACTTAATCATTTAGTTTTAATAACCAACGCTTTCAGGCGAGGAAATAATATAATTATAGTTTGGTCTGTGTTTGGAGTGAAGTAATTTCGTTAATCGGCTACCGGGCAAGATTCACCAGTTTCTATGATATGAACAAATTGAAAGAAAAGGAAAATACATATAAGTATATGAAATAGGAAAATAAAAATATCTGTTGTTTCGGAGCATTTCACATCCAGTCTTAAATGTTGGAATGACAGCTTTAAAACTAATGTCAATTATAATCTAGATTTTAATATAATTATATATCGAATCTACTACTAATTAGTAATTATTAAGTACTGTCTCCTAATCACGCTAGTTCATCCTTCATCCCACTTTTCGAGTTCGTAAAATGAACCTAGTTTCGTAGTTGAGAAATAGTTTTAAAGTATACAGTATCTTCAATATAATTTAAACTAAACAAACTAGAGCGATGATGGTCAGTGTTGGATAGACTCGGCCTCTTATGCGAGAGGTTCCGGGTTCGATCCTGGACCCCCGCCCCCGTGTGTGCCTTGAACTGACTTTTTCTAAATTTCTAAGTGCACCCCAAACACGAGACCCTCGCTCGCTTACCGGTAAAGGAAAACATTGTGAGGAAACCTGCATGTCTGAGGAGATTGAAAGTCTTAGAAGATACGTGAAGTTCACCAACCTGCACTGGGCCAGCACGGTGAACAATTGGCCCATTACCCTCTTCGTCTGATTTCAAGGAGGAGACCCGTGCCCAGCAGTGGGACATAAAGGGTTGATACTGATACTGAATGATAGTCAGGTACCTACACAACCGCAACGGGCTATGAGTAGATTATCATTTGGCTAATGCTGAATTTATTTAAGTTAAAATAAACATTTACCCCGGTTAAGATAATTTAAAACGTACAATTTTAATGGTACATTTTCAATTAATTCTCGTAACAATACTACGGAAGAACCTTTGTTCGCGAGGAAAGGTAAACATATTAAAATGAAAAAGGAAAATCGAATAAGGTTAATAAACGAGTACCAAACGTCACTCTCATTTCACTCGTTAGAATTTATTTCAAAGTAAGTATTTTCGTCGTGGGGACTGCCCGGCTACGACTTGGCAGTCCCCACGACGTCGTGTCTTAAGCTGGGCCCGGGTTCCCATCCCGAGCCCGACACGAGCACAGGGGCTTTATTGAAGGCGCATTAAATAGCGCCTCCGACGCACCCCCGTTCGTCGTCTACGGGGGGGGGGGGGGATAATGGCTCCTGCCCTGAGGTCCATTAGCTGTCAACAAGAACTGAATGATATGATTGTGAATCTGGATTCTTAGTATTTTCATAATTTCAATTTTTTATTGAAAAGATAGGACACCTTTTAACGCTCAACTCGATCGCTAGTAATTTCAGCAATATAAACTAAAAATTTGCAAACAAAAAAAACAATAACTGCATTATATGGTGTTGCACCCTAATATGTGTCATATAATTTGTACCTGTATAAGATTATGTGTTTATTCAATAAAGGGAGTATCGACACCCAAACTATACAAACGCTAGCATCTCTACAATGTCGCCTACATATTATTTAAAAAATAATATGTAGGCGAATCTAGCACGGATTTTGCTTTATAAATTAGTGATTTTTGAAAATCTTATGGGACGAAGTTGATCTGTATTCTTAGATTGGAAAGAAAAACACTTCTACACTTATATTTACGATCTGGTTAACAATCAAAGTTCTGATTCTAGATATAGCGATCAGATTTATAAAATAAGTCGCACAGATCCCTCCAATATCTGAATATTTTTTTGCATCTGCGACCATAATACCGCTTTTAAATATCATCATAATAATTCTAACTAGGCTTCGGAGTATCGAAAGGACACAGGTAGCCATAAAATACATTATTATAGCTAGAAGAATTTCCCGGGAAGGTCCATTGTTCATCTCGCTTTTAGTAAAATCACACCACGTCGTTTAAATCTCAAGTGTATGAGATATGATTCATGTAAAAATGTTATATTTTGAGAGAGAATAAATTTTACATTTTACTTGTTGAATATTTCATGTGGATTTAAAGACAGTAGCGGACTTAACGTATTCCTTTTGATTCCTGAATAGCCAATCTTATGTTTCTCTGGTAGCAACAGTGCGTTGCTTCTTGCTTATTTCTTCCGTGAAAGAGCTTTGCCGTGTTTCGGTTAAGAAGTAACACAATTATGGGAAATGAGGTCTCCCATCTTGCGTCTGGATAAATAACAGATAGATTAGTTAAGAAAAAGGCTTAATCTCAGCTCTATTACTTAATGATCAGGTACTTTTCTTGAAAAAAAATTCAGAATTTTTACAATGTCTCAGTTGAATTAATTGTTTGACTAATTATTGGGTATTATAATAAGATACTTAATATATAATATGTATGTTTACACGCACTGTAATGATTATGTGGACGTACTTTAGGTAGATACATAATATTAGTTAGCTACTACTAGGCAAATTGTATTTTTTCGTTTTTAATGTTAGTCGAATAGACAAACTGGCAGAAGTGCCACCTGTTAGTAAGTGTTCAACGTCGCCCATGAACATAAACTAGTTTACCTGAGTTTTTAGTTGGCCAAGCAACTCATTTCTGTGTACTGAGACATAATATGTTAGGTCTAGGTGTATTACTCTGCATGTCTGTCCCTTCTCCCTGAAACACAGCGAAGCTGCTCTACGCGACAAACAATACTTGCTTCGTAGCATATGCGCATCGTAGCTTTTGGCCTTTATCTGTATATTATTAGCCGTACAAACTAATTATGTAAATCTTGAACGCCGCTCCGAACTTGTTAATTAATATAATTAGTATTATCGGTTTATCCATAATCGGATCATGGAAGTCAGACAAGCGTCTTGTCACCGAATAAAATTACTGGTGTCAGCTTATTTTGGTAAGTATTAAATTATATTTTTTTGCTCTTTATCTATTAAGATTATTTATGATCGAGCAAATATTATGAAATCTAAAATCCTAATGGCTTTCATTCTTTGAATACGTAAAGAGCCTTTTAATATAATATACTAGCTGTTACCCTCAGCTAAGCATGCGTTAACTAAGATTTAGAACGAAATATGAGTGACATAATGGATTGTGCATATATTTTGCATATAAACCTTCCTCTTGAATTGTTCTATCTATTAAAAAACCGCATCAAAATCCGTCGCGTGCTTTTAAAGATTTAAGCATACATACAAAGGAAACCAGTTTGTATTATACTATGTAAAGAAAAAAATACATATAATAAACATAAATAAATACACAGATTTATAAATAAAGACAGATGGAGCATGACGAATACGCAAGTGACGCCACTAAAGCGAATACAAATTCAAAAGCGAACACAATCTAATAGACGTTTAGAGTACGACGCTATGTCAAGCACTTGAGAGCGCTTTTGAATTTGTATTCGCTTTGAAGCGTCACTCGGGTGTTCAGCATCTTCCATCTATCTGTCTTTATTTAATAAATCTGTGAATAAATACATAATAATAAAAGAGAGTGAGAGAGCATTTTTTAAATCAAGTTTAGTTATTATTATTTTTTCGCATTAATTAAATCACTAAATATGCAAGCACCTTTATTTATATATGTATATATTATATTATTATTAATTTATTCTATTTTATATATAATGTGTATTGTGTATGTATGTTTATGTATGTATATATTTGTATTATATATTTTTTTTTGAAAATCTGTTTTCGTATTGTTTGTTAGTGTTTTTGTAATTTTATCTTTTAATTAATGTACACCCTTATATTAAATTATTGTTCTTCTTCTCCTCTATTAGGTCAGCTGGAAGAAATTTCAATATGGAATAAGCTGTACCTTTGTACTGTTTTCTTTTAGTTTAATAGTTTTGTGTTAAAATCTCTTGTGTACATAAATAATTAAATAAATAAATAATTTTAAATAAAGCATACAAACTGATAAGATGTTTACGTAATCCCTTAATGTATTTATACGAAGGGATAAATATTAGGTTGGATCTTTTATATCCATGAGCTTAATACGAATCTTTTAAATATTTTCATTTCCATAACGAAATAAGAAAGGAAACCTTTTTACGCCACTCAAAGCCCCGTTACAAAATTAAATAAAGAAAACGTAAGCCTGTAACCGTGCGTGACAGCGTTTCCTACCTTTTCTTACACCTACTACCCACATTTATTATGAAATACCTTCATAAAATAATTTTTATGACATACTTTAAAGTGAAGAATTAATAGCATTGAAATTCTAATATTATTTCTATAAAAAAGTTTCATAAAATATTGGCGTGGCCATAAAATAACATTCGGAATGTTAGCCGGGAACCACTTTCAAAGTAATACTATAATTTCAAAAGCAGACACTTTAAAATAACATATTTAATGGTATAACATGTTTTACGAACAAGTCTGAATTCGGTAACACTCGTAGTCGGATTTCTTACCAGCTAACAAAGGGTTGAATTTATACGAACAAACTTGTAGAATCCTGTGGCTTTCAAAATTTACTGCCACCGAGTAACCGAGTGCTAAGTTTCTAACAACTGTCTTTATTGGGAAGACAATGACTAAAATTGTCTAATCGATTTAGTATAAATATTTTACCGGCAATCTGTATAATTTCAGTATTCTACAGAGTATCTAGGCAATATGTAGAATACCTAGAGCGTCAAGGTAATGTATGACGTATTATAAATATTACTATCCAATAGATAGACCTAGGACACTAGAAGTAAAATTCCTAGGGATTGTGTATAAATAAATAGATAAAGATCTACTATATGCAGTATCATTGTTAACCTGCCAGTATTTTATACATTACCTACGCGTCTTAGATATTGTCAATGCTTAGATATTCACCGGTAAACATATACGTATATAATTAATGAATACAGTAAAGAAAGTCTGGCCGCCTTTTTTGATGACGCAGGGCAGTAGCTGCCGACCACGATACAGTAGGTACCTTCGGAACATTTACCACAATGCGCCGAGTTCAGCACGGGCTTGATCACAATAATAACCTCTGCCAACTTACATGAGCTAGTTTTCTCGACCCGCTAAGCCATGGGCGTTAATTAAGGGAATGTGTGACAAACAGCGCTAATAGCTATCTGTCCAAGTGATTAGCTTCGGCGAGATATCTCCGATCGAGGTCTTGAATAATATCTTATTAGCTTATTCGAAACGGACCACATTAAAGCAATTTTGTACAGTTCCTGGCTGTCAATATTAATATTAATTATATTTATAAATTTTAATGACCATTAAAAGCGACCTTTGCCCACAAACTGACAGGAAAACAAGAAAACAATGATGTCGGCAGTGATGATGAATACTGGTACCACAAGTATAGCATATGAAATGCTTTTAATGAAATCAATACCTTAAAGTGTACAAACCTAGCCGTGTATGTAAATTTAAAGAATTAAATTATGTTTAAAAGTTTTATTCTGTAAGAACAACGCAGTAGCAAGACCGAAACGTCGATGTTAGTACAAGTTTAAATTGTACGTCTATTTATATCTCCTATAAAAGTACTTAGAGCAAAAAACATATTGTACTAAAAGAAATCCTCCTTTCAGCTGTCAAGTTAATACCGGATAGTGTTTTTATTCACTTAGATTATACTTAGCACTATACCTAGAAAAAACAGGATTAAACATAAATCCCAGAAAGCATTGTTGAAACTTTCTGGAACAAATCGAAAATCGCATTGTTTTTGGATGCCTTTGTTCCACGTCTTGTGCTGGACAATGTTAACAGAAGGCGTGCTTCATGAGTTTATATTCCAAGTCCAGTAATGCTATTGCTTAAGAAGATATAAAAAAATGAAAGATAAATAGGACGGAATTACGAAACACTCCGACGCATACGAAAAAGTTCAAATCTAGAACACGTGTAGTTACGAGGCCATCAAATGCACCTAAATTCTAGAAAATGATTTTTTTCTTGTTTTTTCGATGTATTCAGTGCTCATGAATACATAGATATATAAAAAGCATAGATAGCGTGTATCTTGGAGGATCTGAGTAGCTAATGCTGTCCTTTATTTTCTTAAGAAGTACATCATAAGTTAAAGAGAGACAGATATGGCTACTCTACTTGGTCTCAAATGGTTCAATGGAGCCATTTCTTTGAACTATATTTTTGACAAATGTCACCAGGATTAGTGTTGTGCAACCTTCATCGTAAGCTTTTGTTGATAAAATATCCTACTCATATTATAAACGCGAAATGATTGTTACTCTTTCATGGAAAAACTACTGAATGAATTTTAATGATTATTTAAACTATTTAAAACGGGATATTTACCATGTCTCGTGAACATGACATTCGTAGACAATGTCGAAATATCGAGCTCCGCGAAACAATGATAAAAAACATGGTAAATATCCCGTTTTAAATAGTTTAAATAATGAAAATAATCATGTTAATTTAAAATCCTATATAGAATTTTAATGAAACTTTACAATACTATAGCTTATACATCAGAAAAACACATAGGCTATAATTTGTCAATTATAGTTTATTATATACTATTTTTCAATTATAGTTTTTTATATACTATTACTACTTATTGACTACTTATGTTTTGACTTATTTCAAGTGTACAAGTTGTACCTACGTAATAAAGATATTTTTGATTTGATTTGATTGATTGATATATAGTTAATTTGATATTTATGACAGCTTAGCTACATCTATAATAGGGTTAAAGCGAGTAAATTAAAACACGTATGAAGATACCTATATTTTTTTATTTATTAAATGAACACTTGCACATATTATAATACTTTAAACAATACGAGTTTGTTATATTGGTATAACTTTGTATAAATTGGAAGCTCTCTCCGATTTCTTCCGCACATAGAATCTGCAAATGAAAATAAAAAATAAAAACAAAATTAGTCTTGTACTTTTAAAATACCTACATAATCATGGCCTAAGATCTGTTGAAGAGGAGGAATAAATTTAATCCTAGTAATAGAAATAGTAATAGTAATAGAAAGTAAGAAAATCCCAGTAGTTACCACTGGTAACACATGGATTTTTTTTCTCTGCATTATACTGTTCTAGCTAAAAACAATATATTTATTAAAGTAAATAAAAATTTCCAATAAAATAAATAATTCGTTGAAATTATTTTTAGTTTAATTCAATTTTATAATTTCATTTATTTAAATAATATATATAAAATAATCCATTGAACCTAAGAATCAATTTCATTTTTTTATTTTATAAAATAACTAGTAGCAACTTTGTCTTCATAGAATAAGTAATTTAAAAACTATCCTATAACCTCTTTGGGGTTTCACTGTCTCTATACAAAATTTTGGTATCGGAGAACGCTGGACCGAATTCTGCCGCAGTCAGGATAATAGTTGAGTTCAATATTATAATAGTTGAGAAGAAGAGATAAAAAATAAAATAAAAACATAAAAAAATTGTTGTTGGTAACAACTGTAATAATTTGACAAAAATAAAATGAATTCAATAAATGGTTCACCTGTTGTTCATAATTAGTAGCACTTGAAGTTGTTGCCGTTGAATCATTATCATACTTAGCAATAAGTTTCCTTTTTTTTCTCAATTTCTGCAAAACAAGAAAACCGTTCTGAATATACCTACTAAACACAGAAATGAAAATGAAGGCATTCTTTTAAATTTATGGGTTTGATACCTTTTCTTTTGTCAGCTATCATGTTAAAACTTGTTTAAAACAATAAAAAAGGGATCTCCAAGAGTTCCTTGTTTTGTTTTTCAGAAAAGCAGTATATTTATCTTCAGAATATAGATTCATCAAAGCTGACATGAACTCAATAAACAATATAATACGTCAATGTTGCATATTATCTGTTTGATTAAATCACACTAGCTTAGCCAAATAAGTATTAGAAGTACTAGCACTTTTGTGCATTAGACTTGTATAATCTGAACATGTACACTTACGAGTTGATATGATAGGGGATGATTAACAAATATTGTTGGCACTGCATGCAAATGGAGAGTTTTTCGGGTGTATCCCTGACGAAAGCAAGATTCTTCAAAATGTGCAGAGCATATCCTTGATTGATGACAGAGTATTGGGTGAGCATTCCTCGCCTCTGTTTATATTTTTGATCCATTCTTCTCTTATAGAAATAGGAGTCAGTCGAAAACCTATTTATAATAAAAAATATCAGTAAAAGCCAGTGAATTTGGCACCAGCAAGTAATTAACTAGCCAGCATAGAGCTACACGATCCATAAAAATTACAAGGACAAACTCGCTGCAGGCAGATTCACTTATAAGCTTATCCTACCATAGCCTTTCTAAATTAAATATCGAACGTTATCGATATTTCATGTTACTAGTCGTACAACACTATCTGGTATGTAAAGTGTCAAAATATCAGATTGTGTTATTTATAATTAGAATTATTATGTAATGATGATGCATATACGCAAAAATAAATGCATAAAATAATACATACTTTTACAATGATCAAAATTCAATAAGATCTACAGGTATTTCATACCTTAATAAACATTAAATTAACAATATTTGTCTTTAAGCTTACCGGTGGAATGATACATTTGAATCATTTTCACTTAGTACACCCATTTGGTGAGAATACCCTGGTACCACACACGCCACATTTCTTGTTAATTACGTAAATATAACTAAAAGTTCACTTTTAATACAAAAAACCACAAATTATTAGCAAAACACAAAAGCTTGTTTGGTATCCAGCTGGCTACCAACTAATATGGCCGCCGAGGCAATGTGGGGCGCATGGCCTGAAGATAGAGCTGAAGACATATTGCTATCTCGTTTCAACACAGGTAGTTTGACGTAAGAGTAAAGAGCGTATTAGTTATGAAATTTGTTCAACTTATTATCCTCTATCTAAGCTTTTTATATATCTATGCATGAATATGTACTTTGATTCGGGAATACTACTAATAAATCCTAATCACAATGCTATTTCTATCGAGTAGCATATTAGAACGTATTTTGTGCTTAATCAGGAACGGATGCAGTATGAAAGTGCTCTTAGCGTCCACGAGATATTCTATGTTTAGAAGTGCACTGTTTTTGCTTCTAAATAAACTAACCCCCATAAAACTCTACGACTTTACTTTCTTAATCGAATAAAATCTCATATTAAATACGACTATGTATTTAATATGAGAATTTATTCGGTGAAGAAAGTAAACGTTGAACTAAATTATTGTTTCAATAATTATACGGTGGTAAATAATGTGTGTTCGACTAAACAGGGTTAGATTTGCTTTAAACTATTCGAATCCATTTATACCATTGGACACGGGGTCAGCAACGGCTCGATTTTTGCTACACTTTCAATGTTGAATAAGTTACTACCCACGGTATTTTCGAACCGATACGTTGGAACCTTCAAATAAGGAGCCCTTGGAAGGTCGGCGAAGCTAAGTCTATGGATGTCCTTTATTACTCACCAGTCACCAGAATGGACTGTCCATTTGACCCCTCTAAACCTAAATAAAAATCGCTCTTTAATTTGCGCCTTTTTTGTCTATTATTTGACATGTATCTCTCGTGGCTCTCATTACTATCGTGGTAATTACTACATTGTCAGTACAGCATTATCTCGTTACTTGCACCCGTTAAGCGTTCACATGAATGTGTTGGCGGCTCTAAAAATAGGCCACCTTGATGCCGCGTTTGCACTTGAACTAAATGATGATTTTTTGTCCATAGGATGCACTCGTAAAGTTAATTAATGTCATCCGATCCGGCTTGCAGATGTGAAGTACATATATGAATTATAGATGATGATAAAGATGTAGGAAAAGATTTCCGTGTCTATGTTTTGGAAAACATTTGTTGTTATGAGTTATGAGTTTTACTAAAATAATAAAAAACCAAGTAGAAATGAAAATATCGCTTCAAAAATTCTTTATTATCTTTCGTGGGTAATAAAGAATAAAGTCCAGTCTCCCCGAAACCACGGTTAAGGTTGTAAAATCCGTTGAAGCTGTTTCATTATAAAGGATAAGTAAATTTGAAACGGCATTATGAATTAAATTAAATTAAAATAACGTCAAGACGACCGATATTTCGCCAATCGCATCCAACATGGCCGGCCATTGCACGGAGATTGTCTTTCCATCTGGCTAATGGCCGACCAACACTTGGTTTAGATAAACGCAGCATCCTCTCTTGAACGTCATTGGCCTATTGTTGGCCATTTGTTCTGCTGAGTGTGTAACCAGCCCACTACCATTTCAATGAGCTTATTGTTTTCTCCTGAGTCCTCCCGTGACCATGGTTGCTGTAAAGTTTCCGAAACGTCGGGCTTGTAAAAAACCAAATAAACCGCGATAAAATCCGTAAAAGTTGTTTCATTATAATGAGCTTATTCTTCGCGTGATATCAGTACCTTTTACTCTCTGGAGGACGTCTATATTCGAATCCTATCTGTCAAACACACTTTAGTAAACTTTCGGACCTATTGGGCCGATAAACCCGCATTGGGCCAGCGCATCGGTGAACTATGGCCCATTACCCTCCTCGCCTGATTTCAAGGACTTACTTTTATTAGGTAAAATACTACTTTTAGTTTTAGGTCTGTTAAGCCTTCCAAATTGCTGTACACGTGGAACAATAAACTTTAATGAAATGATATCGTACAGGATAAAATCCCGCTCCGCGTTCGACCGTTAATTGATAAAGTTTGGGAAACAATACAAGTTTCTTTTACCGCCGGCTTCGAGAGTGCGATTTAATAAATACGCTAAGGTTTTTTTAATTTAACATAACAAATGTAACCACATGTGTGTTTCTTTATTTTAATAGTTTACTCAAAGCTTTTATACATACGTATTGTTCAAAGGAAGTTCTATATTAGAAAAAAACATGGTCAGAACCAATAAGAACACATATTGTAGAGACGCAATTTGTTCACATAGGTCGCTAATAATGAATTTATTATTATACACATAAGACAAATATTCTAGAAGTTTATGTTTGAAGAGGAAATAATAATCAACAAAAATATAAACGTGTCTCGCTTTTTATAATTAAAGCTTGATAAGCTAGATCACAGTCTCATTCGTAATCAAATATTGAATTACATATAAGTCTCAACCAGTTTAAAATCAACACGTGGGCTTTATAAAGCATAAGAAAGCAAACAAGCAGTCGGGGCTTTTTAATAACTACCGACGCCCATAAACATATTATGCACCATCAGAGGTTGTGTAGGTACATTTCCTCCTCCCCACCATGGTTAAGGCCTTGTCGTGGCGGTGGGGCACAGTAGCCCAGGGTGACCCAAACACCTTGGGCGAAGCGAATTGAGCCGAGGGGGCTCTTTGTACCCCTCTTATAAGAAGAAGGAGCAAAAGAGCAGGGGCAAGGGGTGAGGATGGGAACCTCATCTCATTGTACTGTCCAGACGTTGGGAGTGGTTGTTCTGTGGTGCGGGGCAACCGCTCTGTGGAGGTGGCGTCAGTCCCCTGAGGGGCTGCGTCCACTTACCATTTTTCGGGCGCAGCGAGTCCCACATACCCGCCTGGGCAGACCCACTCCCCAGCAGTATGCGTCAGTGCATATTCCGGCGTAAAAGAAAAAAAAAAAGAAAAAGAAAAGGTACATTTCCTCCTAACCCTTCTGCTCAGTAGACCTCCGGAAAGTCACCAACCGCACAAAACAGAACATATCACTCTAAGCTGCTATTATATGAGAGAGCGTTAAAGAAGTTATTAATATACATGGTCTATAAAAAACATGAGATCCTTTGCGAAGCGGCGCATGACAATCGGTAAAAAGGTAGGTTGTATAGGCCTTTATTATGACCTGACCGGCTAACCCTAATGGGTTACTCGGTCAGGACGATACGTAATAAGCTGCTTACTGATCATTGATAACTGACAATAGGTATCCGTCGGTTGAGCTAGATAATTACTTCTGAAGTTGTACGATAACGAACAGATTGCCGTCGCAGACAGACTATCGTATTGTTTGAGGGTAACATTGTTTTAAGGTGAATGCAAACGTGTGCGTTCACTTTCATGAGATATCGAACATCATATTATTATATTCATATAATTTTAAATAAAGTAATACCTACCATTAAAAATTATTTTAAATTTTCGGTGTTCCTCCTACCAGAAATCTAAGCAATGTTTTTTTCTTCTAATATTTGAAGAACGTTTGTTACGTATAATTTCGTGTCATAGCCTAACCATTTAAGAAAGGTTATTTAAAAAAATGTAGTCATTATAAAAACTGGCGTAGGTACCTCAGTCGTAACTAATGTATATGGTTGAGCTTTTATTGCCAATACTCTCTGTATCATAATTTGACAAATTAATTCTATTTTGCGCGCAGATTTAGAAAATAATCAATATATTTTGATTTGCCATATTTTGATACGATACGATTCTGTACTTGAACAACCAGCATCTTTACTAATATATAAATTTGAAAGTAGGGATGTTTGTTACGCTTTCACGCGAAAACTTCTCAACCGATCATCATGAAACTTTGTACACATATTCTCGGACGTACTAGAAGTAACATAGGATACCTACATGTAAAAAAGGGATCCGCGGGCTACAGCTGGTTATATGTAAAATTACTTCAATCATACATAGATATTCTTAAATAATTTTAGTACAATTCCTATTATTTCAATTGCATTTCATTTTTCCACAACTTCGTCCATACATCCGGCCAAGTAATAAACAAACTTCGCAAAGATAACGGAAAGACGTGGCTCGAGTTGGAATGACTTATTAGTTGCCAGAACAAATAACAGTAGTATACATAAATGTGCATCTGAAATGCGAGTAGATTACTCCAGGCACTTGGAGTTTTCCATATTTCCACACCACTTTAAAGTCACAGGAACTGGCAACACTATTTGGGAAATATGAAATTGAAACGAAGGAAGACAATAAGCATTCGTGTCCTTTTGAGAAATGTATAATGTGAGTGCCATAGAAGTATTTTTGACACTTTAGTATCATTTACTCTTTGTTATGGCAAGTGATACAATATCTTTTTCACTCTCTGTCTTCACGTAACGACTTTTGCTATACGTTGTACGGTGGGCAATATTTTAACAATATGTTTTAGGACTTTTACAAAGTTCATGCTGGTATTATATCATTAAATATGTATCTCGGTATACGTATATACGTAAGTAGTTTTAATTAGTAAGAAATTAAAGGATTAATTTTAGTATATTACTATCCAATGAAACAGATTCCAGACCCATATGAATTTAAGTTTAGTAATAAAATTTAAGCACTAGAAATCAATAGAGATTAAATTTATAACAGGTATATATAAATAAAATGTCTGGCAAGCGATATAAGTTATACCCTGACTACGCACGATTGGTTTTATCATAAGAGTTCAGCCATTTTTCTAGTAAATCCACACAAGGGTGTAGTGTTTTGTCATTTAACGTTATTTCTAATCAGGGACCAACGGTGCAGCGATGGTAAACAGCCGATTCGTAAATGTCATCAACTTTTATACACTATGAAACTTTAGGGTCAGCCCGCTCGGCGATTATAAGGGTTGGCTGTAGATAGAGTAAAAAGCAAAATGCCTCCAAGTTTGTATTTTATGAGGTTGTGCTATATTTTGTAATGCTTCAGTAAGTTTGTCCACATTGGCCCTTAAATATCAAAATTTACGGTAAACATTGTGTGTTTTTTACTATATAACTTCTATCTAAATTTTGATTCATGGAGCAACAGGCATCTACGTAAAGAAAACATGGCGGGCAGCATATACAGCACTGAACAGCAATGCTAAACATGACTTAGCTTAGTAACAGTTTCACAGTAACAACCAATTAGAAATTTCAAGAAAAGCAACATTTTATCATGCATTATGCAGCACTGAATATTTCTCGGGATGTCATCTAGGTTCATAAAGTCGTTTCAATAAAGTAACAGATACACCACAAACTTCATATTGAAGGGTCGTAAAACGATCCGTCTTTTTCCTGTCTCTCGCAGTACTCAGACATGGTTCAGCTATAAATATACCTACTAATAGTCGTCTTAACGTCGCTGCAGTTTCAAGGACTATTTTACAAGTCCTATATTTCTACAACATTTCTTTCTCTTAATATTTTAATTAATTATTAGAATTATTAATAATATAGTACTTAACCCTTTATTCATAGTTGAAAAATCATAGTTTAAATTTTGATATAGGTTTAAAGAGGACTGCGACCAGTTCTTCCGTGACCACGGTTTATGTAAAGTTACCGAAATGACGGGCTTGTAAAAAACTTAATAAACCGCGATAAAATCCGTCAAAGTTGTTTAATAATAATGAGTGAAATTTGCGTAAACAAAAGAAAACAATATGTGCTATGCATTCCATTTCGTTACATACGTTTTAAGGTTTTAAGACATGGAGTACTTACGATATTTGCTTTTACTTCGCTAAATGTACTTTGCGAACTTAAAAAAAATTAATGAAAAAAAATTAATTAACAACTTTCTCGGTGCAGTTCGGTAACTAGAATTCTCATAATTTACGATTGTTTCTTGGAACTCGTTGAGTAGGGGAAAACTAAAAGTGGGTTTCAAATATCCCAAGCAAGATCAACTTTTGTTTTTTTTTATAACTTTTATTATTCTCTTTACGACTTGTTGACTTAGACTTAGGGCCTGTTTCAACTCCAGTTATCAATCTCCAGTTAAGTTCCCAATAGGCTATCGGCAACATATATGACAGATAGAGTATGGAGTATCTGTCAAATATGTTGCCGATAGAAACAGGCCCTTAGCGTGCTCACATCTAATTAAATCACCTTTGTATTTACACATAAACAAATGAATGATTTGATTTGATAAAATTCAGATTCGTATATAATAGCTATTATTGGTAGCCACTAAAGAGTTTGTTTGTGTAAAGAGAAGTTGTGCATCAAATTTAAGGATCCCAAGCCGAAACCATTTACGTTGCATTTAGCCCTGAGGCACGGAGGCCAAACTTTGAAAGCTTGAGGTTTCGTCTTCAAGACACAGGAACAAACACCGCGCTATTTCAAAGCAATAAGGTTTATTGTAGAACTCAAGCGAAGGAAAGGAGCTGTGGACGTTTATTACAGAATAACATATTGATCGTTCAATTTCGATGTAAAAGAATTTTAATATCATCAACCTTTTGCTCTGTAGAGTTGACACAGTGAACTCTAAATATACGTCAATAAAACATGAATTCCCAAACGAAGAACTAAGTGGATGTAATTTCAGACATTCGTTTTTTAAATTACACTTTGATTTTGATGAGACGTAGATTTTTTTTTCGAAATGTCTAGACTTAGGCCTGATAGCCTCTAAGCTCAATTGGTAAGGAAGTGAGCAGATGGCTCATCTAGTAAAATTCGAAAGCGGGATTACGGAGATATAGATAGGAAAGATACTGAAAAAACTCTTAATTAGGTAAGCATCTTTGCTTTAATGTTTCCGTACGAGTTAATTGGGTCGACTTGTCTTTGAACATAATATGATATATTTTCTTCGCAGCAGGTATATTAAAATAAAAAGACCCAGCTTTTTACTACTACGGTACTTACGTCTAACGAGATAATCTTTTTCGTTAATCCTAAAGTATACCTAATACTCTATTAGCAATAAAAAAGCAGCTTTTTCTTAAGCTATTACAAGGATAAAATTTTTGATAAATGTCTTCTTGGTTATACTTATTAATTATTCAAAAAATTGGAATTTATTATAAATAACCCCTCACGATAATCAATACAAAATTGATCGGCGGCACGTCCACTTTGAATCAAACGTTCGACGAAACATATGTATCTAGTTAAATATAATATGACTAAAGAAGTAGTATGAAAAATACGTCGTACCTAAAAGTGGGATGAAAGGTATGTCGTGTTATAAAGATCCTATAAAAACATTATGTAACAGCACTGTAAAAATCACAAAAGATGTTTTCATTTATTCAGAGCCTCCCAGCATACTAATAAATTCTCTATTTTCGTATGTTATGCTGAACAGTTATGTGGAAACAAAGGGCTCGTGTAAATATTGTGACGAAGGTTTCAAAGGTTCGAGCGCTGTCGGTATGTTTCGAGGTTGAGCAGTTTATTGAAGAAAAGTACGCTGGCTGGGGGATAGCTTTGAGGTGGATGTTGAATAAATAATGGGGGCTGTAGTTAGTAGTTTAGGAGTCCGCTCGGCTTATAAGACTCCTCGGAGCGGAGAGGTGAAAAATAAGAGTGATTTGTATAACGTTGGAACGTGGAAGAGAAATCTATTTATGTTTTTAATATTGACTTGCACAGAAATTTTATCGTAACAATAAACATGTAAGACTACAAAATTGAGAATAAACATTTAATTCGACTAAGGGAGAATATATTAATATAGCCCTATTGAATAATATTTTAACTAAGGGAGTATTTATTTTAGTTATATTAAATAATAAAATATGTAGGTGGGCAGATGCATCACCTAGAAATTTCTTATTAATTTCTAGGTGAGCTACCTGTCAAATTACCTACCGATTGAGCTTAAATGGCATGAAGCTTAAAAGTGTAGACCTTTTGGGGATAAAAAATAAACTATGCGGATGTTATTATTGTTTTATTGTTTTTGCAACAACGGAAACTTAATATTTGTCACTAGACACAATATGCTATTTAATCTAGCCTTCTGAAAATAATTGCAATACACATTTAAGATTATATTATGATGAATTAATAAATGTTTAATGTCAATAATAGGTTTATAATGTAACAACAGAAAAAATCCATTTGCAATATACATTTTAATAAGACTTGGAGGAAATAGATTACAAATAAAAAGCGTGGAGTGTCCATAGAGCGTTTATTAGATCAAGTCGATGGCAGACAACTAGCTCGTCGATGCCAAGCCGTGGAATATCAAATTATTATCCGGGACCGTTCTGTATTTGCGAAAAGCGATTAAATCTAGTCGCTGCCAGTCTTGATGCCATTTCTAGGGCCCTAGATGGAGGATTAATGTAATTGCCATTTATGGACTATTTCCTTATCTTATTTACTTCGAACGCAAATTATTTCTTGAATAAGAAAGATTGAAATAACACGATAAAAATTAGTATTGCCAGCTATCTCTTTCTCTTATTAGTCCATATTTATAGACTGTTTTACCTAGATTTAGAACAGCAAGGGAGCTAATTCATTCCAGAACGTTTCATCTTTGATATGACCGTCCCACTGCTACTTTAATCGGCACAATAACTTAACATTAAACAATTCTTCATTTCTGACAAAAATCACCACCAGCTTTCAACGGTCCAATGCAGAACATAGGACCCCTTATTGAACGCCAAGACGACCGATCACTTGCCACTTACATTTAAAACGAACCGCCCATTGCACGGAGATCGTCTTTCCATCTGGTCCCATTCCGTTTTGGATGCGTCTGGCAAGGGATCGGTCGTCTTGGCTTTCATTTAGGGAGACCTATGTTCAGTAGTGGACAGATAAAGGCGGAATTGATGATGATGATAATGTACTTATGTGTAATTGTACTACATACCAGATGTTGTAACGGCAGAATGTTATTATTATACCAACAAGTTATAGTTAAGTTTATAATTTAAGCGTATAGAAACTTCCAAAATGTCTCCAAATAACATTAAATCGCGGCTGTTTCCCAACTAAAGTACTCCGGAGGTATTTGAAGTTTATAATAAAATTCTAGTGTTATCCAAGCCAACGTTTGTTCAGCTGTTCTGTTTGTTACCCTATTTGGCCCGGATTCACTTGCTTCTCCAAAGTGTACTTTAATATACAGTGCAAAGTTTTTGAGGTTCATTAAAAGGAGATTTCATTAATTCCTCTTTTTCCTTCTTTATACAGTTACTTGGAGTTTGCTTTTAAATAAGCTAAGCTCTTTAAATAATATACCGAGTTATTTTTGACGAAAAGGGTATTATGTCAAAGTAAATTTAATGACTAAATAAATAGTAAATCTCTCGTTTATATACGCACGGCTACATCTATATGCTGTTTTTAAAATTAAACTATATCAAACCTATGTAGATACACCATACAATTGTTTGAGAATTCAAACTAGTGAGCCTTCGCTATGATGGAAGCTTCTGGTTTCCAATACTTGATGCTCAAATGACAGACAAATTTCCATGATATTATCACTGCTTGCATAATGTATACTCTTTATCACTGCCAAACCCTACAACATGTAATATATTAAAATACTATTCTGGTTTAGTAATCGAACCAATCATTATTAGGACCGATAAGGTTCTGAAGTCGATTGAAAAAAAGCACAACTCATTTATCGTGATACATGGTTTGATGTGAAAGTAATTAAGAGTGAAATTTTCAAGATAGTAAATAATAAAGCTTAGACCTTGCAATAATATAATTGTTCCTATTTTTCCTTAACAATTTCGTTACATTTTATAATGTTTACGGAAATTTCTCTAACTATAATTAAAAGCTTACAATAAACATTTTCACATGCCCAATGTTGTTCTTACTTTTGTATTTGTTGGTATGAGAAGAAATTTTGTTCGTTAAAAATCCTAATAAACCGCTATAACTCTGCTAAAAATGACAAATTTACACCGCTCGTTGAGAAATTGGTGCATGTCTGAAACGCCTCAGTCGTGTATTATTAAATAGGTACATCGAAGCGTATGGCTTTGTCTTATAAAACGTAGTGAAACAATGGACAGCGGGAACATATTCCGGTAATAAAATATGTAGCGCCACGCGAAGCTCCTTGTAGGCACAAGTTGGAATCGTCGATGCGGAAACCGAGAACAAAACTGTTGGAGCTATATAAATTGTGCTTGCTACTAACCGAATAGAGTGCTTTCTATAATTTAATCTCAACTCAACTGCACACAATTTAAAGTGTACTTGTCTGTCTTAAGATGTGTGATTTAGTGATATAGGGCCAAAGATACTATTACAATTATTAGTGCCCTTTTGTCTCCTTCTAGAGTCGCTGCATTTAAAATAAAAAGACGGAAATATAAAAAGAAACATATTTATTGCTATGAACCACTGCTTTGAACCTATGCACTTTGGGTGGCTTTTTAGTTTCTTTTGTACAATTTTAATACGGGTGTACAAAGTAAATGTAAATAAAATTATATTTTTAATTGCAGATTCTTAAATTAAATATAATAACAGTTTTAAGTGGTTTTCTCTGACCAAAACGAGCAAAATGCTTGTGTTCGCTTAGGGAATGTACAAAGAGGATCAGGCGAGTCTGTAGATAAAAGAGTGAAATATGAACGCAACGCAGGAGAGTGAAGCTGAGTTTTTTCATGGAATTTATTAGATGCATAACAAAGCAGGTGTAATTATTTTATGCGCCATTTTGTTTTAAAAGCTAAGGAAGGAAATATTATTACGAAATTCTAATAAAGAGAATTCAAAAAAAGATTTTTATTATATAATAAACATATTTAATACACATCCATGACCCAGGAACACAGAAACTTTTTTATGTTCCCTGGCGAGATTCGAACCCGCTACCTCCGGCTTGTGCGCCAACGCGCTAACCACTGAGCCACGGAGGTCGTCGTCGTCTAATAAAAATAATAATCTTGAATATATAGAAAAATGAAAATGGAACATCAAAGAGTAGTTTTTTGCTGTAAAGCTTTTAGAAATGAACACATCAAAAAGTATATCCGATTTAGTACGCCAAATATTCATGTTAGGAATTTGTTACAAATTAGATCTCATTCGAGCATCACAGGATTCACAGGTGCAAATCCATCATTTCAATAACAGACACATCTCTTTATCCTCGCCTGTCGCATCAAATCCTAAATTTACTACCGGGTGGTTGGTATGCATTCAGCCGCGATTTTGTCTGAAAGGCTATCATGTTCGTGCTGGTTTCTTCCAGTAAACAGATTTGCTGTGTTTCGTAAAAGAGGGTAGGACACAAAGTTTCATTATTGGCACCGAGACCTACCATCTTGAGTCTTAGGATGGAGGTCGCTGATGAATACCACTCTGACCACTTGACTCAAGTCTGTCTGTCCATTTGCCTGTCTAACTTATACATAAAATTAAAGAGGTTACCATATCTTTAATGATTTCTTTACATTGTAATATTATGTTTGCGATTTAGCTATATTACTATTATACAATATTGAATGGTTTCACTTTTTTTTTTATAAATGGAAAAATACTAATGTTTTACAGCCTTACTTAAAAGTGTTACTAATGGGATTTAGCAGCGGGCCGAAGTCTGTAAGTACAAAGCCAGTGATACCAATTGATTCTTTAATAGCTATTTCCACGACTCACTGTTTCGAGTACTCACCTATTTGAAACGGCTATTGCTTTCAATGAAACTTCTGAAGCAAACAGTCGAAGAGGAATCCAGTAAGTACGCAACATTAAACAACTAAAATTGGATTTCGAAGCGGGCAAATATCGGAGGCGAAAGTAGTTTCAAAAGCTTGCGCTTCGGCGAATTAGTTTCTGTAGTGATTTACACAACGTTATCGTAGCTTTGTTATTTTTTTTAAACGTTGGTATAAGCTTAGGTTTTGCTGCGAAATGTTATATTTTTAATTAAAATTACATTTAAGAGAGGGTCTTTAAATAATTATTTTATAGCTATTAGAAGAGTTGCTTTCTGATATTTCTTTTCTGCAGGATATGTAAAAAGCATGTTTATTTTGCTGATATTTTTTTAAAGCCATAATTGGAGTTGCATATTTTTTATCTACACTATTATTATAAAGAGATATGATATGATAAGATACTAGACCGATTTCAAATATTCTTTCATCTCTTAAAAAATCTTACTTAAAGTACTTTAATTTAATTAAAGATAGCCTAGATAGATAAGCACTTTTGACTAGGCAAGTAATTATAGGCATATTTGTTTATACAAAATATTTGATAAACAATACGTCTCATTTGATTATCAGATCGGTGAAGGACGATCTTCCACGGTCTCTCCTACTACGAGGGGTTGTAATAAGTTTGACGTGTATGTGTGTCTCTGTCTACGACAGTGAACAGCTCGCAAGCGGATGAACCGATTTTGATTTTTTTAAATTATTAGAAAGGTGAATTAGTTGCGACGGTCCTTAGCTATAATTATTGATGAAGATCGGTCCGAGATAGCCACGGCCACAAAATGCAGGAGCACATATGTTTTCACAATTCCCACAGTATGGGTAACACATGAAAATACTTATTTGGTAGAATATACACCATGATAAAATCAAGTCCTAGATGGCAGCCACCACATATTGACTTAAACTGTACTAGCTGTTGCCCGCGGCTTAGTCCGCGTTAGCAAAAAAATCCGCGCTTTCGCATTTATAATATTAGTTACTAATAATATTCCATTTATTTATATATACCTTACTGTAAGGAAGTCGGGATTCTCAAAATTTTTAATTTAATTTTACATCAAGCTTAATAAACATATTATTTGAGTGGCTGCCTCTATTATTCACATTGTCAAGACTGCAAGAAGCTGTATGTATATTTTGTGTGTGTGTTGTTGTTGTGAATAATAAAAGTGTTTTTCTTTCTTTCTTTCTATTTGGATCACAATCTCGGGAACTAATCGCCTTGAGTTTGATTTTGTGTATTTGCAGTCCCAGTTGTTAAGAATTTACTTGGGATACTTTTTAGACGTTTATTCTAAACGGAACAGGAAACAGCCATTAGCCATATTCGCCATTTTTTTTTTCTTTCTTTTACGCCGGGAAATGCACTGACGCATACCGCTGGGGAGTGGGTCTCCCCAGGCGGGTATGTGGGACTCGCTGCGTCCGAAAGATGGTAAGTGGACGCAGCTCTACCCACTAAAACCCGGCGAGTGCCACCAATGCCGCCTTTGGTGAGGTGCCCCGGATCTACAAGCAACAGGGCACTTCGACGGCTAGTCAGTCCCTCAGGGGACTGACGCCACCTCCACAGAGCGGTTGCCACGCACCACAGAACAACCACTCCCAACGTCTGGACAGTACAATGAGGTGAGGTTCCCATCCTCACCCCTTGCCCCCTGCTCTTTTGTCCCCTCTTCTTATAAGAGGGGTACAAAGAGCCCCCTTGGCTCAATTAGCTTCACCCAAAGTGTTTGGGTCACCCTGGGCTACTGTGCCCCACCGCCACGACAAGGCCTGAACCATGTTGGGGTAGCCATATTCGCCATGTTTTATTCGATATTAATATCGTAACAGACGTGTCATCGTTGAAATTGCGTTTTCAGCGCGTGTCCCAAATGTTGGCTTTTTTGTTAAAATCATAAATCATTTAATATCATTAGTAATTAAATGAATGGAATTTAATACCATGTAAAGTTGTTTCATAATGTTTTTCGATTTAATCATATGTTCGAATACATACGTTTGATAAAATTATTAATATTTAGTTGTAATATAAAACATAATTTATGGATCGTATAAAATATAATTGTATGAAAAACTTTTATAGATTATTTAAATGAGCTTAATGATTAAGCTATTGGAAAAATAAATATTAATGTACCTAAAAACAGAATAGGTAATCCATTACAGCAGAATAAAATTAAGATAATTGATTTGTTATATCTATGTTAAGTAATAAATTTAATATACTTAAGTAAGTCGGACTTTATGCGATTTACAAAATGTCACAATAAAAAAACTTATAATCTCTACAGACATTTTTTGTGCTGCCTGTCCATTCTTTTAAAGATAAATTATAATGGGATTAAATTGGATTATTTGATTACTCATAAGAAATACTTGTGTGTTTATAAGGTTCGTGTATACATGCGTTCTAGAGATATCAAGAAACTTCTAATTCTATTGCTCCTTTTTATCACTTAATGTAAATATTATATATTGTAATAATTTATCACTTAATGTATTATATTACTAATGAAAATATTACGTTGACTCTTCATTGTTTGTATGTACTGTAGTGTGGCCGTTCTCGTACGCAACCTTCACCCTGACACGGCGTGGACGTGTCGTAGCCCGAGATGAATCTACATTTGTGACTTTCCCACGAGAAACGTGGATTTATGTGGGTCACGTTGGTGGCGAACTAATAAAATTGGGACTCACTGATATATTCCACTATTGTCACCGTTATAAATGTTTTTACTTGTTATTCCGAATTTCGTTTCCATTGGTCGCTGTGTTTACTATTATTTCGCAAAGAAACAAGATTGAATGTGCCATTTTACCAGGAAGAAGCGTAATACGAGCAAAAAGGACCGCTCTACGTCCAACGAGTACGGATTACCTCTTCAGATTGTTTCATAATTCGCAAAGATTAGGTAGGAAAATACAATCAGTAAAACAGAGTCAGGCTTCGAAGTTTGAACCTATATAATTGTAAGGAATATTTTTTTTCTCGGTTTGAGCCAAATATCGTGTCATTGCCGCGTTTTTTTTTTGCTTCTCTTTTATTTCTACGTAGCGGGTCAATGACTTTCGCGAGCGAAAACGAAAAAACAAAGTTGTCTATTCACAGCGCCTTAACTTTGAGTCAAAGATAATAACAACTGCACCATCTCGTTCACTTATTATATCATCATCATCATCAGCATTTATCTGTCCACTGCTGAACATAAGCCTCCCTCAATGAAGCAAGGGCTCTTCGATCAGACTTAAATATGTTCAAGCAGCACAAATTTGGTTTGATTGATTAGACAGAATGATTATGAGAACATTAATGTATTGATTATTAATATTGAATCAATTTTTGGTTACGAGAAAAATCTGAAACCAAACAATGCATATTACCAGTAAAACTACTAATGCCACACTTTCATTGTACAAATTTGTCGACCATTACAAATTGTACATACAAAAAAGTGTTTAGATACAATCGCTATTTATTCTCTATTTCGCAGTTCGGTACGTGGTGTCGCGTGTACTGTGCAGCGTACACTGGACAGGTAATCTGCTTCCTGTTTTCAATGTCCACCTTGCCGGTTGACCGCCCGCGCATTCATCGGCGGCAAACAGACGACAGTATTACGTGTTACATATATATAGTTGAATGAAACTAACTACAGCTATGGAGTTTCGATTAATTGGTAAACCAATGTTAAATAAGTTTTTATGCTGCTTGTGTTTTTGCCATAGTAAAAACTCAAGGAAAGCAATTGAAGTTATGTTTTTTAATGCCCAGTGCTCACAGCTATAAGCCAAATGGATTATTGTTAAATCATAAGATCGCAACGCCATCTATTGAGCAAATGCTTAACTAACGTGTTTTCGTAAATTTAAAAGGAAGTATAACTTTAATAAGTTATGTATTGTCATTCAAAGGATAGGCTAGTAATATCTAAGCAAAATAGAAAAAATGGAGATGAATGGCAAGGGATCGGCCGTCTTTTCGTTCATCGAGGGAAACCTTTGTGAAGTAAGTGAGTAGTGGCTGATGTTATTATGGATGATGATAGGCAAATGTTAAAATTAGTTATGAATAAGAACTAAATATATTGTTTTCTTATGTTTACGCGAATTTCACTCATTATAATAAAACAACTTTTACGGATTTTATCGCGGTTTATTCACTAAATAATCCGTAAAAGTTGTTTTATTATAAAGAACTAAATACTTGTCTTTTGACTTGATTATGTATGTGTACTTACTCGTAGTTATAATTCGTTAAAAATATAAGTTTTCTCCACATCCTTGGGGGAGGCCTATACCCAGCAGTGGGCGTCAATTGGCTGACATGGTGATGATGATGATGATGATGATAAGTTTTCTACCAAATTGCGTGTTCATGAAACTTCTTTTGAGCGTGTGTGGTGTCCAAACGTGTGCGAAATTAGGCCTAAAACAATACGGTCCTCACGCGTTATCACGTAATATGGTATCGCGGGCGGGTGGGCATTGTACTGTGCCGGAAGCGGCCCTGTTCGACCATCCTTGTGTTACGAATATCAAACCCGTTCAATAACCTGTCATCCTTTGTTGTCATAATGGCTGAATTGAATGTATGCGTTTCTATGTCACTAGGATAAGCGATCTAAGCCATCTGAGTGTAAGTGGCAAAAAGATGGTAACTCGTTCTTTTCATACCTTGCCTATCTTGAGACGAAATCTCTCTTCTCTTCTCCACCATAAACAGTGCACTTTCGTTGAGTAGGATGGTGTTTGTGGTACCAGTAGATCGCGCGTAGAAAAGCCCACACGCATCTAAAGTAAGTGTGCCATGGTCGATGAATGACTAATGTTTTTTTAGCAAAGATTCAAATTACAAGATTAGAGGCTGCGTTTAGGTAGATGAAGGTTTGGTTGGCCATTTAAGAATAATATTTATTATTTAAATTAAAATTATTCTAAAGACACGACTCTCGAACAACGGGCGATATTTCCAAAGAATATGAACAATACCGCAATTTGTCCGCGGAAGTGGGTGAGCCGCCAAACGTTAATTTTGAGCTTTCTTCAGGATCTGATTGGACGTGACCCGCATCCCGCAGCAAATAACTTCACACTATCAAACTATAAGTGGAATTTCAATTGTAGTTATAGTACAATATCGATTCAATGCAAATAAATCCAACGCAGCGTTTAAATACGAAAAAATATATTATTGGATTAAAAAAATATATAAAAACGTAGGTAGACTTACCAAGTATTTAGCAAGTAGTGCCTTTTCGCCCATTAACCTAAACTCTTAGGACTAGGCAAACTAAATAAACTAGCAATCATAATCGTTATCATTAGCTTATATTCTCCTCCTCCGTCCTCTGCGAACAACATAGGAGTGAGGCCTATCAATAAACGCCAAGACGACTGTTCCCTTGCCACTCGCATCCAACACGGACCAGCTAGTACGGAGCTTTGTCTGTCACGGCCTCCACTTTTTTTTTTTTTTTTTTTTCGAAAGGTCTAGACTTTTAGGCCAGATGGCCTTTAAGCTCAATCGGTAGGTAGGTGAGCAGATGGCTCACCTAGTAAAATTCGAAAGGGGGCGCCCCCCTCCGTGCCCC
The DNA here is from genome assembly GCA_905333005.2 of Lycaena phlaeas. NCBI lineage: Eukaryota > Metazoa > Arthropoda > Insecta > Lepidoptera > Lycaenidae > Lycaena > Lycaena phlaeas. The sequence continues at coordinate 14,663,162 of HG995167.1, read as the reverse complement.
GCAGGGGGCGCGGTATATCGCGCGCGCTACTCTGGAGAGTAGGTGTTTGGCTAGTCAAATCCAATACGGTCGACGAGTCATTAGCGGATGAAGTTAAACTACTAGTTGGAGGGCCGGCCCTCTCCTCCCCCTCTGACGGGGGAGGTGGGTCGTGCGCGGTACCCGTGCAATCGACCGATAGCAAAGTGCTATCGGTGTTTTCGCGGTTTTGATTAGTGTAGACTCGTATCGGATTCGAACCTAATCTTACCCGATCAATCCGGATCGATGTATTTACCATGTGTAGGGGTCGACGTCGCTCACGACCCCGAGGCCCAAGCGGTGTGACTGAGTACCTAACCCCGGATGTTGTATTGTTATGTGTGTGTATTCTAGCTTGAATTTCGCGTCGCGCTTTTACGTCGCGCATTAATAGCTGAGATATTTCGTCAGCCGGATCGGTTGTAACATGTTTAGGTAACCTAAAACTCTTTGAGACTGAGCTATCAGGGACATAGTCTGCCGCGACGGCCTCCACTCCTGAACCTTATAAGCAAGAAACTTAGATGCAATGTTTATCTTGAAACAATAGATGATAGCTCTCACGCCCGGCTTAGTCTGATCGTTTTACCATAAAAATTATGAAGTGCGTCGTATAGCATTTGAGCAAAACCATATAATCATGGCCTTTTTTTTGATGACGCAGCGGAAATCCCTTTCGGACCCTACCAGGGCCTTGGGTAGATGCGCTGGCGTGTGTGGGGACTCGCATTGGGTACACTACCCCACTAAAACCGCTGCGTAAGCCTTCAGCCGCTATATCGGATCTGCAGGCGACAGGAAACCCTCAGCGACAGACTGGTCCTGGCAAGACCAGATTCTCCACAATAGGTTCACTGCCTGGCTACGACTCGGCAGTCCCCACGATGGTATAATCATGCCCTATCCTTTAGGATAGGGCATGATTATACCATCTATATTTTCAAAAGTCTCTTAAAACGATTCCTGTAGAAGCTAAGCCTATGTAAAGCGCAACAAACGAGCGATAACTTTGAAACTCAAACCACCGTGAACAAATTAAAACAAACATTCATACGGATACCATAACACACGCTACTGAACGAGAGCCGAACCCAATACAATTTATGAAGTTTAAATCCAGTCTGTTACACACTGTTGTTGTATTAACACGTAAATTATGCACAACAACATTTCAATAGTTATGATTTATTTACACAATTTTAAGTTTCGAATTATAAAAAAAAAAAAAAAAAAACTATATAACACCAGAGAAACTATTACGGCGAGTAAAATATCGGCATTCGTATTTTAAACGATTTGATCCGATTAAGGATAAACCGACAACACTAATTATATTTTAATTTACGAGTTCTGAGCGGTGCTCAGAAGATTTTACATAATTAGTTTGTATGACTGATAATATACATATCCAGGCCAAACACTCAACAACAATTTTTTCTTCTTATGATATCATCATCATCATCAGCCTTTATCCGTCCACTGCTGAACATTCCCTTCCCGTGCTACTCGCATCCAATTCGGACCTGCCACTGCACGGAGATTATCTATAATATAGTATAGATAGCCTAATAACAACTAACTACTAATAGTTTAACAACAAAAACTTCAATCTTGAATAGATTCCATCGTGATGCCACGGGTATTTCTTTGTTGTTGAATAAAAATATCCTTATCATAAATGTTTTATAATCATTATTTTCTCCCTTTTCCGTTCTCCTATAATCTCGCCCTCAATAAACGCCACGATCAAAAATATGAATATTGAAAGTCTTAGTTCCTTCGAGTCTTTTATAAAACTAAATCCAAGACTACGCGAATACCAACGAAAGTAAGAAAGTAATCCGCGGCTGAAGGATTACCGTCACTTCAGCGTTCATCTGGACAGCTCTCTTAGCTCATTCTGAATTGTGAAGGCGTTTTTGTTATCTGATGGCCCTTTTGAGCTTCCCTTAGATTAATTATAAGAAGATATTTGAAGTTATTATTTTCAATCCTACTAATATTTTAAACGCGAAAGTTTAACTCTTCCACGTAAAAACTACTGAATGGATTTTGATGAAACTTTACAATAACATAGCTTATACATTAGAATAAAACCTAGGTTATCATTTATCACCGTACTTCCACGGGAATGGGAAATAAGCGGGTAAAATCGCGGGGTACGGCTTGTTTCAATATAATTAGTCATCACAACTTTAAATTTAGTCACATGTCATTAAAGTTTCTGAAATGTAAAATTACATATAATAGGGATGTTGACACATGTTACAAAATCATGTAAAGTTATGTTTTACGTTTTAAATACAGCATTTGAAAACTTAAAATAACATTTAAAAAGTCTACTTATCTGTCTTAAAATTTAGAAAATTAATTTAAAATGCGTTATTTATCATGTATTATCACGTGACTGCAAACGCGTATAAGGCGATGACGTCACTGAACATTGAGTTAAGTACAAACTGTCATAACTCACCTAACGGTGTGTGACGTAATGACGCTTGGAGCGTTTTAACGGCAATTTTAAAAACTATTTTTCTTTATTCAATTTTTTGTTAAAATTGGACATATTTCTTTACAAAAATCTTTTTTTCGTGTTTATCTATAGTATATCTATCAAATAAAATCAATAAAAAAATAGTTAACATCCCTATTTATAATGTTTACGCGAAATCTACGCATTTCTCTCTTTTTTATGACTTTGGCGAACGCATGTAGCACATATAGTATCTGTTCGGCCAGGTTCCTGAGTAGACTCTATGTGAAACTTGCATTTGGGAATGCCTTACCCTCAATAAACCACCTGCAGTGTTGAGAATCGTAGATCTGAAGGCAACACCTCAAGCGACAGGTTGGCTGGCGAAGGCCAAACTCTTCGTACTAACTAACCAGGACCAGATTCCCAACCTGAACCCGACACGAGCACAGGTGCATTATTAGACACTCATTAAGTATTATATAACTTTCCGTGATCTTGGTTGCTATAAAGTACCTATGTAACGTAGAGAATATGAATATGTTAAAAAACCGCAAGTTAATCCCTAAAATCTGTTTCATTACAATATTACACTCATTTCCACCCGGGTTGGTTGTACAGTCAGCGTCAGATTGATCTTAGCAGCCAAAGTGCTCAAAAAGATCTGACGGACAGAAATTCAATAATATCTAAGCATTCAAAGTTGTCATATAGATGTTAGCATCCAAAGTAGTCAAAACATCTAAGCAAAACATTTTCCATATTTATCGGAGCAGCCAGAGTATTCATATACATCTTAGCATACAGACTGTTCACAGGTATCTAAGCATCCAGAGTGTTCAAAAATATCTTGGCATAACAGGAAAATCAATCTTATTACCAGTACTTAAAGTGTATGTTGCTTATATTGATGCCAGACGTCAGTCGTAGATATTCAATTAGTATCATCTGTCTTTATTAATTAAACAATTTTTAATAAGCTATCTCTTTCCTTCAATGTGTCAGGTTCTTGACATGTCATTTTTCTATTTCAGAATTTGTTGAAAGCAAATATTTGATATAAAACATTTATGTGATCATAAAGTGTGTTACACATTATCGCCAAAATTAATTATAATATATTTAAGTTTACCAAACACAAGAGTTCGCCTATTCGGCAAGAATTGACTATGTAGTATGTGTGTAATTTTTGTTTGTGACCAAATCAGAGGACTCTTGTATTACATAAAACTAATATAGGTATTTAAAAATATCAATTAGCTTATATGAAAGCTATCCTTAAACTTTTCGCTAATGATAAGTATATCATCATCATCATCATCATCAGCCTTTATCCGTCCACTGCTGAACATAGGCCTCCCTAAATGAACGCCAAGACGACCGATCCCTCGCTACTCGCATCCAACGCGAACCTGCCACTGCACGGAGATCGTAAATAAAATAAATATAATAATAATATTAATCGATACGATAAATATATGTTGTAGTATTACAAAATAAAATAAATATATGTTGTAGTATTACATTACAAAAAAAAACGTGCATAATATAACGAGTGAAAAAGTGCTCTGAACAAAAATGTGTAGAGCCGACCCAGACTTGTGTCTCAGAGTATATATAGTACGCTCGCTGAAATCTTTTGTCGAGAATGTAGAGCGTCCTTAACAATTACCATTTTGACAGCATAAATGATTTATTAAAAACTAACTTTTTATCCATTATCATCATCAACCTGTAGCCGCCCACTTACGTAAGCCGATATGTATCTCTGAAAGTTGCTTCTTACCGAAAGATTTTTTAAAATTTACAATTAGCATCAAACCATTATCTAGGCATGTGATCGTCAATCAAGTTTTGAAGGTTAAATTTCTTACTGACTGCAACTAAAACAAGTCTACCTAAACGCTAGAATGTCCCACTAGAAATAGGGTGGAAACTGAACTACGGAAAACTTTTGGACCAATTGCCTGTTGTTGGTCCGACTTCTTAGCTCCTTCTATCATATTCATCTGATACCTAAAATTGCGATGCATATTTGAGAATTGTCTAAGTAAAATTATTATTATTACTATTGCCTATACAGTTTATTTTATTTTATTATTTATTTATTATGCACCGGCAACAAAACTTATAAGAAATCAAATAAGGCAAATCAAAGTTAACAAGTAAACACAATATATACATAAAATAAAAGATGACCAGCTAAGGAAATAAATAACACAGCAAAAATTAAGAGTTGAAAGTTTAAAATGTAGAATAACAGAATAAATGATGACATATACTGATGTTTCTTTACAAAAAAGGAATCGAGAAAAATAGATAGAAATTTATATAGACGACTGATCTTAATGTTCATTGAAAAGGCCTATGTCTGGAAGTGGTCAGAAAAATAATAATGATACAATAATCGCGTGTAGCCGCCATCAAAGCGATCAGATTTAAATGTCTGCTTTCGGAAATATAATAGGTTTGATCCAGTCTTGCTTTGTGGAAGAAGCACCCATCTTACATGAATGTAATCAGCTGGTCACCTGGCTAAACGTAGGTATAGTCTTAGCCTCTTCTGGAGTTAGAGCTCGAGGTTCAATCATTTATTTATTTATTTATTTATTTATTGAGTAAACCAACAGCGTGTTACAGAACAAAAACTTACGACTAATACAAGTTTAATAATATGGCTAATAACAGGTTTACCTTAAATTAATCTAAAATGGAGTGAAATAATTAATTTGCGCAAGTAAGAGAAGTATGATGTATAATATAATATAATCATGTGTGTGTGTGTGTGTGTGTGTGTGTTTGTGTGTGTGTGTGTGTATGTGTGTGTGTGTGTGTGTGTGTGTGTGGTGTGTGTGGTGTGTGTGGTGTGTGTGTGTGTGTATGTGTGTGTATGTGTGTGTGTGTGTGTGTGTGTGTGTGTGTGTGTGTGTGTGTGTGTGTGTGTGTGTGTGTGTGTGTGTGTGTGTGTGTGTGTGTGTGTGTGTGTGTGTGTGTGTGTGTGTGTGTGTGTGTGTGTGTGTGTGTTAGGAATTACTATTACATAACATGCTATAATTGTTGCATGGATCTTATAATTTCGCGAATAAATTTATTTTTAGTATAATGGAATATATCAACTTGCTGAAAATTGTTGTTGTATCTATGTGTGATACGCGGCAACACAGAATTTTTAGCATAATTTGTGTAGTGGCGAGAAATATGTAGTAATGCTGTATGGCGCGTGCGATAGGATGGCGTTCTAAGAGCAACCTTGGAGACTAGTTCCGGACAGTCAACATCGCCATGCAAGATATCATACAGCAAACCCATCTCTTGCACAACGCGCCTCTGCTCCAAAGTCATTAGACTGTGTCTTGTGCAGCTATCCCCATAGGATTGTGAATTTATATGAAGACGGTAATCTAAATGATTCAAAAAGAGCTTTTGTATTCTTTCTATCCGGTTTTTATATATTATATAATTTGGAGACCATATGGAACAGGCATACTCCAATATGCTCCTCACATAGGCGTAGTATACTAACTTTATTGCTGATATATCACTAAAAGGCTTACAGGCACGTATTACGAAGCCAAGGTTCATCATGACCGTATGTAGTGATTTGTAACGTGGGTTTTTAAATTTTTGATTACACTTTGAGCATGATACCATCGCTCACTCGCCTCTCGATTCACTAACCAGGATTGAGCCAAAGCATCGGTGAACTGTAGTCCAATAGATTCTTCGTCTGATTTCGAGGAGGAGACCTGTGCCCAGGAATAGGACATATTATATGGGTTGACACTTTACTTTCATTTATTAATACTCCAGCTCTAACTTCGATAAAAATGTTTTTTTTTTTGCGCGTCTATCTTTACTGCTATAAATCGCTGGAAGGCTTGCAGGAGATACTGCAATCAAAGTGAATCCACTCGACGTGTGGGTCTTCGAAAAAACTTTGACTAGACAAAAGTTTGAGGGAAGACCATTGGGATGGTGCCCGTTCTATGGAAGCTCAGTCATATTCTCGCGTCGTCTACACCTCAGAGTTTCAAGACGAAGGACTTCAACCAACGCTCTTTCACCGTGATGACGTACGGGGCCAAAATGTGGCCTGTAAATATACGACTTACCAGAACGTTTGTCGTAGCTCAAAGTTCTATGGAGCGTGCTATGATGGGTGTTTTTTTGACAGATAGGATTCGAAACGAAGACCTCTACCAGAGACCTAAAGTTACCGATATCACGCGAAAAATAAGCGAGTTGAAGTGGCAGAGAGTTGATCAAACCGGGTTGTCGATGGGCCGGTAGGTAAGGTTGGTCAAAGAGGTTGTTGGTTTAGTTAGACAAAGAATTGGTCGGCCATTTCCTAGGTGGTAAGATGATCCCCGTGCACTGGCAGTTTTAGATGCTAGTCGCAAGGGGTCGGCCGTCTTGGCATTCATCAAAGGAAGCTTATTTTCAATAGTGCATGGATAAAAACCGATGATGATGATATTTTACGTGACAACAGCAAGATGACAAATATGAATGCTCAAATAATATAGAAGTACCAGGTTGACCGAGCAAATATTTGGTTTTTATTTGTTTTGATTTGGATACCCTTATATATGATATTATGATAAAGGTTTTCTCCCAAAAGATGGAAGGAATAAAAAAAAAAAGAAAAAGAAATTTATTGCACTAGAGATACGAACCAGGCTCTTTAGGATTCGAGTAAGTTGGATTTTCTAACTGAGCTACTCAATCTTAACGTTTAATTGCGAAATTTACGTTTGTATCCTAATGATATTGTGGCGGTTTATCATTAACTGATAACGCGAATAAAACGATATTTTCCAACAATATATCCCTGCTAGATCTATTCATCGCCCCTAAAACCCCGCGTATACAAATGTCATGAAAATCATTGGAGCCGTTTCCGAGATTCTGATTATATATTATATAAAAGATATAGAATTTGTGTCCATTACATATTTATTTTGCTATTTGGTATAATTTCACGTTCGCAATATTGTCTGTTGATTATTATCTAAAATCTAAATTTAGACAAAAACATCGAAGAAAAGCAAAATTCTTTACATTACAACTTTGACAATCAATAGTAAATATTGTTTGTCTTAATTAATTTTACACTCTAACTACGTCTAATAAGGTAATGTTTTCCTTTTAACAAGACATTATTTGTATATCCACGACTGACGTCTGCCATCAATATAAGCCACATACACTTTAAGTACTGGTAATAAGATTGATTTTCCTGTTATGCCAAGATATTTTTGAACACTCTGGATGCTTAGATACCTGTGAACAGTCTGTATGCTAAGATGTATATGAATACTCTGGCTGCTCCGATAAATATGGAAAATGTGTTGCTTAGATGTTTTGACTACTTTGGATGCTAACATCTATATGACAACTTTGAATGCTTATATATTATTGAATTTCTGTCCGTCAGATCTTTTTGAGCACTTTGGCTGCTAAGATCAATCTGACGCTGACTGTACGATCTCATTTACATCCGATAAATGTAATCACCTATTATTTAACAGATAAATCAATAAGTGTCAAAGTGTTTGTTTGATAAACTCGAAAAATCATCTGCCGAAAAAACTGAAGTCGACGATATAACGGGAAGAATAAGCTCCGTAAAGTGGCAATGGTTAGTCACACAATGAGGAGCACTGATAGCCTATGGGTCAGTAAGATTTAAAATGCCGCATTTAGGAAGACGAAGTGTTGGTCGGACAGATGGTCGGTCCGTGGTGGATGTGAGTGTCGAGGGATTGTTCAGCGTTGGACGATTAGGGGGCCGACGATGATCTCTCTCTCACCCCACCAACCATTAAGCTTCAAAAGAGTAAAAAACCTTTACGTATTAGTATATTGGGTAGATTTTCCGGGATTTGTTTAATAAAAAACTTTTTCCGTGAAGATAAAATGAGGAGGTCCACAAAGAAAAGTCGATGCCGTCATAATAATGAGCTCCGGCTTTACTCCTGCACGTATCAAAGAGTGCCAATATAATATCGGCTTTGATGTCGCTAATATGAGGTTCCACGTTGAGAAAGACGAATGCGAAATCGAAATAGCAATATCATTTAAATATTATGGTATTTACGGTAATTGATTTCGATCAATGGATCAAACGGATTTTATCCTCAACTGCAAACATAAATTAGCTTCCTAAAAATTTCTCCATTTTTTGTACTATTATATCAGTAAAGTGGTAAGGCGGAGAACCATGCACCTTCGCGATCAACTAAAGAGATTTAAACAAAAGAGGGACGCGCTTCTCGTTTCTGACAATGGCCGATTATTGTACCTACCGCACGATGGTCTAACTAAAAGCATATGAGTCTTATAATCCTTAAGGCCAGATTCCACCAGATTCTGACAATCTGTAACAAATGCAGGAGAAAATTGGCTGTCTTTTGTAGTAATAAGACTAGCTTATGCCCGTGGCTTCGCCCGCGTGAGCAAATAAAATCCTTTTGTTTAATAAAAAGTATCCTATGTTACTTCTATTACATCCCAGAATATGTGTACAAAGTTTCATGATGATTCGTCGAGTAGTTTTTGCGTGAAAGCGTAACAAACATCCACGCTTTCACATTTATAATATTAAAAGTAAGAATTTGAGAAGAAATTGATAAATGGAAGAAGTAACAATCAATTTAGAAAAAATAAAAGTTTAATCAAAACTCGTTTACGTTTCAATTAAAAAACGATAACAAACGTTAAGTTACTACGCATCAGCGCAAGCTATCAAAATGTCATTCGCGTAATACAGTCGGATGTTAACACGACAGCGGTTAATGAAAGGTCTGGACAAATTCCACCACTAGCACTGGGCATTGTGCAAATACACTTGTCAAAACAACCTCCCCCAAGTGACCGCAAGCGAAATTAAACGTATTCCGCGGGTAGACAGCGTCGAGAGCAGGTGTAGAGGCCTTCCAGTTTTTGATTACTTTTATAATTAAATGCACGTACAGGACAAATTGAACGAACAAAGGTACGGAAAGAAAACATCGCTTTTTCATCTCTTAAGTCCTTTAATTGCCTCGGCCTTTGAGAGCTCATTTGTATCTAATGTGTGTTTTCGTTTAATTCACGTTTCTAACAATGTTGTGGTTAAAGTAAATAAGCTGAATATAATGAGGGCTATGCTCTGTTCGTGTATAAATAATCTCTTTGTAAATATAGTTGTCCTCGTGTTTTAATATTATATTAATAGAAAAGAAGTTTTGTAAAAATAATAATTCATAATAGGCTATTTTCATTATCAAACAGATTTTTGATAATGAAAACAGCCTATTTTGTAACTGTAAGTAAAATGTTAGGAGGACTTGTGTCACCATACACCAGCTTCGTTTAGAAGTCCACGACAACACGAACTCAGTGCAAATGATTTAATCTTCGTAAATATTTTTATATAAAAGAGGGGCGTGGCGGGAGGGGGGGGGGGGGCACAAACGGGCAGTCGTTTCACCTAGTGGATAAGTGATATCCACAGACAACCGCTACACCAGCAGCATATTCATTAATGACCATAAATAGTCACCTACCTAGTTTTCTATAATACTACATTTTATATAAAATAAAACGCCATCATCTTCTATTATTGTTTTCACTTATTATAATTAAACTTTTTACGGATTTTATTGCGATTTTTTGCTTTTTACATGCCCGACATGACATGAAGATCATGATCTTCATCTACTTGTTTCCTTTTGAAATATATATGGACGTACTGGACATACTCGTATATTTCAAATAATGTCGAGAAAATATATCAAATGTGAATTGCATGACATTAGCCAATTCCCGCTTCGTCACTTTCACAACACGTCCCTAAATTCTTGTTGAGCCGAATGTTAGGCGTCAAAAAAAAAAACCAAAAGGTCGCCCATTAATCATTAGGATTTTGTTAAGCTTATTACACTTTTTTTTAGCAAATAATACTTTGGGTTCTGTGACCTTAGAACGGGAGAAAGGAACCCTATTTCTATAGCCCTCTTCTGTGCTCTCGTTTCTCCGTCAGATACTACAAAGTTAGGCTAATAAAATATCAATTAGTTTAAGAAAAAATGTTTACTAAAATTCTTCTCCTTTTTCTATTTAATGATACGTATTCATCACACCATACCTCATTAATAAATATGGCTGTTGGTCAAGAATATTTTAGTCGACGAAAAGCTCCACCATCTTCATTATTACGTGTTTTTTTTTAAATTCTTTATTGAAAAAAAGCTATACAATATTACGCCAGCTATTTCGTGTGTATTAGGCACTAAATATACGACGCTAACGTTTATTATAAAACCACTTTTATTAACAATCTTATTTTCTTTTTCAGGTACGCACAAGCTGTAATATGGTTCGATCAAAATAGAACAGTCGCATGGGCTAGTCTCAGGTTAACTGTTTTAAGTATGTAGGTGACGCTGGCCACATATTACTACCATGTAAAAAGGTTTGAAACTAGACACTGTACCTTATGCGTGGAAAAGTAATTTGGCAATATGTAATTCAAATTTTTCCGTGTCATGTTAATTACATGTTCAGCGCAACGATCTGAAAATATACATTGATGTGTGTTAGAAATAAAAAATCTAAATGATTCTATTAAAGTTAAATATGGTGGTAGCATACCAAAACACACCAACATATTAAAACTGTAATTCTTCAAAGTTAAAATTTTAATTAAAAAATAACGTAATTAAACAATCCTTTATGATCTCAATCTGCGCTCCACACATCCACCAGGGATCGCAGCTCCACAATACTTTGTCTCGCGCGGCGCAGGTAATATTAAAGTGAAATTAACTGCTTTATACTTGAAGCGTTGATTTTATTTTACCGTTGAGTTAATGTTTCAGCTTTGCAGTTATATTAGAGAACAAGCTCGGGACTTATTCGTTGAGTGCCCGGATTGAGTTGAGCATTTCAATTAAATGCATTTTAGAAAAGCGCAATTTCATCGGTAAGATTGCGCTTTGCGAAGCGCGTCTTTTAACTTGGATGCCGATCCTGATTATTACTTCCGAAGGCTTTGGTGTTAAAGAAATATCGGACAGGCAGTGTAATTAAATAAATATCGATATAACCAACAAACTTACATCCCCAGACTAATTGAAAAATTAATATCGATATATTTAATTAAGCATATGATGCATATCTATTATCGAATATCGCTATTAGTGACTGGAAGAGAGGAACAGTGCTTTACTGAAATTGATTATTATAAGCTTCTGATTAATGTAAACTTTGAGTAAGATTTTTTATAGACAATCAAAAAAAGTATGTTGTTCCGCAAAGGCACCAAAGAATACCTTTTATAATTGCTTTTAAAAGATATTTCTTTTTTATAATTCGTTGAATAATTTACGCCCATTAAAATCAGACATACTATAATATTTGTTTTAATAAAAGTTGGCAACCCTAATTGTAATCTACGTAGTCTAGTAGTGATGATACCTCACAAGGGTGTAGTATAGTCGACACGTTGCGTGTTACAAACGCCATCAGTCACCCGAAGTATATCATGAAGCGTGTACCCGACAAACGGTTGGTTATCGATCCCTTTGCGTTTGTTGAAAGAGGATCACATCCATCAGGTGACGGCAACAAATTTCTATTCATGTCACATATTGTCCACACGGTATGTGGAGACCTCGATTATAATTAGAAAAAAATGGTTCTCCATTTCATTAAGTACACCCGGTGAAGTGGATATTTTCAACTAAAATATGTTTTAAACTAGCAGTTCCCCGCGGTTTCACCCGCGTATTTCCTATTCCCATGGGACTACGGGGATAAATTATAGCAAATGTGTTATTCTGGTGTATTAGCTATATTATTGTAAAGTTTCATTAAAATCCATTCTGCAGTTTTTACTTGAAAGAGTAACAAACATCCATACTTACAAACTTTCGCGTTTATAATATTAGTACGATTTATTATGATTAGTAGGATAGACTAAAATGATTTGAAACGGGATATTTACCATATTTTAAACTCTCCTGAACAATACATCCTCAGATATTGACGAAATATTGCGCTCCGCAAAATTTAAATAGAAAACATCGTCATTACAAGGATTTTGACGATGTTTTAAATAATTTAAGTAAAATTTTTACTGTAGTTATGTACCGCCAAAAATAAAAGCTTAAAATCAATTGCAGTGGTAATTAATTATTTGATGATTACAATTCAAAATATGACCCTCTATATTTTTTGTATGATTCTGCGGTAGAGTAGGGTTTTAACATAACTACAAACTCGTTAAAAGGCTTAAGCAGCGATACGATTTGACACATTCTTTACTGGTGGTTTATGTTTAGATTATTTAAATTCGCTGATGCTGTTCATCTATAAACCTATTAAGTTAAATTAATATTTTTCATCATCAATACTCACTAATTTTTACTAAATATCTGTTTATAGAATTTTAAATTAAAAAATCCTCGTTAACAGCGAAGACTACATAAATAGAATATAAAATCATTCTATAAGAAGCACTCCGCTTCCGTTGTACAAAGCCATATATATTATTATTTAATACGAACTAACTTCAAACTTGCTTTGAAACATTTAATTTCAGTGGACGCAGTGGAGCTTGAAACAAAACAGGAAATATAAATAATATAATATCCGCCTACCCTCTTCAAAGATAAACATAAAGACGAGCGGACGCCGCTGAAGACACGTAATCACTGGACTGACTGTCGTTTTATATCGCCATTCGCCTGCCCACGGTTTTCGTTAAAAGCAATCATTATATAAATTCATTTTACCGCTTCACTGTACCGCGCTTATAGTTTATTAATATTTCAATTTATATTGTATTGTTGACTATTTTATTTCTACTTCAGAAGTACCTACCTTTTTTTTTCTTTTACGCTGGGAAATGCACTGACGCATCCCGCAGGGGAGTGGGTCTCCCCAGGCAGGTATGTGGGACTCGCTGCGCCCGAAAGATGGTAAGTGGACGCAGCTCTACCAACTAAAACCCGGCGAGTGCCACCAATGCCGCCTTTGGTGAGGTGCCCCGGATCTACAAGCAACAGGGCACCTCGACGGCTAGTCAGTCCCTCAGGGGACCGACGCCACCTTCACAGAGCGGTTGTTTTGCAGCACAGAACAACCACTCCCAACTTCGGGACAGTACGATGGGGTGAGGTTCCCATCCTCACCCCTTACCCGCTGCTCCTTTGTCCCCTCTTCTTATAAAAGGGGTACACAGAGCCCCCTCGGCTCAATTTGCTTCGCCCAAGGTGTTGGGGTCACCCTGATCTACTGAGCCCCACCTCCACGACAAGGCCTGAGCCATGGTGGGGCAGAGGTACCTACTTACTCTTATTGATGACAAAAACAATAAGCTCGACCAACAAATTAGTTTACACTAATTTTCCAATGTTTACGGAAATCTAATCGAATATATGCAACAAATTTTATGGATTTTATCACAATTCATGAATTATCACATGTCGGGTGCGTCTGATACTTTCCAGCTAACATGGTGACGAAGACTGCCGTATACATTGGGCATGTAAAAATCTTAATGAGACGCGATAAAATCCATTTGTTAAATTTATAATTCTGTTAGATATAAATTACAAATTTTAGGTAAGCATAATTTTGTTTCATCTAAGTAATGATTTAAAAAAATAGCGAACGATACATACAGGAGACTTCGCGACAGTAAAGTTTTATGAAAGCTACAATATTGCTCTTTTAACTCAAATGCATTATCGTTTTATAGATGTTAAAACAAATTAGGTAAGTTCTTCGATGTTACAAAGTTTTATATTCAAGATTTATAGGAGTTCATTTGCATACTAACTCATAAAACATTTAACCAAGCTGCTAACGATCAACATTTGTAGGCGTTGAGCAAATTGCACAAGATAAATTATTGCGTTCCGATACGACATATTTATAACTGTATTACACAGTATTAAATAAGTTATTAAGATGTTATGTAGAATAGGCATCGGCGCCGAATTTGAAGTAAATAGTAAATAGAAATACATCACCAAAGTTTATAAATAATGATAGTAGGTACAATTACTATAGTCGTTTCCTCCACCCCTACCTCGTGGTAAGTGATAGCGGTATTCATACATACCCACTACACTAGTGATACCAAAGTGGTCCAGGTGAATCCCTATGGGTTCACGGAAGACTGGAAGCCCCCTTTCACTTCCCTTACACGATGAGCGTGACAAAAAATAGGGGTTCGCAATCGTAAGCGGGGGTCAATGAAAATTGATTTGGTTTCGATAGTGAAGAACCAAAATGTTGGACTTGACTTCTCCTATCAATATTGTTAAGAGAATTCCTTCTCTCCTATCAATAAATATTGTTAAGAGAATTTTACTATTATTATGAAATATATATATTGGAAAAAAAATGGCTCAGCAAGGGGTCCACCTGATGCAGGAAAAGTTTCTCTCCAAGCTTTTCTCCAAGTTCCATAAGTCTTTTCATGTTGACTTGAAAACCTTTCAGTTCTTATATAAAAATCCATAATCCATTGATTATGAATTCTAATTAACAAGGATGTATCATGTTTGTCCGGCGCCCCATAACTACCATTGAGGCCTAGCCTCGCGCGTATTTAACAATTTACAACCTGCCTATATTACTCTCTCATAATGAGACTTTCAAATGGTGAATTCATTTTTCAAATATTCCAGTGGTTTCAGAGCCTATTGAATGCAATTAAAGAAACAGACAGTCATAGACTAACGCCCGATTTCTGAAACGTTGGTGTGTTGATGAATGTGTATGTCAACTTTGGCCGTTAATGGCGGTTAATATACTATTCTAGAGTCAACATTTGTTAGATTTCATTGTAGTGGCTATGTCAACTGACAGGCTGATCAAGTTAAGTAATTTAACCATGCTTCTAGCAATTCATTTGGACACTTAACAAGGGACTTAGCAGTTGATTAATTAATTTTTGCGTTGATCAGCCTTTCGGAAACCGGACATAAGCTGCATAATCCAACCTCTACCTACTTCCATAACTATTTGGCCCGATACGAGCAGTAGTAGTCGTAGTAAAAACTTGATTTTTTTTACCGGTCTTATGCTTTTACACGTGTTTTTATAAAACATACTAATATGCTTTCATTTCGCCAATTTCCACAGGTAATGTTAAGCTTTATAATTACTGAATCGTGTAATGCTTCTTGCAAAATGAATGTGTTGATGACGTTTTATTAAACGCGGCGAGCGAGACATAAATTAAGTTTATTAGCTCCCACGTCGAGCGCCATAAAGCGTCCCATCATATTGATGGAGTTTTTGATGGTCACACATAAACATTGTACCGTAACTTTGTTTATTTCTCCGATGACATATCGGTCAATGTTGGGAATTCTTCTTCCTTATACCTGGAGTCGGGGGTTTTACTTTTTGATGGTTGTTTTAATTTTCTTATTTTACTCAATTTTTTTTGATACTGAGAAAATTGTTTGAGCTATACACACTCTATACCGATTTAAATTCGATTGTATTCAATTTTTTATAATTCTGTAAACATATTGAAGTATGCTATTAGAAGTAAATACTGGTTCATACTCGTGGTCTGGGAATAGTAATAGTGCAAAATTTTCTTAGTATATTTGTAGGTATACATTATATACTAAGAAAATTTAGTACATATTAGTAAAGTATACCATTCATCTATATTGGTCTTGATTTAAGGTAAATTATAATATTATAATTGTAATATTCAGATAGTAAAAACACACTGCAACATACTACTCGATGCGTCTCTAGTCTCAGAGGTATGCATTTGTCATATATGACATTCTTAAAAAAAGTCTTTAGTAAAAAATACTTCTACAGAAGTTAAATTGCAATGGGTTGCAACTCACATTAGAATTTTTGGTAATGAAGGGGCTAAACAAGCTGCAATTAATGAACATTTGCTTGCCTCTTTGGGCTATTTATAATTAGTGTTAAGATTCTGCTCTAGGCACTATCCATCAGCAAGTTTGCATACCTAATTCAAAAATCTGAAGCCAAAAGTAGTGCAGAATGTGGTCAAATAGAGAATATGTGTAGGAAAGAAAGGGAGTAATTTTTGATTTAATACGATCTTACCAGGCTGGATATAGGTTTGACAATTATACCTATTTCGGTGTAGCATGGTGCGGGTGACAGTTCCAGTAACGTTACGTTTTACTCTTGCAAGCCGTCGCAATTAAAAAAAAATAATTAAGTATTTTATTAATACCTCATTCGTAAAATAGTAGATCACCAATTACTGTGGTAAATTAAACCAAACTCAACCAGAATGTGATAGTCTCCAAATAAAGTCAAATGGAAAGAAAAATTAAGCAAAGTCCTATGCGTATAACGTAAAACCATAGACGTGCTTAGTGATGGGATGTACTATACTAGGATGGAAAGTCGATGTTCTTTATAATAAAAAATGTATATTGGGCGTAGTTCAATTATTATTGTAAAAAGTCTATCATTATATTAATGAAACAACCGAATCTATGATTATCGTTAAAAAAGTTGTCACGAAAAAAATATAAACCTGATTTAGATATTTTAATATAAGTTCAAAGCTACTATTATTTAGCCCCTAAATATATTCTTTGAAAAGTTTATACACCTAGATACACTGCACAACAGAATAAACACACTAACACACACTACTATTATTAAGAACTATGCTTACGCTGCGAGTATCGATAGCGATAAAAATAAATTGCATAACGTCACATCGCTAATCATGTATGTCAACGTCATATTGGCATGTGTCAGCCGCACCAAGCTACACCGAACTGAGTATAATTAACGGGAAACAAAAAAAAATCACAACCGCTCGCCCCAATATTTCGCGCCTTTCGGATAGGCTTTTTTTAATGTCTAAAATTAGGTACGGTAGGGGTCTTGTGTGACTTAGATAAATTATCTCAAAAAAATATTTAATTCTTAACTACAGCGCTCTTACGTCATGAATACGTCCTTTTACCTGTCCTATATCTTATAGGACTTAAAATATCAAACTCAATGTGTTGTTGAAAATTCTGATTTCCCTAAAAAAATATGATCACTACATAGCTAAATTAAAATAACTTAGATGAAACAAAAGTAACAGCCTGGTAGCGCTCAACTCGTAGAGACCACGAAGATATTAATTATGCTAATAGTTACTAATATTACAATGTCTTGTACAATGTTTGACATAGTTACAATAAATTATGTTCAAAATGTATTCCTACGTCCTCAACATAATATTAATACATTATATTGCCACATATATAATATATACTAACTGGTGCTCACAGCTTCGCCCACGTGTATAAAAAAGTAACTTATTAATAGTATGAGGTAAAAAGAACAAATAAGTACCGTTTCTCCATACTAATATTATAAAATGCAAACGTGTTTATGTAACACATATCTATCTATAAAATAGATATCGTTCAATATAGTATATAAATTCTATACTATATTGAATGACTTCTTGAATTTGGCCAGTAGTACAAAATGCAGCCCGTTTCTGACAGACAAACTAACAATATATTTATTGTGTAGTTCAGTTTTTGTGATTGAAAATAAAGATTATTGGTATTGTTTCTACGATCTGCTTACAGCTCACATTGTTCTAATTTGGCCAAATAATAAGTAAGGGAGATGAGGGCCTTGTAAAGCTGATTGTCGCTGGAAACATGGAAGGTAAAAGAAACCGTGGACGGTTCCCGGCTACGTAGAACGATCAAGTGAAAGCTCAGAAAAGTTTTCTTCAGTCATCAGAGACGCGATAGATAGGCACCGATGGAGGCAGACTATCCGCATTAGGAGTGAACCATCCACATCCATCGATGACCACGATCCTCAGTCATGAGGGAGCGGCCAGAGACAAAGAGAGAGGCACCTACTAGGCAATATGAATTTTGAGCGTTCGACAATTACGTCGCTTTAAAAATTTCAAACTTAGTCATAAATTAATACCTATTACTTACGGCAAAAGTAACTTGATCGGCCATTGACCACCAGGTGGGAAGACAGTCTCCGAGCAGATGCAGTGGAAACCTTTCCACTCGCATCTGCCCGGAGATCGGAAGGCCTATGGTCAGAAGTGGACGAGTAAGGGCTGATGATGATAATGAAGACAAAAGTGATTTCCGTTTTTCTCCTTGTCAAGGACGACAAAGAAAAAGTAATGCCATAGATAGACATAACACTAGTTTTTTTTGTTTATAATCACTTACACCTACAATTGCTTATGTTGTTGTCAGCACATTTGCGACTAAACAAATATTGACCCTTTTCTGTCTCACATTGTTGAACTTAGGGCCTGTTTCACAATTTCCAGTTAAGTTCCCAATAGGCTATCGGCAACATATTTGACAGATACTCCATACTCTATCTGTCAAATATGTTGCCGATAGCCTATTGGGAACTTAACTGGAGATTGTGAAACAGGCCCTTAATATCAAGTACATAATATTAATACTCTAACTTTAATATCGCAATATTTGAGAAAATATTGTATACCATCTCATAGTAATTGTTACCAAGACAAAACGACGATACCTACACGGTTCATCTACTTGAATTTTTTTATGCAAATCAGTTCAGTTGCTTAGATGAGATCAAGCGAACAAACAAACTAATAAACTTTCACCTTTAATATTATATGGGAAGCGATGAATCAATAAACTCAATAATATATTGAATGCGCGCCGTCACGTTCTTATATTACTTTACTATTGGACACCATCCAAGCAATGCCACTTTGTATACGAACCATCTTCCATGCAAATACGGGGCATGCCAAGTCGCAAGTTAAACCATGCATTAGCATTATGCTGTTCAGACGTGCATGCTTCCACGACTAAGGATTTACATTCGATACGAATCTAAATCCTTAGTCAAGTTAGAAAACTATCATATTAAATACCAACACGAATAAAATTGGGTCGAGCAAAGCTGATTGACCCCTGATCTTCACAAAGGCAGGAGAGTCCACTCCATCAAGAGCTCAAAGCCTCTCCAGAATCATAAAACACTTATGAATTTGCGGAACGAAATCGTGAATGAAAATAATATTTCTGTTCAACTTGCTACACTTAACGTTTTCAGTGAATAGTTATTTTCACGTGAACTATTTTTTTTTAATGTTTTTTTTGCGAAAGAGAAATATATAGATAGCACTCTAAAGCAATACAAAATTCAAACAAATCCGTACACGAAGAGGTGCGCGAACTTTAATGTATAAGTGCCTGCTAAATTTTATATTACTTAATAAGTTGAACTAATTAAAAACTTTTGGTCGAAAGCTTCATCTCGTTATAGAGGAATTCAATTAATGAAATGACCTTACACGGGTGGCCTTTTACGTCTGTGTTACTGGGTATTAATTTTGTACGAGCTTTTACTAACTTGAAAAAGCTGTATGCAGTCCTCTTTTGGGTCAATAGTAGAATTGGAATAAAAAAAAAACAACCTCACCCATCAGTTAGAAACCGCGCAAGCAATACAATATTGACACGAGTATGAGATATTCCTAAAACAAATCCATTTTTCGCATTGGCAATGTTTTTGAAAAAAATTGAAATGATAGTAGAATTACAAGGTTAGTTGGATTCGTATGCATTGATGGATTGAGCAGTGAGCTATGGAATTACCTTCGTCCATTTTTGCACTTTTGGAACGTAGAATTCCATTGACCTGTCATCTTTTATTCAGCATTCTGTGAACTCCACTGGGAAAGCTAATAGCGAGCCATATTGGTAGGAACTGTGCAAACTACTAGTGGAGCGGACGGATTTGCCACATCAAATTGTGCAAAACCAATTATTTTACATTAAAACCTAGGTAAATAACAATGACATTTATATATGACATAGGTTTACATAGATAATACGTTTGGGTTGTTTTTCTATTCGTAAGTACCTTTTTGTATAGATCCCTTAATGCCCGATATGACAACGCACGCTCATGTAAATGTGCGTCCCTTTTGAGGGCCATTATTGAAATGTACGTAATTATTGTATATTCTATGTTACGTGTAGAAATTATAAAAGTAACGTTTTTTGAAATGATTTTGTTCCAAAATTTGTGACAGTCTTTTGTCGGAATCTTATTTTCATACGTACATTTAATCATAACCATTTACAATAATTCGTTTAGATACGTGAGAGAGAATATATATTTTTTTTTCACTCCTTTATCTGCGTTAAACAATTCTCTCGCGTTCGCATCACCGACATGCTAATGTGACATTATGACGTCATCATAAGATTTCAAATTTATTTCAAAATGGTCATAATTTTCAGTTTTCACTTTTTAGGCAGTTTTTTTACCAATTTTTTGCGTGTATTGAAACAGTCCTTTCAAAAAACGTCTAGACAGCTGCTTCCAACTCGTTCACAGCCTAAAAGTATAAACTACACAATTTTCATTTTAACTTATTCAGTAATTCAAAAGAGCTAGAAACTCAGGTTTAAACAGTGCTTTAATGATTCCAAAGCTGTAGAGTAGTACACGTGAGCGTCCCATTTTCGTTATTATAAAGACCGTTTGTCTTGGTCTAGATTTTACTTGGTCACGTTTGATGTTATCTTCTCCATGGCCTAAGTGTACGGCGTCTCATGCTGCATCACTTTAGTATAATATGTTCCTATATATTTAAGCAGTGGCCAATTCTTTTGGATCAGAATTATTTTAGTTCATTGAAAGAGTATACGCGACGGATACAAAACAATCGACGGATAAACGATTAGGAACAGAAATAAATTAAATTATTGCACACATTATTTAAAAACGATAACGGATAAAGGCTGATGATGATGATGTTGTTGATGATGATGACGATACATTATTTATACACGTCAAAAGGCCAGTTCAGATATCTATAATTTATTCGTCATACATATGACATCATACATATAATACAATATGTGCATGGCCGGGATTCGAACACGCGACCGTTGAATAAATTGTCCTACCTGACCACTCACCCAACCAGCCAAAAGTGACTATGATAATTATATTTTAGGTTGTAAATGATACAAAAATCCTATTCCATAGAAAGAGTTCCTACATTGTACTATACATAAAGGGGTGCAAGTATTGAGCTGTTAATCAATATTGGCTTAGGTTCATAAAGTAAATATTGTTCGTATTGATCTACCACGCATGAGTAAGCAATGGGCTTGGCATATAATCATTGTTCTTAAAATTAGCTGAAATGAAAAATTTCATGTTCAATTTACATTTAAAGGTAAAAAAAATATTTCAGTTCTCCACCGTCTAATTTTTGATTACCAGTTTACGACACTATTAGGCACGCTACTTAGTATATCTGCTTGTAAATAATTTTCTCCATTTCAACTCTTTATTGTACATACACGTTGAATTCTGCATCTTCATTTGAAAAACTACTTTCACAAAATCCAAAATCCTTTGACCGGTAAATGCGCTCTGCTTTACCTTAAAACTAAAATAAGAGTAGAGTTTTTAGAATTCTCAAACCATAACCGATTTTATATGATCGTGATAAGGGTCGTTATTGTGTAAATAATAAAATAATAAGATATTTCACAGTGTCACCCGGGTACAACATATTTGGGACATATGAAGACACGTTAAGCTCGGCGAAATATGCAGAAGCTGGTATTTATTGTACATTCTCTAGATAGTTGATACTCTCGGTTATGTTGTAATAAAAGTTTTATGTAATGTTAAAATTATGTTTTCCCAAAATGAAAATTGAATTTCTTGGCAAATTTTGGAGGATGGAATTTTGGGTTTCGTGGAATTCGTTTATTATATAGAAAAATTTTGGTGATTCGAATAATGGGCTTAATATCTGCCTTATAGATTTTAACTAAAATAAATAGTTTATTGAATAGACTATTATTTATTAGAAACTATTGATAGCACCAAGGAAACTTCAATTAATTGTCTGCAATATCGTATCGGTGGAATGGGTTGAGTTTGTTTGATTGTGCTGCATGGGTACCATCACCATCCTGCTTATTTGCTACGTGAAACAGTTTCAGAGAGAAGGACCAGTCAGGCTGTGTAATTACTGGCGCCGAGCCTAAACAGCTCACTCGAGGACGACCAACATATGAATGACTTTGTAGGTACTGTGATGTAAATGCGTATAGACACACCACCAGTCCTGGCTAACATCTGGCGGTTATGTGGAACTCGACATAAGCAACAAGGCACCGAAGGCAGGCAAAGTGTCCCTGTCTCCGAGGCGGGACAGCATCTGATGCATTCTTTGTTTGTCGCCCGTCGCCTTACTGTGATAGTACTGGGTGGCAGGAGGATACCGCCGCTCAGACCCTGACACATCAAGCATTCGGAGGAGGCATTCGCAAGAGGTTCTTCTATATGCAGCTTGGATCAAACGAACACTGTACAAAGTCCTCCCCTCATGCACGGCCTGCCCTTGCTGTTGATTCTGACAGACTTCTTCGCCGGTTGGGTGCCCACCCAACTTTCCCTGCCACTTTCTTACACAGTGGAGATAGCTTTCCGCAAAGAGATACACTTCAGCGAACACTTCTGCCACCAACTCCTAAAGAATATGGCCTGAGTTAGTCTTGACTCTCGAGTAAAATTCTTTATTGTATTGGGCGATGCTGACCGCTTTTGTTATCAGGTGGTTCGTCTGCCTGGTATGTTCTAAGTAACTTAAAAAAAACTCTCATCTTTTCAAAATACAGATAGTACAGCAACTAGATAATCGTCGCACTAAAAGTATTAAATCAGAAAAAAGTATAACCATCTCAATATCCATTTATGGGCGCCCGATATTCATCTTTATTTAGAGTGGAGCACAGCGATTGGCCTGCCGCCAGGGAGGGATATTAACTCATTCACACCTCTCCGTTACAATGCACTCTTAATGTTCTCTTTTACATCTCTGCCAGGACTTTTATCGATATGGATTGCGCGAGCATTCATTTCAGAACGATACGAGCATTTCTCTTCATTTGAGTAATTTGCACGAGTGAGATTTGCGCGTGATTAAAAATCTTTTGTTCTATATTTTTTATAAAGTCTCTTTATATATAAGCTTAATGCTAGCAATATTTCAGTGTCCTTAAATGTATCTCATTGCCAAAAAAAAAAAAGATTTGGCCGATTGTTCCTTAGGTATAATACGCAGTCATAAATTCAATAAAATTAGGCGACACCGTCGATTAATTATGATAATAAAAACTCGTACCTACCAACCTTCAACCGTTGGTCGTCTTATCCGATGACACGATGTCTGAGGGCGATGATGATCATAATTATGAAAAGTATTAACAGATGGAGTGTGATTCGTTCCATGTCATCGTCATCATCAGCCCTTATCCCTAGGCCTCCCTCAATGAACGCCAAGACGGGCGACCCTTGCCATATACGAGAGCTAATTTGAATATCCCTTCATCCTTCAATTTACGTCTGAAGGTATGTAGGTACGCTGAAACTTAAACAAGGATCCAAGCTCCACTCAACAAAGACAGCAGGATAAGTATTCTTCAGTATCCGTTCCTAATTGTACAAGTATAAAATTTGAAAACTGATTGTTACTTGTACTAAAGTAGAGACACGTTAAGTGAAGAGGCATTGTGGTACCCGAGCATTAGGAGGTACTTCGTTAACTTCTGAAACGAGGGATACTAGCCGTAGCTAGGAGCAGCACATTTTCTCTTCAATTTGTGGAGTCCTCCTTAATTTTAATTAAGAGAATCGAACATGATACACAGTTGCTTAGTCTATTAAGACAATGCTCAACTAATCTGCGGTGCTGCTATCACGCTAGATTATAAGGAAATTTACACAAAAATTTGTAAGGTATGAAAAAAAAGGAGGAATAATAAACTAAAGTAATTTGAGATGAATAATAAACTAAAGTAGAGACGTAAGGTTATTGTTTCTTAATATGTATAAAAATGTTGTGTTCGTTTTGTATAAAATAATGCTACAAAGACAGTTCAAAAAATAAATTTTCACTAGTTTTCTAACATTGAGTAATGTAATACTTTCATAAGATTCCACCTGGTCGTCATAGAGCAGAACTCATTAATGAAGCATGAAAAAGGGAGTAGGTAAAAATGCGAATGGTGTTTACATTAAACGCAAGCACTCTGGAAAATTTACTAGAAACTTGAGTAATTTAGCGTAATAAATAGGCCAGTGCCTAATGCACGCCCCGTCACAATACCTAATCTGAACTATTTCATAATGAGCGACCCTCGTTAATGCAACCGCTAACCGTAGACCGCTCACTCTGTTTATTATTCTCCTATATCATTTAATAGATTTAGTTCCGTATCGGTCTACCCGCTTAACTTCCAAGTACCTATGCATTTAAGACGAAAATTATTCGGGATATGATCAAAATTTTATTTTAATTTATATTTTATTACCATTTTTTTTAAATTTATATTTGGGAAACAAACAATTATTGTAACACAATGAGTTTGGAACTAACAAAAACAAATTACAGAAATCAGTTAAGTTTTCACTAATAACTACAACATTTAAAATTAATTATAAGCAAAACAGTATTTATAAGTGAACCAAAACGAAAGATAAAATAACAATGATAAAATATTTTTTTTTATTAATTAATAATTCATAACTGTGTATATATTGTATAAATGTATATTGATATCTATTGCAATTGTAGAGTCAAATAGTTGTGAAATATATAGAGATTAGGTTTTCATGCGGCTCTGCCACTCCTTACAGGATTAATTGGGACAAGCCCAATCAACTGCTTCATGATTTGTCTATGTTTATTGATTTAGGGGCAGCGATAAGCATCAATAACTAACAACTAACAAGCAAGGGTTGCAAATCTATTACACTAAATGGTTGATGGCACAGCCTCAGATAGAGACCGGGGCGTGTCGCGTTTCATTAAACACAATTTTTATACAAAATATCATTAAGGTTCAAGTAACTCCAGTGAATTGAATAACTACGACGGGACTCGACGCATTCCTCACAAAGATCAACTGGGTTTCATATGCGCTCTTCACGTAATTGCTACATGTGAAACTCATTTCGCATATTGGTAATAACATAGCATAGTGAATATTGATATACCTATACGCTAATAACTGACTGTGGTAGGGTTGTACTAAGCACTAACAATTAATTATCGTAAAGGGCTTTTTTCAAATCATTACAATCGTTTTCTAATGCTTGTGCGAATTTCACTCATTTTAATAAAACAACTTTTAGAGATTCTATTGCGGTTTATTATGATTTTCACATGTCCAACAAAAGGACACACTTGACCATGATTCTCGTAAAGTATACGAAACGTCGGGCATGTAACAATTATAATAAACCGCGTTAAAATCTGTAAAAAGTAGGCTCATTCTTATCATTACAGTCGTTCGCCTCATGTCAATCAGATATAACCGTGTAACTTCGCTTGCGTTTCCAGAAAACCCAAAATGTTTCCTGATTCTTATTTAAAGCCCGCTAGCTGCTTTTTTCGTGATCACTAATTATAAGATAAATAATAGAAAGATGTCCATTAGTTATAAGGCAGTGACGAAGAAGAGTGCAACTGGTTCAACTCAAACGCCATTGTTTTATCGTTGTCGCCAAAACTACTGACACTTTAATGCCATCAGCATATTAATCCCATTCCAAAATTAAAATCACTACCAGATGAATATGTATCAACTACTTGGCTTTAAATGTGCTGTACTAATTAGAGCTTAAATATTATCACGAAAACTTAATTTAAATCTGAAACATCAGATCATTTTGCTCCTACTTGAACTAATTGGTAAAAACAGATATACAGACAGACAGTAAGTACGGTAGTCGTTAGTTCTATATTGTGTGATACAGATTACATGTTCATTAATAATGAAATAACTATTTAGACAATGAAGAGTGTACATAATGAATGCCAATGAATAGTTAAAAATCTTATATTAATGTAATTTTTAAAGCAAACTTTATGGTGAAATTCATGCTAGCAACCCTGTGCTTCCAAGCGATGCTCTAAAGAGTCTAAAGTATTCACTTCACTCAGGAACTCTAAAGCTATCTCCAGCATGTTTAAAACGTGAAATGTTACAGTATAAACTCGCAATATTTACTGAAGAGTAGAGGAGTAACGGCAGCTAACTCCCACCTTTATCATATTATATCGTACACGGAACGCAACGGACTATGTTTTTTATAATAGATCAAGATTATTTTGTGAGGGATTCTTACGTCTAGTAAGGTTTTATGAATTGAGACTGCGGAAAAGGCGCAGTTTCCATTATGAGTTTTAGTACTTGAAATTTTTTGACTAGTTTGTAGCTACTTCTAGTATAACTGCACTCCCAAAATTCTCCTCAAACGTCATCATTTATGCGATGTCCTAATTGCTATTTCTACTCATTTCGTAACTTCAACATTATGTCCGTTATCTAGAACAATTAGTGATAAAGTATGCAGTGTCCTCATTACCAGTGGGACGATGTCATTACGTCGCCAACTGGCAGCCGCTGAGATGAAGTTGTCACACGTCCGGCCCGAGCGAAGCGAACTAATGGAGTAAGCATTTTATTTGAAAAACTAAAAAATTTGTTCACAGAAATACGCAAAACCAAAGTTTATGCTGGTGGATTGTCCTACTTTCCTATCCTCTCCAATGGGCTACTGGAAGCTCACAAACCACGCAAAATGCGACAGCATAGATGTCACTTTATAACTACAGCAATGGCAATACCTCTTACGTAAGGTAGTTGAATATTGCTTAAGCCATTATTTTAGGTGAAAAAATGCTACCGATGTCACTATAATTAAACGATTTAACATTGTCTTCGCCGAGAATTCTATTTGAAAACGTATTTATTAATTATCTTCAATTAACGTCAACATAGCTCTAGTTACCTTGTTTTCTACCCTTGTAATTACTTTGTAACTAGGAGATAGCTTTGTCGTTATCAAAATCAACTGAATCCTGTTACCGTTTAGCATAACGTTCCATTATCACTAATGCAGGAGCCAGACGTGTATTTAAATTGAAAACAAAGTTGATTACACCATTGTAATGAAACAATGAGCGAATGAATTATAAACGAGGTAACGATACAATAAACATTAAATTATGTAAGGATCGGGGGTAGGGAACATGGCTTAATCACAGTAAAACAAACCCGCCTCGCGACTTGAGCCGGTGTTCCAGCCATTTTCATCTTGTACAGAGCTCGGTCCATTAATTATTTCAGCTTTGCTCACCACCTGTGTTTATATTAAGACCTGTGTGGGAGGTTTATTAAACAAAACTTTATATGAGCCCGAATTGCTGAATTAATAATGTTTTTGGGCTTGCTTACTTGTTTTTTCGCTGAAAGCTTTTGAAATGTTCGCCTTGTTCGGATGTTGTCGAAATGGTGCTCGATATGCCATATGTATTAAACTGAAGTAACATTAAACTCGACATTTACAAATTTTGATATCGTTGCCAGAGATATTGAGGATAAGATAGCCAGTCTTGACGTCTGAGTAAAGTGGTCAGAAGTGGATACGCTTAAAGTAAAAAAAAGGATCCACCCATATATGTCCCATTGCTATGCTTTTTAATGCTGTATTTGCAATTGGAACACAACAAAGCTGTTTGACGATATCGAGATGGCACCTACCATACAGACAAAAACGCCGTAAAAAGCACATCATTTTGACAGTTTTACATAAAATACCACGTTGAATTTGTGTCTCTTTTAGTGCCAAATAATGTGTGTAAAGACTTCATTAAAACTTGGAGATATTTCAATAAACTCCCAACTTTACGTACAAAAAAATATATTAGCTTAATGTGACCGCCCGCTGGTATTCTCTCTCTGAAATAAAAATCTTTCCAGATTAATTGATTCGCTGAAAAAATATTTGTATTCGATAGCAAAGCGCAGAAAAACCTTTTGCATGAAACATATTTGAAAGTATCTGCGAAAAATCACCAGGTACAAACAAAACCTTTTACTACCTATGAATTGAAAATAAAAATAGATAGCTCACTTTTATGTTTGTTCATGATTTTTTGGTTATGATGTTGTTATAATTCTGGAGTAGATTTCTATCTCGTCAAGGGTCATCAGAGGTATTTATACAAATTTAAATAAAAATAAAGTATGATTCCAAATGAATTTGAAAGTTCAACAGGGGTCAGAAAATGTTGATAGTGACAAGTTAAAAAAAATAGACAATAGAAAAAAAACATAAGAAAACAATATAATGTTTATATTATCGTAGCCCAGAGGTGAATTTGCCTTTTGTTTTTCGTTATTTACAACTAGTGGCTCCAACAAAAGCTGTCCTGTACAAAAGATTTCAGTTCAAATTATGAATCGAAACCGCGAATCGACTTGGGCACCGTAAAAAAATCCATCAAAGTATTCGATTGTTCATGTTAAAGTTTTATCTACGCTATTTATATTTTCCTCGTCGTTTTGTTTTAATATAGTGTAAAACAGTGAGGTTATTAAGTAATTGATCGGTAATCGAGTGATGGATCAGCTCATACGGGAGGAGATAAAATATTGTACAGTGATGGATGCTCCTCGCCGATAGCTCACTGTTGAAGAGGTGTTTATTTATGCGGTGGCCATGATGTACAAGGAATAAGATAATATCAGTTTTAATGTGAAACATCTATTGCCGTAACTTGGCGGTAAAATCGACTCGACGCCATGCCTGCAAACGGCATAACGCTGTCATCCGTAGACAACGAACAGAAGTGCGTCGGAGGTGTTACTTAATGTACTATCGTCGTAGTAGAACTGCTTTGTAGCGGTCGGACAGTTCAATAGGGGATTAGAAGTGTTAGGTAATTCCGGGGCCAGCCTGTTGCTGCGGTGATCCTGTTGGTTGTCGATCCGGGGCCCTCGCAAAGGAGCTGAAGGCGTTCGCGGTGGTTTTAGTTGGGTATGCATCCCAAACGTGAGGCTCCACACACGCCAGTGTACTGTTATATCGCAAGTCACATGGTTGCATATGTATAGTAAAACTGCTGAGTTTCCCATTGCATTATTCCTAATGCAATAGGAAACCTCTATTTTTCTCTTTGATAATTCAAATTGTTTTTCAATCAGATTGAATTGGACTTCCGTCGGGTGCAGGTCTATTTTAAGTTATCTTTTTTCATCATATATTTTAGTGTTGAAATAAAGAATAGTTTTTTTTTTAAAAAGCAAATCCTGAACCGCTCCGTAATAGTGGTGTCAGAAGTGGGATTCCAGTGTTGAAAAGCCGTATTCGTTCCACTGGAATTCCATAACGGTTCGCGAAAAATAAAAATAAAAGAACTGAACTGTGAAAAATAAAATATATTATACAAACTCTATAAGCCAATTCATCTCCGGAGTGTGATCGTGATCTAAAACAAAAGGCAAATTATTTCAATATCCACTTCGTCAAACTCTATACTGTGTCTCGACAGTCAGCCTTACTCGTAAGCCTGCGGAGCAGTCCAAGTACATCCTGCACCCCATATCTCGCTTGTGCAAAACACGCACAGCCGTTGTTCCTGTTGCCGTTCTGCCGCCGTTCCTGCCGTCGTTCCTGCCGTGGCTCTGCTGCCACTCTGCCGCCGTTCCTGCTGTCGTTCCTGCCGCTGTTCCTGTGTTTCCTGACGCAGTCGCGTTTGTGGAAACGCGCTGCCGCTGCCTGCTGCCAACTCATCGTTGCTGTGATGCCGTTCACGTCCCTGGTGATCCTGTCTCTGTGAGTAAAACATATTATTATCTGTTGCTGCTACATTTCAGCTAATCTAATTTAATTGAGTGTCTTTCAATATACTTACCTGTTTCCTTACCCATCTTTAGTCCTCACGTGAAAAAATATATAAGTAATTAGTGAATTATATACATACATAGTATTATCGTTTTTATATAGGTGTACTTTAAATATCTCTTACAATGTCGACTGAAAGCAAAAAGACAGAAGTTTTATTAACCGAACAATTTCCTATTAATGTTTTATGTAATTTTATTAGTCCTTATAAAGGAGACCGTGAAACACTAACCGCTTTTCTTACCAATTGCCAAAACGCCTTAGATTTAGCATCAATATCTCAAAAAACATTATTAAATAAGTATATTTTGTCGCGTTTAGAAGGTAAAGCTCAAATTGCTTGTTCCAATAAAATTTTTGAAGATTTTAACCAATTAAAATGTTTCCTTAAGCAAAATTTTGGTCAGACAAAGCATTACAATCATTTATTATTAGATCTGCAATCGTGTAAACAACAAATAAACGAATCCGTTTCACAATTCGCACTTCGTATTGAAAGCTGTCTTACTGATTTACAGTCCGAAATCTATAATTCAGAATCTTTAAAAAAGGATATTTCCGGTAGAATCGCTATGACAGAGGACTTAGCGTTATTTTCTTTTTCTCTTGGGCTTCAGCCACGAATTAGTAACAACGTAAGATGCAGAAATCCTAAAAATCTTAATGATGCAATTAATATCGCTCTCGAAGAGGAAAAAATTCAAAACCTCTTACACAAAACCACCAAATCTAAGTGTGAAACCTGTGGGAAAATAGGACATGCGACATCGGAATGTTACAGTTTACAGAGGCGCTCAAATCCACGAAATAATTTTTCAAAATACCAAAATCAACCATATTTAAATAATAATAAATTAAATTCCCACGTTTTCTGTCGATACTGCAAAATAGGTGGTCACGACATATCAGAATGTCGTAAAAGGAAATATAATTATGAAAAACGCAATTCGTATAATAATAAATCTAATAATTATAATAAATCTGAGAACGCGCATCATATAACATACGAGCCGCCGTCGCCGCCGTCGCCGCCGTCACCGTCACCTTATCATATTCCGTGTGAAAATGTCGGCAACAATGATTTAAACTAGGTGGTCGGATTACGAAAAAGTGCCGCCGTTTTCCGAATAATTCAGGCACACGAAAACTTCATAAAAAATCAATTATTTCTAAATTTCCTAAATCTAATCATGAATCAATTAATAACTCTTCTTCGGTATCGGTAAATCAAAATAAAAAATTGTCAGACATCGCCACGGGTAACCAGTCCCAAATATGTCTCCAAAATAGAAAATCATCGGACATCGCCACGGGTAACCAGCCCCAAATATGTGTCCAAAATCAAAAATCTTCGGACATCGCCACGGGTAACCAGCCCCAAATATGTGTCCAAAATCAAAAATCATCGGACATCGCCACGGGTAACCAGCCCCAAATATGTGTCCAATCTTTTAAAAAATCGCCGAAAAATTCCGATACTAAAAATGAAATTGACTCTAATTCTGAAATTCAAATATACGAGATAAATTCATTCAGTACAAAAATATCACTACCTTATATTGAATTAAAAATCGAATATTCTACGCGTCTTTTAAGATTCCTTATAGATACCGGTGCAACCATAAGTCTTATTAAAAAATCTAGTTTAGACATCGATAAATATATGTTATCCCGCGAAATTGTAAAGATAAAAGGGATTAATAATTTTGAACATTGCTCCGAATCTATAGGTACATCTCAGATTAATTTTTTCATATTTAATAACATTTATAATTATAAATTTCATATATTTAATGATGATGTACGTTTAGAATATGATGGAATCATTGGTAGTGACTTTTTAGGTTATTTTAAAGCTAGCATTAACTATGACTCCAAATCAATTAATATTTGCGGGCAAACCATAGATATGAACTATGTTCAGCCAACTTATACAATTCCTGCTCGTTCCGAAGCCGTCATCGAGTGCGCAGTGTCAAATTACTCACCTGAGCGTTTTCCGAATAACCAAGGATTATTATTAGATCATACTTTAATTGATGGCATTTATTTTGCTAACTGTATTGTCACAATAAAATCGAATAAGAGAATTAACGTATCAATTTTAAATACCACTGACTCGCCTATCGAAATCAAAAATCACGCTGTAGAGTTAACTCCTTATGATTCACAAAATACTTCTAATATTAAATCGTCACAAATCGTTAATACTATTTCTTATTCTTGTACAAATAGAGTACAAAAAGTACTTGCTCTTATTCGCTGTTCACACTTAAATCAAGAAGAGAAAGAATCTCTCTTGGAATGTTGTTCACATTACACCGATATATTTCATATGGAAGGTGAACCTCTATCCTTCACGAGCGCGCTTGAACACAGTATAGATTCAGGAGACGCGCCTCCTATTCATGTAAAATCATATCGTTTCCCTGAATGTCATAAGGAAGAGGTCGATTCACAAATTCGAAAAATGCTTAGTCAAAATATCATACGTCCATCTATCTCACCTTGGAGCGCACCAGTATGGGTCGTCCCCAAGAAAATGGACGCCTCAGGTAAAAAGAAGTGGCGTATCGTTATAGACTACCGTAAATTAAATGACGTCACTGTGTCAGAGAGTTATCCTTTACCTCTTATAACAGATATTTTAGACCAATTAGGACATAGCAAATATTTCAGCACCCTCGATTTATCAAGTGGTTTCCATCAACTTAAGATGAATCCAAAAGATGCCCCCAAAACGGGATTTACTATAAATACAAATTCTGACGTTTCTGGGCACTACGAATTCATAAGAATGCCCTTTGGGTTGAAAAATGCCCCTTCCACATTCCAGAGGCTGATGAATACGGTTCTCTCTGGTCTTCAAGGTCTTCATGCCTATATTTATCTTGACGATGCCATAATATATAGCCACGATCTTCCTAGTCATATTTCAAAACTTAAATTAGTCTTTGACCGGCTACGAAAATTTAATTTAAAGTTACAGCCGGATAAATGCGAGTTTCTAAGACGTGAAGTCGCTTACCTAGGCCATATGATTACTAACAAAGGTGTCCGTCCAAATCCTGATAAAATCAAGGCCGTAACTCAATTCCCGATACCTAAAAATCCAAAAGATATAAAATCCTTCTTGGGCCTAGTCGGCTATTATCGACGTTTTATTAATAACTTTTCACAAATCACAAAACCATTGACATCCCTTTTAAAAAAGGATGCAATATTTCAATGGTCTCATGAACAAGATCGAGCATTCGCGATTCTAAAGGATAAATTAACGTCAGCACCTTTACTCCAATATCCAGATTTTAATCAACCTTTCTTATTAACCACCGACGCCTCTAACTACGCGGTAGGTGCCGTATTATCGCAAGGAGAAATAGGCAAAGATAAACCTATCTCATATGCGTCACGAACGCTTAATAATGCCGAAGGTAACTACTCCACCATAGAAAAAGAACTCTTAGCTATTTTATTTGGGGTAAAAACATTTCGCCCTTATTTATATGGTCGTAAATTTAAAATCATAACAGACCACAAACCGCTAGTGTGGTTGTTTAGTGTTAAAGACCCCGGTTCCAGGCTCATTAGATGGCGTCTTAAATTAGAGGAATATGATTACGAAATTGTGTATAAAAAGGGAAAATTGAACGCAAACGCCGACGCCTTATCTCGCTATCCAATTCTCGCCCTAGACGATAAAAGTGATAATTCAATAATATGTAATCCTACACTGTCACCTGGAAGTGACGTCGACTCTCATAATCTCCCGTCAATATCCGAAACTTACGAACAATTTTTACAAATCTCAAAACAACCTGGTGTCATCTTCGATACCGTTATTCAAGAACACAACGAAAGTTTACTAAAAACTAAAATAAAATTAATCGCATATCCAACGTCAATTGATCTAGACGAATCCATTCCGTATTGCAGTGATATCATAGAAGCATCCACAAGCGACCCTAATATCCGAAATGTCGAACGCGAGCTCCATACCTACTATTCAACCTCTAACGATAATCATGTCTTCACACATTTGTTCATTAAATTAAATCATTTTGATGAAATGACTTATAAAGATATATTCAATGTACTTCGCGAATACCGAGAAATGATAAAATACTGGTATTCCGATGAGAAAGAGATAGCATTATCAGATTTTACAGATCCTTTTTCTAAACTTTCATTTACAAAAATATATAATATTATTGCGTTTCTTTTTCATACAACTAATATAAAAATTCATGTTTATCATAATTGTATTAAATATCCGACACCAAGCGAAACCAAACAAATCTTAAGAGATAATCATGACTCACCTGTCGCTGGGCATCCAGGCATCTCTCGTATGCTAGAAAGAATCAAGTCACAATTTTGGTGGAAAAACATGAGACAAGACATCGAAGATTATGTAAAAAATTGTCGCTCGTGTCAAATAAACAAACCTCTACGACAAACCAATAAGGCACCGATGATAATAACTTCCACAGCGTCGCGACCCAACGAGAAAATCTATTTAGATCTGGTTGGTCCACTTCCTGAAACATATGAATATAAATATAAATTTTTACTTACCGTTCAGGATGATCTCACCAAATATTCGCAAGCTTATCCTATGCAGTCGTGTTCGGCTGAAGAAACAGCTAGAACATTCGTTAATTATATTTCACACATAGGAATACCTAAAATGATCATCTCCGACCAAGGCACAAACTTTTGTTCAGACCTTTTTAAGCAGCTAGGAAAATTATTTAATATTAAACATATTTTCGCTTCTCCATATCATCCCCAAACATGTGGCGCTCTAGAAAGGAGCCACTCTACCCTCAAGGAATATTTGAGGTCTTATATAGGCGAAAATCAAAACACTTGGGACCTTTACATCCCAAGCGCTATGATAGCCTACAATTCAAACGTACATAGTACCACAGGCTACAGCCCACTAGAACTATTATTTGGCTTTAAGCCCTATCTACCGTCTAGCATAGACGTTCTCGATAATAACACATATACAGATTATATTCGTGCACTTAATCATCGTCTTTATTACAGCCGTCAAAAGGCTCAACAAAATATTCAAATGTCTAAGGAAAAATCTAAAAAGTATTATGATTCTCGAACAAAGCCTATTATATATAATGCTGGCGATATGGTATATGTCCGTTGCCACCATAAGCAAAATAAGGCCTTATCTCCGGTATGGAAAGGTCCATATAAAATTATAAAACTAAGTGGTAACCATACCGCAACGTTATTAATTAATCGTAAGCATGTACGTCACCATTTCGATGAAATTAAGCCAGCAAGTGACGACACAACATAGTGTCCTAGGTCAGTAAGTTAGTAGTAACAATAGTAAACATAATTATATAATCGTAACATAAGTCTTTTCATTCTATCTCAGATGCGCGCTGTCGCCGCTAACTATATCAGATTACGTATCGCCCATAATTAGTAGTCCGGGCCTTTATTTTGATAAGCTCCTAGATCTTAAGTTTACTAATAATGACTGGAAAGTCGTATCATATATAGATATAAGTCATATTCAACCTAATCTAGATAAAATAGAGTTTTTATTACAAAAGTTAAATGTGTTTTGTGATTCTCTTATGTCATCAAAGATACAGTCGGATTGTATTAATTCGCTTTCAGCACTAAAAAATCAGCATCTCATAAATGTGAATAAGTTTTCTTCCGTTTCATATTTGTTACGTAGTGATAAAAGTAAAGATCGTATTAAAAGAGGTCTCATTGATTTAGGAGGCTCTTTCTTAAAAACTATTTTCGGTACTTTGGACGCCGAAGATGCTGTCAAATTTTCGGAAGCAATCAATACTGTACAGACAGATGAAAAACATCTCGCTCATCTTATGAAGGACAATATTCATGTTATACAGTCCACTATTTCGTCATTTAATAATTCCATGTCTAAAGTTAACTTAAACGAAAAACATCTTTTAGAAAATATGTTAACAATACATAAAATATTAGACACAATCTCTAACACGAATGACAAGCTGACATTAAAAAATCAAATTAATTCCTTATCAAATTCATTGGAAGCAATAATTCTGACATCATCTTTCGACATCGACGACATCAATAACGCCATATTATTCGCAAAGCTCAACGTTCTACATCCTACTATATTGAGTCCTTATCAATTGTATAATGAACTAGATAAACACAGAAATAAACTTCCTAGCCATTATGATTTGCCTGTACCATTAACGCTACAAAACATACAAGAATTAATAGATATTTCTAAATTAGTTTCTTATTATCATCAAAATAAAATCATATTTGTCCTTCACATTCCTCTAGTCTTACCTCAAACCTATAATCTTTATAATATAATACCATTACCAGTTCCTTACAATATATTGAAACCAGACACTTACATTTTAATCGAGCCAACTAGCTCATATGTGGCAGTAACAGCTGATCGCATGTTCTACTCGCTAATAAGTGACATAGACAAATGTAAATTAATCAGTGAAAAGTGTTATGTGTGTGTGCTCGTCGACTCGTTTTCAGCTATTGCCAACCCTACGTGTGAAACAACTCTGTTAAGTGAAGTGGTAACTAAACTCCCTGATTCCTGTGTAGCTAAAATTATTCATGGTTCTATAGATGTATTCCATAAACTTAGTTTTAATCGTTGGATTTTTGTTCAGTCTGAGCCAGGAAAATGTCATATCACGTGTGAGAAATCTGACGTAAATAAAGATGTTATTTTATTTGGAACTGGCATCCTGACCTTGCCTAAATATTGTAAAGCATTTTATAAAACCTTACAGTTTACCGCAGTTGGCGAAACGTCACTCGGCAATGTAACAAATGTGGCGTCAAATTTTAACATTTTACTAGACGATTGTTGTGAACACTCGAAAATTAATAAAACATTTGCTAAGCTTCCACATTCTAGTTTAAAAAATATTGGAAATCTTGACTCACTACTACATGCAAGCATCCATCTCCATACAATGGAAGATGAATTATATAAATTAGAAAATCCATCTCATTTAGATACATATGGAATTCATTATTTGTCTATTATATGTAGTTTGTTAAGTAGTATTATATTCATAATATATCTAATGTTTAAATGTCAAAGAGATGTAACATGTAAAAAATCGCCTTGCTGTATTCAGATTTTCAATCAGTGTCATAATTCAAAATCTCGCACAGATCACCCGACATCTCTTGTTGTCCTTAAGGATAGTAATATTAAAAATGATTCTGTAATGGAGGAAACATCCATCAACACGCCAACTCCTTTGAAAAGAAATGTTATGTTAACTAATATAATAAAAGATCATGAAATGTAACTTTAATGTTAAACAATTTAAATCTGAAAGCTATAATAATAATAATGATAATTGTAATTGGTTCTTAAGTTCAAATATAATATTATATAAACAATAAATATAACTAATGACTTAGAAATCCTATTAAGTATATAAATGTTATAACAGTAATTGTGTGTTAATTTAGAATTTAGAAAAAAAAAGTTTTTGATAAAATCTTAGTAAATAACATTGTTTTTGTAATTTCGCAATTACTTGTATACTCCAAACGAAAGTCCAATCTCCGCGTTAATCTAAGTTAATCTCTCATCACTTTGAGATGTGATGATCGATCTTAACGGGGGGGTTGTTATATCGCAAGTCACATGGTTGCATATGTATAGTAAAACTGCTGAGTTTCCCATTGCATTATTCCTAATGCAATAGGAAACCTCTATTTTTCTCTTTGATAATTCAAATTGTTTTTCAATCAGATTGAATTGGACTTCCGTCGGGTGCAGGTCTATTTTAAGTTATCTTTTTTCATCATATATTTTAGTGTTGAAATAAAGAATAGTTTTTTTTTTAAAAAGCAAATCCTGAACCGCTCCGTAATAGTACCTACCCAAGATCCTGGTAGGTGCAACATACATTTCCCTGCGTCAAAGACGACTTAAAATGTTACTCAAACTAAAGCGGAAAATTTTAGCTAGCATATTTGATTTTGTGGTTAGCTCGGTGTGGTTTGGTCCTGAGTATGTTGGCAGATTACAGACCTGCTCTGACGACGGCGGATCACACTGGCGATCTATGTAAATGTTGCCATTGTTTGGCTTAGAAATTGTGATTGAATGTATCTCAAACGGCTGCCCTACAAGTTCCCGACAGACATCGATTGTTTTGTAGTTAGTCTAGAGAAGACCAAGTCCAGAAACGATAAGAATCTTTGATTTATTGTGATCTATCACTATATAATATTTTCATATGGCCGACAAGCATCTGCTACTTTGCCTATGATCACTTTCTCTTTATTTAAGAGCTTTGCTCTTGTCGGTGGAGTATTCGCCACTCACTTCTCTTCTCTGCCAACAGCTTAACCTACTATTATTTGTTCCACATAAGTTGCCTATGATATTTACAAAAAAATTATCCCAAGAATTATAAAAGTGTAACTTTCAGATGCACGTATGGTCGCCCTACAAACTCTGGAGAGTTGGTAGGCGGGTATAGCGAAAGCTAATATCCTGTTAATGTTTAGGGAACATTAATCTTTACCCGGTCCGGTGCGGATTGGACAGTGATGGGATTGCTTTGCCGTCACCCAGCTATTTAATTACGAACACAATTATGGCAATATGGAAATTATTAAAGCAAATATATAGTTTTAATTATGTAAGTGATTTTCGTAAGACAGTGAAATAGTAATATTTTAACAACTTTTCTTTGTAAAAGGAAAATCGATGCAATCACTCTGTGACGAAGAAGAGCCACATTATGTCCTTTTCTTCTTAGTTCACTACTGAATTCTTATCAAATTTCGTTTTAGATTTTATTCAATAAAATCCATCTGTGCAGAAAAAAATCCGGTGTAGGCCACAAGTTTACGATTTATTCGAAAGTTTGCCGTAGCTCACGTGCTATGCTGGGTGTTTCTTTGACAGATATGATTAGAAACGAAGACATCCGCCAGAGAACTAAAGCTACCGATAACACACGAAAAATAAGCACGTTGAAGTGGCAATGGACTTGTCACACACTCAAAAGAACGAATGGCCGATGGGCCACGCGGACAAAAGTGGGCCAATAAGGTTCAAGAGTCGAGGTTGAGAAATGTTCATCGGTCATTAACTATTATCTAGTTACATGGACATGGATAAGTCATAAGATGATCTTCGTGCAGTGACCGGTCCGTGTTGGCTACGGGTGGTAAGGGACCGTCTTGGTGTTTGTTATAGGAGGCCTATGTTTAGAAGTGGACAGATAAAGGCTGATGACGATGATGGCAATAAATCAATATATCATCAGAGCATAATTGACAATAGAAAATGCTAACCGATTAAGGCTGTAGTTTTTTATATAAAGCGACCGCTTATAAATTTATTTATGACCGAAATTTTAGTAAAACCACATTTGATTAACGACATGCTATATGGTTACTAATTAACAGACATACAAATTAACGTAATTATCATAATTAATAATTATAATTTGACCCATAATCGAGTTAACCGTCGCATCGGAGGTTTGATCATGTACACATGAGGAAACAGCTCAGTTAGCATTAGATATTAGCAACATCAGCCTATAAAAGTTTACTGCTGAATATGGGCAATATTCATTTTACAATTGCCACTCGTATCCATCACGGACCGGCCACTGCACGGAGATCGTCTTCCCCATGTGATTTATGTCCAACTACTTTTCTACCTAAATGCGCCCTCCACCCTTGAAAATTATTTGCAAGAATAAGAAATACTTTTTAGTTTTCAGTTATGAATTAAGCTGTCTTCTATCTAAAAATAGTCCATATTACTAAAATAAAACATTTATATTTTATTTTATGAATGGATGAGCTACCAGCTGGCAAATGAGATACAGGAGCCTTGCGTTTTTTTTTTTAAATCTGAGACGCATTTAGAATGTTTAGGCATTAGGTATGGTATAAGGCCTTAAATAGCTTTGGTCTTATCTATTAATATTTTACACTTAATATTTTTTTTGTTTCAGGTAAATTCGTAGACTATAGATGCAGCTATAATATTTTAATATTATTATTTGTATGTACAACATCTATTTTTCACGTGAGTAGCTATTTGAAAATAATATTTACTAGATATCTTTCAATAGGCTATTAGTCTGATGATGATGGTCAGATATTTACCAACGACGTTGACTTTGCGAATTGTTAAACTGTTTGAAGGCTTACAAGCCTGAAAAAGTGGGCATGTTAAAAACTTAAAAAATCATAATTTAACTTGGAGACTAAAGAGCTTACTAAGAGCTAATTTGATCAATTTGTGTAAAGTATTTTTAATAAGTAAATAAAGTCGATACAATGTCGGATAAAAAAATCGCATTCGTTGTTTTATCTTGTAGCAGTGCAGTTCATGTGGATGGTAAGATACTAATATTAAGGGTTTATTTACAGAGAATACAATGAAAAATATCTTCAATTGGTATATTTAAATAAAATATGAGCCTGACTGTACACAACCGGAGGATGCAAATGAAAATGTATATTTCAGCGGTTTGTGTACAGACGCGGACAAAAGTGCTGAAACGGAGTGCGTCTGAGGGGTACGTGATCCCGCATACGTGCGCGTTCAATGAATTTATTTCATCAATCCTTTCGTTACAATAACGATGCAATTTACAATTTGTAATGCACCCTTGTAAGATACTGCCAATACTTTATTAAGTAAGTCTGAATTAAAATAAATTGTCACCTATTTTTATATCGAAAAGGTAAGCACAAATCAACTTTAGAATATTTTTTATGAAAGAATATCTGCTAAAACAGCATTTTTTTTTTCATAGGAGACTTTCAACGTGGCGAATACTACGTTGTCTGTGTTTATGTCAGACATTTATTAATTTATTTATTGGAACGAAGTTCCTTACGGTAGGCTTGGAGGGGATAGGGATTTTGCTGCGCGACCGAACTGAAAAAAATGTGATAGTAAAACCGCAAGAAAAAGTGCGTGGAATTAAATGGCGTTAAATGAGACGTGCGCAGGCGCGACAGTCGCATACACAAGCGAGTAGTGTATAATACCTTTCTCTTTCTCCCTCTTTCTTTTCGTTCTCTCATCCCTTCTCTTTCTTAACTTCGTTCCTACCTTCCCACGACACCACATGATTTTTTTATTTTTTGACGTTATTGAAATTTTAATTAACGTATATTTTCGGAACAATTATAACGAAAATATTTAAATGGACTGACAAATCAGACACACAAGGAGTTGAATTTTGTTTGGTAATGAGGATTTTAAGAATCGACTTCTAGGACACATTCTGGTTCTTATTTTTGTAGTAAAATTTCTTTGTGTTGATTATATATATTACTGCGGTTTATTGAAAATTTTCATTCTCAAGGTTTCGGATACTTTACACTTACTCTAATTATGATCACCGGAGATTCTAATTTTGATAAACACAAATGAATTTGTATTACAAAAAAAGATATACTGGCAATGCTTCTTGACTAATTCCCAATGTAATATCAGTTACTTTTACTCGGTAATAAAATAACAAAAATAACGTTCGGAAAGGTAAATCTATTTTCCCCGCCACCCATTATTTTTTATTTACCATAAATTGTAGTTGTCTATAAATCG
This sequence comes from Lycaena phlaeas, assembly GCA_905333005.2. Lineage (NCBI taxonomy): Eukaryota > Metazoa > Arthropoda > Insecta > Lepidoptera > Lycaenidae > Lycaena > Lycaena phlaeas. The sequence goes on along the minus strand of HG995167.1, from coordinate 14,621,256 downwards.
TGTCTATTAACTTATACAGCGGCTATCAGCCCGAAACTCCCATTTGGACGTAATTTTATTTGTTTCTACGTCCATTAGCGAATGGGGATTAAGCTGGTAATAGAGTGGCTATTTACGGGGGGTGGGGGCGTAAGCTGTGATTTTGGGACCGAGTTCGGTTCTCCTTTATTGGGATTTTATCGGGAGACGAGATTAATGTCGCTAATTTGGGACGGGAGTTTTTAATATGCAATAGTTTATGAAGTTTTGGCACGTGGTTATTGAAACACTAAGTTGTGAGCTTGATATTAAATCGGCCTTCATTTGTGTTTTCATTGCTGTGTTTTGTCAAGTGAAACTAAACTTCACATTACACATGGACGTATGCTACCACGGACACGGGTCGTAAAAACGACCGTAAAAACATGCTCACTCCCCCCATTTCATGTAATTTTGATTTAGTAGCTAAACTTGCTTCTGTTCGCAAAAATAAGACGAAAGGCAGTGGTGTTTGCTGCATAAGCCCTGAAAGTATACAATTAATCAGATAAAAACCTAAGTAAGCTAATTACAAGATTTTACCCAATTCGCTAGGTAAGTTCCATTAATATCATTTCTGAAAATTTTGAAGTATGTTTGAATATGGTTTCAGAATAATAAGCAAAAAAGAAATGAATGTAGGTGCACTTATTTGGAATAAAAAATCTATTGGAAAAAATTTCACTTATCATGCTTTCTTATCCTAGTTTGTTAGAATATTGAAAATAGCATACTTAAATTTTATTTGCGTATGCCGTAGTTAACTTATTTTGCTTACAATATCAAAACGTACTCTGCCAAAAATTCGAATGAATCATATAAGTATAGAAATAGGTACACTCGATTTAGGCTTTCATCAAGGTAGTAGTCTTGTGTCGTTCGCGAACGATGAATGAATAGGAGCCGTATCTTCGCACTGTACTAGAAGAAACGTTTCCGAGCGCGGAGTTGTAATCGGTCTATTCGGTCTAATAGCTCTTTTCGGACTCGTACATGTTTTGAACCGCACGATTGTATACAGTGCGAGCGAGAACGAGAAATAAAATACAGTCACTGTTCGTTTCTGTGTCTGAGAATGAGAGCGAGAGCGAATAGCCGATATTAAGACGCTCAGTGCTATTGCTAAAATTATGAACCTTATTCCTATGTAATAAGGTATAATTACGTTCTGAATACACTACTGTTAAGAATTGGTAAATGAAATTGAATCCTATTCTTTGAGTGACAAGGCTACATGTTACGTGTAGCATTTCCTTAATAGTACATTTGTACTGCTAAGAATTGTTAACTTAAATTAAAAAAAAATTAAAAAAAAACTTTAAAAAAAATGATCCGTATTTTATATGCAACAAGGCATAATCACGCGAGCATATTCTTAAAAGTACATTTGAACTAAAACAATGGTTAAATTAAATTGATTCTTATTTCATATGTGACAAGGTGCATTTCTGTACTCTATGATACTAATAATACTGACCGACGGCGAAGACCCAATAGAGCTAATAGAGCTAATAGAATGAACTAGTTCACTGTCCGAAATGAACTAGTACGGAGCGATCTTAAAAATGACCGAGTAGGCACAAGACTACAAGGTAGTCGTAGTCTAGGCAGTACGAGCACCAATTTACCCATTGAATGCGCCCAATCAAATGACCATTCCCCATAACCACATCCGCGACAAGCCTAGGTGTTCTGGAATGTTTATTCATGGCATATGACATGCAGATAACTACTGGGCGAGACGATTTTCGTGCAGTGGCCGGTCCTTGCGGATGCGAGTGGCGGGAACGGCCATCTGGGAGTTTATCGAAGGAAGCCTATGTAAGGACGAAAAACTGAACTAGCTAAACCTACGTTGTGGGTTCGATTCCCACTCATGAAAAATCTTTGTATGATATTCATGTTCATATGTTCTTTCGTTGTGTAATAATTTGTCTATAATAGGTCTATAGTATTTAGGAATATATTTAACGTGTTAATCAGTTGGCTGGTTGCAAAAATATAGGCACTGGCATCTGGGATCCAGATGTTCGTGTGTGAGTTGTCCCAACATAATATATATACTAATTACAAGCTGAACTGTCCTTCCCCCACGTATTTTTTTTTTTTGACGATAATCAACACGAAGAATTCTGCGGTCCTGAAGTTATGTTCGTACATACATTTCAACGAGATGATATATCGAATAACATACACTAAAAGAGTAATAGAAGAATACAAAAGAAAACTTTACTATTTATAAATTTCCGAATCGATGGAATTACAATTCTTAAAAAAGTATTTAGTTATAAAAAGTAAACCTAGTAAACTTTTAAATAAAATAGCAGTGAAACAGAACGTTTCCGTTTTCTAAGTCCATAAAGTATAAAGTACTTAGCGATTGTGAACTATCAAGAAACAAAAAATTAATTTAAAAATATACGTAAAAAAGAGAAAAGAAATTGTTTTTTTTTATGTCAGCTAAAGCAAGAGTGGAAAATTATTTACGTTTTGTATTCAATACTTGTAGGGGAAAATTGAAAGACGTTTATCAGAAATATCCATTATATAGGAGGCTTCGCTTAGACAAATCGGAATCTTTCAGATCCGCTTCAATGATTACTTGTGAATTATTGCCAGCATCCGAGACTACACACGGTTGGGTAGAACAAAAATACACAGAAACATAAAGAACAGTCATTATCACTAATTAATTTAATGATAAGTATTATTGTGTTTCTTTACAGTTAATCGTCAGTGTCACTTGTGCATGCTGCATCCTCTGAGGAAACATTTAGATGTAACATTCATATATTTATATTAGTGAGTTGTTGGTGGATGTAATAAATCACTAAATTAATTAATTAATTAAAAAGTTTAATGTTCCTTTTTTGTGATGGACTGAAGGTCTACAATTTTATGCGTATTTTTATACATTGTCCGGATATGGGCAATGGCATGGCAAATGGGTACAAATATGCATTATCTGATTCCCTTAGAAAGTCAAGTTTAAAACCATTTACAGTATTTCACGACAAAAGCGATCTCTTAAAAAATAGTTATTATTAGCCTGTTCTTTGTTAAACAGTGCATGAGGTAATTAAAAAAATATTAGCGGTTCCGCTGAATGTATTCTTCACCGACGGGAAAAATGCCCTGTACCGCGCTCCCGGCTGCATGGGTCCCACCATCCTGCTTGTTTCTCCCGTGAAACAGCTTTGCTGTATTTTGGAAACAAATGAAGACAATGTAAATAATGGCACAGAAACTTAACATGTTACGTGCCCGGATCGGCAACACATGAATGATTTGTCTGGGCTAGTCTGAGGTTAACTTGTTTGTGTTTATGGGCGACGCTAACCAATTATCATGATGTGGCTCGTCTGTCCCTTTGCCAAACAAATAACATAAAAAATAGTGTTAAGTTTTATGTTAAAGAATTGAAAAAAACATAACACGTTGCTTAAGTCAAACGAAGAAAATACATGCTTTAAGGACACAAATAGAGTTAATACACTAAGAAAGTTTATGATATATGCAAAACCACACCCTCATCGCAATATTTGATAAATATATTTACAAAAGAAGCCAAAGGAAAACTTTATTCATTTATCACAAGTTCGATGATGATCGTAAATAAATACAAGGTAGGACAAATCCTCAATCCGAAAGTAATCCCACATAACGAAGTTACGAAGATAATGGGTGTGAGTGAGCCAGATGTTTGGGGATAGCTGATAAGCTCGCAGTTTGTTGAACTCGCTGTTTATGATGTTTATACCATAACTGATATAAAAATGCTGTAAACTTAATAATACAATGTCGTTAATTTTCACAGCGAAGAAGATTAGACTTTCATATAGTCTACACAATAATACTCGGTGGTAGACTGATCGCTTTTTATAAAGCTTTATGGCCGTGTTTATTGTTATCTCTTATCTGTAGTTATGTATACCCCCATATGATCTGGTAGTTGATAGAATTCGACGTTCTTCTCTTGGATCTGGATCTGGGAAGATGGATCTTCTTATTGCGATAGAAATATACTATTTCTTGGGTAAAGTAGCTATGTCGTGGGATCATCTTACCTCATCTACTCTAACATCTCTCATCTCGTGTTTATTGCCTGTGCCTGTTTACGACGCTGACCATTTCCCACTTTGTGGCGCATCTGCCAGTTTGCTTATCAAATCAACATACAAAAAAATGTTTACTTAGTTATAAAGAATGCCTACCATGAACTCACCATGAGACACTTTAGATACTTTCTTTATATTATCTATGTATATCTACCTAGCTATGTTTAGGAAATATGGATAGGCTTTTTACTTCCAAGACTGCCTTTAGCAATTTTTTATCAATACAAGTAAACACTCAATAAAGATTTATTCAATTCATGACCTTTATGAATGATTATTATTACAAAAAAACGTTATATTTTTTTCAAATTTTTCATTTGGCTATCTCTATAAAGTTTCATGATTTATTCCTTCTCCATCTACATAATATAGTAATATACAATTTTAAATTAATATCATATACAACGGTTAGTTATAAATTGATACTAATACATTTTCTATTCTGGTTATTCATGGTTCTGTGATGTTCTTAAAGAGGTCCGTAAGGATGTCCTTAATCTCAATGTTTGCAGAAACGACACTACCTTAAGAGGACCGTGTTTGACACGGAGACTCGAGAGCAGTCCCACGGGAAAAGGAGGAAAATAAGACATAGGCCAATGACCCGAAAGCTTCGGGGCTCGAAGATTCTGATTGGTCGGTGACAAAAGTTTATAATAAGACATGTACAGCAATTAGCAACCATGGTCACGAAAAGGCTCCTAATGACCATGGTTTCCATAAATTATTCGAAATATCGGGCATGTAAAAATCTTTATTAACAATAAATTCCGTAAACATTTTATTTATCTGCTGGTTTAAAATAAATTGCCATCTGATGATTATGATAATTATCAAACTGCAAATATCAGGTTTTAAATTAGCATGGTCATTTTTATTGCCTACCTACTAAAATTATTGCACTACGAATTTCTACACTATCTACGAATGTCATGTTTTTGTGAACATATAGTTGTGAATGATAAATGATCTATTTCCCGATGCTCACATCCAAGTAAATCAAATTATACATTTATAGCGGATTAAAGGACTCTTTTAAATCTAAAGATGCGACACCCAAGGTCTTGCTCACCTCATCTGTATGAGATGTTTCAATTACTAATTACTAATCTTAATTGTAAAGATTATTTGGTTGCATTAGAGGTACATTAAATGTTAACATATAACAATCTTATATTTTATATATTAGCTTTATAATGTCTTATCTCAAAAGATTAACCGTTCTTCCCCGCAATGTGTCGCGGTCCTTTTGGCCGAAACGTTTTCACTTTTGTGTCGTTTGTTTATTGCCTCCCTCGCACCTGGCTCGGGAATCCGTTTCAAAATTAATCATCCGTCAAACCCCCTTAAGGTATCGTCGTGATTAATTGTTTCCATCGTGACAATTACCTTCAAAGCTCACTCTGATCTGACATATTGTTGTTATTTATTCGCGATAAGGAGCATTAACAAATTTTGTTGTTCATTGAAATTTGATGCCGTCGCTTTGTTTGACTTTGTTGTACTGTCGACTAAATACTACTTGGTAAGTCTGGATTAATTATTTCTAATATGGCGGAGGTCGATTTTTTATGTGTACGTGTTTGTCTGCTGCAATATCTGAATGAAACCATTTTATCATCATTATCAGCCTTTATCCGTCCACTGCTATACAAATCATGTTCAGCCTTTTCGTTTTGGCGTTCATAGAAGGAACCAGTCCTAATACTGATTCGTCTAGCCACTCCTTCCACCTTAATGACCTACCAACACTACAGGTAGGCAAAACGACTATTAATAATTTTAACAGTCTGTCACCGCGTTATTCTTTTATCATCAAAACATTACATATTGATAGATAAAATTAATTCCTTTCAACCTACATTATAAAGGCTTCAAACCATTTACTACCCCACAAACAATGAAACGATATTACCCAAAGATTAAACACAAAGCTTTCAACATTAATGTGCTTTGTATTAATAATTTCAATGTTATCTCTACGTAATCAACGTCTCGAATTACACGACCAGGGGCGATTCTATACTCGCCTGGTATCTGCCTGGAGTCTGCTTAGAACGTTCGGAATAATAATAATCCTATTAAGAGTAAAGGATTTGACCTCCGCAAAGCTCACAAAGGCACTCGCCTCTTAGTGATACTAAAATAATGGCCCGGTTGATAACAAGTTGCGGTCACGGCATAGCTTCCAACCGCGTTGCTGTAGGATCCGCTAAGAGGATTACTTAGAATATTGTATGTTATATGTTTTTGTTCAAAGTAACTTCTAGATTATATTCTGTATTAATAAGAACGAAAATTAGAACGTTTAATTATACACACATAGTAAAGTGAATATTTTAAAATTACTCTATCACTTACTATTTCAGATTGAGTTGCCTTTGCCCTGCTTTTTACATTATTTGTTTAAGATCATGTTAATAGTTACATCGTAATTTTCACTTGTTATTGCAGACTACCTATATATTTTAAACAAAACAAACGAAACATTCAAAATATTTTTTTTATAATCATTTGCATGCTCTCTTTTAGAATTGATATTCTAGCCATGTTACATGGAAATTAAATTTATCAAATCTATCATCATTTTTCTTATACATTAGGCGATATTATTATTCTATCAGACGTAAGAAATATTTTTGAGATTGCAGCTTTATAATGGCTAACTTATAAAAAACAAAAAACAGTACGAATAAAACCAATACGTTCGTATTAAAACAGAACAGGAATATTTGAGCTGCAGTAAAAATCTGTAAATATGATCAATCAATACGAGGCCGAAATCGACCAGCAACACGCATAACGGTCGGAAGACTGCTGTAATAAATAACTTCAGGATATATATATTTCGGTAGCGTTCCTGTATCACCGCAACTTTAGATATTTTTATTGTTTATAAAACATTTTAAACGGCGCAAAAGCATACGCTTTAAATTTTTATTCGGTTTCGGTTGGTAACAGATAAATGTAACACTCTGTAGGAAGTCGAATGCTATAAAATTTATCAATAGACATTACTTTTAGGTTTTGACTTTATATGTTACACGCTAAATAACCTATGCTTTAAACATCTTCTAAATATTTGATTAGGAAATTAGAGATTAAGAATTTTCCGATTTAATTGAAGATTCATTTAAATGAAGATGACTTCCTTGGAGTTGCAGACATATAGAGAGCACTGCCTATGCGTTGGGATGAGTTTAAGGAATTGATGTCAGCCTGTATCTAATTATTGAACAAACACTTCTGTAGTGTAGTGAGTAACTGTCTTTAGATTATTTTATGTGTAATTACCTTTACACCTTGCTAAGTAAGCATTTTGACATATAATTGCCCAACTGTTTCAATACATTGTGAATATGAAATATTATGTACTTTCTGGAATTATTAATAAATGGGACCTCAGATCGAGAAGACGTTTTCTTTAACAACCCTGATCTACATGTCTACATCTTGACACATCACATGGCGACCCTGCCAGTGCTGCCTCGCGGCAGCGCTGTACCTTTCAAGATTATTTAATATTTATGAATAAAAAAAAAAAAAATATATATATAAAATTAAATAATGAAGATATAGAAATAAAGAAAATAAATAAGAAGATAAAATAATAATGACAAATAACGAAAAATGAAGAATTTTAAATTAAATCCAAGAAGAATAAATAATAAGAACAAATACAGAAGCAAAATAAAAATATTTTTTTTACTAAAATTCAAGAAAGAAGAATCAAAAAATTAATGTTAAAGTATAAGAAGAAAAATAAAATTATAAAGTGAAGTAAGAAGAAAAAGTAATAATAAAGAGATGCATCGGAAAAGAAATGGTCTCCAAGAAATTAAAAAAAAAGGCACCGGGAGACGTTGCTCCCCAAGGGATCAAAGGTGCCGGGAGATGCTGGTTTCCAAGGTCCAGAGGAAAGGTGCTGGGAGATTTAAGAGAAAAATTGGCCCAACTCTTTCTTAACTTGATCGAGCACTAGGTATATTTTTTTTATCATTATATTTAGCCTATATTATTAAAATGTGTATTAGAAATTAATAAATATTTTTATAGAAACAAAAATAGTTACAGTAGATTAAAGTAAAAATTAAAAAAAAAAATATTATGATCTATTATAATTCTATTCTATACTTAAATAAATTTAAGTATAGTTACAAAAAAAAAATGTCATTAAAATCAATATTTTATTAGTTTATATTCATATTATGGTGTTTTAAACCTCGTGTATGTTTTATTAGTAATACTACTCTTATTAATGCAACGTAGTACATTCTTGTGTTACTTGACTACATGCTAGCCATTGATATAAAATAATATAGATGTTATTTTTTTTCTCATGCTTTAATTTAATATAAAATAAAATTTAAAAAATAATGGAATTCGATAAGTTATTTTGAAGAAATTAGTTATGAGTTACATAATTTAAGATTCAACTTATTTATAAAATTGTGTAGATTGATTATGCATTTAACCGGAAAGTCGTGAATATGGAAAGTAGTTATGATTAAAAAGGAGTTGGTTAAATTTACGAATAATGTGGCTGCAAACGCATTATTTCGATAAATAAAGAAAGTAGGAAATAATAAATTGACAAAAATATATAATATAAAGTGCTTTGTTAAATAACACTTCCTTCGATGAACGGACTGATCACCCGCCCGTCGATTGGAAATGCTTAAAATATCAAAGAATTATTGTATGGAACTAATAGAGACGAGATTTTAGAAGTTGTTTTTATGAAATATTATAGTCCAAATACTTGATCATGTTAAACGCGAGACGTTTTCGTGAGAGTTTTAGGATTATTTTGAGAATAAATAATAAGGTATAGAAAAGAAATAAAAGGGGAGACATTGATAGAAATGTTGATATAGTGGAGTAGGAGACATTTAAATTGTCTAAAAATTGTGTGTTGAATCCTTCTATTCGATCATGGTGTGAACGAGCTTTCCTCCGTGAGATATGTTGGAGTCTAAAGAGACTTAAATGATGACCACAAGTTATGTAGAAAGAGAGTATAGTATGTTAAAAGATGTTATAAGAATGTTTAAGAATAATGGAATATACGAAGAATAAATAAATAAAATGTATTTGAGTATGCAAAGAGTTAGAAGATAAGATGAATAAATGAAGTTATTTGTAGCCCGTATAGGTCAAAAATTAAACTAAAGGAATAAAAGTAAAGATATAAAGTAAGGGTTATAATATTATGTGAAACCCAATGAAAATGTATGATGAGAAAGTAGGAATTTATGGAGGATAAATAAAGTTATAATGAGGAATATGATGGTGATAATGATGATGAATAGTTATAACTCAATAATTAAAAGTGTTCGTAATATGTGCGCATGACCTCGCCGGAGCGTTGTAACGCCGCCTCGGCGAAATATGACTTTTCAATTCTAAGGAAACGCGTGATTAGGGTTCCGCAATGATTTTGTATTATAATACAATAATTATTAATTTTATTTTCTAATGATTTTTTTTTCTTTGTTGTAAGGGAATAATTAAAAATAAATTGTTATTTTCTATCTAAGTTTAAGTCGTTAATATAATATATCTATGGGTTTATATATCGTAATATTAAATGTTTAAATTGAAAATAAAATTAAAAATAAATTAATATATTCCGCAATTCCGCAAAGTAAATTTAAAATTAAACCCATTAAAATGTGAATTTTTAAAGCGACAAATTCTTTACTTAGGTCATACAATATCAGCGGACGGAATTTTACCGGACCCACAGAAAATACGAGTCATTGAAAGTTATCCGACACCGACATGCGCTGACGATGTCAAGCGTTAGCGAATAGTTGCTAAATGCAACAAGCATTTAGCAACTATTATAGAAAATTTATAAATAACTTTGCAGTAATAGTTTTGCCTTTAAACAACTTATGTAGAAAAAATGTTTAATTCCAATGGACTACAGAATGCCAAAATGCTTTTGATACCCTTAAAAATTTAACTTTAATTTAATTTTAAGTAAGCAACGTAGAAAGTGTAATTATGATTTGTCAATTAATCCTATTTTTTATAAACCAGGAGATACATTATTATTAAAAAATGAAACTGGAAATAAATTGGATACTTTATATAAGGGTCCATATGTAGTAGTAGAAGACCTGGCACCTAATGTTAAAATAAATTTAGATGGTAAGCATGTTATAGTACATAAGGATAGAACTAAGTTATATAAGATACCGCAGTTAGCATAAGTTTATATACATATTATATTAAAAAAAAAAAAAAAAAAAAGTTTAGTACTTAAATAATAATAATCTAGGTTTGTTTTTTTTTTCTTTTCACTAAGGGGGATGGTGTAGTGTAGTGAGTAACTGTCTTTAGATTATTTTATGTGTAATTACCTTTACACCTTGCTAAGTAAGCATTTTGACATATAATTGCCCAACTGTTTCAATACATTGTGAATATGAAATATTATGTACTTTCTGGAATTATTAATAAATGGGACCTCAGATCGAGAAGACGTTTTCTTTAACAACCCTGATCTACATGTCTACATCTTGACACATCACACTTCTTTCGAGAAATCGTAAGGATGGCTGCACACGCTGGATTGGTAAGGAGGTTGGAATATCCTTCTTTCGAGGTACGATTTAGGCAAAGAACCCAAAGTTTCGTTTCAACACCCTTGAGCCAGCTAAACATGATACTCAAACCATACAGTGAAGAATGTATTATATAATATAGAAATAGAACAAATCCATTTTAAATTGTTTCACAAAATCATGTAATGGCGTGCAGTGTACAAGGCTAGGCGATTGCTTCCTGAAAACGTCGAACGTTTCTACACGAAATACCCAAACAATTTTGCGGTAGGTACATTAGTAGTAAATCAATTTCTCATCTTCAATCTGTCGGTAGTCCGCACCGCACTATAACATAGGCTATAATCCTGAACGAGCGTGGAATCGAAAACTGACATGAATGGCCACTACATACCTACTAGTGAAGCCCGTGTCGATATTTTGATAGCTTTATGACAAGTGGCCATAGACAAAATTGATATGATTGAAATTCGGATATATTGTATAGTACATCTTGTGTGCTTTTTTATATATTATAATAGTAGAAAATGTTATGATAAATGATTTTTTTAATTAAATTCATACAATTATAATAATATTTTTTTATTTTCTTTAAGAACAAGTTACTTTTCGCTTGCATTTTTCGTTCCTTGCTGGGTCGATTTATTAAGTAAGATTATTTGTTCCAAATAACAAAATTTAATTTGACTTTATTCGTTTCCAATAATTTTGCAAATCATTACTCGTCACACAAATAGATGCTGAAATTAAACCAGCAAAGAGAATTATTAACATATCAGCTAAAACTTATAATAATGCACACGTGGCACGATAATTAACCAATAAATAATACTTGAAATATCGACTTATACTAATTATTTTAATATTATATGTATACATAAATTTAGTAGTAGGTAAATACAGGTAACGCTAAAAATCAACTATCAACTTTTGAGTCTCTGTTTCTAGTTTCGATCAGTATATATAGATAAAACTCTATGATTTAATAATATAATTCATACATTGAGTTTTGAAAATATGTTGATTTATTTGAAGTTTGTTCAAATACCATCACAATGATGTTGTCACATCTCTACGCTAACCTCGACCGATGTTTACCAACCGGAGGTAATTTACAGGAGAAATCCTCTGGAGAGAACAATTACTGAGGGTCTGATGACATATTTTAGTAGAATGTAAAATATACATTGGCCATGAAACGAATGATGTTATGAATTATTGATATTAAAAAGGGATATCCATTTTATAGAGAGTACTCTGTGTTATCTTTATATTTTCGCCAAAAAGTCTTGTCTAATTCGATAAGGCATAATATAATATCGCGAGTAAAAATAACCAATTATGATATCTGAAAATGTGCATATTATTAAATGAAGGTGCTCGTCACATAAGCAAAATACAATTTTGGGCTCACAAAATAGTTGCTAATCTTTACCTGAACCGATATAATGCTAATAATCTTTATTATATGATTATCATTATCATTATCGATCCTTCCAATAAACACCATGATGGCCGAAGCCCCGGCTCTCGTATCCAACAATATAAGAGTAAAACTTAAGCAACAAAAGAAATGGTTGTCTGTAAAGTCGGTTTACGGACGGTAGTTTGACGTGACGTCAAACATTACATGCAGCGCGTTCTGAACAGAGCCGATCATGCCGCTCTCTCGTGCGGGGAACGCTACATTACGTCATCTTTTTCGTGCATGCTGCCCGTAATATCGAGTTATTAGACGTTGTCACGTCAAAAAAACAATAATTTTATGCTTAGTGATAGCAGACATGACGTATTAGTTATAGTACCTGGTTGACCGAGCATTTGCTCGGTACCCATAGTGATAAAATACGATAAAATTTAAAAATGATCTTATAAAAAAGGAAAAAAATTCGGACTGGAGATTCGAACCAGGCTCGTTCTGATTTAAGTGCCTAATTTCACCACTAAGCTACAATGACATACTATTTGACAGCGAAATTTACGTTCTTATTCTAATCATATTTTATCGATGCCTCAAAACACGGATAAAAAAAAGTTTTCTAAAAATTTATCCTAGCTAGATCGATTTATTGTCGTTTTTAACCCATGTATACAAAATTTCATGAAAATCGTTGGAGCCGTTTTCGAGATCCCGATTCTATATATATATATATATATATATATATATATATATATATATATATATATATATATATATATATATATATATATATATATATATATATATATATATATATATATATATACAAGAATTGCTCGTTTAAATATATAAGATTACATGGAACGATAATATATATCTAGTGGGCGGTCAGGTTCAATGCGGGTTGCGGGGGTTTGGTCGTCTTGACGTTCATTAAGAGGCCAATGTCTAACAGTAGACGGATAAACGCTGATAACGATGATGATGATGATACTATTGGCCAACACCGACTAAACTAATCCGGATTATAACAAGAAATAACATCAAACAAAACTTCATTAATATTAGCAGATCTTAAGAGAGAATGTAAATATTTATGCGTTTTCAAATTAGCGATGTAGTTAAACAAGTCTGGGATGGTATTAAATTAAATAGAAAATATTGCAACGCAGCGGCTCTCGTTACTTATTCCGTTTGGCCGATTCTCTCTCAACATTATTCGCTTAGGGATCCCCCGACATGACCGTTTACACGCTTTTCAGTTTATTGTAAGGTTTTCTTATGACAAAATAAAGTAGTATTTGTAAATTAATTCTAATGTATTTTTTAAACAGAAACGCAACGAATTAGTAAACTTCTAAGTTCGCCTAATAATTACTAAACGCCTTATAATTACTGTCCTTTTTTTCTGACAGATAAAGCATAATAATTAATAGTTAAAAAAATATACTTTTGCTTTTGCTAATTTAAAATGCTCTTCGATAGATTTACAAAGTTTAAAGTGGGTCTAAATGGCGCCCAAAGGGGTCGGTTACAAACATATATACAGGTGAAGTTAATAAAAAGAGTGGAAATTATATATAATTGATCTATACAACTATTAGCTAAATGACTTACGCTGAGGTAAAAGAAGAACAATTTTAGTTCATTATATAATTAAATAAAAATTATTTGATAATGTTTCGTTTTATGTGGACGGATAAAGGCTGATGATGATGAATGTTTTAAAATTTTATTTACATTATTAAATTAATTAATGTCGGCCGACCGTTCATTTAATTCTAAACAAATAATCCTTATTAGTTTCTATGAGTGATCTGAAATCAAAATTGTTGAATTATATGCTTGCTTTATGCGTACCTACGAGTATAACCTTATGGGCACATATAAAACAATATCATACGGGGCCCTGAAAAGGATTCGGTATATTCCATTGTGCTGGAGGTTTTTGTTTGAACTTTTCTCAATCCTATTATAATTTAACGAGGTGTCTTTGTGATAACTCATAGTATTATCCAGTCTCTTCTCTTTGTACGTACACTTTATATTGCGGATTTAAGAAAAATATTGTATTTGTTCATTTTGTTTGTTTTTTTTTATATTGGATTGAGTGAGGAGAGTCTATATATTTAATGTATTAAGTGCTTAGGTGATAAATAGATTTTAGGTCGGGGAGGGGGGGGGGGGACCGATGGGTACCACGATCTTGCTTGTTTTTTTACATGAAACAGTTTTGTTGTGTTTTGGTGAGAAGGACAAGACAGACGATGTAACTGGCACCGACACTTAACTCTCATAATAAGCATGCTAGCTCCATGTAAACCAGTTCATAGACAGCGTCGACCACTTACCATAAGGTTTCATGTCTGCCAGTTAACCTATCCAATTAACAAGAAAAAAACCACATAATTTGTGATTTTTAGCACAATGAGATGGACGCAATTCCTCTAGGAAATAGTCAACTGCATTAAGGATGGCTCTTACATTTACTTAGTATATCACAAAAAGAAACAAATGATGCAATCTCGGAATATATATACAGAGATATTGGCATACAATAAACTCAAATGGGAGAATTTAATGTAAATCCAATCACGGTTCCATTGTACCCGATGATTATTCCTCCAAGGAGGCGCAGGTGCAGGCCGCGAGTTGGCCTAATAAAGTGCGTCGTATTCCCCTCCCTCACGTTTTCCAATTCCGCCATTTTTTTTACCCAACAAAAAACCGCCCCGTGTATTTTCTTTAAATTAAGGCAATATCCTCCCTGATGATCCAATTTGAATTACGACCTTGTCTCGTAATAAAACATGATTTGCGGGAACGACATTTTTTAAGATACTTATTTAGAAGTTGCCAGTTTGTAACAAATGTTAGGAGTTCTAATAACATTATAATGAATATTTATTGGATAATTAAAATGTCACCTTTTCATATTTTACTTTTGGGTCGTCGTTTTTCTTAATTATGCAGAAATGACTGAAACAATTCAAAACGTAAACGGCATCTTTCGTACGAGTTGGGGAGTCCAACCTTACCATGACAGATAAATCGTATAATGGACATAGTTTTTCCAGGATTGTAGATGTATTTATAGAGTTTGGTAGATAATAAACTATGCTACCGACCGACACTAAATCACAGTATTTACTCGGCCTATCTAATCGATTCCATCCATACGTCAGACTTATCGATATAGGCATTATTTCATTACAACAATCAATTGATCATGATAATAGTAAACCGAACAAAAAACTACAAAGATCACTTTTGATTTTATTTTTTAAAACTGACTGTTTTTTTTTAGATCTAACAACCCAAATACTATGCTGTGTGTTTCGTGGGAGATGAGATTCGAAACAAAGAGATCCACCAGAGAACTAAATTTACTGATATCACGCAAAGAATAGATCGTTGAAAGTGACAGTGGACTGGTCATTACACTCCGAACAACGGATGGCCGACGGGCCAATAAGGTTCAAGAATAGAGGCTACATTAAGTTAGACGAAGTGTTAGTAATTGGCCATTAACGAATCGGAAAGACTGTTGATATAGATTGTACACGGAGACCCGTGCACAATCGATCCGTGTTGGTTGCCAGTGATGATGATGATGATGAACAGAAATGAAAATTTAGTATCACATGTAAGTTTAACACGGTTCATATAGACCGTAATAAGAGTTTGTTAACAAACTAAATAGAACCTATAAATCGAATCTACATGTATTAAACTATCAGTAATGGTTACTTTGCCTTATTTCCAGCCTTGTAAGGTTAAATGGAAGTGTCGTAAATCAGTCATAACGACCTCGCAAGCGTAGGGTACTCCCAAAGGAGTGGTGACCCCCGTAGTCCCGTATATTTGCATCGGTCATTAGGCGGAGCACAGGTCGTTTGATGCTACGTTTTGAATTTAAAATAAATTGATTACCAATTTTTTACGAATATTATCAAAGAAGACTAAAATAGACTTCTTAATGGCAACGTTTTAAATTTATTCTACATACTTAGATAGGGTAATAGCGGGGAATGTACGAACTACGAACCATATAATAAACATATTTTAAAATAATATTCTAAAGTTTATTTGATATTATGAAAAAAAAAAATATATTGCGAATTTGATTTTAAAAGTATTTTCATGAAAACATAATACAACTTGAATACATCAAAAATTCCAAAATAAAATCATTTATTTTGAGGTTGCATCGATATGTCTATAAACAATTTTGATTTGCTAATTGAATCTAACATCAAACGTGTGTCCACAGTCCACACATAAGAATGTATTCTAACTAGATTTACAGACGCGAGACGGCACTAGTCTGACTCGACGCCATATTTCTGAAGCAAAAGCTTTTACAGCACAGATAATAAGTATATTTTAGTAAGAGCTTTACACATGCTTTTTTAGACAAAATACTTATAAAAAATTAAAATAAATTTTATTTGTGGCCCGAAGAGCTGAAAGCTTTAAGTTTAATATGCTTTTACTGGAAACTACAAGCAACGAATTGTTTTCTTTACTATTGAACTTATGATTTAGTTAAGGTCAAAGGATAAGATAGAGAGTTATTTAGAAGACCCTGGATAAGGAGACTGACCTTCCACATTTGTACGAAGATCATTGTCGCTCACTTTATATATTTAAGTTCCATCTCAGTAAATATTTATCGTCTTTTATACAATACGTCTTTTGCTGGTAAGAGCTCCTTTTAACTCTTGCCAACTAGCTCTTCACACGTTGCGAGCGATCTTGACGCAATGTAAATAGTCGTTCTACATTATAGGCTATAAAACGCGCCATATTTAATTTTTTACATGCTTTTATTAGTCTAATAATGTGCTACTTGATGTTTTTCATCAACAAACTTTACTTGAATATGAATAAGAGAATCTTGATCAGTCCGTCATGACTTTTGGTCAACTGTTAAACAGCTTTCGCGAGTAAATCCTTATTCCATCAAGTAGACTCCCTCACCAATTCCATGTTAGTATCTATAATTTTATTATAACACTGTCCAAAATCCTGCAAATATTAAAATAAAAGATATTTAGGTATCATAAGTTTTTCAAACATTGTGTGGCGAGTGGATGAATTTATTTTTTGTGCGTTTTCAACCCAATTTTAGATCCTTAAAATGTATTTCGCATTTTGCTAATATTTTCTTTGTTGGAATATGGTAAAGCCGTGAAAAAATCTTTTTTTACAAAGTTTGGCGGGAACATGATTTCATGACCATAAATCGTTATTGGCCGGTGTTTCAGTTGGCAAAAGTTGGCTGTTGTGCTCTCATTTTACAGAAACCTTTGAAATAGAATAACTTACCGGAGTGAGGAGTTTTATTTTTCATTTTTTTTCACAGAAATTTATATTGCTTAGGTCTCTAATGAAATAAAATGTAAAGTATTATTTGGAAATAGCGTAATAATCTCTCCCTGGGAGGAACTAGGCGTCGGTGGAGGTTACCTCGTATTACACGCACAGGCCAAGGCTAACAAATTACGCCTTGGGCGCATGTCTTATATTTTTCTCCTACGAATAGCTAAATATAAATCGTAATTAGAGCAGATCAAATACTATGCCACGTCTGTTAGTTACCTCCGTCCACCAGTTATTATTATTAACACAACATGTTATTAGTGAAAACTTAGCTGATTTCTGTAATTTATTCTGTTAGTTTCAAACTCTAGAGTGTTACGATATTTGTTTGTTTCCCAGATATAAATAAATAAATAAACATTAGCCATAATATGTGCATACAAAGACTGATTGTTATTGATGACTGAAAACTGATGATTTCTATTGAGCTTTCTTCTGAATCATTTAAAAGCAGCTTCACCATCCGCCTAGCCTTTTACAACTGTATTTAGAGTCGGCTTCCAGTCTAATCGGATTCACCTCAATACCAGTATTTTAAATGGAGCGACTGTATATCTGACCTCCACAACCCAGTAACTGGGTGAAACGGAAACACACCGCGGTAAGACTGGTTGTCAGACTTTCGGGCCTCTGACGACCCGTAACGACTGTCAAAGATCCACGAATAACAGTCGGGCCCAACGGCTTAATGTGCTTTCCGAGGCACGGAGGAGTCTCGGCATGTAAAGAAGATCACCCATTCACGGGCCGACCCCCGCAAGCGTTGCTTTAACTGATGGATTGATTTACGCAGCTAGTTACTACTAAGCTACGAGCTACTCATTTAAAAGTTACAATTAAAACAAATAATAAGCTTATTTTTGAAGTGAAAACTTCTTAAATTGTACTGAGCTTCACTTTTTAGTAAGCGAAAATGGTTCGCGTTAGCGAAGTTCTAAGGTTTTTGAAAGACACTACAAAATCCTCGGTGTAGTACATCTGTATATCGGTAATCACCACAAAGCGAACGGTCTGGTTGTTTACCTGTAGGTAGGTACCAACATAACCCATATTATACCCATAAAAAATGTTTCCGATCAATATTAATTAAACAAACAACATTTTGGTCGGCCCATTAAATTGGCTCAGCCTGAGCCGCGGTATGTACAAATGAAAGCCGACCACAAAATATCAATAGGTACCATTCCCGTAATGAAATGTGACGTGTTTTGTGTAGCATCGCCGATCGGAATCCCAATAACAGATACCTCCACGGCTCCATGCGGCGTTATGATCACATTCATACCCTCGAATTTGACAAAGCTTCCATTTCAATTTGGCTCACATTCCAGATTGTATGCTTTACATACTTTTATTCGCAATTCCAGATATGATTTGATGCTTTATGCGGCTGGTGTAATGGACAGGGTAGAAACTAATGACGTAGGTTGAAATCGAAGAGGAGACAATGTACTTTTTTAAGAGCTTAACTCGAAAAATTGATTAAGTATGTAATCTTATTTAAAAACTAAGATAAATGTCTTTATAAAAGACTAGCTGTTGCCCGCAGCTTCGCCTGCGTTAACTAAGATTTACAACGGGATCTTAGTACGCGAAATAACATTTTTTACACCTTGTGTCCGAAAAACCAAAATATCTTACGGAACCCTATTTTTATCAGAATAAAATTTAGCCCATGTTACTCGTTGATAATGTAGCTTCCGAATGGTGAAAGAATTTTTGAAATCGGTCCAGTACTTTTTGAGCCTATTCATTACAAACATACAAAAATAGGTACAAATCTTTCCTCTTTATAATATTAGTATAGACTAATTGGATATTATGTTTTAAACTACTTACATTTTCTTCTATAAATGTAACAGTTTCTTAGAAATACAGCCGTTGGAGCAAACTAAGAAAAGTTCTCAGCTTAATGTCTGTCTACGGAATTATTTCTCAGAATTAATCACCTTAAGATATTACGAAGACAATTTTATTTTTTCCACGGTTTATAGATGGGCGTTGTAGTATCTTAATTAGTTACTGTACTAATATATACTTTGGGTATATTAAACACTTGTGTATTATGAGTAGCGATGTATCCGAACCCAGTAATTAGTAAAGCTGCGTTGTGAATGAAGTAACCGACATGAAAGATCATTTCTTTCACCTCACAGCTGCAAATGATTTGGGAGTAATCATGATCCTCAATGACGTAAAAACAAGTTTAATAATCTCCAGCCTATGATATGTACGTGACAGTTCACTGTGGGTACGAATAAAATCTCAGATACCCTCTTTAAACCGGGTCTGTTGTATTTTTGAAGTGAAACCTTCTTCATCCGCGTTAAGCACTTTTTGGTTGAGGAAAATCTTGTATTTTCGCGTCACCGACGTGCGAATGTGAAGGTATGACGTCATTATGTTTTCTTTATTTGAAATTTCAGTATTTCCTAATTCTAAACTTTAAGATTGGATAATCAAACCCAATGCCAATTGCCATCCAATGGAAAGTGATCGACGTCGTCCATGGACATAACAAGTTGAACAGAATAAACAGAATATAAACTGGAAGTAGCCCAGGAATCTCATTATGTGTAGCCTATTTTGAATTAAAAAAGATATTAAATTATATATTAATTAGCAATATCCCTACATCCTGAGTATGCCTCGGTGTCGGGGCGAAACGTGAGTAGATTTTATGGTGGTGGTCTTTTGTGGTAGTGTGTGGTGGTGGTGCATGCGAGTGTAGGAGTGAGCATATGCAGTATGGGAAAGGAGTACATTGTACATCAAACGTTCACGAAAGGAAAAAGCAAGACGGCGGCGGTGCCCATGCAGATGAGCGCGGCACAGCCATCCTTCAACTCTTGTATTTCACACGAGTTAAAATATGTCCCTTTTAATGGGGAGAATGCTAATCCGGCTATCATGACAACAGCGGCGTGTGGCGTGCAATTTGGATTGTCCGATGTTTTGCACCGCCATTTGATGTCCACTCGTTTGTTAAATTGTTACGTGTATTTATTTTACGTATTTCACTCAAGTGTACCTGACTACGACAAAATCGATAGAAAGGTTGTGATTTTTTTTTCAGTCTGTATTGATACAACTATTCTCGTATTTATTGCATAAGAATTAAGTTTTTTTTTATAATTACGATGAGATACTTTATTTGCACAAGTTAGCACCTAATCCTCCTCGTCCTCCCTTAGCCATGGTTGTTATAAAGTATCCGATACGTCAGGCATGTACATAATAAACCGCTATAAAATCCATAAAAGTTGTGTCATTGTTATGAGTGACCGTTAGAAATCAATACGTAGCGCCTAAATTACGTACACAATTTTGAAAGAGTGTCAATGGATTTGTAATTATACCTTATGGAATATGGACTGTGGTCCCTGTCTTCTGTCGCATAACCACTACCTATTCGAACAGATTAAAGAAGGCGTAAGTTTTTGCAGTTTGTTTATAGTTTTAAATCTATTATTATTAAATATTTAAATATAATAATTATATATAATAATTTCAATGTAAATAAGCATTTACTAGGATATAATTAGATTCTAGTCGTTAGATAGGTAGGCACGAAGATAGATGATTTAAAGTGTCTTCACACGATTATTATGAAGGTGATAAAATAATATTGGTTTTTTTCCCAAATTGTATACCTACCTAAATGAAGAAAGTGTGAGAAGTCAATTAATGTGGAATGATTTCGCCCGTGGGCGTATTTTTACATGAACATAAGCCAAGTTTTATTGTGTTGGAATGAAGAACTATTTAAAACATAAGTAAATGGGGTAAGAATTAAAACACAAGTCTTACTTTAAAAATTTACGTTGAAAAATTCTTAAATTAAAAATAAGACGCTACTTTTATATCCGACATTAAAAAATATGAATACATTATAACAATAACATGTTAATATGTTCATTAAAATTATGTAAAATAAATATTTATCTGCATGTCTTTTACAGAATCGTAAGCTACGCATTTGATCATGTTTAGCAAAGTTTTTGTGAATGAGCTTATGAAGGTCTCTGAGTCCGTACGACTAATTTTCGACAGATGGCGCCACTATCATTCCAATTAATTTCAATATTTGTGTTATGTCTTTCCTTCAGATTTTTTTTAGTTGGTGGTCTATGTGGTTAGTGCAGCTAGAGAAATATGAAAATTTAAATAAAAACTCTCTCAATTATAGTGTTATGATTTTGCTTACGTATCTATTAAAAGTAATTTTCTATTCGATACAATAATGGTCGATGTTAAGATACAGCGCTAGTGCTCGTTGCATTCTCTCAGTGTTTCCTCACGATGAGACGAGGCAATCGTCTTGGAATGCTTTACGACCTGACCCGTCCGGACGGAGACGTTATTGGCTTGAGTCGAAATTACATGTAGCCAATCCCGATACTTAGCTTCAATGTATTCTGCTGAGCGTGATCTTTGTTCTAACAGATTTTAAGAATAAACTTGTAAAAACTTGTGCTACCAGCGACCAAAATATATTTAAAAAGTGACGGGACGTTTAGTAGATATATAAATATTGCAATCAATAATGAATACAATTCTATAAAATATAGATAGAACACAGTAAAGGAGTTAAGTTTAGTTTAGAGCGCGCACACAAAAGCTTTCGAGAGCGGCACGTCATGACTCATGACATCACGACATGGCGTCGCGACATAACGTCACGGCGCTCGAGGCCAAGCCACACTAAAACTTCAAGTACAAATGCACCAGCAAACATTCCGGTGTCAGATGACGGACGTGTATGTAAGGCCTACCGCCACGTGAAAATACCACCTTCAGCCTCTTTTTCGATTTAAAAAAATCTAATCTGCTTCGTCCATAAAGCTGATGAATGTCTAGCGTTCATTTAATTTAGTCAAAAAATTGCTACAAAAACAGTTACTTGTTAGAAAGGACTCCGTTTTAAACTTATTAATAATATAAGTACGTAGAGTGTAGAGGAAAGCAATTTTGTATTATGCGGCGAAACCTAGAATGTTCTAATTATAAACCTCTTTACAGACACGAACGCACGGGAGCGCCTCTTTGTATCGTCCCTCATATTTGCTTCCCAAAGCGAAGCCCACGTAAACCTTGAACGCGCTGATAGTTATTTGATGTGTAGCTCAAGTAATAGGATTCTGCGTATTTATCATTTTCACGAATCCCTGAAAAAACGCAGGACTCAAAAAAAAACATTAATTAAGAAGATTATATTTTTAGAAAACCTCTGCATTTAAAGACCATGGTATAAAACCTGTGGAAACAATATTGAAAACGACGTACCTACATGGCTTTAACTAGGTATGTCGTTTGGGCGTGTTCGTCAACGATGATGATTATAATACAAAAACTAATTCATTCTGTTAGCTGTATACACAACAGCAAGGTGAGCTTGACAGGCTACATAACTTAATTTACTTATAACATTTAAAAAAAGGCGCAATGGACGCGCACCTTAAACATACAACGGCAAAAATGTGTTACAGATAAAACTTCAGTTGGACAAAACTCTTTGTCGTACAATCGACAGGTATTTTCTATTCTCGGTATTTGCGCATTTAATACAGACTTCGCGTTCGTAGCTTGCACCAATATAAAGCGCTGGCGGACAAGACGTCCCGGACAGATCCTGACGTACAATAGGGAGCGGCCATTGTTGGCACAAAACTGAATCCTGATATACGCTCTGGTTATTGGAGCGAAGGCGTTTTGTAAATTTTTGAATCTATCTATATTTTCTCACCGGATTATTTTCCCTTTTTTATTACCTTTAAGCTGCGTTGCGGTTTCTGATGAAAGCGGTTTGTACTTATAACTTTGTACGGATTTTACAAATCCTATTATCACTAGAATCGATAGGAGGCTTATGATATTTTTCTTAATTTCTGTGTTTGTTTCTGTTAGTGTACTATGTGAATATCGCTGGCATGTATTATATAAAAGGATTGAGAGATGTACGTGCATTAGTAACTTATTTACTTATTACTAAACCTAGTCACAGATTCTACTTAACCAGAGCTTAAGCATGTCATGAGTAGGTACTATTGTAGGTGTATGATATTATGAACTAGTAGGTAGTTGATTACTAAGAAGGTATAGGTCTTATTGATAAACGTTTACTTTCAGTTATGTTAATTTATCATCATCAACTTTTTTCGTCCACTGCAGCTATATAGATTATAGGTCTCTTTCAATGAAAACCGAGACGAGCGATTCCTCGCCATTTTATTCACATTCGCATCACAATCATACTTTTCAGCAAGTTCTGATACTGCAATATTTTCGTTGTTCTATTGTTATTGACGTGTACTTTGGGTGTTTCTGATTTCACC
Source organism: Lycaena phlaeas (assembly GCA_905333005.2). Taxonomy (NCBI): domain Eukaryota; kingdom Metazoa; phylum Arthropoda; class Insecta; order Lepidoptera; family Lycaenidae; genus Lycaena; species Lycaena phlaeas. Next base: position 14,597,405 of record HG995167.1, on the reverse strand, counting down.
ATTAATTTTCCTGTCGTCTCTGTTTATAAAATAAATACGTAGGTATGTTGTCCGTTGCGGCGCTTTCAATAAAGAAAACATGCTGTGAATTTTGATGGAGTCAAGAGGGGTGTGAAATTGCATCGAGGTGTAACTGCCGGGACGAGGGCGGCTTTATGTTTTACTATAAGGGTATACTAAAAGTATAGTGGTAAAATAAAGTAGCTGAATAATGGTTAGTAACTTGCGAGCTGTATACTAGAAATTTTGACACATAGAAAAGATAAGAAATAAGTAATATTCTCGTCTTTTTTTTATGATACCTTATCGGTGTTCTGCTTCTCGTCAGGCGGGCATCGACGTATGAACCATGGTCGTCCTTTCCGTTCCATGACGGTGTGTCATCTGGCATCCTTTTAGACCGATGCTCATTCTTTTCTATCCAAGACACCCTCAACACGCAATCGTGCCTTACGACTCGAACCTTACGCGTGGTGACGGAACCCCCGATCAGCTGAGCCAGTCCCTCTCGGTGACAGGCTGCACCAGTGCGATCAGACCGCGGAGAGCGACAGGACCGCGCAAACCTCAGCGACGAGTGACCTTGCCCCGGCCCTGGGCATTCCGTCAGGTCGTGGTTTGCAGTGTCTTCACTTCTGCCGCAGTGATGTGACCCTGGCGAGTCTTCCACCCATGCCACGCCACTGCGCACGGTGGAAGGATTGGACCAATGCGACGGCTAACACCGTACGAAATCCCACGCTTCCCAAAACCTCAAATTGTTAGCCGAACGAAGAAATGAAGTATTTAACTTCTTTATTTTTTCGGCTACATTCAGAGTCTTTCGGTAAATATACGTTTATAATAATTAATCAATCGAAAGACAAATATCGATAAAATCAAAATTCTCGCTTGATTATTTTTATTATTTAATTCATTGTTGTATTACTTACGTCTGTCTCCGTTTTTTTTTTCTGTAAAAAAATAACGTTGATTGGCTTGTTTCATAATTATTTGATACTGTGAAATGTCCGGAACGTCTTGAAAGATAGTTTTCAATATCAACTGAAAAATGTTGGCTTAAAAATGTTTGTTCTTTCGCGTCGTTTAATTTATCGTGCATTGATTTTACTATTAAGCAAGAATCCTTGACCAAAGTTTAATGGGACGCACAATAAATATCTTTTTTTTTTTTAAAGTAGGCAACATCAATATAATTTGTTACCTAGTAATCGACAAACTTGGTGAGTTTGCCAAAACTACAACCCCAGTAAAAACTTTATGTCACCATTTTAGTGATCCATACACTCGGCAGATAAACCCTTATTGTTACCCCAAATATTTTATGAGATGAGATACTTCTTTATGGTTAAAGTATATACAAAATGTATGTGAAAGACATTTTTTTCAAACACTATAAACAAGAATGTCAAAGTTACTGTACTTTTATTAGTTTATTGTGTTTACGATACTATAAACGAAGTACAACTCCTTTCTTTCCAAAATTCTATTGTTTTTTTTTAGCTTAGGAGGGCAAACGAGCAGCTATTGTTGTGAAAGCTAAGCTAAGCATACTAAAAAAACAATTAGAACACCAAGTAAAGCCGAAAAGACTTACTCCCATTAAACCTTATGTATAGCGCTCATCGCCATCTTCCGAAATGAACATCAACGCAGAGATAAGCCGTATTCATTAGCATTAGCTAAAATCCTGCTCCGTGTTGTTAATAATTAACGTGTTGCGAATCCAATATTAGCCGTGTGTAATGCAATCACCTGGCAGGTCGTGCTGGGACCCTCCCCACCCTGATTGGACAGGTAATGAACCGTATGAGTACGCTTATAACATAATCAATAAACGTCTTCTATAAAAAAACTATTTATGTAGTATAAATAGTTTTTCATTTACACTACATAAATAGTTTCTCTATTACCTATTCATTATTTATATTTGGACTGTGTTGTCCAGGTAACCAACTCTCACAGAAACCCTTTTACCTGCCATACTTTTTTTTTAATATAGAAAAGGTTTTATGAAACCAACCAACCTGGTTGACAGCTATCAAATTAGTTTCCCTCCAAAAAACTGATTCGTTCGTATTATAGAGATAATAATAAATAAATAAAGGCTCACACTATAAACCTTTGCAGATGCTGAAATATAACTCAGAATGAGACGTGTGTTCTGTTGAAAGTGGGTCCCATACCTGAATTCTATCGCCATTATAAACGATCAATGATTGTCCCCTTTAAATTTATCGTAGGCACTCTAGGGTAATCGCACCGAATAAAAAGATTAATGAAACGTCTACATCTAACAATATATCTTTGGAAAGTTAGATGGCATGGTATTGTATCCCTTTAATATTTATCTAATATTTTGAGAACGCAATTTCCTCGTTTAACATACTTGCGCCGACGAGATGAATTGAATATTTAAGACCTCGTAGATCCTCGTCTCTCTTTAATAATGTTTAAATAAGTAACTTACTGTTTTTTATGGCTTCGAAGTATTCCTGGTTGCATGGACACTAAAGAGCTCTTTTATTTATGCGCTCAAAATTTGTAAGTAAACCCATGTATGTCCCACTGCAGGGCACGAGTCTCCTTGAAATCAGACGGTCAGGGTATTTGGCCATAGTTCACGTATGTAGGCTGAAAATGTGAAGGCATCATTTTATCTCTGAGCATTTCGATGTTAGAATATTGTACCAGCTTTTATATAATAAACGGAGCTAATTCTGAAAAATATCATAGGTACATAAAGAGCATCCTGCTGACTGTTTAGAACAAAAATAGTGTGATCGTAATATTCATTAACCACGCTTAAATACCAGCCCAGTTTGAAGTCGTATGCGTAAGTAAATCACATTCGTAATAATACTGTGTATTTAATCTCCATTTCCGTAGCTTTCTACGCTTTGTGTTATCAAAACATTAAATAGCACAATTCACTTCAAAGTAGACGAATTGACTCTAGGAAACGCCCCAAAGTAAAAGCGCAAAGCAATAAATTCCAATATCTCGTATTGTTTATGTTCCCATTTTTCATTAATTTTAAATGAGGATGTGAGGCCAAAAGAAATAATAATTGAAATAAATCGTAAAATACTTGTCATACGTAGCTATAATTTTCCGGTTCAGTGTACAAGCTTCACCGCGCCCGCTACACGGCGCGTCGGTTGGTGAATAAAACAAATGAGGTAGATCGAGTAGACAAACCCCTCTTCCATATTTGGTTTTCGATATCTATATAGAGATAATATTATTTAAAAGGCAAACATCTTTGTATTCATAAATGTAAGGTTTAAGGCTAAGGGTAAGGCTTTATGTGTTCTTGCAAAGAATCTGGTTTATAATTTGGTTTATTTTAGGTACCTCATATAACTTATTCTAACTGCCACAAATCTTATTACTCTAGTTAATATAATTTTACTTACTTGTACTTGTAATAAACAAAATAAAATACATAAATATTTAAAGTGCACCTACATAAGTGAATATGTGAAACTATCTCCTCACGATAACCTAGCTCTATTGTAAGCTGGTAAAGACGATAGAAGTGTTGAGATAAAATATATTCATTTATATTGACAGCTCTATAGATATCTTCAAAATAAAGTGAATTTCAGGGCAAATAAGGTATCTGGCTTGTCTCGGTGGCACATGGCGGCGTGTCGCAGACGGCATTACATTTGTACGAGAGCTTATGCGTGACCTCATAAAATAAGTCTAACTCACGTTTACGGCGCTACGTTTTTTACTATCAAAATGGCCGCTGGTACATTCTGATAGTATGCGACCAGGAAATAAGTGCTTACCATTTCGCTTAGTAGGTAACATAGGACCTATTAAACTGCGAATTCATAATACGTTGAAACGTTTAAAATGCTTTATAAAATCAATATAAAGGTTTTTGCAATGCCTATTTTACTGGTTCTACGAAATGCCATAAGACGCATTCACCACATACATTCATACTTGGTTTTACATTCTAAAAGTTACATATATTCTATATTCAATATATTTATTTTATTCATAAGTTGTTTTTTTACAACTTTTCCAAACAGTCGATTGCTACGCTAAAAAAAGAAAACAACTATAATAACAACGATAAAAATAAACTTTTATAACGCTTAAAAAGGTTTCACCGTTTTCCCGCCACAAAGAATGTCGTAATAGCAACGGTAAATGATCTTTTCATTTGGGGACTGTCAGTTACATTTTTATTCATTTATGTTTGTCCTAATGGAGAAAAATATATTTTTTTACTTCAAGTAATCATTGTTGATTAATCATTTTTGCGTTACAAGTTCGTTTAATTTTAATTTTCTTTTATACTTAAATTTTAATCAACGACCAAGAAAAAGTTACGCAATATTATTTGCAAATTATGAAAAACGTCGTTATTCACTTCTTTTAAAGCAATTTTGCCAGTGTAAGGACAGCAAATTAATGTATATACATGAAAAAAAAATATGTATATATACATGAAGAACAGCCAGTCATAATACCAAATACAAGATAAGTAATTAATACTCGAATAGATAAAAGACTGAAACTGAGAATGATCTGATGAGGTGTGCTAATGGGACAAAGTTTAAGTCTAAGTAGTATATCCCTATATGAAGCCTTGTGGTATCGTCATAAAACTGTAGTAAAAGTAGTGGTAAAAGCCATTAAGGAGTATGTACAGATGCTATATCAGCAATGATAGTACTAACTAAAACCAACAAAAATCCCCAGATCAGTGTATGAAAACAGGGACATGTAATTTCCAGTAAAATAATCAATTGTATTGAAATAAGATATAGATGTCTTGGCCCGATATGGACATGGCACGGGCGTATGGCACATGTTTTATAGTTTCATTTCTTCTCCGAAATTGGAAAAGGAATCACCGTGCAGATGTTTATGACTCGAACAAGCTTTTATTGAAACAATCCCACGTATACATTTCATATACACCTTCTCGTATACCTTACCTACCTTACCTTCCTTACCTTACCTACCCTTGCCTGATAGATACATGATATTCAAAACAATTCAAAAACTACCTTCCGCATAAACAATTTATAGCCTATGTTACTCTTTGATAATGTGTATTTTATGAGTATAGATAAGTAAAGAATTTTTCAAATCGGTCCAGTAATTGTGGTGCCTATGTAGAACAAACAATCAAAGATCTAGAGATTCTAATTCCAACAATGCAATACTTACATTTGTCTATATTTTGTTAATTATGTATTTTTTTTTTTTTGGTGAATATAATTTTCTTTGATTGGTGAAACCAAGTTCTATCACGTCTCTGATTATGCCCATTCTTCAAAAAATCACCCTGTGTAGATTGACTGACTGCATTGGCTGGTTCTTCAATAAAATACTTGTTACAGCTTCATACTTTATTTAGGCAAGCTTACTAGTTGATGTTGGGCAGACGATGACTCGCGCAGGAGGGTCGTCGGTCCTCGTACATGCAATATATTACAATGTTGTAGTCTTTGAGCTGACACTACAGTTTACTACTGCAAAACACATATATATTAACGGGGTGTAGACTTGTCTGTATATAGCTACTACATATATTAATTATATTAAGGCGATTTGAACTTTTGCCGAGAGAGATTTAGATAACGTTACCTGAAAGATATATGTTTATCCCAAAACACGGAATTAATTAAAGCGTTTATCAGCATAGAATTTCTCAAATATATATACAATACATGCATTAATGCAGAGCCAAGCATCACACAACAACCAACTACAAGAGCAACGTTTACGTTGTAAAGCAAATACATGAGCTATCTCAAACGGCCCAATCACCCCCACGTATTGTTACCGATGCCCCACATACTAATACTAAAATAACAAGGTAATCTAGCACAAACTGCACTCGCCAAATACAACGCAATCAACATGCGTCATTACTGTCTTCATCATTATGTCAAATCAACGTAAACTCGTTATTTATCATGGTATGGAATTTCCATAATTATGAATTTGAATGTAGAAGTGAATTTAGAACATTAATTAGTGTAAAACCATTTGTACCTTTATAGAGGACAGTAGTACCTTCATAATCTTTAATCTGGGCCCAGTATTGCTTCGCTCCTGATCCGAGATCCTCAAAATTTCGGTTGGAGCTATGCTAATGGTCCTAGTGACCGTTATGCGTCATCGGAAATGGAGATCCTCAAAAGCCGCTGTAGTCATTCGCAGTGGTTTAGTTTTGATAGTACACTGCTCTGGTGTGAGTCTCATCCCCGGTTATGAGAGAAAGAAAATCAAACGCATGATAATCTCCATATATAATTCGATATTACTTTATTACAGGCTATCATTTTCGCTTTGATGTATAAAAAAGTATCACCCTTATATATCCCAGGCTCTCCTCCTCGATATCAGGCGAGGAGGGGGTAATGGGCCGTACTTCGCCGATGCGCTAGCCCTATGCGCATTGGTGAACTTCACGTGTTTGGGGTGCAATTAGAAATTTAGAAAAACCCATTTCAAGGCACAGCGGTCGGGATCGAACCCGGAACCTTTCGCATAAGAGGCCGAGTCCACCCACCTCTGTCCGCCTAGGATGCGCTCTCTTGACGAGAGAGAGACATAATGTCTACATCGAAGACATAATGTCTACATCGAAGACATAATGTACTAATGTCTACGGACGCAACATGACATCGTAATTCTTTCGAATTTTGTCGTTTAAATAAGAGAAATTTCTCGATGTCAATACATATGGACGAGAAGGAACGAGAAAAATTATAAACCCAAATATCTTACGTAACCCCTTTTTTTCAGAATATAATATGCCCATGCTACTCGTGCTATGCCTATGCCTATGTTACTCGTGGATAATGTAGCTTTCGAATGTCGAAAGAAATTTTGGAATCGGTACCGTACTTTTTGAGCCTATTCATTACAACCAAACAAAAAAACAAAGTTTTCCTCTTTATTATTACACGCTTTTTATTAGCTTCACTTGTATGTCAGTTTGTCAGTTTGTCAGTTTGTCAGTATGTCAGTATGTCAGTATGTAACTCTCCGTGGGTAATCTGCGCGCCTGCGGCCTTCCTTGGTTCCGGTAGCCGTTTCTCAGGCTCCCTTTCCGAAATCGAACCCTGATTCCCCGTATTTATAATATTTATAAATAATTACTAAAAAGTAAAAAATAAATAATAGTTTAAAAAAACTAAAAACACGCTTTTTATAGAAACCCAAACTAAAAAATTGAAAATAAATTTAAATTAAGAATAGTGTTAAAAATTTCAATAACTATAAATTAATAATAGTGTAAATAAAAAAAAAATTATTTTAAAAAAAGCGTGGGGTGCATGGTATATAGATATAAATATTTTATTGACAGATATGAGTAGAGTGATCATCATTTTGATAATATCTTAAAAAGCACCCCACGCTTTTTTTAAAATAAAATATTTTTTTTTTATTTACACTATTATTAATTTATATTTATTGAAATTTTTAACACTATTCTTAATTTAAATTTATTAAAATTTATTTTCAATTTTTTAGTTTGGGTTTCTATAAAAAGCGTGTTTTTAGTTTTTTTATAATATTAGTGTAGATTTAGGGTTCTATTATTACGCTACCCATTCAAATCACGGCAACAAGATTTATTTTCTTGCGTATTATTTTGATTTTGCTATATCTCCTAAAGTATTTATTTAATTTGCATGATGTAAAGGGGAAAAATTAAGTGCTGAAGCTAATTAACTGATTTAAAATGATAAGGATTTATACCGTATTTGTGTAAATAACTTTCAAATTATCGCGGTATAATTGCTAATTTTTTAAAGTATTAAATGGATATAGTATGATATCCCTAATAGATAGATATATGCCATCGCGGACTTTTTTGTAGACCTATTTAAGATATACAATTCCACCATACATTATTTTGTTATAGCTCAGAGGGTTTAGGCAGAGTTTTCGTTGAAAACTCCCAGACGGGAATTTTTTTTCCGACACCTCCAACAATTATTGTTATATCTTAGCTAATGTATATAAAAACTTAATAAATTATATATAAACCTTCCTCTTGAATTGTCTTATCTATTAAAAAAAAACCAAATCAAAATCCGTTGCGTAGTTTTAAAGATTTAAGTAAAAATTTCGAAGAGTTTCTCTTCGGAAGAGATATGTCTTTTTGTCGTGGCGCGCATCTTAGGCCGGCTGGACCAACGTCGCTCGCATTTGGATGCACCTATGTCGCTTTTAAATTAGCGTTGAAGATTGTAAGTGTTGAGGCTACCATCTTTGTCACATGCATCGCATGCATTAGCATAAAATGGTAAGACATCTCTTGGCATGCATTTGCGTGAAAATTATGAAAGTCACTATTTTATTGAGATTTACTAAATAAATAGAATCAAATTATTTAACAAGCTTTTTATCTATCCCAACATTGTCAAACCATTGCGGATGGAAGAGGTAATGGGTTTTTGTACCAAACATGAATGTCTGGCGTCCCCCTGCTCCGGTACTCCAAATGAAAGGCCTCGCCCAATTTTAGTCACTGCCATTACATGTCCCCTTATCTCTAATAGCTGAGTAAAAGGGGAGTTACAACTGCGAGGGCCGTAAAAGGCTTCCAATGTCTGGAATTATTATGGAAACTGTTGCAGCTACTCCGTTTCATAGAATTTAGCCAGTTTTATTATTACAAACTGTTGTCACAAGATTTGTACGATTACAAAGTCAACACAGAATATTTGATTTTTTTATGATATTTCAATATGTAAAATAGAGGTAGCTTATCAAAATTTCTCAAAAATAGTTCTCTTGGAACAAATTGCACGTAACGTATACGAATATTTATTCTGGAAAATTTACAAAAATTTAGCGAGCATCTAGAACCTTAACCAAAGAATGTTACTATTATTTGTTTTACGATAAGTCAATTTAAGACTACATTTCTATCACTGGCAGCCATTGTGAAAAGAAATTCCACGAGCAAAACTAAAAGTTAGTTAACTTTTTTACTCTACTTTTAGTAGCTGACTGGGTCAGGCTTTATAAAAAGAAGCGTGAAAATAGAATAGTTGTATACTGTGTGCAAGGCTTATTATCATTACCGCTGGACGCCTTTTAAAAAAAAGTATAATCGACAAAGTAGGAATATTTATATACCTAATGTAAGAAGGTTTCCTATAACTTTTGTTTTTTTCTTTGCAAAAGACTGATGATAGACCAGAGACTTGACTCGGGTTAAAACCGACTTACAAGCGTACTCGGTTAGATTACAATTATTCAAATTGCCTTTGTAACTAGGTGATAACGTGGCATTATACTGGTCAAAGATTTTCTATTGAATTAGTACTTTCTAAGATTACCTAATAAATCTAATCTCAAAACTATAAACTTCTTATTGTAATAATTAGACTCTACCAACCTTGGTTCGGTCGCTACTCAATGTGCTTTCGCTAATCGGGAAAACATTATTTTCAATACATTCCTTTACTTTACTACGTTATAATATTATTTTAACTGGTGGTAGACTCAATTGACCTTCAAAAAGATACTTGGATAGTACTATTTTGAATAAAATTTTTGACTTTGACTTTAAGGTTTTTAAAGGTTAATAACCTTACAATAATGTTAGGTTGTAATTATTATGTTAAATCAACAATATTAACTAACAACTCACACTTGTTTATTGTGTTATTATTTACTCACTACCTAATTTGTATTAGCTATCTCGTACGTGAAGTGCGCTGATTAAAACCCTCCTGTAGATCCGACGGGATCTCGAGACGCCCTCACCGGCCTCTCGACTCGAGTGCCCTTTCTTAGACTTCGAATATCGCCTTCAGATTTATTCCTGTTGTGTTACAATTCTGTGCTTCGATATATTTGTACATCGCATTCGACAGTATGAAATAAGGATATAAAGGATTTAAAGTGTGCAGAAATCTTCTTGAGACGGCTACTCCACGTCCCTTATTACCACTGCTCTTGGACTCGTGAATACGAAATAAACAGAATTCCGATTGGTCATTATACTAAACAAGCGACAACCGCACGCTTAAAATATATTTATCGATAAATATAACTCTAATTACTTATTTATATTTAGATTATTTAAGAATGTACTTTCGATATTAATTTATTTTATTTAACTTTTAGGGTCGCTGTCAATAATTTCACTTTAATTAGTCTCATTAAAAAAAAACTTATATATACGGCCGAATTGAGAAGTCTTCTAAAAATACAAATACATTACATACATTCGAACCATCACCACTCGAAAATATTTGAAAAATAGACATTGTCTTACAAACGACGGTACCTCCAATTGGGTCTTTATAGCGAACCATAAAATAACGTACCACTTACGTATGCACGTGAGGAAGAAAAGCCCTTTTTCTTTCCACCTTCTATTACCGTCACGTGCCTCTATTAGGATAATACAACTATTTCCTTATGTCTGTCACCTTGAATATCCCATACATCACGAACTTGACAAAGTCAAAGAAAAATCATAAGTGTTAGCATTTTTTAACGATCGACGTAAACCACCAAATAGTACTTAGAGTCTACATATTGGGGATGCCTCGGTGTCGAAACGAAACCTGCGTAGATTGTGTGGTGGTGATATTTTATAGCAGCATGTGGTGGTGGTGCATGCGATGGTGCTATATGCATGCATAGGCGTGCACTTTACACACTTTCTGTAAAGACTACGTGGTTCTCGAGATCATTCATAATTGAAATATTTACATTTACATTAACATTAAACACATAATTATTCTTGTTGTAAAAATGCTACATGGTGCATACATTCATTTCCAACTACCCTAAGTTTGATGAACATATAAAAAAGGAGAGAACTAGGCCCAAAAGTGCCTTCTCTAAATACTTAACCCCTCGAAAACGATGTGCCGTGAAGATCATTATTTTATCTATGCAAATAGGAGAGTAAATCGTAGCTTGTTCGTAGCGTGTAATCGTAGCGAAGGCCATACGATAATGAACTAACGGAAAGAATGCTTACAAATTAACGTTACTCTACTACCCCTGATGGCTTATTATCAGATAGATAAGTTTGTTTTGGTAAATGAAGGGCGTCTAATAAGCGATTACGAAATGGGATTAGAGGGAGTTACCCCTTTTTTACCCTGTAATCCTTTTGTTTTTTGGCAAACTGCTTGATAAAAATATTCAATTTTGTTTAGACTTATCTCACGTTTTCTAGGGATTTTTTATGATACTTTATATATTTAAATATTATGTACTTATAAAATAATATGTAACGTGTTTCTCTTCTTGCCTTGCCTAAGCTTATCTTTGTTGTTGCTATCTTAAATTTAAATTCACGTCCATAAATATTTTAATTATTAATTGTATTAATATAATATATACATTATATATTTCTTTTTTGTTACAGGTAAACCTCGTTCTGATATTTTTATGTAAGAGAAAATAAAGAGATAACACGATATCATCGCTCGCTCATCGGTGAAGGAAAACGTCGTGTGGGCACGTCATACCTGATGAGATTAAACGTTATTGACGGTATGTGAAGTTTACCAACCCACATTAGGTCAGCGCATCAGTGAACTACGGCCTATTACCCTCCTCGCCTGATTTCGAGGAGACAACCCGTGCCAAGTATGCCGTATATCTAAGTATATATATGTCCACATATATGGCAATATTTTAAAAAAAGGTAGGAAACGACTTATAAATAATCCACAAATAAGCGCGTGGCATAAAAAAACCCCTTATACCGCCTATAACAATATACAAGAACAGTATTGACAGTTAAAGTGGAAAATAAATTAGAGGCAAAAATATAATTAAGGGCTCAACCAATAAGCTTTCACGTTGTTCGTTATCGACTGGCGTTATCTGATCGGGAATACAAAAATACGTCATAAAGTGCAAAATGTCGCACCTCATTACTGGGATGCTGAGTGGGGCAGACAGGCTGTAACGCAATTCATGCTTAAATTCTGATGGTAGCTGTAGGCCGCTTAAAGCTGTTACGGGTTACCAGGCAACGCAAATATATTTCATAAATTTATATTGTACATATGAGTAAGATTATAATAAATTATGTATAATACATATATTTAATACACAATATCATGCCCCAGGAACACAAACTTTTTGTTCCTTGGAGAGATTCAAACCATTGAGCCCCAACGCGCTAACAATTGAGCCACTGAGGTCGTCATAACGATTTTAATGACCGTAGTGGTCATTTCTTATGAATTTTATCGCGATCCATCAACGGCGGCTTTCAATATCCTATCTATCTTAAAATTTTCTTATCGATCTTAAAATTTAGACAGATTTCGTAAGAAAATGTGTCAAAATTTCAAGATCGTTAAGAAAATTTTAAGATAGATAGGATATTGAAAGCCGCCGTAAGAGGGCTATATATTTTTACGTTACATGCCTACCCGATGTTTCGGATACTATGCAGCAACCGCGGTTGCTCTATTCATGGTTCTCAGGGCGATAGGCCATGCAATTATTTGATTGCCATAAAAAGCGTTAATTGTTGTTTCAAAAGAATTAATATCACAACAATGAAATAAACTTCATCTTATTGTTTTCTTATGTTTACGCGAATTTCACTCATTATAATGTAACAACTTTTACAGTTGTTTAGTTTTAATAAAAAACTTAATAAGCCGCGATAAGATCCGTAAAAGTTTTTTCATTATAATGAACTTTATTTTGTTCATGTAAAAGTCTAATATGTATATCAATAGTATGCTCACTGGTAATAGAATTATTAAACAGAAAACAATTCTGCTCGGGCACATTTGATCCTAGTGGGTTTTTAATATTCATGAAGGACAAATAAGGCTTTATTTTAATGAATATGCGGAAGATCGAGGTCACGGCCCATATAAAAAGCTCATGTCATATTTTTTCCCTACTGAATATGAATACGGCTACTGATTGCTTGTTTTTATTGCGTCTACCGCAGTACTGTACTAGTCCAGATAAAAATTATAAAAAATGATGAAATACGTGTAATTAATATCGGCGGAAGGGATGCGGCTGCGTGCGTACCACCGCTTTGCTGGTTTCTCTCGCGAAACAGCTTTGCTGTGTTTCAGAGTGATAAGATAGGCAGTGTAAATTTACGGGCACAGAGACTTAACGTGTTATGTCTCAGGATAGGCAATACATAAATAAGTTGCTTGGCAAGGACTTGCCTTTGTCGAGCGTCATCACCGCGATGCTCGGCTGTGACGAGTCCTGGACGGCAATGGCCTCTTTCTGCGAGACAGTAATGTCCCAGAAGGAGGGGTCAGTAATGTCCGGACGAACGGGTGAGAGAGGAGGCCGCTGATGTGGCCTCCCCCCGTAGACGACGAACAGGGGTGCGCCGGAGGCGCTACTTAATACTTTACTTTACTTCCAGTAACATCCCTGTGCTCGGGTCGGGCTCAGGATGGGGACTCGGGCCCCGTTAAAGACACAACGTCGTGGGGACTGCCAAGTGGTAGCCGGGCAGTTCCCCTATTGTGGGGAATGAAGGACCAGTCTGTCGCTGAGGGTTTCCCGTCGCCTGCAGATCCGGGTCCCTCAGATAGCGGCTGAAGGCTCAAGCAGCGGTTTTAGTAGGGTAATGCCCCCAACGCGAGTCCCCACATGCGCCAGCGCGCCTACCCAAGGCCCTGGTATGGTCCGAAATGGATATATTACCGTCAAATTATTTTTACATGCTATGTAAGCCTTAGGCTATAAGATTATGGTAGGAAAGACTAGGATTATGATAGGATAGGAGCTAGTCTAAAAATAAAAGGATAATCAACTAACGGTATAATTTTGTTTACCCACAAAAACAAAAAAAAAAATACATTAACCTATAAAGAATGCATATAGCTATGTATTTCTAAAGCTTGGCAAAGTGACAATGTGACGGTCATAAAAACTTTAAAAAAAGAACAATGATATACAGTGACCCATAGAAAAGTAAAAGGCCAGTCTGAGTCCATAATCCATTCAGGTTAATGTTTAACACGGGCAGATGTGATTAGTTAGCGAGCGGTCTAATCGCCGAGACACGTTTCTTCCCTCCCGTAGTCCCGGCTATTCCCGACTATTCCCAGCAACTCCCAGCCGCTCTCGACCCCACTCACGTTAGCTGGAGCAAGAATTAAGGAGACGCCCGACGGAATACGTAAGTAACGCTTGACCCCTTAATTAGTGATTGGATACTGATTAGAAAATATATTTGCAGTGCTAATGATACGAAAGGAACTGTTTAGAGTTACGCCTGAAGATCGTATGTTTTTGAGTACGATTTTAGTATGTTTAGTCCGCTAATTGAATGGTACCGTGTGAATATTTTAGTATAGTAGCAAATATTCAAACAAAAATGTGTATGCTTTGTCTCGAATCCATAGTTACAGCGATAGTCGAATACTATCCATCGTCAACTCATAAGTCATAATGATCATAAAAATCAAATCCTTACTTCCTTACTAATATTATAAATGCGAAAGTAACTCTGTCTGTCTGTCTTTCTGTCTGTCTGTCTGTCTGTCTGTCTGTCTGTTACGCTTTCACGACTAAACCACTGAACCGATTTTGATGAAACTTGGAACAGAGATAGATTAGAGCTTGGGAAAGGACATAGGCTACTTTTTGTTGCGAAAAAAAAACTTAGGGGGGTATAAATAGGGGATGAAAGTTTGTATGGAAAGGACAATGGCGAAATATTATTTAATATTTTTGAAGCGTCTAGAAATGTCATGTGAAGAAAAACAATTATTTTATTTCTTTACATTTTACCAATATATTCTAGGGTTTGATAAAAGCCACCAAACAAAACCAATTATTATTTGTAATTCAATTGACTACTTTTTACGGATTTCATTATTGGATGACATATTTTTCCCTCCGTTTTTTTTAATTTGTTCCTATTGGAACCAGCTAAGACCAGAAGCCATACGACTATGTCTGTCGTAAAATACAGAATCTATTGATTTCTGACACTTTGGTACTCAGTCCTATGGGAATGTAGCTCTGGGGAATTTCCCATAATAGATACAAAACAAACAATGGTAAAATAATTCAATAACATTAATACTAATGAAACATACCCTAAAATATTTGAGATTTTTAAGGTGTATTAAGTATCTAATAATCATTTGAAGAAAAACAATTATTTTATTTCTTTACATTTTACCAATATATTCTAGGGTTTGATAAAAGCCACCAAACAAAACCAATTATTATTTGTAACTCAATTGACTACTTTTTACGGATTTCATTATTGGATGACATATTTTTCCCTCCGTTTTTTTTAATTTGTTCCTCTTGGAACCAGCTAAGACCAGAAGCCATACGACTATGTCTGTCGTAAAATACAGAATCTATTGATTTCTAACACTTTGGTACTCAGTCCTATGGGAATGTAGCTCCGGGGAATTTCCCATAATAGATACAAAACAAACAATGGTAAAATAATTCAATAACATTAATACCAATGAAACATACCCTAAAATATTTGAGATTTTTAAGGTGTATTAAGTATCTAATAATCATTTGAAGAAAAACAATTATTTTATTTCTTTACATTTTACCAATATATTCTAGGGTTTGATAAAAGCCACCAAATAAAACCAATTATTATTTGTAATTCAATTGACTACTTTTTACGGATTTCATTATTGGATGACATATTTTTCCCTCTGTTTTTTTTTAATTTGTTCCTGTTGGAACCAGCTAAGACCAGAAGCCATACGACTATGTCCTTCGTAAAATACATAATCTATTGATTTCTGACACTTTGTTACTCAGTCCTGTGGGAATGTAGCTCCGGGGAATTTCCCATAATAGATACAAAACATACAATGGTAAAATAATTCAATAACATTATACCAATGAAACATAACCTAAAATATTTAAGATTTTTAAGATGTATCATCACTACATATTATAAAACAAAGTCGCTTTTTCTGTCCCTATATCCCTTTGTACGCTTAAATCTTTAAAACTGCGCAACAGATTTTGATGCGGTTTTTTAATAGATAGGACAATTCAAGAGGAAGGTTTATGTATATAATTAATTAAATTTTCATCTACATTGGCTAAGATATAACAATAATTGTTGGACGTGTGGGAAAAAATAGGCCGCCTGGGAGTTTTCAACGAAAACGCTGCCTAAACCTTTAAATATAATATAACAAAATAATATATGGTGGAATTGTGTATCTTAAATAGGTCTACAAAAAAGTCCGCGAAGGCATATGTCTATCTCTTAGGGATATCATACTATATTCATTCAATAATTTAAAAAAATATGCAATTTATACAGATAAGGTATAAATCCTTATCATTTTAAATAAATTGATTGGATTGAGCACTTTATGAAGATTATTTTTGTCCTTTACATCATGTAAATTAAATAAATACTTAAGGAGATATGGTAAAATCAAAATTATACATCATCATCATCATCATCAGCCTCTATCCGTCCACTGCTGAACATAGGCCTCCCTCAATGAACGCTAAGACGACCGATCCCTTGCTACTCGCATCCAACGCGGACCTGCACGGAGATCGTCTTCCCATCTGGTTAATGGCCGACCAACACTTCGTCTACCTGAACGCGGCCTCCACTCTTGAGCCTTAACCCAAAGTTATACGCAAGAAAATAAATCATGTGGCCGTAATTTGAACGGGCAGTGTAATAATGGTATCCTAAATAGTACATTATATGCATACAGAAATACAGAAAGCGAATGGGTATAATGTCTTTATGTTCAAGATAACATATATATCCATTTTAATACAAAAACTTAGTCATTATTAAAATAGAAAATGATTATCATCAGACATGATAAATCCGTAAATCTAAAATCACGCGGGGAAGCCGCGGGTAACAGCTAGTGATAAATAAATAAATAAATAAAGAAACTTAGATTCAAAACCATAATTAAGTCCCGTTTTTATTTGCGATGGAACGGTATTATACTTTGCCAGTTGCTAGACTTTCGACTAGTTTCTAGTCAAATGCTAACTTGCATAGTTATTCAACACAGTAGTCATTTAAGTTAGTATGTAATGTTTGATACATTATAGTATCAGCTTAAAGTTGTATGCGAGAAGAGGGATAAGTTAGTTTTGCATTAATTGCGGGCCGGCAAATCTGAGCGGACACCGCCTGATATAGCTCGCATGATTCGTGTCACTTAGCATCCAGGCTGGCTTAGGAACTATTACTGAGACTAAACTATTATTAGACAGTAACACTAGAGTTGATGTCACTACGCCGGTTTACGAATTTGTCGTACTTTCCGTAAGTGCAGTGGCTAGTTGAAAGTTAGATCGTTTGTTTGTTCTTCTATCAATCTATCGTGATTGAAAGATATAGATAAGTATTAAAAGTTGATAGATGAACTCACTTTGATATTATTTAAACTGCATTGTATTTTTTTAAATATATCGCGTGTGCTGCTGCTTCTCCTGTGTAGTCAGGTAAGGCAGTGATAACCTCCCGATAAGGCAGTGATAGCCCGAGGGATAATGAATTTAATCAGAGAATTCAAGAGAAAATGTTTCATAAAATTTTGGTATATAGAATTCATACAGGCAGTAAGTATTTAGATGTTCTATATTATGTTGATACTTTGAGTTTAATGTTGTATTACACTTTTGAAATATGAGAAAAAGAGGAGTGTTGTAAGTATGTTACTAATGCTGCGTCTTTCACTGGTAAGGTATGGCTTAAACCGGTGCCCAATTGTAAGCATTTTTTTATTTGAAAGCAAGTTTAAAGGTTACAAGCCTTTTAGTAATTTGATTTTGCGATGAAGGTTTTTTTTTATAAAACCATTTGGGTACAGTTTATTGTTACCGATATCAAGCGAAGAAATAGCTTGTTGCAGCGGGCTAGCAAGTGGTCACTAGTTGATATATATATAAGAAGTGTCGATCGGCCATTAATACGGTGGAAAGATGTATCTCCTTTCAGTGGCCGGTTCGTGTTGGATGCGAGCTGCAAGGGATCGCCCGTCTTGGTGTTTACTGTGGAAGGCCTATTTTCACTAGTGAACAGAGGTGGATAGAAGCTGACGATGATGATAACTATGATAGGATGATATTGGTATATCTAATCCCGTTACCCCAATATAATATACGTTTAGTTTGTTATATATTCAGCACGTTTTATTCAATCGTGTGTATTAGGTACACTTGCATCCCATACCGCGCTATACATAATTGATCCGGCCGAAAACCCTTTCAAATTCTCCCAAATATGTATTAAGGCGGAATAGCTTCACCGAATTAGGTTTTTATAGGTCCATAAAGATAGGTTCCACTGAATAAATAAACCGCGCATCGCGCCCGCATGATCTTATAACGCCATTTCTTTGCCATGTTTGTCGTCTCAGAACATTTTGCGGTTTGGAAAACTTTTTAATTTGAAAAATGTCTGGGTGAGGCCGTTTTTTTAAGGTTTGTAATATGTATACGGTTTTATGTTTATTTTAGTAGATATTTACGTACGTTCGTACTTATATACCCAGGCCTAATTCCCCTTTCGAATTTAAGCTTTTTATTTGTTTTACGGAACAAATAAATTTAAAACACAATGTGAACCTAGTACCTATATATAATAATACATGTATAATAACTGGGTATCGAAATCCTGTCCTTTTCGCGTTTACAGTATCGGACTGAAATATAATTTGTTAGGTATATGATTAAATTATTAGGATTTAGGAGCCTTTTAAAACGTTCGAATTTTAACAATAATATTTTTTCGAATATTAGTTAACTAATACTGAAGCTTAACATTATATTTGCAAAATAAATGGCATTGATATGCGTTGGACATTTCCAACTTAATGCCATACCAATTTGTTGTCTTTTATTTGCCACGCGTTTGAAAAAGTTAAATACTTAAATAAATAGAAAAATGGAATAATCTTATCGTATTGTCATCGGTTCTCGATAGATTTATAAAGATTAAACGGAATCTGGTCGTAAACAACGCGCCCAAAGGAACCGCTTACAACTCTAATAAAAAGTGTGTAAAAATCAGACTTATTTTCTTAGTATTAATTAAATTTCACGTTATGTATCATCAGAAGTCCGCATCATATTTTGCTCCTTTGACAGACAATTTGACAAAATATAAATTATCATCTATTCTTCATGATATTTCTAGAAATTAAAAAAACCAGACGCATAGAAAACTGGTTGACTGAAACGTTTCCTTCGAGAATTTTCACAGTGATCAGAGACTTACATCTAAAAAAACTTTAAATACCTACATTATAACAACAAAAAATATCATATTGCCTTTGGTGAAATATTTTTTAATCTTAGTTATTTGGGATTTTTAATTATTGTTACAGACTATGAACGAGGTTTGTAATGATAAATAAATTTTAAACATTAAAACTAGATATTTGAAACTGGTTTCATACACCTTTATGTAAATCAGCTCATTATCAAACTAAATACATAAACCATACTTGATTGAAACTTAATTATTTACATATTATCATAAAACACTTAAAATATTGAGTTATACTGATATTATTTATTAATAATTTAAATATGTGATTCTTATTCAAAACTGACTTAGAACTTTTTTGTATTATTCACGAACTTGAAAGAAAGTTGTTCTGTTTACAAAACGTAAACGTCTACCACAAATGTGTTGCAAGCTCCATCTATTGAGATGTCCAAAGAAACAGTTCTGTAAATAGCGCCATCTAGTTCATAAACGATGTCTCTAATATGTATTCTAACTAAGCTTTTTACTACGTACTTCTGCTTTACATAAGTAGATGGCGCTTTAACTGCAAAATTCTATTTAGTACATTTCATATTATGAAATACATATTTATCGAATCATACTAATATTACAATCGCGAGAGTTTGTAAGAATGTATGGATGTATGTTTGTTACACCTTAACAACGTAAAACCTGCTGAATCCAAACTGATAAAACTTATTATTATAAAACAACTTTACAGATTTTCTCGCAGTTTTTTAAGTTTACACATGACTGACATTTCGTATACTTTACACTTTACAGCAATCATGGACATGGGTGGTAACAGACATCCTAACGTTACAAAGTTAGGGTTAAGGTTACTATTGCGTATTAAATATTCATGGTGTAGTTCCATCTTGATGAGTAAACTCTGTTAACAAACTAACGAGTCTTGTTAGTTTATAGTTGTTAGTAAAAGTTGTTTCATTATAATGAGTGAAATTCGCTTGAACATTACAAAACAAATGATGAAACTTAATAATAATATAGCTTAAATACCAGAATAACAGAAAAAGGTGTCGATATCTGCCATCAACTCCTAGTTACCAACTTGTGGACTAGGAGTACTAACTACGCGCATTCAGCTGGTTTTCGAGGATCCGTATTTCGTAGACTGAGAATATTACAGCCTCATAAGATATCATTGCCGTCAAAGACGCATCATCGCCGAGCATCGCGAGTCAGTCAACCGGGACTAGCACTGTAAGAGCTAGTCAGTGGTAAGCTACCTTGAACGAACCTTGAACAAACTCAACTATCGTGAAAGACAAAATCATCCCCTTATCAATCACGAGAAATGAACGACGCTTCGAACCCTCATAACTTATACGTACTTAAGTAAACGTAAGTACGACTTTCATATTGGACACATATAGGTCCCATGATAAATGTTTATATATCAAACATGATACGGATGTTAACACGACGCATCTCAAGCCTCCTCGAAACGAGAACACGTCGTGCGACCGCCCATGGTCACCATGAATGGGCCCCCTCGCGGGTTGTTTGGTGGCCGGCTTATTACCAACACGTTTCTGTTCTATAAAATATTGTAGAGTGTAATGGCCAATTTATTTACGACTAATGTTCCCTCCGTTTTCATCCGCGCTGAAAGTAATAAAAAAAATACAACAATGGTTTCTCAAAATCTATTTTTGAGATTCAGTAAGCATATACTTAATATGTATTGTATTATATATAAGGTAAAAGCGATTGAATGATTGTAGCACAAAAAAAATCATTTTTCGAAATTCAAGCTCAAAGGTGGTGAAATAGGAAATAAACGAAATATTAGTGTCCTGAAAGTGCTTGACCGAACGTAATCTAAGGAACAACGAACAGTAGGGCTATTCTGTAAGGTCGTTTTCGAATCTCGAAAGCGGAATCCGCGGTGATATGACGAATTTGTATTCTATAAAACTCGACTATATCTATATCAATAAAGTTCGCATTCGAAGTGAGCGTAAAGTGAGCTCTATCACTCAGATGAAGCTCGATATCGAAATGGTTTTTACAGAATAGCCGTACAGACATCTATTTCTTAATCTACATTGCTTGCCCTGAAGAAGCCTTGGGCAATAACTAGCAGTGATTATGTTTTAGCTTTAGTTTAGCTATTTTCTTTCACAAATATTTATGGGTGGGATGTGTGTTAAAGAAGCTGATGCTTAAGACATATATGTTTGTTTTGCAAAGTTACATCTCATATGTTAGTTTTTCAAATACTAGAAGGATACTGTTTGATTACTTTCAATCACTTAACACCTTACAAAATGAAGGAATATTTCCTAATACACGTAGGTCTTAAATCATTCGCACTTACCATGTAAGATGTCACGTACCGTGTTATCCTTCACGCTGTCCCTCGGTTATTCACGTGTTTATTTCACGCTCAAATCCAATTTTGCATTCTAAATGTGGGATCATTATCGTGTCCCCTTTACACGTCTTGATGTATGGACGCTGGGTTTATTAACGCGTATCGCGCTGATCTCATTGAATGAGACCATTCAAAAAGAACTGGACTCCTTCAATTACTCGCTTTTATTATGTATTGTCCGAACAAGATGTTTCTGAATACATTAGCAAACATTTTAAAGTATAGCGTTTTTTTTTTTTCGAGTCAAGTTTTTGTAAGAGGTAGTGACATGGTGCTTCGCAGCCGAATTGGGCACGACTTGATACCTTTCGCTTACATAATCTGCGTGAAGTGACAGTGACAGCTATGCTGTCGCGTTTTGTGCTTTTTGTAAGTTTCCGATGGCGTATTGAGGAGACAGGGAAAAAGAAGCTATCCTAAAGGCTTCGAGTGAACTTTTGTCCTCCTGTGCAAAAAAAGTCAATTGAGTCGTATGTAGGTGCCATGGTCAAACGGTTACGGTAGGAAGGTTGAATATGCAATCAAAGGCAGGACAGATGGTGTATTGGCACAGAAACCTTAACATCTCTCCAGGATAGGATATGCTTGAATTACCTTTCCAGTTCCATAAATGTGAATCCCGAATAGATTCGTATAACATAAAAAGTTTAAATCTTATGGCATGCTGACTACTCATGATAGTGAAGTTAGTTTGCCAATACTACAAAAAAGTGCTGCTATAAATAAAAAATATTATGATGGTGTGCTGTATGAAGAGATACAATGCTTTGAATACTTGAACATAATATTATGTTTGCTTGTTTATTGATTTTTCCACTACTTACATTTACTTTTTGTTGTAAGAAATTCAATCAATGTCTTCCCCATCATTTTGCCCCCTTCGTAGTGACTGCCTCGGGGTACGCGGCTAACGCTGGAGGACAGGAGAACATCTCTCACGGTAAGTGATACAGCTGGTAGTACCCACGGTGCTCGTCATCATCATTCCCCTTATATGCTTTACGTATACTGCCGGATATCTATCAATGAGTTTACATAATATATTTATACCTATAATTATACCTATAGCGATGAAATAAGGTTGATATTACTCATAAGTGTTAGAATAGGACACCCAAAAACCACTTGGTCGCCATGACCAAAACTGGTAGGATCATCATCATCATCACTATAAAAGCTCTAAACCGTAGAAATATTTGATTATTATCTAGAATGATCTAGATCTACAAATTCTTCAATATAAACAATAATACGTTTATTAAGTATTGGGCTGCTCCTGCAGCATAGGTGTAAAAAGATTACAAAGTTTTGCTATTATAATCATCACGATATCCGCGCAGTGGCCGGTCTGTGTTAGATGCGAGTTGCAAAAGATCGTCTTAGCGGTAAGGTAATTGAGCTATGTTCAGAAGTGGACGGATAAAGGCCGATGATGATGATGATGATGATGATGAATCACAAAATTTTTACTTCTACTACTGCGAATAGGCATATTTGATCACTAATCACTTGGCGATCGGCGAGACCCCCCCGCACTACTCGTATGCGAGTAGTCTCATCGCCCACTATTCGTCGTCCCGTCCCGTTTTAACATGTTCTTATTTATTGTTTTACATATTATTATGTTCTTATTTCTCGAATGAGAACAGTCTCTCGTAGTACTTGTAGCATACGCTACGAGAATATTGACTTTTTTCTTTTTAGTCTATTATTCGACCCTCATGTGGGGTACAATAGGACCGTCGCGTCTTAATCTTTTCCGCATCGCGTGGTGTTTTGTGATAGTAAATCATTTAAATTAGTTAGAATTATTTTTTTATCCGTACCCGATACCATTGTTAGGTACTAATTATGCAAGCTTAGTCACTTGCTTGTGCAAGGGATGACGTTGGAAATATTAATATTATGAATTTGAAATTAATTATTTTTAGGGTTCCCTATCTCAAAAATGGGAAACAAAACCTCTCAGGAACTCAGCCTTTTTGTTTTCGACTTTTGTCAAAGAACAATTATAGAATACTAGCGGACCCCACAAACGTTGTCCTTTAGATACGAATCGATAGTGGCAGTACAGATTAATAACCTAGATACCGACTGCAGCGCCATCTGCCGGTCTGATTTGTGAATCTAAACCATCCTCGAATCTACTTGAACACACACAAAGAAAATCACTCAAATCGGTCCAGTCGTTTAGGAGGAGTTCAGTCACATACACACGCATACAAGAAATATATATATATTAAGATGTCAAAGAACAATTATAGAATACTAGCGGACCCCACAGACGTTGTCCTTTAGATACGAATCGATAGTGGCAGTACAGATTAATAACCTAGATACCGACTGCAGCGCCATCTGCCGGTCTGATTTGTGAATCTAAACCATCCTCGAATCTACTTGAACACACACAAAGAAAATCACTCAAATCGGTCCAGTCGTTTAGGAGGAGTTCAGTCACATACACACGCACACAAGAAATATATATATTAAGATTACCCGTTGACGCTCAATCATTAATTAAGAAATCTAAAAAACCCGTTCATTTGTTATAATTTCACCTTAAATAAAATCTTTTTACGGAATTCTCAGCATGCGAGTCAGTTTCGCGTTTATCTGGTTTTTTTACACTTACACAGACCACGGAACCCTACACAAAATCCAGTGGACCACAGTAAGTTTGTAGATCCTATATTTTGTACAGAATAATAGAAATATGTAATTCATGATGGGTATTGTTACATGTTCATAACTCCAGAACAGATACTCACAATGTTTCTCTCATGTGCTTCAAAATGCTTTCATAAAATGCTTATTATTTATTATGTTTTACGGGACACTAGCTCGAGAATCCGAGAGCCTTTATATCTATAATATATCTATTTATATGTTCTATAAAATTGTTGATTGGTGACTCCTACGTCTAGTTTCTTGTATTTGAATGAAAGTACTGGCGTTAAGCTACATTATGGTTAGTGATCGATGCCATAAGCCAATTAATTCACCTGGATTCTTAAAGGATATTTTTTAAGCTAATTCCAAGCATATGTCTCGCGTTGTACTTAATTTCCCAGGCACAGTTAAACGTGATTGTAGTTACTTTTTGAAAGATGTAATGAACATTATCCGGTTTTACTCTGACGCATAAGCTTTAATTTTAAAGTGTATATTAAAATGGATTTAAGTAATAGTTTTTGTATGAAAGAGCAACAAACATCCATTGGTAAGTATGTACAATCGATAGGATTCGTTATTGTAACATTGCATGAGTAGAAAATGGCTACAGAGCAATTATGATGATTGAGCAGATCGAAAAGAAGGTTTTTGAATTCAATTACTATAGTTTAATGAATAACAATAATACGAATGTCAATTCTATTTTTGTTAACTCTATTTTATTTTCTCCGCAAAGTCAGAAAAACTATGTTTTGTTATTTGGAGATCAGCCCCCGTGCACCCAATATGTTGCGGGCAATTCCTCGTGCATTCAATGACAAAATATTTTTTTATTTTTTATTTTGTTAGTCATTCGTCAGTCAATCAGTTATACATGTAATAACTACCCAGGTTTAACTTTAGTTTACTTCGTCTCGTAGCATTGCCCGTAACATGTATAGAACTGCTAAAGCCTGTAATTAATGGCGAATATATTTTAATCATAATATGTCATTTAATAATGTAGAGAGTATAAATAAAACGATTGTACATTTACATGACAAACGACTTGGCCCCCAGTTCATCTCTGAGTTTGATTGATCGATACTTCACATCATCAGGACTATTTACCTACTTTCTTATCGTCTAAGTGAATTTCAACCAATTAAAATCTGGTGATTAGTTTATTTGGACCACATTGTAAATTGATAAAATATATATTATCTTAGAAATGTAACTATTTATATCTTATACCTGCCAAACAGATAGAAGTAAAAAACATAGAAGATCTAGGTACTCTTGTAGGAAAATTGTTTCAGTGTTATTTTTTAAGGATTTTACTAATAAAAAACGGATAAAGGCTGATGATGATGACGATGATATTACTAATATTAATTCTATTTGTATCAGCATTCAGCATATGCATTAGGCTGTGGAGGTTAGAGTTCAAAATCGTATATTCACTAGTCCATTGTGGCTTAGAAAACTCTTTCGTACCTACAGATTTAATGTCACACATACACGCCTCAGAATATTTTCCTCTACCAGTGAGCATGCGAAGTTGACAAATCTCAGGATTGTCTGTATCAAGAGCCAGTCTTTTAGGCTTGTCGCCGAGAAGTCGGGCTTGAACTCAGGACTCTTACTTTGCTAAACGCGAATGTATAACTAACCGTCTTTCGGTTAGTATGAAATGATTGATTCACATGACACCATGACTTGAATGACATGACATGACCATGAATTTTCAAGGGATTTGTTTTTCTAAATGTATATTTTTTTTCTCATCCCGCTACAAGTCTAAGCAAACAGCGACCGGAGACAAGGTGTTCCGCCAATGATACCCTGAGAAACGCGTCCATTGTTATTGTAATGTCATCAAAGCGTTCACTTATTAAAAGTGCATTTGCTACTGACGTTGACGTGACATGCGCGTCACTGCAGAAACTTTAGACCAGGGGTCTAACCCCTAACCCTTGCGAACCCCTGCAAACGCCTGCAGACCCTCGCCGCCTAGAAAATATAAAATTTTATATCTACTTAAAGATGTTTAACAGGATTATATTATTATCTAATTGTATTTGGATTGTCATTTTGATGGGTGGCTGATAAACTGTCTAGTTGTTTGGCAAGCTCAATTTGCTTTTGCGATTTAATATTCAACGCTAGATGGACTGATTTGTCGGGTCGAATATAAGGGAGTTCTTTGACACTACGCTATCGGTCTAAAGTTAACAAGTTAAAATGAAAACTCACATAGTTAGGCTTAAGTTTTCTTCTTGTTATGATGAATTTGTGATTGAATTAACATAATACTGTTTCCAACGATGGTATTTAATTGTAGTTCTATTTTTTTTTTATTTTGAAAATCGCTGCCGACGATTTCTTTCCCTTTAGTTTAATTGTGTAAGATTAGGAAGAAGATACGGTTGCTAGTCTTCTTCATTCATTGGGCTTTCAAATGTAAAAATATTTTTAGAAATCCCACTCGTTGTTCTAGAGATTAATATACCTACACAAACAAACTCTTCAGATTTGTTATATACCAGCTTTAACCGTTGCTTCGGGTATATAAATACTCAAAACGCGAAATCATCTTTGAATACCAATTTACAAGACCAACATTTAAAAAATAGTTTGTGTAAGCTAACAATAGATTTTGGTTTCTAGGGCAACTTGTAGGCTTTATCCTCATTCCCGTTTACCAAGAGATTATCATAGCGTTTAAATAGGCCTTAATCCTTATTAATGACCACTACACGACTTGGGTAAAGTGCCTGTCATTATTTTGACAACTATATTGTACTTACGGCTGTTGCCATGCCGATACTAATTGGATGGGAGTCGCGGAGAATCAGCCATCTTGGAGTTCTAAAAAAAACAATTCAAATAGTAGGAATTTCGTAACATTTTTTGATTTTAACGATGAATTTACAATGAAAGGAATATTAAAGAAAAATATACATGCCTTACTTATTTTTTTAAATATTGTTATTGTACTTACTTACCTTAGCAAATCATATGAATTCATGCATTTATCTTTCCGTGAAAAATCTCTGAAAATAGTGTATACAACTTACCTATCTATTATATTATCAACGAACTTTATTACTTCATTTGATGGTGTACATCAAAATGAATGAAACAAACAACGTAAAGTATGGCGACACACAATGCCGCTTTGATTTAGATTTACAATAACATCGGAACAAAAAAAAAAATATACAATCTTTCAAAAATTCCAACAATTTTTCAACGGAGATTTTTGGAAAAAATCCCCTTCTCATACGAACAATGCGGTGACTTCATATCACGTTGTGTCGGACAATAGGTAAATATGGACTTGACAGATGTAAGAGGTTACACCAAAACTGGATTCGTGGGACGCTTCCGTATTCTAAAACCGGTCCAAGAGGACCAAGTTCAAAATCGTTCAAGTTCACGAATTGAGAGCTCGCCAACTGAAGGCTCAAGGGCAAAGGGAAACGCTAACCAAAGTTGCGTAGTGCTTCAAGAAAAAAGAGCATTTATCGTAAAGAAACAGTAGTATAATGTTACACCTAGTACAAGCATAGATTGCTGTAAATTGCTAGTAATTTAATTACTTTTTTTATGTTTTCTTATTCTTTCTCTTTTTCCGTTAACCATGGTTGCTATAAAGTATCCGAAACGTCGGGCTTACAAAAAACTTAATAAACCGCGGTAGATTCCGTAAAAGTTGTTTCATTATAATAAATTACTTTTTAAATTAATTATGACATAACCTTGGAAGGCGGGCTACCCGATGGTCAGCATCGACCTTTAACATAGCGATTTCACTCACCCGCCATCGCATCCAACGAAGACCACCGGTGATCGTCATACAATGTATTCTGACGTACATCCCAGATTCCTGAAGTGGTCCCGGTGGTCGATATACCATGATTTTTGAAAGTATATCCCAGATTCCTGAAGGAAATCGGGTAACTTATCAATCGACGATAAATACAGCCAAAAACTATTGGATTCCATAAAACAATATCCTTAAACCGCGACGCGATTTCGAAATCTCGAATTGTAGTCCGTAACGAAATTTCGTGGCAAGAAATTACAGGTTAGCTGTAAGCCGATATTATATACGATTTGCACCATGAATAATGGGAACGATACGGTACATAAATTTATTTTACGGCCCCGATGTAAACGTGAAAATTGTTAAAGTATGATTTGTGATGTCAGACGTCAAACTTAGATATATATTATGATTTTAAAGTATTCTTGAACTTTCTTTCCTAAATTCGATTCAATTTCAAAAATAAATTTCGAATATAAAATGTTAACAAATAGTTGCACCAACCAGAATACAATTTTTTTTTCATCAGAAATGTATAATTGCTTGTCTCAAGGCTTATGATTACGAATCAAAGTAAGATTCAGAGAAGAGAAAATTATATTATCTTAATCTTATATTTAGTTTTTTGTATAAGCCTTGTCTCATAAAAAAACTAATCAAGTTGTATTGGAGAGCTTTGAAAAAAACCAATAAGAAAACTAACATCGGTATACTAAGAACTTTATTTGTCAGCGACCCTAACTTATTTTCGCAAGAAACCTTAGACATGCGAGATGGGGCGACGCCGGGAGTCTTTGGGTGTCTCCCTTCGCAAATATTGGCCAATGGCGACATAAACTAAATCATCTCCCGGCACCCTTCCTTGCCTCATTGAAAGTGAATAAAAAATATCGGGTAAGTGTGCCCACGTTAATACCGGAATTATGTTCCCAGACCTTGATAAATTTTGGACCATTTTTGCGTTTTCGAATCCATTGTTGATGTTAGTATACTGTATATTTGTTTGTATCAGAACAGTATATTTCATTTTATAAGTAGAGATTTACTTTAGCTTATAGGTATTTGTGGTATGGGGCGAGATTAATCTTTAGGTTTTTTTTTATAAATTCTTATTTCATTTGTCATATGCGGACAGTTTTAAATTGAATGGTACATACTGTTGAGTTTGAAAAATCTAAATAAAATGTGTTTCGTCTTAAGATCATTTGTTACACATTCACTTCATTCACCAGGACACGACCTAACGAAATGGAACTGACTGGGTTCATCAAACAAACATCTCAACGTTTATTGATTTAATTATTTATTTCTTATCTTATTTATATTTAGAGCACAAATTATTTATTACTAGATAAAGACGCGGCAACCGTGCAAAATTTCCACACTCACTCCGCCCATTTCACATAGTTTCGATGGGATAGCTTAATTTACTTCCGTGGGCAAACAAAAGAGACGAAAGACAGTTGCGTATGCGACATAAGCCCCGAATGTATAAAATAAACTACGCAAGTAAAGAACAAGAATTTTACCCAGTTCGCTAGGTAAGTAGTATTACTATCTTTTCTAAAACTTTAGAAATAAAAATACACAATAATTAGCAAAAAAAAAACACATCTTTGAAATGAAAATCTATTAGGAAAATTTTCACTAATCATTTTTTCAGTTCGTTTGAATGTATGATAAAAAATAAAATTTAAACGCCTCGTCTTAATATTGATTTTTAACGTGAGCACGTCAAAATCGGTTAGAAAATGGTTTTTTTTTCTGTCTTTCACATTTTAACTATTACATGGAATATTTTTTGAGATTCGCAATGTAACTATAATTGATAAAAAAATATATATTGCGGATATATAATAAATATTTTCATAACGAAGCGAACTAATGAAAATATAATAGTTTTTATTTTGTGTTTCATGCCGATGTTTTCTGCCAGCTCATCAAAATGCGAAAACGTATACTGTCTAAACTGAAGGAAAACTGTTTTCCTTCGTTTCTTCAATGCATATTTTGAATTATCTCGAGGTAAACAGAAGATGTTCATAAAGCTATGTTTATGTATAAAAACTGCCTAAGTTCAATCTCAATGTTTTAATATTTTATATATATATATTTTTTGACATCCACGATAGAGATTCCCCTCATGTTTTTTACATGGTTTTGAAGAACGTCAGTTTCAATTAGCTAGTTTGCGAGGGGAACAGACACACACGACGTTGTCTACGCTCGTTTTTTTTTTTTTTAATTCAGAACTTCCGTATTCCTTTGCATGATCACGGAACTAATAATATGCATGTATACGTTAGGGTTGTACTGTTAAATAAATCCAAGTTCTACCTGAACAAGTCGTGTGTCACCTTCGCAAGGGTTTGATGTGTTATTAGCTAGGATTAGCTTTTAAATACTCTTTAATTGGGCCCCCGCTGGTACTGAGGTCTTGATTTTTATCACTGTTCGTCACGCATGAGATTGACCGATGTACGAGGTTTTATCGTTAATTGGAGATTGTGTTGGGCTCTATTCTAGAGAAGATTAGTCTAGTGTATAATTCGCGTGGTAAGGAAGGTCTTTAGGTTTTTTACGGTCAGTATTGTTAAACCTTTGTGTCAAATATAACTATGGGAACAAAATGTCTTTATACTATCTAATAATGTAGGGTAAAATCGGCCTTGAAAAAATATATTTTAAGAACACGTATTTAGACTTGTCATTATTTTTAAAAAATATGTAAATACCTAAACGTGAGTGAATTTGTTGAATTTAGTGACGATGTTGTACGCAAACTTTGCATCAAAGAATATTTTAATAAATAATATTATTTATTTTGTGTTATTATCACATTTGACAACGAACAGATGCCGGATAGTAATGAGAGAAGATAAGGGGTTTTTGAGATATTATGATATAATGAAGATGATATTAATATGACAAAATATTATGTCAATAGGTTTCCGTCTGTTGATTCAATTCCTTTTAGTTCTTAATATTTTACCAACATTCGGTCTACCTAAAGACCCCTAAGTGTAAGTACACTAAAGGTATGTTTC
The DNA here is from genome assembly GCA_905333005.2 of Lycaena phlaeas. Taxonomy (NCBI): domain Eukaryota; kingdom Metazoa; phylum Arthropoda; class Insecta; order Lepidoptera; family Lycaenidae; genus Lycaena; species Lycaena phlaeas. The sequence continues at coordinate 14,566,224 of HG995167.1, read as the reverse complement.
AATGACAAACACTTAAGGCGTGTTTGCTGTTAGGAGCATGCATAGTTTAATTTATATTTTATTTATTCCAAACGAAAATCCTTTAATCTCTGCCCTTTTTAATTTTAACGAAACCTCTTAAGTTTAAAAATGTGAAAAAAAAACTAGCAGAGCATACAGGATGAATGATGAAATGCGTGTGATTTTAACGATCTTTTCGGATTTTTCGTGAGGAAAATATTATTGAAGTGAAGACAAATTATTTATTTAGAAATATCTTAGTCACACTTGGTGTCTTCATTAATATCGTGCGTATTGAATGGGATCTATTGATGCATGTTGTGTCGTTCCCATTCAAACGGATATTCGAACCGCCACCTCTGAAACATTCATTAATCAAAATTTCGCAAATCACTCGGCCCATAAACGTCGGTATTGACACGATATTGACGCAAATGGAGTAAAGTTTTGTTAATGATCTGTGCTTCGTATATTTTGAAATGGCGGGCATGCGTTCTGTATTCTTCTTCTTTTATTTTTTGCAGTCTTAACTGGGGTTCTTTAACTGGGGTTTTTACAACAATGGGTTCATACCCATGGCTACGGAATCAATGATTAATTATTGTAGGTTATCCTTAATTGAAGTTTATTTTACATTTTTTCTGTAATTATTCATATTGAATTTCCAAATCAGTGTATTTTATTCGCAAAAAGTATATAGAATAAATAACTCTAAGACCATGAAATTCTTTCATATATTCTTAAATGAAAAGCTTTGCTTAATGCTTACTTAATAATAACTTTCTGATTTTAATACAGGTGAGATGAGGACATATTTTTACGGACTAGGTAGGTATAGCTTGCTTCTAATTAAAAGTTGTATGCCGTCAATCCTGGCTGGCTGGCTGGCTGGCTAGCCAAGTGACCCCTTAATAGAGTCTTAGGAGCCCGAGAAATACGGTAAAAACTGTTTTGATGCGTATATATCGCAATAAGGACAATAAAACCTATATTATAAATATTTCTAATCTACTGAATTATTCTGATTAAGTACATTATTCGCCCTGGCGACCGAAGGCAGTTTTAACCTATACGCTCATTTTGTGGATACCGCTGTCGATCCTGGCTGCAGCTGTGGAAATGAATGATGGGTCTAAAAACCCTTCCTATAGGTACATCAAGCATTCTTATATGAGCCATCTGCCCATCTACTTTTCCGATGTAGCTTGAAGGCCTTAAGGCCAACAGCAAAGGTCCTTTCGAAAAAAAAGTACATCAAGCAGATATTTTTTATAAAATATATAAAGATACGTAATCATCCACGTGTAAGGTGAGGCTGTGTCCGTCGACGCGTCTCCCAACACATGGGTGCTCCTGCAGCGGTTATCGATCCTGGCTCCCTCACTGCGTGAAATAAAATACTAAATACATCCCGCCAGAGGGGCTTAGAGTACGGCAGGAATTTCAAGTTAGTGATGAATCTAGAGCGATAGTACCTTCTAGATTTTGTAAACTTTTATTGATTCTATAGTACTTAAAATATTTTTTCAGAAATAGTTTTCTCAAAAAAAAATTAATATATTTCATAAGAAACAATGAAGTTTCTTTAAAACAGATACGAAGTGTTTTTTTTTAAAAGTTTTAACTTCATTAGGAAGTCATAAACAGTGTAATCTTACTAATATTATAAACGTAAAAGTTTGTGAGTATGGATGTTTGTTACTCTTTCACGTAAAAAATACTCAATGGATTTTAATGAAACTTTACAATAATATAGCTTATACATCAGAATAACACATAGGCTATAATATAGAGCTGTACTCCCACGAGAATATTAAGTACGCGGGAGACACCGCGGGGTGCTGCTAGTAAACATAAAATTTTTCAAGTTGTGGATGCTGCTGTAATAATTTGATTTTAGTAACATTAGTGTCATGTTATTTGCTTGCTCTATATCTGTAATATGCACTTGGAAACTTTGCTTGTTAATGTACTGCATGTTTTTCAAATAAATATGTAAATAAAAATCAACCAGAGTAGGCTTATTTCAATCATTATAATATTATGCATCTCACTAAATCAGCACTTGTAATAGCCATATTTTAGATAAGTTTGCAAAATAAAATACATAATAATATATAATATACTTTACTCGGCGAAATATTTGAAAATTCAGATGGAATGTGCGGCTTATTATTATTATACTTCCAACATAAATCATCACTCACCGCGCGTCTAATAAAATAATCTTATCAAAGGAACCCCTGGGGGCGCCCCCACTAAAATCTGTCCATTCAATAATTAAATCGTGATTTCACTATTGCCAGATATAATTTCCAGGGGGCGCACGCGCCACGTGCGAGGGCTCCGGAGGGGAATTCCCTCCCAATACATGTAATGACTCCTTCATGCACTCGTGGTCAAGTGTTCGATGGATCGTTGAACTATTGTAATTACCGCACCGCCACGCGGCTTTTAACTTAAAGCTACTAAAATTTGACTTATCAATGACTAAAAAGGCTTTTCATATGAAACATAACTTAGTAAGTTTCATAAATAAGTTTCATATTGTGTTTTCATTCCTAATGTTGCAGGAAATTCTTGCTACAATATTCGCTGCAGATCCACATGCATTTTCAAACAGGAGTTTTTTTATAAATAATCATATGAGTTAAAAAAAAAACTTTTTGGCTATATTTTCTTCTTAAAGAAAAAGTCTTATTTAATACTAGCTGTTGCCCTCAGCTTCACCCACGTTAGCAAAAAGAATTTCCTTTTTTTAAAATGTATCCTATGCTACTTCCAGTACCTTCGAAAATATGTGTAAGGATTTAGATTTTGATTTGAATTTTTAGTGTCACTTTTAAATCTCTCCTAAACTAGCACTGCTAAAGCTGTGTACTGTGTACACAGTAACTTTTAGTGTTATTTATGACGATTCTGATGATAATAGATACCTTGAAATAATTAATCTAATTGATATTTAATTGGCGCTATCAAGAATGATGGTAATCGTTAAAATTACGCGTGTCCCTTGAGGCCCGAACTCACGTGGCGTGACCACTTTCGCGCTCGGCTGCACCGGCACTTACTAATTCATGTTTTATACCAGATGTCACAACGAATATGGTAATGGATACCAACCACCCCGTGAGGAATTCTATTCATATTATACTCCGGTCGGTTACTTGTGAAAATACGAAAGAAAACTCTCTTGCCTTGAGTTGAGCAGTGGCAACAAATTAAACACTAGTTTCGTCGTTCTATCAACAATCAACTTTGAATTGGAGAGTCGTAAATGACGAAGGAGTTGTGTGTTGTGTGAGTAGCGTGTATCCAACTGTAGAACTCATCCAAGAATAAACTCAACAAAGAATAGACTACTCATAAAAGAAAAACGACTTTTGCCACTAAGTACTAACTAATTGCTGAACAAATTTATCTAAGTGGGTTTGACAAACATCTGTCTGTTTTGTTTGCCAAAGTTAGCCTAAGGATATGGGGTGTGGTTGGTCACAACTGTGGACATGAGGCTTGTGTGGGATACGTATTTGCTAGGCAGGATTTTTATAGTCGGTGATAGATTTTAGAAGTCTAATATGAACTGGCTTTCAAACGAAGATAAATTAATGAAATATATATTAGTCTTCCCGTGATCATGGTTGCTGTAAAGTATCCAAAATCTCGAGCTTATAAAAAACATAATAAACCGTAAAAGTTGTTTCATTATACTAATTAGTGAAATTCGCGTAAACATAAGAAAACAATATATGTATAGAATTTTAATCAATATATGTATAGCCTTTCAGTGCTGAACATATGCCTCCTACAATAATCGCCAAGACGACCGATCCCTTACCAGTTACCACTCGCATCCAATGCGGACCGCCACTGCACGGAGATGGTCTTTCCACTTGGTTAATGGTCGACCAACTCTCTCTATGGTCTACCTAAAGGCGGCGTCCACACATAGATAATTATTAACAATATTCATTATTACTAACATTAATACAAATTCTCAATCAAGGTGTCGTTAAGGCGAACCACGCTTTTTACCTCGTTCTCGTAATGCCAATGCTATTAAGATCGCAATAAAACCTATTTTCTTTACCGAGAGTCAACATCGTATTGATTTCCTGCTGCGTCGAGAGCGCCGAGCTAGTCGGGTAGGGAAAGTTTGTTCCGAAGGTAATTGTTGGCCTGACATGGCGAAAGTCATGTTTTTAAGGTACATCGTACCGCATCTTCGGGTCATAGTGCATTTGTCATATTATGATGTCAACCACGGTTATATTCGTACGCCGCACATAATTTTTGTTGCATTTCTCTTGGAGAACTTTGTTTGTTATGAGAACGTCTTGGTTCCAGCCAGTCAGTGTTAGGTATCTGTAACGACGCATTTAAAATTTTATTGGTGATTATAATGAAATAACTTTTGCAAATTTTATCGTGATTTGTTAAGATTTTTACATGCCTGAAGTTGCGAATACTTTACAGCAACCGCGATTAAATGCGTAAAAGTAGTTTCATTATATTTAGTAAAATTCGCCTAAACATTAGAAAACAATATATTTTGTTACTTTCAAGTTCATATTTTACATTAAAAAAAAATGATAATTCTTTTCAAAGAAAAGTAGTGCTTTAACCCTTTTAAACAAGCGTATCATTTCCATACCTTGTTCTCAGATATGGTTCACATGTCAATCCAATAAAATGTTCAGCCTTTTATATAAAAATTAACCCAATAAAAGTACTTCGGTCTAATATAAAACAGTTATCGATTCGTGAGAAGTATAAAAAATCGTAATCGATTCAAATATCGATAATCGGTAAACGCCCGAACGATTTTATGTTCATAAATTATAGATATAATCGTCGATCGGAAGCAACCGCTCGTGACTAATGCCGGATGAATATCGGTCTGTCGTAAATCGCATTGGTTTTGGCTCGTAAAGAAATCGGGCCCCGGCAATTGTGTCAAGTATTATGACGGTAGTTGTGCCACTACCTACTCTACTGCGTCAGGGGGGTGTGTGTGTGTGTGTGTGTGTCACACCGCACCCTTCGAGCCATAAGTGAAACGTTTCTTCGATATCTTTCAAAATTTCATCGTGGAATCAATCATAATTGTTAATCAATCATATTTGTTTCAGATTTTGGGTTTGATTCACGTGATCAATGTGGTTAGAATGAAACCTAAGATTAATCTTAAGGCACTCAAAAAAGTTAAAAAGTTTGTGTTGAACACATAGTTTGAATATATATGTCAAGTACTGTGGCCTGCACTTACGAACGTTAATTCAAAGAATTTGGTCAATATTGTATAGAACGAAAATTATGCTGTTGCCTTTTCAGGCGTAGGTTATTTTTTTATTATAAGAATCATAGATTATTAATTAAAGTTAGTCTAATGCAAGAGACATATTATGTTTTGGTTTTTCTTTGTTCTTATTTGAGCCGTATTGCTGGACCTATTTGTTTATTGATAAATCAATAAAATATTATAGATTGATTTTATATCATGTACGTCATTTGGTTATTTTCACATACCTAGAGTTGTTTATTTTTGCAAAAATATATTTATTTGTCTACTCACTGCAAAGGAATGTTTGTCCATATGCATTAGTTCTTCTTACACAAATATTTGGACATGTTTGTTGCATTTAATATAATTGATAGTAATTCGATGATCGTCCGTTTGTTGTGTTATTTCATAGTTTTCATCGTTACCACTAATACCGTGGGCGCTCTCCAAACACGGAGGAAATAGGTCGCAACCTCTACAGTGAAGGTGAGTGGGCCAAGCGGTTCGGTGTACGCTGATCGGGGTGGTAATGCTGAAATCGTGATGAAATTATTGGTTTGGCACGCTATTATTTAACCCAGACTTACGGTCAATTTACATATTACTAGCTGTCCCACACACTCAGACTTCGTTCTGCCAAGTACTAATATTGCGATAAAAATAGGGGTTGATTGTAAAAGGATGAAAATTTAGAGTTGTATGTAGTTTTGTATGCTATATCATAAAACAATAAAAACAACAAAAAAAAACAAAATGATTAAAACATAATTAAAAAAAATAGGAGTAAACGACACTTAACATTTAAGGGGATGAAAAATAAATGTTGGTCGTTTCTCTGATCTACCCGATATGCTCAAAATTTTATTTGCGATTGCGATTTAAGACGAAAATAAGAACAATATTGAGCGACGATAGGTATGGGCTCAGCCTCTTGAGTGGTTTCTGGTGTCTTGCGTTGCCTTGAAATAGTTTTTTTTTTAATTCTTGGGCACCAAAGTATTCGAGTAAATGAATTCATAACATCGCTTGCTTTCCGGTCAAGGAGAACATGAGGAAACCTGTGTGCCTGATTTTTGAAGATGTGTGAAATTTGAGAATCTATAATGAGCCAGCGCATCATTCTCACCTGATTTTGGGAAGAAGTCCCGTGCCCGACGTATGAAAAACTTCTGTTACAATTAAAATAAACAGTCCCCGAAATTATAAAATAAAAATCGAATGGGAACGAAGATTAATATATCATTCAAACAAGGACTGTTTAAATATTAGTATAGATTTAGTCTAAACAAAAATACTAAGAGGGCTAATTATGTTACGTCAGTTTGTTAGCAGAGTTTACTCATCAGGATGGAACTACACCGTAAAATTTAATAAGCAACAGTAAGCTCTTTAAAGGATTTATTGATCTGCAAAAGGAGACCTAAAGTTAAAGTAAAAAATCGTGTAAAAGTGGACCCCTGTCAGTCAATTACTGCATTCATTTAACATTTATATGAAAAAAAAAAACACCGAACCGAGTTTCATGAAATTTTGACCAATGACTATTCGTATATAATTTTCTAACGTGAGAATAATAGTTAGACTAAATAAAATATTAATATCTCATCAGCTTAGCTTAGCTTTAATACGTTAGGATATCTAATGCCTCAGCCCTCCTAGCTATTATGACCTTTGTGCTGTGAAGTATTCAAAACGTCGCGGTCGGCATGTGAAATCCGCGATAAAATCTGTAAAAATTGTTTCATTCCCATGTATGTAGTCGGCCTACTTGACAGATATGATGTTTATGGCAGGGGACGAATGTCCTGGCCACCAGAATATAATAATATATTATTCATATAAAGGCGCCTAAGTTGGTGCTGGGTACATACAATTAAATTAAATTTTTCAGTACCTAGGTAATAAAACGTCGATCACGCGCGCGTTGCTCGTGCAAGATTTAGTATTAATTAAAGTTCTGCTATTGTAACTAATTAATTATTCCGCGAATATTCCGCTTCAACTATAATTGAAACGCTTTACAAGATTTATGGGTCTCTTTACAACCCCTTTATACAGCAACTCTTTATACCCAACTTTTCTTTATTTCTAAATGAAGAACTTCAATTCAACAAAATTCGTTTTGAACCGAGGAACCGTGTCTGTGTCTGTACTCTTTCTCCACGTTTAGTAATCAACAATTAAGAACTCGATGTTCAACTCTTTGATCTAGGCTAGGACAGATAGACATCTATCCTACTACATAATATTGTGCACGCGAAAGTTTGTAAGTATGGAAGTTTGTTACTCTTTCACGTAAAAACTACTGAATGGAGTTTAATGAAACTTTACAATAATACAGCTTATACATAAGAATAACATATGAGCTATAATTTATCCCCGCACTCCCACGGGAATGAGAATTACGCGCGTGAAACCGCGGGGCGCTCCTAGTATTACATACACAGGCCAAGGTGTCTGCACTTTAAAGTTTTGCCTGTTTAAAAATCGTCTGTTAATTAGAATGTGTAGTAGTATACCTAGGCCTTTTTGATCCTGCCCAAACGTTTTGACATAAATTAATCGTATAATAATTAATAGTAAATTTTGTTTGTTTCAGGTAACCCGGTAGATACAGAAAACGTGACCTTTTTCCCTTTGCTTTGGTAGAACGGAGGGAGTGTGCCAGATTTTTCGTGGAAGCCAGGAAAGCATCCTGGTGTTCCTCGTCTGATCTACTAGCGGGGTAGGTACGGGGTACACACTCCCGCATTCTCTGAATCCCCCGCCTCCAGACCTGACCTGTTAGTGCAGATCCCTTAGCATCCCTCGGTGCTAATGGCTATTTTCGGCTCGGGTCTCTTCGGTTTTGGGCCGAAGCCTACATGCCAACAATTTGCGGCGACCCGAGGTCGTTTGGTGCTCTTCTCCGGCACTTTTTTTACGATTGTAACTATAAGCACTTACATTATGACATATAGTGCCGTATCCTACTGTCAACATTGACAGCATGTAGTCTCATTTTGTTAATTTCTTCGTTCATGACAAGCTTCGTATCCAACAATGGGCAACAGTTTTACCACATTTTAACCACTGATCCTGGCACAGGCTTAATTGTATGCTTTCAGTATTGATCGTACTTTATGTATTCAGGTTATTGTGTTTGTTAATTAATAACGTTATTTCGGTATTCGGTTACCTTTAACAGTGTTTACTTTGCCTTTTTGAATGCTTTTAAACTCCCACAAGCAATTTCAACATCAAAGAATTCTTATTCCGTTGCTTTTGAAAATAAATGGTGCTTTCAGCGTTAATTCTATATCAACTGACTACTAAATATTAAACATTTTATAATTAATACCTAAATAGCTTGAAGGGGCCTAGCTCATTTATAGAGTCCTCTCCTTTTACAATATTAATAAATAAATATATCTTTAAGACAATCGGGCGTTCTTATGGCGGGTACTGTTTTAATTTCTAGTCTTAATTTTTTCCTAAACGATGCAAATATGCATTGTTATAAAAGCGAAAAAATAACATTCAATAATTGTTTAACAAATGTTAGTTTATCACACCGTTAAGAGAAACATGACACAACCTGCGTATCAGATAAGATAAAAAAGTAATTGTTTAGAGTACGTATACTTTGGATTAGAAGTTAACATAAGGGAACCTATAGTTTATTGTCGTAGCATAAAAACATTTCCGAGCTATAAATATAGACTCAGTTGAAACACCATAAGAGAACATAAAGAAAGCGATCTTGTTACACGAGATACGGGAATCGTAACCGGTCCCTATCCTGGTGCCGTGTGGGTGGACGACATTCTCAAAATCGGGATAAATAATTAACGCCATAATAGGCCCGTCTTGATTGGAAATATCTTGATGATAAGCGGATACGGCGGTCGCATATGGAATCTCTTGTATCAGTTGAAAGTATCAAAAGAAACAAAAAAACCTTTGAGTGGTCTTAATTTTGGTGTACTTATCTATACATTTTCTAAGGGCTTATGTATCGTGATTGTTATTTGTGTCTGTGTTGATGATAATGTCAATGATAGTATGTACCACAATATAGCCCTTAAAAGGGATGACAGTATCTTTGAGATGATGAATGAATTATTTTAAATTGAGCGCGTTTCATAGTTTTTAAATTGTGTAATTGAGGTTTTAAATTGTGATAATGTAGAAATACACATTTCTCTGTTTCACATCAGACTTCGCACACAATGCCGGCTAAAATTTAATTAAACGTGTGTAATTTACCATTTTCAGTGTTCAGTAGAGATTAGAGACAGAATGTGTTTCAGAAACTACAGAGGCTTACCCTGTCATTTGCACTTACGTGCCAGCTTAAGGGCAAAATTAACTAGTCGCGCTCACACAATAAATGCACACAAATACAACTTTGGTCAATGATATAGTAGTTTTATTACATGATCATTTTCGTATAGCAAACTAAAAGGCATGCCACTTGATGTTCATGCCATAGACATAAAGTTCATGTAAGATTAGCCCGGACAACTCTTTTCACACAGGTGGAGTATTACACAACATATGCCTTTGCTTTGCTGATAGAGCAACAGTGGGGCTGAATCCTATGGCCGCCCTATCATAGCCATAGTCATGTCCTATAGCTCTCATGACTATGGTTGCCGTAAAGTATTCGAAACGTCGGATGAGTAAAAAACTTAAAAAAATCGTAAAAGTTGTTTTATTATGACATGATGTCTTCGTTTTATCATCTCTTACCTACCACTGTTAAAATAAAAAATTAATAAAAATTACCAACAATAGCACCGCGTTAACCTAGCCTCATACTAGACAAGTTCCTTAGAACTTGTGTTACAGGCACTGGTAACGGAAATAAATTTAAGAAACTCATACACACAACACATACATGAGTCGGTACAGAAATCACCATTCACGATACAAATTACTTCTAACATTTGGGAGGATTCGAACCGGTGAATGCTGCATGGCTGCAGTAGCCTGACCACTCGACTAGGTCGTCAATTGATAGTCATATTATCTTTGCACTCTCCGTTCCAATTTTGTTTCGGTCTTCCATAAAACTTCTTTCCTAATAAAGTTATTTTAAAAACTAAAAGAAACTGCGTTTTTAATATGCGCTATAAATATTTGTAGATAGATAACATTGATACAGCGGGGGCTCAGGTTGAACTGGTTGGTGCGAATAGTAATATCGTGCAGGCAGCGATGCGGCGATAAGGATTCGCACGACTCGGAGGAGACAACGATAAGACCTCTGGGAGTGTACGTTATTTGTTTTCTAATGGAAAAATTACAGGCAACAATCGTCTCCTGGATTGCGTAATATTGTACACAGTGGTAACTGGCAACTTGCACGTAGAAACATGCGTGTTAGGAAATTGTTCCCACTAGTTTTCAAGTCTTCTTTGTGACAAGGGAAAACTATGTATACGCATTTGCTGCATTAAAATGTTTGCCAATCATTCATTCAAAAAAAAGTTTTACTAGCAGTGCACCTCAGCTTTGTCCGCGTGCCTACTTCCCAATTCCATGAGTGTATGGGAATAAACTTGTAAAGTTTTTATAAAATGCATTTAGTTTTTGGATCCATACACTAAAACCGTCGATGATATTAGAAGGATTATTAAGCTAGATGAAGTACAAGAAAGCAAGAATTGTGAAATCGGTGTAATTGACGTAAACCCATCGATCAAATATGCCCGAAATACCGCGCGAACGCTAAAAAAGTGTCTCGATCAAATTGTGCTTAAAACTGTTCTAAGCACAATTGTGAGTGGTCTCTGGTAAAATTTTTTTACGACTTCTGCGCATTCTGAAATTCCGTAAGCGCGAAGCCCCGGTATTGAAAATAGAACGTTATTGTTAAGAAATAGGGGACGCAAATAAAAGAAAAAGAATTTGACTTTTACTTTTTGACTTGCAACTTAGTAATGGCGTAGCATGGGACACATCTTCGGTTTGGATTTGTAGGTAATAGTATATCTAGGGTATATTCGATCGATGCGTAAACCAATCTACATGCAGTAGTACTAGTGGATGCACGTGAACTGATAGTCATGATGGTGCTGAAACAAAAATGGTACTTTCCACTCATAATGACCAGCGAGGCGGGAGGAGGGTTGGCAGTGCAATGAATCGCACCAACGCCGCCCGCCGCAGCCGAGCCCTGCGCTTTTCTTAAAATTAAAAAAGGGGAAAAAAATAATATAGTACCCTAATTGATTTATTAATTTTTTAAACAACTTTTCTCTTTTATGAAACTTGGCAAGTGCGATAAGGATTAACGAATAAAGGGCTCCATGGATTACATGAGGCACGCTTATTAAATAATATTCAATGTAAAATCACACGATGATACTTGGCGCATTTTTATGTACATATTACATTTTTTGATAGAGCAAACACACAAAAGAAACCCTAAAAGAATACAGACAGTTAAACGTGAAATGCATAAATATTCACAGTTATTGTTCTCTCATTCCTAATTATATAATTGCTGAGGAGGGTATTCGTTGATTGTTACATTATTGTAGCTTTTGCGTTTATCAAAACTACTCCTTTGCTGACATACCTAACGTATTCCCAAATTGGGAAAACGAAGTGACAATGTGAAACAATATTAATTAAAATAGTTCACGATTGGACGCACTTTCTCCTCCACGGCTGCTGGCTGCTGGCTGCATGGAATATTAAAACAATACGATATTACTTAGCTCTACACCGCCCCAGGGAGCTTTGCCTGCCTTGCCAGCCTGACCCACATGTACCGGATTACGTAATGTTTTTATATGGAAATCATTTACTTCATAAGTCTAAGTTTTATTTAACGCTTTAAATAATAGAAATATAACTAGATTGCCAAAGGTTCTTTATAAATGTCTTTTAATTTAATCATCGCAACGTCGCTTAAATTTTACTTGTATGTAGCCTTTATCTCAGAAGTGAAGTAGTCACAGTCATCTCAACAAGTTCATCTAGGACAAGCCGAGCCGCAGCAATAATCTATAACCGCTATTCTATTTATAAAATTAAAATTTAGGCGTTATAATTTAAAGCAATGTTTCGCGGTTTCATCCCGGTTTATCCCAGAAATTAATTAACAAACTACCTGAAACAAATAACCACTTTTGTCAATAAAAGGACTTATTTCTAATAAAAAGAGGTTCAAATCCGTCTTTAAGTTTACTATATTAACTACAGAATATATTGTAACAATGGAACCAAAAGTGAGTAAAGTAAAGATGAGACGATAAAATTGAGGCGACCATTTTATACCTATATGCCATAAGGCAACCGAGAGTCTTGAAGTAGCACCTAAAGCGTTACGCGTTCGCTATACCATTGCGACAATCGCTCCATTAGATGAGCTATCTGCTCATCTACTTTTCCGATGTAACTTTAAGGCCTTAAGGCCAACAGCTTAGGTCCTTTCGAAAAAAAAAGAGTCTTAGGAGGTACCTACCTCTTAAGTCTTAACTATTTTTAGGAGTGTAGTGCACTAGGCCAGAGTCATCTCGTCTTGAAAACAGAGAGTAGTACATCACGTATTGTAGAAGTAGTATTTATTAGAAGAAAGATGCGGATAATTTCAAAACACGCGTTACCACACGATGGTGGTTGCAAGACGTGCTCGATGCACGTTTTCATTGCGAAATACATTTTCATGAGCACGACGCGTCGGCAGCGAGCACCGTCACGACTGCTGATGTGGTTCACTGGGAAACAAGGAATAAAGGGCTTAGCTATGAGAAAGAATATTTTTATTTATTGTATAGTATAGGAGCCGTATAAATAAATAGTGTAAGAGGGTGTCCATTATTTGAGACATAAACTCACGGCCGTAATCATCTTCGCTTTCCATATAATGTCGTCTTCTCGGTCTATTGACAGTATCTTGAAGGTATTGAAATCGTATTATATTATAGGCTTTATGTATTACTGTCTTCATTCTAGAACATACTCTTCTTTTGATAGTATCTTACAGTGCTGCCCGCTGCATGACTGTTGTAGGTACGACTTTTTTCAATCTAAATAGATTCTTTAATTGCCATAGTTATTTTCAGTCTTGTGAAATAGACATTATGAAATACACATATCGCAATATCGAGCTGGACAGAACAAAAAAAATATGATAAAATTCCGTTTCATATAGTTTTTCCTGACTACAAACAAAAGTAAAGTACTTGAATTTTCTTGGTCTATTCCTTGTACGAACAGTTATTAAATATGATAATCACTAACCTTTTTCATTTTTTTTCCTGGATAGATGAACGGGCAGACCAGCCACGTAATGGTTATTGGTCAGCGTCACCCATGAAAAATAAAACCTGCAGCTAGGTCAGGCGACTAGTATCACACATATAATGTGCATAATACACTTCATGCGATAATAAGCGGGATGGTGGCATCCAGGGTTGCCAGGTTGGCCGGACATTTGGGTAGAAAAACCGGACACCCAACATTATTGAGCATTTTGTCCGAGTTTAATACTGAAGTTACTGAGTATTGTATGTAAAATCAAGCCTTTTTTGATTAGCCTTAGATTGATTTCGCTTGTTTGTGATGTAAAAAGCCTAGCAAAAGCCGGACAAGCCGGACACCGTTTATTTGGCCGGACACGCAATCAAAAAGCCTACCTATGTCCGGCTTTATCCGGACGCCTAACAGCCCTAGCGGCACCCATAGAGAGACGCACGTCGAGGCACAAGAGCTCTTAACGATAATATAATACGAAGGTAGATGTTTGATACACTCACCCTCGTGATATTATCATAGACAGAGCGTATCTAACACTGGACACACGCCAATACACCCGAGTCCCTGCCACTCACATATAACTTGGCTTGGCCACGCATCATCCCTTTTAGTTGGCGGTCGACCAACCCTATACTAGGATATTTATCCTAGCTTAGATTTTATCACGTACATCCATCACATCGATACGTGATAAATGGTGTGTGATACAAAACGAGTGATGGCTCATCACGTGCCACATTACACAATGATGCAATTAGCATAGTTCTCAGCATTTAGGTAATTAGTAATTACAGGTATGCGCTGCACCAGTCGCTATTAACGCGGATTAAAGTAACGGCAAATATCATTAAGCGAATTTGCAATACGGCAGGCTTTTCATAATTATATAAATCAGTATTAAAATATACTGATCTCAGGTTGCTATATTAATCTTTATTGATATATAAGTATCTGTATCTTAAATAAAAACTAGCTTTTGTAATACTTCTGAAAATGACTTTCCGAGACCAAAGATGTTTCTTCTCGGTGCCAGTAATCACACTGCTTGTTTTGGCCTTACAGAAACAAAGTAATTATTATATAAAATGGAATATAGGTTTTGTACATTTATTTTAGGATATTTAAAAGATAAATAATCAGCGGTGAACAGATAAAGCCTGAAGATGATGATATCAGTTAGTGAAAGAGCAACAAACAATCACATAAATAACATAACCTTGGCTTGTTTTACTCTATCTTTTATTAAAGTATCTTGCGTCTTTTTCATTTGAATTAATATAATTATTATTGTTGTATGATCTCTTGGGTTGCCTTTTGACTTCTAGAAAACCCAATTAGTTTATAATTTGTATAATTAAAGATTGTTTGTGAGAGAGTTTTGTTATTTATTTATGTACACTCAAAGTAGGAACCCCCTAGATCCTAAAAAATCCTAAAATCCTTAATCCTGAAGGTTTATAATTATCGCCGTTTATTCCATGACTTGGGCCTCTGTCAATGAACGCCTAAAACTTTAAATTAGATTTAAAATATACAGATCTCAGGTTGCTATATTAATTTTTGTTGATATAAAGTTGTTTTTAAATTTCACTGTATCTTAAATAAAAAATGGCTTGTAAGTTGTAACACTTCTGAAAATAACCTTCTGAGACCAAAGATGTTTCGTCTCGGTGCCAGTAATCACATTGCTTGTTTTGGCCTTTCAGAAACACAGCAAAGCTGTTTCATGTGAGAAACAAGCAGGATGATGGTTGCCCAGCAACAATATCCTAATATTATTATGCTATAATAATTATACTAGGTCATAAGCCTGATTATATTTTATGTGCTTAGTTGCAAGACACTAAAATTAACCTGTTCATTTTCTTTAGTATGTTATATTATAGGGTAAATATATTCATTTTAATTGATATGCATGTAATAAGTGTTATATTTTGTTTGCAAAGTAAGTACCTAG
Source organism: Lycaena phlaeas (assembly GCA_905333005.2). Lineage (NCBI taxonomy): Eukaryota > Metazoa > Arthropoda > Insecta > Lepidoptera > Lycaenidae > Lycaena > Lycaena phlaeas. The sequence continues at coordinate 14,550,730 of HG995167.1, read as the reverse complement.
GTATAATACTGCATCTCAGGTCTTCTCACGGCACTGTTTTAAATAATTTTTATCTGTAGTAAGAGCACATATTACACATTTACAATATACATATTTTAGAAACACGTAACGTTAGTTTTAGAAATAAATGTTTGTAAGAGCCTTAAAATTATTATATTCTTTTATTTTCGTATAAATTAAATTACTCCCCAACATCATGTTATTATAAGCAAAATTTGAAAAATGAAATTATTATTTTTAATTAGTTTCTGTTGCGTGCCCTTCAATTATTATAATAAAAATAGTGATTAATGACTGATGTGATAAGAGAGATTATGTTATCGGCATTGTATAGAGGCGAATACGGAGTTAGCTCGACTCCGAGTGTGTTACGCCAGTCCGCGTTTAGTCGTCGATCGAGTCGGGCGTGTACTCGCTCCGTCGGTTGAAACAATCGTCGAACTTTAAACCAGGACTTGTGTACAACCGTATATTGAATAATACAATAGTGCTAAAAACAACACATCCAAACTAGGAAGTGGTTAATAGAAATCGCTTGTTGAATATCGTTAATAACAGGAAGACCTGATGCAAATCGAACGAAACCTAGGCAATTAGTGATTGTGGATTCTAGAATGAAGTGATTCGTGCAATTATAACAATGTTAGCTGTGAAGAACTTTTTTATGCCGGAGAAAAGGGTGGACTCGCCAAGGTTCTCTAGGATGCCGGAGGCCTTGATGCGGTCCATCCGGAGGAGGTCCTTGCGGGTCAAGAGGACCAAATCTCTGGTCCTTGTGAACGAGAAACGCAAGTCCGGTGAGTGGTAGTGTATGCGGTTCTTTTTGGTTACCTGTCGTGAAGGGAAAGATTCTTATTAGATCAACTTCCGCCGTTTGTTTGTTGAGTACGTGAGGAGTGTTGTAGAAATTTTTGTACCGCACGGAACCTATTACTAAGGTTCTGCCGCTCGTCGGTCTGTCCTTCCTTCCGGTGGCCGGTTGAAATTAATTTGATGTTAAAAAAAATATAAATCCTTTAGTATTTTTTTTTTGACTTAATCTATTGGTTTTGTTTCTCTTTTATATTAATTGTAGTTGATACAAGTTTGAACCTTGGTATCAAAGGTAATTGTAGTTTATGTAAAATAAGGACTAATTATATAAACCGAGTAAGATTGAGATAAGCATATACTCACGATACCTGACTTAATAAAAAATACTTTTTATTATTATATTGAGATAAACAATGTCAATTAAATTCACGACATATTAGTGTTCCTTTATCAAATCTATCTTCTCTGTCTCCAATTTATCATATATCTGCTTATTATGCTTTTGCGTTATAAAACTTACACCACAGATCCCTAATGGGATCTTCTTTTGATGTTTCGACGTCATCCATTGCATTTCCTTCTCCATTCCTCGTCTAATCCAAAGTCGATCCTTCACTTTCCTAGTCGATGTTTGCTGGTGCTGGTATTGATGGATGGGATATTATAATCAATTCCTTAAAAGACGTGAAACTTAGAGCAAGACGACATAAATTAAAAACAAATGTGCTCATGTCGTTTGTGGTCATGTCACGTAGGTACGTTTCTTGTAATGGCTTGCACATGTTTCTCGTTTATAACACTAATGCGCTGCTATTCTCACTCCATATTTGCAATAAGGTTACTAAAGGATACAATTCTATGAGTTATGACTTACCGCAAGTACTAGCAGATTATCTCCGATTCCAGCCTAGACTTCTTCCTTGGTTCGTGTACCTTAGTTTAGACGGTCTTAATATTTCTTCTGTGTCTTGTACTTTCTTTGCAATGGTTTGCATATGTTTCTGTCTCCGCTGGTGTGGAGGGTATTGAAAACACTAGAATGTAGAGTCCAGAATGATACATTGCTATTATTTTTCATATTGCATTGAGGATACTAAAGTATATAGGATTATATCAGATACGATAAACTAAAAGCCTGGTTTTGCCAGTTTTACTCTATTCGTGAGGCTAATTAAATGTAAAAATATGATAAGGTACTATGACTACATTGGGAGCCTAGTAACGAGCGTAATAAATAAACGACATTTAATTTTGTATTTTTTAATTACACCCAATATTTATTAGTTTATAAGTTCGATTTTTTTATGTTAAAATCGTCGACGTGCTTTCTTCTTACATTAGAACATCTCACACCTCCAGTCTGTAAAGGATCCATAAAATAGAGAGTGCTGTTTTCGAATAAACTGTAAATCATCTTGTTTAACCTGAGGCAAAAATGGTAGGCCTCAGTGAAGTTAGAATCTACCCTGACCTAGCCGAATCGTGAATAGTAGTTGGAGTACTCCACATAATTTCACCTAGATAATCGTGAGCTAGACGACATAGATGTCATATGCAAATTGACGTATACCGTAGTTATATGACCGTAAATTTTCTTCACTATCGTCGTTGTCAGTCTTTTTCGTCCACTGCTGAACATAGGCCTCCTTCAATGAACGACAAGATGGCTGATATCTTGCCACTCGTATCTATCACGGGCCGGCCACACTAAAGTAATAGAAATCTAAAAACTCATAAACTTTGTAAAGTTGGGCCTCCATAGCAACCTGCAGGTAATTAAATTGACTAGAGCGCGATAACTTTGGGTAATTATAAATAATTAATACGCTTTTATTGTTGTCAAGGTGATAAAGTTCAAATAATTGTTTTAATAATTTTAATAAATATGCGCTAGAGTTTACATTATTGTCTATGCACCTGCCTAACGCTTGCTAATTTTTAAAGGCAAATACACACTTTGTTATATATTTTCCTTGTATTTTTACTATTTACTTCAATACAGTAGTGTGATAAGCTGATGAAAATAACGGGAATAGTAAATAAGAATAATATTTGAAAGTAAAATGAAAGTAACGTGTATTTCATATGAAATAATATAATTGCATATTGGTTGCAATTAAAATTTCAAAAAAAGCATGTATATGGTCGAATTGAACAACGCCTGCTTCTTTGAAGTCGTTTAATAAGACAAAATACGACAATCCAAAAGATCCTTTAATAATAATTTTTTACTGTTATCATAGTTTAATTTTATATTTTCTTATACTACTTATTTATGTTTAAACATCATCATCATCCTTTATTTGACTACAGCTTATAGACTAGATAGGTACTAGAAGTGTCAGCACAGCCTTATTCCTACACCTGGACGGCGCGTGCCAACCTCAAATGCCACAATTTACGTTACATCTAACCAACGTAACTTGGAACTACATTTCCAGAGTAGCACATAGAGTTGAGGTCTCATTGTACTTGGTGAATTACAAAGTTTTTACTCCCTACATCCGTTGTGCTAATAGGGTTGTTTATTAACCTTTAATATCGGAAATAAAAAACGATTAGCAATTAATCGATTTAATCGTTTATACTTATAATTCGATACAAAATATTCGGCACATCCTGTGATTATTGAACAATTATTTTGCATGCAGGTCTTGCATATATTAAAATTATTTCCGTTGTGTTTAATTACTTTTGCTCAATTGCTTTGCTAGTGAGACCAATGATTAAAGAATCATCTTGTCATTTTCCACTGAAATGTATTGAAAAGCATTAAATACTTTTAGGTATTCTTCCGTTACATAAAATGGAACCGTGGCCCGTACTTTGCACGAGTTAGATGCGAGAATCATTTTATAGTTAGATGGAGTTTGACATTAAAAATAATCTACATCCAGCAGCGTGCTGTAATTATTATAAAGACAATGATGATGATGATGATGATGATGACGACGACGATGATGATAACGTATGTACTCGTGAGCTATCGTAAATCTATATAAGAACAACAATCGTCTTTATCGAGGCGCCCGCGCAGTCACTGACACCGTTCCGTTTTTACATCTTTACAGCTTGCTCGTAAATCGTTCGGAGCCAAACATTTGGACGTAATGAGGTGTAAGTGAATTCTTACGTGCTTCCTGAACTGACTACATTTTACGGCAACAATGACAACGATAGACGAAAACCGGTACACGCAACTGTTAATTGAGAAATTATGCAAAAACAATTTATATCGCGCACGCTATGTACCTACTACTTGGTTAAAATGTTATAATACTTTGAGTGTAAATTTTGTAAATGGAATTAAACTAGCTTCTCATGTAATTTTTCTCTGTCAATCAAATGATCTTAAGGCCAGGTTTTGGAAGACTACAGGTAGAGAGCTTTTACCTGTGGTAGGGTACTGCTTCGCGCGCAGCAAGTAAAATAATCGCATTGAAAAATAATCCGTAATATTTCATACATATTATTTTAATCAAATTTTGTATAACTCTTTTCATAATAATGTCTTAATTTCTTTGCAATTTTTATTGATTTTAAAATATTTGCATGGACATATTAATTTGTAAGCTTAGTGAATGCTTGAAATTGTATCCTCGCCTTTTCCTGCTCATAATCTATTATTGTATAGCGCAACAACGTTGTGTTCTCTACTTTATCCAGTATCCTTGTTTAATATAACAGCACCGTTTTGTAACAGTTTAGATGAGACTCGTAAAGACGGAGAAATGTATCCGGAAATACCAGCAGACCAAGGAGTACCCTGTTTATATAATACACTAGCTGCCTGCGTCTTTGTCTGCATGAAACAATAATGCCGTGTTAAACGAATAAATTAAGTTATAACTAAATGAAAGTTGGTGAGCTAAATGTCTTTTGATCGGGTTCGTACTGTAGCTTATGATATTTTGTTTAACTTTATATCGAGAACTTTCATAACCATAAGCTGTCTTATACATGTAGAATTGATTCTTACTAGCTTCTCTGTATTACGAATGATTTTGGTGTTTCTAGGATAGGTAAAAATATTATTATTCTATGTATCATTAAAGGTATCAAACTGCAACTAAAGGTTGACAAGTCGCACCGGATCAGGCACAAAAAACAAACCATTGGTGGGCTAGTTATGGTTCATGGACGAATATCAGCTAACAATAAGCCGCAAATTTTTTAATTTACGTGTCTTGTAAAAGTAATCGCTGAAATTGAAGCTTTACCAACCAGAGAAATTCTTTCAACCTTCAAATATTTGAGCAAATAAAATAAACATCATATAATATAGTACCTACATGGAAACGCGATTGTAGTGACTACGTTTGGAAATCAAGATAAGCTTTACAATAACAGTGGAACATAGAGCGCTCTTACGTTATCTGTTCTCTTAACCTAAAAATACAAATATATTTTAGATTTAGATTAAGTTTCAAGTTTTGTCACTTAAACCAGATTACAGTTAGGGTCTCCCTTCCTAAGTCCGTGTGACGAAGAAGGGGATGACGACGTCCAGTAAAATCTTCTTCATTTTGGCGCACTCCCTTCCCAGATCTCGCAAATTTAAGAGGGTCGCGCTAGTTACGGTTAAGTTATAGAATGATAATAAGACCGGCCGGACAGTGGCTATTTTACTGCCTTAACACGAAGAGGTAGCGGGTAAAAACCTCGATATGAAGGTACAGTCAATTTGTATAAAAAATACAGATACAAACCCCGATGTTCCTATATCTAGAACCCGATCTCTATCTAGAGAGATATTATACGCCCGAGTACTTAAACGCAACTCAATTTTGGGAGCTGCATATATTTTGATGACATATGGAATTAAGGCGTGCTTAGTAGTTTGATAAGCCCTCAAATATCTATTACTCCTCTACTAAGGGACATAGCATTACAATAGCAATAGTATGTCTCCGCTATTATAATATATCATCATCATCCTTTACCCGTCTCCTGTTGAACATAGGCCTCCGTCAATAAACGCCAAGACAACCGATTTCTCTTCACTCGCATTCGATATTATGTTGCCACAAAATGAGATATATCTCCAATTAATTTAAATCTTTATTCTTGCACAGTGTGATATTAAAACATTGCAAAGGAAGTCCATCTGGCGGCATGCCCGTTGGATACAACTGATAGCTTTTTGGAAAAATTCCAACCAGATCTATATGTACGATAAAAGATGTAATTTTTATGCTTTCACGTTTCAAAAATGGAGCAAAATTTTATATCAAGAGAATAATTCGTATTCGTAAATTGATCGTGAATTATATACTTTTGTACAATAAATTTTCCACTGAATAAAAACATAATATTCAATGTATGGATAATATTAATTCTAAGGATTTATGCCACGTCATATTATTCGCGTGTCGTAATATAAATAATTCATATTTTATCGTGATGTTGAAGTGATTTTCATGAGTATTTTCAAGTGCGTCACTCGGTAGCTGAAGCTTATTTGTAAATGAATAATTGGAAATGTGCTTCGTGCTTGTTATTTTAGAGGTTTTTATGAAAACCTATTTCTATCGGGATGTAACCCATATATCACAAAATATAACAATTGTGAAACCATGATTATATTAATTCTTCTTAAATATTTTTAGCGTGCTTACCGCGTTTAAAATTTTGTAATTGAGGTCCCGATATTTGAGTCGCCATGATCATGGGAAGACTGACTAATGCCTTCAAGTTAATATCACTTTTATTGTAGTAATAAAGCTTATTTGTAGTAATACTACAACTAAGCTGTCATAATTATTTACTTTGTGTAGGAGTCTACATTATTATCTTAGTAGGCAAGAGTTGTCCTTCCTAAGCGTAAACAAGTTTTAAAAAACATGTAAATTCAATTCTAGTCTCAATCGTAGATGTAAACAGAGGTTAGTAGGGCATCTGCGACATGAATAATTCAACGAGTCTACAACATGACAATTATGTATGAAATAGGACGTTAGGAGCAGACTGAATAGCGAAGGAGATGACCTAATCAGGCGAATTCAATCCAAGTAATTGGAGTGCGGCCAATTGAACCGCGCAGAATGGCGTCTCTATTCGAGATTTTTATAGTAGCATACCTGATTTTGTGAGAACTGATGTTGGTTTCACTCATAGTAAGAGAATTACTTTAATGCTTTTTATCGATTCTTTCTCTGGGGCAGTTGCCTCGCCACGACACCTATTCCTTGGTTGACTATAACCACGGTAAAACCTGAAATTTCGGAAATGTAAAGAATAATAAAGATGTAAATGCTGATGATGATGACGATGAAAGAACTGAATTAAATCTTACGTAAAAATAAATATAAAAAGAACAGTGTGCCACGGAACATAAAATGTTAAGAACTTTTTTAGCTGATGCGCTTGGTACCTACATATGATTATCCGAAAGTGCATCGGTAAGGTCGAGTGAAAGCACGGTAAAGTAGCAAAGACTGCGACAAAGGAATAAGGATGAGTTAAAGAAAAGCAGTATTCAGGAGATTGGATGGAGCACCAGCTACTGGATAGGCGCGGCAGCAGAAGAAAGCCGGATTATGATGATGATGTCTGTATTTTGATAATAAATACGAAAGTTTTAAATATAACGGGCATGCTGTTCTACTGGACTTATCATAATAAATTATACACATCTAATTTTTATGGGGGATCTACTCCTACATTGAAAATAATGGGATTTGTTTCTCCTGTCTCGTAATAAATTCATACAACGTCGGTACCCAGCTCGGACCGCTCGTTGAGCTAACACTTTGAGGGCGTCTCTTAATACATCAAAGGTTCCATTTACGTTGGTTCTCATTGAAAGTTCTATAGAACGATAACTTGTGCCCGCCATTTTATCCGTAAATAAAAAACCTCATATTTGCGTATTGAAAAATCAAATTAGACTGGCAGTGTCAAGAGATTAAGAGGCTTTATTATATCATCATCATCATCATCATCATCACCATCATCATCATCCTCATCAGCCTTTATCCGTCCACTGCTGAACATAGGCCTCCCTCAATGAACCCCATAATTATTATATAAGTCAGCAAAAAAAGCAGGGACCGTTGATTTTTTTCATGATAATAGACAAGTAGAGGGACCTTTGCAGGGATGCGCTGTGCTGCTCCCGGCTACATGGTTACCACCATCTTGCCTATTTCTCCTTTGTATCGGAAAGAAGGGAGACAAGCAGTGTAATTACTTGTGACTTCACATCTTATGTCTCAGGACTAGCAACACTTTAATGAGTTGCCTGGGCTACTTAAACTAGCCAATAGTGGTCCAGGTTTGCCTATCCAACTAAGTAAAAAAGTACAGTAGCAACCCATATATGTCTCACAGCTGGGCATGGGTCTCCTCCTCGAAATCAGGTGAGGAGGGTGTCGGGCCATAGTTCACCGAGGCGCTGGCCCAATGCGGCTTGGTGAACTTCACACACCTTCAAAGACTTTCAATCTCATCGGGTTTCCTCACGATGTTTTCCTTCAACGATGAGCGGGCGATGCCCTCATATTTGAGGTGTACTTAGAAATTTAGAAAAGCCCATTTCAAGGCACTACAGGGGGGGAGTCAGGATCGAACCCGGACCCTCTCGCTCAAGAGCCCGAGCCCCTTTAACCCACTGGACCATCACTCACATACTAACATAAAAAATAGTTCTTACAATAAATACCAAAAATTGCAGACCTTGCTAAAGAAATAGTTGAACATTAAAAAAAGATAAACCTCTATAAAGATCTAAATACTCGCTAGTTCCTCTATCTTGGGCCTTTCCAGAACCATCCCGAGTGAAATTTATTGGGGCCAGAAAGAAGAGCTTATGTTATTGAAAAGGTTTCATAGGATATATTGCGGTTCCGTGTCCCGTGGCCCTCCCGGGAGCCGTCCAGGGATCAATTGGGAGCGACGGGCTATTTGTAATGGGGGTTCAATTCGATTTTCCGACGTCGTATCTGCTACTCTCATATTTAAGTTTTGGGTTAAGCTATAATAAATTCATGTAAGTGTTATTTACGATTTAAGTTGATATTTTGCTTTTAATTCAAAGTTATTTATCAATATGGGACGGACTTCTTGTGAGTTGGTTATAGTAATAATCGTTTCTGATAGTAAAGGGGGACGCGTTGGTTGATTAAGGTTGGTACAGAAAAAGCGTATGGAAAGTCGCAATTTTAATCTGCGTTAGTGACTTTTAGGGTGTGTTGAAACAATTGTTTATGTTAGTAGTGTATGACAAGTAGACGTCATAAATGATAAGACGAAGTAGTTGCCTACTAGTAGATCATTATTTTTTAAATCTTCGTACTTTTACATTATAAAATAATTTTCAATTTATCACATATTTACTGTCGTATACATGCGCACATGTTACGTAATTGACGTCATTATAAATTTATTATTGCCGCGTCCGTAAATAAATTGAAAGCCTCACAGTATGAAAGTATATATCTCTTCTTTTAATATTTTTAATGAGTACTTACTCATACTTAAGCATGAGATAGAAAATGTTATATTATTATATTAAGTTATATAACGCGACTCGTTAAAATATAATATTAATAGTCTATATCTAATGTAGATTAATTACACTGCTGTATTAATTATTATTAGGGTCTGTTTCACAATGTCCTAATAAAGTTCCAATTAAGCTATTTGCAACATATTTACCACATAACTACAACGTTTTTGTTTCACAATTGACAAATAGCAATATTTGGCTAATAAAGTTCCCTGTAAACTATAGGTCGGATCAACTGGCCATTAGCAAATTCATCTGTCAGATAAATTAGTTGACAGATATATACGCGGTTGACAGCTTCACGACATTTGACAATTTGACGTTCCGGTAACAGTAATATACAAAATAATTTAAATTGTGTTTTGATCGTTTAATAATTAAGGGATAACATTATATACAAGGTCTATGTAAATAAAAGGTATAAAGATGGTATGATACATACATTAAAATTATAAAAACATATTTTCATGTATATTTACAACATGGAATGTTTTTCTAAAACATATTTATCGTAAAATGGAACTATGAAATGCGAGGTTGCCAAGCCTAGTAACCAGTAAGTGCCAAATCTGGATCTGCCAAATAAATTTATAGGGAAGATGATGGTGAAACCCAATCAAGAATAACTAGAAGATTCATCTGTCAATTAATTTATGTGTCATATAGCTATAGGGTACTTTACTGGTACTTTGTGAAACAGACCCTTAGTTTTAAGGTACTCTGGTTAATACTGCTTATGTTAAAGAACTATGACGATTTAATATGATTTCGACGTTCGTAGGTAGGTTAGGTTCGGTTAATAAATTAAAAGCAATCTGCGACGTAATACCTAAAGGGGTTGTATTCTTATGAACAGAACACCGAGCATCTTAAAGTTGCCAATTTCTTATCCACCTAATTAATTGTATATTTAATTTAATTTGAGACTTTAAATATCATAACTTTGTTTATAGGAAAAGTATTTCTAATAAGTTTATAACATGATTTGACATTGTACCATAGCAACGTATGGTTGCTGGGCAAATAAGGTTTTGAGGTCACTTATAAGAAGGTGTGCTAGTCAATGAGATGTTATCTCTTATTGATATTGATGATGTGTAAATATGATACCGTGCAAAAATAATAATATATTTTATCTTTGTATCGTGAATCGTGATTGCATTAGCTATAAAAAGGTTTGACTAAGAATGGTAGTCACGTGTAATGGAGTGACTGTCGTATGTTTGCACATATGCTTCAAACCACGTGATGTGTTTTCGCGCAAGAAATAAATGTTCGTGTTCTTATGGCGCGGTTTTTTTACGCGTAATATTTACTCACACTAACAAAAGATGTAATATTTTAAATTGGACTAAACCGGTGTATTGTTTCGCTAGTTCAGAATACATAACTGATATGCCGCCGATGCGATAGAAGAAGAATCGATATAAGAACTTAAGCCTCTACAAAAAAATCTATGTATATTTGGGAATGTTGAAAAAAAAAATCTTTAAATAGAGTATTTAGGTTTATAGTTTATTCTCAAATTTCATTAAAAAATATAATGTTAAGAGACGACTTGTTATAAATATTTTTCAGTTTTTATTTTTCATTTCGATAAACATATTTTATTTATTGGGTTTGTAAAGAATGATAAATGACAATTATTTTTCACTTTTTAAGGGTTTTTCCTTAAACTATTTAAGTATTTTTTGCTTGTTTTTTAACTTTTAATTTAATGTATAATATACTTGGTAGGCTTGGTACAACTTACGTTTAAAACAGGCAAATTTTATTTTTGGCATGATATGAGGTAAAAGATAAATGGTATTTTTAGATCACATACTAATGGCAAAAGCTTTTGATTTCTTCACAATAAATGATCAACACTACGTATATGTTAAACTCTGTATATAGACGTGATTCAATGAACACCCGCGTTCGAGTTTGGGCTTTCTGCCAGAAAATGATTTACATGCATTTTTGTTGATTGACCCATATTAGGGATTAGTACCTGGTTGACCGAGCATTTGCTCGGTACCCTAAGTGATAGAATACGATAAAATTTTTCTTCCAAAAAAAATGATCTTCGATGCCTCAAAACACGGATAAAAAAAGTTTTCTAAAAATGTATCCTAGCTAGATCGATTTATCGCCGTTTTTAACACATGCATACAAAATTTCATGAAAATCGTTGGAGCCGTTTCCGAGATCCCGATTCTATATATATATATATATATATATATATATATATATATATATATATATATATATATATATATATATATATATATATATATATATATATATATATATATATATATATACAAGAATTGCTCGTTTAAAGGTATAAGATTCATTAAATTTCCCCGCAAATTAACTCAATGTAAATTCCTGATAAGTGACTATAACGGCTATATTAGCTGTTCACGAAATGTATATTAATTCTAACGTCACTGTCCGATTACATTAATTCTGCAATTAATTACGTGTTCACTGATATAATTAATGTTCCAAATTAACTTACAGTAGTAAAGGTAACTGAATATTTACGCTCTATAGACAAAAAAGCATATTTATTAAGATTCTATACAAAAAAAAAACAGCACTTTTTTAGCAAACTGCCGACCTAACCTTATAAATAAGAGCCTTGAATTACTTTAACAATTCCATGGTGATGTAATCATTATTTCAGTATCGATTTTCATCTTAATCGATTTGAAAACAATGACCTGAATATCGATATCACGAAACCACGTATCTGATTAACAGTCATTCAAATAGTTTTTGTCTTAAATCACCGTTAGACGTAATAGATGTAATAAAAACTTTTGAGGTTTCCTAAGCTACGTAGCATAGAGCAGGCTTTAATATACGAGTATGTATGTAGTATGTACATATTCCAAGTACTTTGTTAAAGTTTCTCTTAGCTTCCGTTGTCATACTCTATGAAAATTACACGAAGGCTCCTAAGTAAGCTTTCCTTTCTATCGAGTGAATATTTAGTGTGTTGGAAGGTAAGTCGTTGATGTTATAATTTCTTGTTATGAAAGGAACAAAAAATGTATAAATGGAACGTAAAATTTGGAATGAATTGAAAAATGGAACGTTACGCCATTGCACGGAGATTGTCTTCCCACCAGGTTAATGGTCAACTAACACTTCGTCTACCTTGACGTGGCCAACAATCTTATTGGCCGATCCGCTGAGTGTCGGATGCGAGTAGCAAAAAATCGGCAGTCTTGGCGTTCATTATAGCGATATTATTTTCAGATGACCTCACCGCTACGTATTTGATGACACTGATTCCGGATTTAGTCGCTCGATGCAATGACACTGCAAGTCTTAAAATAGTCGCTCAGTTAAATTTATGAAGTTCGCCGATATATAGGATATATCAATTTTAGTGCCATATACTCGTATTTCACTAGAAGCACTCATACATCAATCTTTCAGCCCTCCTAGATAAGTGGTTCAAACACTAAATGATTAGAATAGAATACTTATTGTATAGGAATCACACTAGCTTACGTCTCAAGGAATGTTATAATAATAAAAATCTTCGATTTAAACGAAGTAGAGGCTTTTTTAGTCGTTTTTACAATCAAAACCATATACTTTGTGCCTAAATGAGCGTTCTTCAAAAAAATACTAAGGCAACTGGGGGCCTAGCCAAAATGCCTTACATTCGAAGTTCGAAAATGATAAAATGTATAGGATTGACATAAGGCCGCGCGTAATCACGTGGTCCATCCCATATTTATCATTTCGAACTTCGCTAACGCTTTCTTAATGGCATTTTGGCTAGGCCGCCTGAATATATTCGGAGCGTTTGCCACTTGTCTAGGGAGGCAGCTCTACTTAAAAGCGTTTTGCAATACTGGCTATACTTATATGAAAATATATTAGTTTCTACATTGGCTGTAAAAAGGAAATATGTACATAAGGAAAATTCTTTAAATGTTCTTGTCGACTTTAAAAAGCATCGTTTCCTATAACGTATCTTAGTATCAGTAGTGCTGGTTAATGATGTAATACCCAAAAGCCTGCAGCGTACAAAGTGAGACCTTTTTATATAACATCTAGTGTTTACGTAAAATCAAGGCAACGTATATATCTCAGTACCTCGACAGTATGCTAATAAACTTTCCCTTTTAACTGACTGCCGTAAAAGCAAACGAGGTTATGAATGTCACAGATCTAGACTAGTCCAAACACAAGATAATTTATGTACCTTGATGTAAGCTTCGTGGAATACGTGTACGTAACTTAATAGTTTGTGATTCAAATCAAAACACTATTAGCCTGGATGTAGAGTAAATATATTTTTAATTGACTCTAGGGAAGAGGTTGGCCGTAATGAAAGCTTCTTACATAGCCATCATCAAAGCAGCGGTTCTCAGGCCTTTATAGTAGGCTAGTTGTTGCCCGCAGCTTCGCCTGCGTTAACTAAGATCGGGGTTACAACGGGATCTAAGTACGCGAAATAACATTTTTACACCTTGTGTCCGAAAAACCAAAATATCTTACGGAACCCTATTTTTATCAGAATAAAATTTAGCCTATGTTACTCGTGGATAATGTAGCTTCCGAATGGTGAAAGAATTTTTGAAATCGGTCCAGTACTTTTTGAGCATATTCAATACAAACATACAAACATACAAAAATAGGTACAAATCTTTCCTCTTTATAATAGTATAGATATTATTATTTATATGGTCTTAAGAAATATTATAAATAATAAGCAAAAATAAATTTTCTATTGAAAAGCCTGTTTCACAATCTCCAGATAAGTGCCGAATAGGCTATCGGCAACATATTTGACAGATAGAGTATGGACCTTAGATCATGTATGGAGTATCTATCTGGAGATTGTGAAACAGGCCCTAAAAAGAAGAAAATTGATAAAGGTAAGTATAAAATATACGACAGAAACTTATAACGGTAATCATTGATGGTAGCTGCTAGATAATATTGCCGTATGCCCATTTTTTTATTCCACCAAGCGTTATGGTAGTCGAACTGGCACACGGTCTTAATAAAAAGTACAGGGTCTTTAAATAAAAAAAAATTGGAACGCTATGGACAATAGAACAACGCCACGCGTTCCAATTTTGAACTTAAAATCAAAGACTGGCTGGAAAATGGCGCGGCTTTTAAAATAGAGCAAAAAGCCAATTGCAAGCCACTAGGGCCAGAGGTTGTGAATTGTGACGTCTGACCTACTTCGGTGACGTTTTTTTCAAGGAAATTTCGTTTGCTGAGCGTTTCCAACTAAATGGAACGGAAAGAAAATCTGAGCGACGACGATGCAATGTCATGTCCTGGTTAGTATATAAGAATTTATATGGCAAAAGCTTTTAACGGTGCCATTGCAAAGCGCTTAGAAGAGATAAATGTTGCTTGTCGATACAATTAAACTTTTTTTTTCATTAGATAATTAAAAAAGATAAGTAGTAAGGGTACAGTAGAAAAAAAGACAACCGACAAAGTTGGAAAATTTGACTGACATTAATTCAAGTTTTTAAGAAGCCAAATTAACACGAAATATCCTTTCGATTGTCTCCGCTTATTTGTCATAGTATAGCTGAGACTTTCTTGTGTGACTATCAAGTTCCAAATTCCAAATTTGTCCCTAACAATGGTGTTTTTAAATTGAAGGATTGAACGTTATTTTAGCATAGCATTTAAATATCCTGTGCGTTTCCATAATAGTCCAGGAGGAATCGGCGCATGAGTACCGAAAACTATTCCACCTCAATTTTTTTATGCGATCCTCTTCAAATTGCCCTCCTAATGATATAAATGCATGTTGCCATGGCGCAACCCGGTGCCATATTGTTTAAACCGAAATTGTTTAAACAATTGCAAGGAATTATTATTTTTCAACCGGACAAATTTTTTTTATATTCTTTATTGAAATACCAATAAAAAAGGTCCTATGACTTTTAACGAAAAAGTTAATATTTTTAAAGATATGAATTTTTAAAGGTTCGAAAAATCTCAAATTTGGGTACTTTCGACCCACGAAAAATATATTAAAAAAAAACATAATGTCTAAGTAATATTTTTTTTTAAATTCTCTATACAATTGTTAATAATATTGTTAAAAGAGATTTTAAAAAATTTCATTGTTTATATCTTTTTTTTAATTGTTAATTCCGCGCGCTCACAAGTATGCTCACTTACTTTTAAGTATCGCTGTCTCTCTCTGACTCATGCGTTGCGTCGGCCTCTCTGTGTCTTGAATCATTATTGATCAATTATCTTAAAAACTATCAACTTTATCAAGATTGTTAAAGAGAGCAATATTCTTCACCGGTGAGCGAGCAATGGTCTCGTGTTTGGAGTGCACTTAGAAATTTAGAAAAACCCATTTCAAGGCACACACAGGGAGTCAGGATCGAACCCGGAACCTCTCGCATAAGAATCTGAGTCCACCCATTGGACTATCGTCGCTTGCTTTTTGTATCCCGGTTTAAGAAATATAATATGGTTTCTATTACATATCCTAGCGGATTTAGCGTTGAGAAATCATTAGCGCTGGTTGTAAGCTCTTTATAGATCGCGATAAAATAATATATTTCATATAAGCATAATTCGCAGCATAGCTGTTGTATAAAGTTTTAAATATTTATCTTATAAAAGCTAAGTGCTAACAGTCCACCCATAATATATAACCAATGATATACATATCATATAATCTCTACACAAAGACATCTTCCTGATTTCTTAGAGAGCACAATCACTGTTAGATAAAGTTTATATCTTCTATTATATTGGTACAGTTTTTAAAGCAGGTGCCACCATATAATTTATCAAATGGATTAATCTATAATTATCCATTTCCATTTGATAGATTAATCCATTTGATAAATTATATGGTGGCACCTGCTTTAAAAACTGTACCAATATAATAGAAGATATAAACTTTATCTAACAGTGATTGTGCTCTCTAAGAAATGAGGAAGATGTCTTTGTGTAGAGATTATATGATATGTATATCATTGGTTATATATTATGGGTGGACTGTTAGCACTTAGCTTTTATAAGATAAATATTTTAAACTTTATGCAACAGCTATGCTGCGAATTATGCTTATAAGAAATATATTATTTTATCGCGATCTATAAAGAGCTTACAACCAGCGCTAATGATTTCTCAACGCTAAATCCGCTAGGATATGTAATAGAAACCATATTATATTTCTTAAACCGGGATACAAAAAGCAAGCGACGATAGTCCAATGGGTGGACTCAGATTCTTATGCGAGAGGTTCCGGGTTCGATCCTGACTCCCTGTGTGTGCCTTGAAATGGGTTTTTCTAAATTTCTAAGTGCACTCCAAACACGAGACCATTGCTCGCTCACCGGTGAAGAATATTGCTCTCTTTAACAATCTTGATAAAGTTGATAGTTTTTAAGATAATTGATCAATAATGATTCAAGACACAGAGAGGCCGACGCAACGCATGAGTCAGAGAGAGACAGCGATACTTAAAAGTAAGTGAGCATACTTGTGAGCGCGCGGAATTAACAATTAAAAAAAAGATATAAACAATGAAATTTTTTAAAATCTCTTTTAACAATATTATTAACAATTGTATAGAGAATTTAAAAAAAAATATTACTTAGACATTATGTTTTTTTTTAATATATTTTTCATGGGTCGAAAGTACCCAAATTTGAGATTTTTCGAACCTTTAAAAATTCATATCTTTAAAAATATTAACTTTTTCGTTAAAAGTCATAGGACCTTTTTTATTGGTATTTCAATAAAGAATATAAAAAAAATTTGTCCGGTTGAAAAATAATAATTCCTTGCAATTGTTTAAACAATTTCGGTTTAAACAATATGGCACCGGGTTGCGCCATGGCAACATGCATTTATATAATTAGGAGGGCAATTTGAAGAGGATCGCATAAAAAAATTGAGGTGGAATAGTTTTCGGTACTCATGCGCCGATTCCTCCTGGACTATAATAAATGATGCGTGTAAAGTTACGGTCACTGCTAGTACATTAATAAACGATTATTATCTTATAAATTATGCGCGCTTATGCAACGCGTACGAATAAGGACGACGATTTAAGAACAAATAAACCGTAAAACGGATGCTGCGAAACGTTCTAGAACAAGGGTTGTCAATTTTAGAATTCATTCAACAAATTACGAAGCGAGTAAAATCAGCATTTTTATTAGCTTACATTCAAACTTCATCATCATCATCTCAGCCCATAGCCGTCCACTGCTGGACATAGGCCTCTCCAATGGTTCTCCAGCGCGACCGGTCCATTGCCACCTGCATCCAACGAGACCCAGCGGTTTTCACTAGGTCGTCGGTCCATCTGGTAGGTGGCCGTCCCACGCTGCGTTTGGTGGTACGTGGTCTCCACTCCAGGATCTTTTTGCCCCATCGGCCGTCCGATCTTCGCGCTATGTGGCCCGCCCATTGCCACTTCAGTTTGCTAATCCTACGGGCTATGTCGGCAACTTTCGTTCTTCTACTGATCTCCTCATTCCTGACTCGATCCCGTAGAGAAATACCGAGCATAGCCCTCTCCATAGCTCGCTGAGCGACTTTGAGCCTATGAAAAAGATCTTTTGTGAAGCACCACGTCTCAGAGCCGTAAGCACCACGTCTCAAAGCCGTTCAAACTTAAAAATTTGTAATATTTACACTATATTTTAATAAAAGTTAAATATTTTTATGCTTTTATTTATTGCAATAAGTTATTTTCATATAATGTATTTGAGTTTGCAGTTACGAGACTGTTCTTGCTGTCGCAAAATAATTTGTTAAGAGATAATTTCTTATCTTATGTAATCTATGCAATCCAGCTGTAGGCACATTTTTATTTGACTACTACCTAACTGACAAACAAAATTATATTTTGTATTTATTTTTATATAAAATATTAACTTGTATATAATATATTTAACTGGTATTTCTACTTAATTATGATATTATGATTTAAAGTATCTTTAACTGAAATTCATATTAGGGGGTTATATTTTCGTCAACCCTAGAATCGAGTGGTCGACAAACGAACCGCGATATCGACTGCGAACGGTAATACATCCTCATGCGGGACCAGATTGGACCAATATTGGTCTCTTACATTGGTGCTATCTAATAGCCTATAAAGTGTACCAGACTACAAAAAAGATGTGTGTGCGATTCACACACGATAGAAGTGAAACACACGTTAAATGCTTAAATACAAGCAAGTATTAAACAGTGTGCAATATACATACACACCGACATTTGCTCTCTCGCTCTTTTGTATTTGTGTCTCTTAACTGTCGTTTTTTCCGTTGCATCCGGTTTGAAATCACAACGATTCTAAAGAAGTTTCACTTCAAAAATATTATTTATTCCTACTGACGTTAAACTTTAAAGCTTCTCATTCACTCTTTCAGTTACAAATTAATTAAATATACTTAGTGAATGGCGCTGAAATGAGGACCCTCGAGAATCCCCCTGGAATCTTCTGACTTAAGTCCTCCTTCTGAATCTGGGAATGTTATATTTTTCTTGTTTTAATAGCTTTATATTATGATTAATACGAACAACCCTAGAGCAGCAAGGAGGCCGGCAAATCAAGCGAGACATCGACCTCGACGAATATGGTAACGCAGCTTCATGTGAGACGAGATTACGCCAATAGTGGTGTACTAACCTAAATTGATCGATAACTAATAAGTAAATCTGTATTTTGGGCGATGTAATTTTTTTCTTATATTATTAAGATTGAAATCTTTTAACTTTTAGCCATATTTTATATAATAAACTGCTTACCGTTTGAATCGATGCACGTGTATCGCATGGTTGTTTCAATTGGTATAAGCATCTTTACATTCAGAAGGATTATACAAACAATCCTATTAACATTTATTATTAACATTGGTGGCACTGAATATTCTCATTTTAGTTTGCAGAATAGGCCCGTAAGTGAATAACTTCCGTGGCTTTATCGTAAACCTGTTCTTCCATAAAGTTGACCATTTATTTACCATAAAGCTCGTATGCTAGTTTGTTTATCTAAAATCACAAAAATTAAATGAAATTGGCTCAACGCATACAGAATATCGATAAAAAACAGGAGCATCACTAATATGCACCTACACGGGTTCTCATTTTCCTCTCCGCAGCAGTAATGGTTGCATTCCACGTCACGAACACGGGGCACTTTTAATGTTAATTCTAGTCTGCCGAGCTTTAGTTGAAAGTTAATCTATTTTTATCTATCACTAACTACACTTCCATGACTAAAGGGGGGAGGGGTTCAATAGAAATAATGTAGTATATTACAATTAAAAAATGCAAAAAAGGAAATGGTGTCCTGTAAAGTCGGCTTACGTACGAAATTTTTCGTGATCATGTGTCACAAAGCGATCGCTTAGGCCGATCGTGCTTCTCTATCCCTTGTTCTGTGCTTTTACTTGCACGCTCAGCTCTCGCGGAACGTGAGCATGTGTCATGCTTTTTCGTGCGTGCTGCCGGCGTTCTTCTATTTACCTATAAGTTATCATTACAAAAAAATATAGGGTAAGACGTATTATTATCATCATCAGCGGCAGCCTTCATCAGTTCTTTTAAAACGGTTACATATAAAAAATTCTTGTGATTAGCATATTAATGAAGTCGATTTCATCAACGAGATTTTAGTAGTAAATTTAAAAAAAACTTATTACTATTTTTATGGTTGTAATGTCAGTGTAAATATTTATTTTAGGGACTATATCCTAAACGAAGACCGTCGACAAAGTTCATAACATGTTTTGATTGACTATTTCCTTTATTTAGACCCTACTTTATTTAGATACTACTACATCATAGTTTGTGTACAGTTTTATTTCACGCGACAAATTATTTCGAAATAATTTGCAAAAGGGTCTAATTTGTATCTTGAAGAGAAAATGGACCATAACGGCTGACCATAAACCAAAAATAACATGGCTGCCGCTAATTTCTCCAGAGTCCACGCTAAAGAGTATCAAAAATTTTGGGATTGTAACATAATTTTAACCATATTAGAACTATTTAAAATGGCTTATTTACCACATCTCGCATCCATCCATGGATGCGAGTAGCAAGGGATCGGTCGTCTTGGCGTTCATTGAGGGAGGCCTATGTTCAGCAATGGACGGATAAAGGCTGATGATGATGATGATGATTTACCACATCTTATTTTTATTTCGCGCTGTTAGATTCTTCGACAATATTGTTCGTATACTGAACATAACCATATTAATTTGTTCTTATATTGTCAATGCCTAGATGAAATCCATCAAAAGTATTTTTAGCAAGCGAAATTTTCGTATAGGAAATCAATGAAGTTCGAATTTTGAACACGTGTATGAGAGCTCGTTCGCAGATACTCTAGTTATTGGATCTCACGGCTATAAAGGCGGCGGGCGCGCGTGCCCGTGCCGCAGGAAACGGAAGTCATTGTTTGTGCCTCCATCGTAAAATCGCGCAACGCGTGCCCCGCAACACAATATGCGGTGTGCCCACACCGCTTTTAACTCTCGGTCCACTTACAAATTAAGATTGTTGCAGTAATTACTGCATGGGACTTACAATCTTACGTGTTGCTTACAACGATTTACCTTATAACTCTTCATTTGGTCCATAACATATAAATACCGAATATAGTTTCAGTGTAATTACTTAAACTTACAATGTCACCGATTGTCGCTTGTTATATTTGTATGAGAGAATATGTATGAGAGATACGCGGGAGTGAAGCGTTTGTTCGGCGTACGCGCAGCTTTTCTTTGCTTCGGAAACAGCAGAATTGATAATATGTATGTAGATAGATTTCTTGCGACTCACTACTCACTAGATATAGGCAACGCATGGCAGTAGTTTGCCCTGGTTTAGTTAGCGAAAGTCCCGGGTAAATTCTGCGTTAATATGGAATTATCATTCACTAAATGCATATCTCACATGAATGACCATATCATAGTCATATTAAAATAATACGTACTGAACCGATGTCTCGTTCCCGACTGTATATTATTTTTTAAAGTACTTATCTGTTTTTGTATTTGTCTAGGTCCGAGCTGTCTCTTAAATTTACTTAGCTTATAAGATTTGATATGACGCTATCTCCTATGATATAATATGTTTTCTGTGTATTGTACTTTGTTTCGTTGTATATGAAATGTTTAACACATAAGAAAATGCATATACAATATAAATGATAGTACGTCCATCTAGACACAGTAGCAGACAATAACCAGCTCATGACGAAAATTATTTATTAATTAACAAACACAATCATTAATTACCACCAACAACGTCATTCGAATATATTTAATGCGATTGTTCAATCGACTAAAACAGGTATTTTGAGTCATTACAAGAATTAATTTACCTACAGAAATACGGCTGGTATCTCAGTCCTAGCACTAAATCATAATTAAAATCTTAAATGTTTCAAAATCTTGTTTTAAATATCCACGACAAGATAATTAAAATTATATAGGTACTGTGTAATAGAATGGCAAATAATTTGTAGACGAAGATCCTAAAGTATATAGGTATAATATAATAACTGTCTTAACACCATTGACAAGTAATATTAGACGAACTCTGAAGCTCGATTTAATTTTCCCAACTATGAACCCGAAAAATTAATTGAGTAGCAATACACAAACCATTTTAGCATTTATTGAAGGAGGCTTTTAGAAATGCCAATATAATTGGGGTAAGATAAATTAAAACGCTTGTAATGTAGATTTGCACACTTGAGATTTTTATTACAGTTCTGCTAAAATAACATCGTCAGTAGTTTTATAATAACTGTTATAATTATAACAGAAGCACAATAACAATTTGAAGTGGCTATGTTTTAGTCGGAGCTGCCAAACCGGTTCGGCAGCCTTCGGACACGCTCGGTACATCTCGTCTTCAGATGTAATCTCATTGGCAAACAACTCTTGTAATATTATATACTTGTTACTTTGGGTACTTTATATCATTTATAATATTATATTTTGGATATTATACTTGCTAAGCATAATATTATGTTCATTGAAAATCATTTTTGTGACGTTTTTCATTGTGCTAATTAGGTGTTTTTCGTGTACCTCTTGTTAAATGTTTTTAAAATAATTTGTATTCCTTGCTTATTTTGTATATTATTTTTATTAATAACTTTACATTTTTCATCATCTTGGATGTGAGTGGCAAGGGATAGGAAGGGGGTGCCTAAGTTCAACAGTAAATAGATAGAAACTAATGATGAATTTGAAATGTTTCGTTACTAGTTCAAGAAATTAAGGACACAACTATCAGTCACAATTAAAAAACAATTGAAAGACATTTATAACATATTTATAATTAACAATATAATAGGCCATATAATCGTGTGGTCGTCAATTAATATTTCATCCCAACAAAAAAGAACTTTGAGAGCGTGCGAAAGGGCTCCCCGCTGTGTCAAAAAAATAGTGGGCGTCACCATGGTAACCGACAGTAAACGACTTAATAATGATCCGTCAGAGCGAAAAACGCGAATACGAAAACATGTAATTATAAATAAACTCGCAAGGGAGGCGGAGATGAGAGATGTAGGGCATTGTAGGGTTGAAACCCACAATTATCGATAGTTTAACACTAATAAATAATAATAATAATAAACTTGTGATGTTGTCAAGTGGCTTTTTAAACGCAATTTTGCATTTGAGTAAAACAGGTTAATATCATGTGTAAGCTTGAGATACATGTGATTATAATTTTATAACTTAGACCTTATATGTTAATTTTTTGTAACAATAGTTTCATAAATATAATGATAAAGTTGAAATGAAAAACATTGTAGGTATAAAATGTTTATGGCATAATCTAAAACAGATGATGTCATTTCGGTTCGCCTTCAAGTGCATTCTTGTTGAGTCGTGAAATAAGACACGTTTGACATTTATAAAGTGCATATTTATAGCAAACGAATATGATATAATTTATCGATAATAACATAATACAACACTCACTAAGGGTTTCGTTTGAATCGCGACTACACAAAGATTTCGTAATCTTTACGCGAAGGGATCTCACAAAGGCCACTGACAAGGAATGGCAGATGTTTTGCAGGTAAACCAGAGCAGGCAGATGTGATAGAACAATGTAGACAGGCTCGCTGCTTTTGTGGTATTTTAATTAAATTACGCCTCTTGAAGATGCTCGAAGAAGCAGCACTCGGCGAGCTGAAAAGCGTATCCTTACGTTTTAATACTTGACTTTATCTTTTGTGAGATTATGAAAGAGCTTTAATTAATTTTAGTAAAAATTAATCTTATTTTTCATACAAGTGATAAACTAAGGATGCCCTTTACGATAGTTGAATAGAGGTCGTTTATTGTTTTAGTGTTGTGCCTGTCTTGTGCTGAAGTTTTAATTAAGACAAACTGTACTTGTCAGACTTGTCTCAAAGCATTTCGTATTAAAGCTTAAGTGTCTTAAATGAAATGTTATATCAGCAGTTGTCCTTTCCACTCCATTATGTTAAATTGTTTGTGACTTTTGATCCGTTATTTTTGGTAACATAAATTGTATTATAAATTGTCTTAATGTACTAGCTGTTGCACGCAGTTTTGCCTGCGTCAACTTAGTTTAATTACGGGTCTCTAACTTTTTTGAAAATTTAATATATCCTATGTGCACCGGGGATAGTGTAGCTTCCCAACAGTGAAAGAATTTTTCAAATCGGTCAAGTAGTTTCGGAGCTTATTCAATACAAACAAACAATGAAATCTTTTCTCTTTATAATATTAGTATAGAAAAAGACTATTCGGATAGTGGAATATTGATTACGATGGTAAGTGGAAAACAAAATGGAAAACGAGATGTCAGTACCTTCAGTGATCTAAAAATGAAATACGGCGTAAACGCTCAACAAATTATTTATTTGCATAATATTATTGCCAACTACGCCATTGTATTGTATATTATATAGAGCTATATTTATACAGCGTGTTTTGATCTTTGCGCAGTTAAGTAAGATAGTGTTTAGTAACAGAAATAATTTGCTAGAATACTTTTTTTTGTATTCGCGGGGGAAGAATGCCTACTAATAAATGACCCGGTGTAGGTACAAATGCACTCAAGTCTGTACAACGTCTACTGCATACTTTTTTGTATGGACTTTTGCTAATAAAAGATTTTTTGTAAGCAGAGTTGATTGAAGTGAAGCTAGCAAACAGTGACGTAGTTTTTTTTACTAGCGAAGGAATATATCGTGAGGATGAGGACATGCGCCCAACAGTATATTATAAGGGTTGTCAATGATTACGATAATGATCTTGATTACATAGTTTTTTTTATCATGATTATCAGTTTCTTTTGCAGCACATAGCCATATAGCCTCTTCCGTTTCGCTCATAGACTTTAAGACGGACTGCTTCGGAAATCTTCGTCTTATCTTTTAGGGTAAATCTTTTTTGTAAGACTCTCACTTGGACAGTGCATGCCTAATATAAATTATGAAAGCGCCTGCAGCCGCTTTTTGAGGCTCCCAGATCAGCACCTCAACGGCAGGCTGGCTCTGAGAAAGGCGAGTCTTCATAAACCCGGCTGCTACTAAGCCACGGCCCATGTACATCGCCCGCGGAGGGGTGCCTCGTCGGCGGACTCCTTTCTCAGACGGTCGTAGTCTACCAATCGAATATCGCGGTGATGATGCTCGTAGTATGTATATACTCGTCTAGTATGTCTCCTATATCGTGTATAGAAGTTATAATGGTTGGTCGTTTGTTACTAACCCGGCCCACTTGCCGTCGCCGCCCATCACGACTTCATTAGTCTGTTTTATGATTTATCGTGGACTGCTGTTATCGTATATCACTGCTGCACCTCTACAGCCACAAATCGCTTTAACATCTTTAGCAGTACCTTTTTATTAATAGATTGACTCCCTTATGCTGTAGAATGTCTATAAATTGCAAAAATTTTAATGACTCTATCATTGATTATTTGGTTAGTAATAAATATATTTGCTATCCTGGGTGTATCTTTGGCAGATAGAATTCGAAACGAAGACATCCACCAGGGAACTAAAGTTACAGATATAACGCGAAGAATAAGTTCTAAGCTCTAAGCTTGAATTGCAAGTGGGCTGGTCACATAATCAGGAGAACGGGGGGCCGATATCTCATTAAGGTTCAAGAGCGGAGGATGGTTTAGGCAGACGATGTGTTGATCGGTAATTTACCAGATGGGAAGACGATCTCCGTGCAGTGGCCGATCCGTGTTGGATTCGAGTGCCAAGGGATCGGTCGTCTTGACGTTCATTGAAACGTTCATTAAATGGGTGTATGTTCAGTTCAGCTCAGTGGACGGATAAAAGCTAGTGATGATGATGACGATGATGATAAGCATATTTGTCTAAACTCTAATGATACCTTTATTGAATTTTCTCCGCCTTGTGTAGGTATATTTTTACTATTTTAAGTAACACGATATTTCGATTTACTCCTAACATACTCGGTAATAAGCGAATATATTAACATAATAAAAATCAGCTTTGTGCTATTGTTAAAATATATTATATAATAATATAAAAATAGAAAGTTAAATGTTATTACTTACTATGTTTATTACCATTTGTTCATTTCTTCTCCACAATTAAAACAATAAGAAAGAAATACAAATATGGCCAAAAAGTACATGACGAGATAATATTTGATAGTGGTGTGAAAACTTTCGTCGCATTCTGAAATTTCTCTCGTTATTCGCAAAATAAACTGCTGTTACATTATGTGAAGTTTTTTCTTTGGTGAGAGTATGATACGAAAAATAACAGGTGTATGTGGATGTCTGGTTGAATTCGAAAATAATTTCTACTGTTGCTACTGTTACAACTCCAAATTCAAAATTAGTAACAGGATTTTATTACTGGCTAATTTTGAATTGGAAGTTTCATAGCGGTGATAAGCTATTCTTCACACAACTTCAAATTTTTGACCTCAAGGTCAAAGCGTCGTTAATCGCACCAGATCAACATCATCATCATCCGCATTATTGACACAGCATCTTATTAGATGATTGTTGCAACGCCAGAGGGTAAGAGTGACGAAGTTCTTGTAGCACCGCATCTGCGCTTCTGACTAAACCGACAAATTTCGTTCGTTTGGTTCGTTTTCTCGAAGACGAAGATTATTTTTCTTTAGTTAGCCCAGCTAGACTTGGCCGTGCATCGCCATGCCAGTTTTCAGTTCTTGGCGCCATTTTGGTCGGTCTGTTAAAATTTCTAAAAACAACAGTAACTTACGCTAGAGCCAAAAAGTTGTATTATTGTTGCATCATATTCGTGTCTTGTTATCTACACAATAAACACAAAAAATATTCGCTATTGGGAAATAGTTTTTTAAGGAATACTCGCGAAAAAAAGAGCAAGTGTTATATTTTTAAGACTATATTCTTCTTTTAAAAAACTTCATCCTTAAAACTGTTGTGGTGTTTAGTGTATTTTGTTACATTGTGTAATATCAGGTCATAACAATGGTAATGTACCTGTTATTTATGTAATGGCGGTGACATTTAAAATAATCACCGTAATTATTATAATGGGGCGTACAAGGGCGAGCTAGGATAGATTTGCGTTTGTCGTCCTTGGAGTGGAGTTTCATGGAATTCATAAAAACCTGCAAACGAGGTTTTATGTAAATGTACCTAATGGATTTTGGCAAGGCAAGCATATGGCAACACTACGAAATAAATTCACATTGGTATGCATCAACGAGTTCAATATAAATAGTATGATAATAAATGTAAAAAAATGTAAATAGTATAATTATAATATTATAATATGTCTACTAAATGCTTACGACTCCGTCTGTAAAGTTTGTAGAATCATGCATGTGATTCTGCCGCATAAAGTTACCTTAAAGTTAGTAGAACAATTAAAATTGCATATATGTAATAACGACTAGACTCAAAGTCCGAGTGGCAAGTGGTCGTCTCGTCGTCCTTTGAGGGAGGCCTATGTTCAGCAGTTTACAGTTAAAAGCTGATGATGATGATTATGAGGAAGAGCAGTTATTTGAATTACGTATACGTACTGCCCAGTATCTTTTTCTTCCATCCAGTTTAGAGTACACATTCGTCCCTCATCGCGGCTCTCCCTCGCTCTCTTTCTTTCCTTCTCTCCCCTTCTTTCTCTTTCTTTGACTAATTTGAGTAATAACACGCTTGGATTCACTTCACACAAAACAACGTGAAGTTTTTATTGACCCCTTTATCGCTTTTGTTCGAGAGTGAATCGTCCGTGAATTTTCAATTTTGTTAAATTATAATGAAAGTTAAATTTACTGAAGCCTATTGATGATGATGGTGGGGGCGGATAGGTGATTGATTGCTTCAGATTATTATTACCTTAGTAAATATTAGAAATATTAGTGAGGCTTCTTTAAGTTTTTCAGATTTTTATTAGTCTATTTACAATCATCAAAACTTCGTTTTTACTTTTAAACCTTAACAGCTGTATACTGATTTTCTTGTTACCTCTAGAGTCCTATTTATGAACCTCTAACAAAACTTAACCGTTTAAATTTTGGTTATCTGTTTGCAGCTTAGTAATAAACAAAAAACACACTGTAGCAGTTGAGTCTTCTTTTAATTACAGGAATTACTTCCTTTTTTGCGAATCAAAGCGATTCGCTTATTTTTACTCTCAAAAGATTCTTCAATGCGTTCATTAACTTATATTAAAACTACAAAGAATAAATTGTTTATCTTTTACCCTTTACGGAGTGAACATACGTAAACAGTGTAAATTCTATTGCCCCTAGATGCGCTGCCGCAGTAAAAAGCCTCGGGCTACACTTGAAGGCCAAAGAAATGATTAAAAGGCCGCGGAAGAGCTGTCTTTCTTCTCTCTCTGACACAGTACTTCAGAACGCATAGGGTTATTCAAACTAATTCATAGACAATACTTAAGTGGAATCCGCCACTGTGCGTCTATCAAACTGAAACTATTGACACGAGGAGCGCATAACAGTGCGTTCTTGGCCTAGTGTTGTTTCATTAGTTTGCCAAGTACGCTTCTTGAAAAAAAGTCGGAACTTGTAATGAATCATTGAAAAAAAAATCGATTCTAAATCTCTTTTAGTATCAACTTTATTTTAAATGGGTTTCGATATTTATCACTGCCATTTAATAACAGTATTCTTAAAAAAATAAATTCGAACTGATGGGAACGTCTAATCTTATAAAAAATAGGCTATGAATGAACATACTATAATTTTATCAAACAGCTCAATGAACATAAAAAGCCATATTATACCCGGAAGATGTCGCCCTTCGCGAAATGCTCTTTATTCCCCCAAACCGCGTCCCTAATCCGGTGTTATGAGGCTTCTGGGGTCAAGCCTTTCTAATGCTCGTTTATATTCACACAGCACACTTATCATGATAAATGTATTTTTACGAGCAATTTTTGTGCAAAAAGTTGTGCAAATAGGATATGTCTAAAACGATGTGCTTGAAACAATGCTCTGTGCAAAATGCTAAGAGACGCGTTGAAGTTAGAACATATGATTTAGATCTTGGGCAAATCAAGCGTCAAGGACCAAGACTGCTTCTATATTCGAATGCTCATATTATCCTATATATAAGATGTTACTTAATTAGCGTAGATTAAAAAAAATCAACTTAGTAGGTACTTACTGTACAAGATATTGAACTATGAAATTGAATTATCAAATTAAATCTGCTACTAGGACCAGAATTCCAGTTTTGTTAGTGGGACCGGCAAAACGTATCTGTAAAAATAATCATGTTAATAGTTAATATATTAAAAGTTAATTAATCTATTAAAATAAAATTATCCCAAAGAATTAAGAGAAATAATATTTACTATTGGAAATCAACATTAAATTGTTATCAGATATTAAATATTTGATGTTAATCATAAACATGTATTAAACATATTAACATGTAAATATAATTATAATCCTAAATATATAATAATAGATTATTACATGGCTGGAAATGTTTATTATATCATATAAAATGTAGATCGCATTTCAAAGATGCATCCTTGGAATATCTGAAGCACATTAATAAAATCTTTGGACATAAAATGTCCGCTTCTCAGAAGACGGGTAGGAAGAAATATCTGTTGCTCTATATTAGATTATATTATAAAGTGATACAGTTTATTGTAGATTAATGCATTTTCCAGGCTTTTAAGGCTGAGCGCACACTAATAGCAAAATTTAATTAATTTGATCTTTACACGTGTCGTTTGTGTTGTACCTAGCGAAGAGAGTCCCTTGTTAATTTCTTCCTGATTGATTTTCAGGATTTTATGAATAAATACATTTGACTGGGGGTAGAAAGGTTAGTTTAATTGTCTGTTATTCGGAATAATTAAGTGCGTCAGTAACCTTTTTTGTCGATATCTGTCACTGCCTATAGGAATTTAAAAAAAGACATTTAAATAAGCTTTTTGTAACTTAAAACTTTATAAAAATACTAGCTGCCCTGACAGACTTTGTTCTGCCAAAATTAAAATTGCAATTAAAAAATAGGGGTTGATCGTAGAGGGGTGAAAATTGAAGGTTGTATGTATTTTTTAATGCCACATTATAAAAAAAATAGAAACAAAAAATTTCGTCCAAAAATTAAAAAAATATATTTAAAGGTGAACAAACCTTATTACTTAGGGGTATGAAAAATAGATGTTGGCTGATTCTCAGACCTACGCTCTATGTGCCTCATATCTACCTCAATATGCTCACAAAATTTCATGAGAATCGTTCAAGCCGTTTCGGAGGAGTACGGCAACGAACATTGTGACACGAGAATTTTATAAATAAAATTAATAAAATTTTGCATTGAAACTAATTTAAAAAATATTTTTGATATAGATGGGCCAATCATTAAGGAATGTTTATAATATGGGCATCATAATCTTAAACATGGTCAATCACAGAGCTCGTGGAACGAAGTATCTTACATCCAAAAGGCGATGCCATTGTGCGTCTGACCGTATTTACAAATCGCAGGCAGCTGTGATTTGATCTATTTTTGAGGCCATTGATGTCACGCGTTCCGATCGGACAGAATAGTCCTACGAATTATGTCTTTGAATACACACATTTGTACTTGAGATTTTTTTATGTAAGGATCCAATGAAAGGAAGGAAACATCAAAGATTTTGTTGTCTCTTACAAAATAACTTTTATTGTAGGAATTGAAGGATGTATATTGAGGGACTGGATACTTTATGCGAAGGCATAAGGCATTCACTATTAATGTGTTATCAATTGCAGACATTATGGATGAAATTGGAAAGATTGCTCTATCTAGTCCATTAAAAGACGAAGTTTTGCTGTTACACGAAATAGAAGGGCAATAAAACAGTGTAGTTATTGGCAGCGATCGGGGCATTCGGGGCTAGTGCCCAGGGCGGCAAAATTTGTAAAGTGAAAAAACCAGTGTTTGTTTCGGCTTAGAATCTGCGACCACCTTAACATCCTTTCGCGGAGTCTCACATAGCTAAACCCCAGATGGGGCGGCATTTATTTTTCGGTGCCCAGGGGCGGCGATTAGTTTAAATTAGTTTAAATCCGGCCCTGGACTCAAGTCCTAGAAGAAACTTAGTTCAAACTTTTGGCCTCCAAAGACCAAGCCTAGCAATGATAAGGGTTACTCCCAAATAAAATAAAAATCGTTGTCCAACACTGATAACATAGCGAAGAGTTGTGCGAGAAATAATTGAATAACTCTAACTAAAAAATAATAGAACTCCCATAAGGCTGTATTGCTGACACAAATAATATTTCACGTGGCGTGTTAGGCTTTACCTTGCTGAGATATCGGTCGACCTCGTGCGCTGCCCAAATAATAGTTGATTCAATGTCGCCGGTAAGAATGGTGTAATTAGTGATGCTGAACGATTATTGAATGAAACACACAATGGGTAACCGTGGACAGACAGACACAATTGCCTCAATCATGTCTGCTTCCTAGTATACTTAATTAAATTAATTAAAAAACATTAATCCTTCTGAATTCTTCTATATCCATCACTAGCTGTTGCACGCAGCTTCGCCTGCGTTAGTTACGATTTTAATACGGGTCTCTAACTTTTTGAAAATCTAGTACGGCCTTTGTTCACCGGGGATAGTATAGCTTCCCAACAGTGAAATAATTTTTCAAATCGGTCAAGTAGTTTCGGAGCAATTCAAGCAAACAATCTAATTATAATAAAATTAAAATAAATAAATTTCCTATTTATAATATTAGTATAGATTGGCGGCCCCAAGTCAGTTCTAACCCTCGGTTCACCGGTCCATTGAGTGGATACTGCTGTTGATCCTGGCTACACAGGAATAGCAGTGGTGGGAACAAATACGGGACTCCCAGTCCAGACATATTTGCCTAACAGTTTCTATTACGAATAATTAATTCAAAAATATTTTTAAGAAGAATTTCTGTGAAAAACATTTTTTTTATTCATTCCTTGTTTTTACTCCCCTTTTAAATAACCTTCGTCTTCATCATAATAATAATATTGTTTACTAAAATTTAAGTCTTTCACTTTTTTTACTTTTTAATCGCATTTATTTTCTTTGGTTCTGAAATGTTGAAAAGTTGCATCGCATATTATAAATAGCTTGGAATTAATATTGCGAATATCAGTTACAGAGAGGAAATATCGTTTGAATCGCAGTTGCGTATAATGGCTCGTTTATTGGCCAAGATTCGTCTTCATTAGCTCCGTCATAGCTCTTAATAAACGTATATCTTATTAATATAATCAATCTAACGTAGTGCTATATTCGAAATTAACCCACTGATGCTTTATGGGACTTTTTTGCAGACTGTAAAATTGTGTTTATTTCGTCTTAATCTTCTAAAAATCTTACAAATGTTTAACATATTTAGGTATACGAAAAGTATTACACAGAATATAGATAACTTTTTTTGTCACGGACCACTTTTTAAAATTAAACATATCTGACGGATCAGAGCCTTTTTTTACTCTATTTCTTTTTTGCAGTGACGGATTTATACATTTGAAAGGTAAATGCTGTAAAAATTTAGATAATTAATACACCCTCAACAAAATGTCTTTTTTTGAAAGTTAGAATATTTTCCTCGCATGTCGAGGATCCTTATAATCCCTTTCACGAACGTTTTTAGTCGTAGTATCCACCTCAAAATAATTTAAATTGGCTAACATTAAAAAATATTATTATTGTTTATTAGCAAATTAACCAACTAAAAGTCCACACTCGCACGTAGATATGTCTTTTCCCGTAATAAATTAGTTTTATTACCCACTAATAAATTAAAGGGTCAATGAGACCCCAAATTCAGCGGTGTATGGTTGAAATAAAAATTCATGTTCCGACATAACCCGCCCATAGCGCGAGTTTTATGACGCCGTAAATGTGTGAAACGAGTGTTTGATTGTGTTTTAGTGTGTATTACGGGTCTTAAGTACCCCATACGTTTGTATTTACCCATATTCATGTATTGATTTATTGTCACTTATATAAATTATTAGGGTTCACATTAAAGGGTTAACTTTTTTCATCTCTTATAAATGTCTCTTTAGCTTCTAAGACGAAGACACAACAAGAATGCTCACGTTAATTAAAGTAGCGAAATTATTCAAGCAGGTAGGTACTTATTTTTTGTCATGTCTTAATATGTTATGGTCGTTTTAAACAAAATATACTAAGAACTTGTTGAGAAAATATTTTTGCTTCGCCTTCTACCTTACCTTAGTGTATGGTCTAGTTGTGGTCATTGTCCAGCGGCATTACCGAGATTCGTCTCGGCTCCGTGATGAAATCATGGTCACGGTTGATCTACTGAGGCTATGAGACGAGCGGGTGTTTCAGCGATTTTAAATATGTGTATTGTGTACATATATAGTAATAATTGTGTATATGATACAAAATACGAATGATATCAAAAATAAAATGATAACCATATTATGATTAAAGGGTAATTGTTTTTTCAAAAAATTGTAATGATACAACGATAATTATTATAAATCTTCAATCTTCAGTCTTCAGTCTGATTGTAAAGATGAATGAACTGTTTCACCTTGAAGGTACAGACTAATATGCTAATAGAATTAAATTGAAGTCTTAAATATTATTTTTATACTGACGAACATTAGATATTTTAAAGCCGATGCCTTTTCGTTGTAATACTGTAGGTACTCTATGCCGATGTCTTATAATAATAATAATATCTATGGACGCTTTTTACACCACGTCAATCTAGTCCCGTGCTAAGTACTCGAAGAGACTTGTGTTACGGGTACCAGACAACGGAAATACATATATTTAATACTTTTTATATTAATACTTATATTTAAGATTTTTTTTATATAAATACACATATTTAATACACATCCATGACCCAGGAACAAATAAACTTTTTTTTTTGTTCCCTGGCGAGATTCGAACCCGCTACCTCCGGCTTGTGCGCCAACGCGCTAACCACTGAGCCACAGAGGTCGTCGAGGTCTTTGCAAGTAACATGTACCTAATGCTAGAACAATTTAGGATACATTGTAAATATGTATATGTATTTAAAATAAAATACTGTAGTCAAAGAAAAAGATACATTATTTTAAGATGCGAGTCTCATCGCATCATTTTCTTAAAATAAAGTATATGATTACTATAAATTATTTAAATGGGAATGATAATGAGCTATACACGACATTTAAAAAAAATATATAATTATTATATCTTGTAGATTCCGTATATTTATATTGTTTTTCTTCCCGCCCGTTTAGGGGTTGCAGCGCAACCCAGCGCGTCCAATGACAGTTCGCGTGGTTGCGTAACCGCCGGCACGAGCACGCTTTTTGCTCTTACACTATAGAAAGTAGAAAATATGCCGAATGTTCTTTTGTAAGGCCTAAACGTTGGCAATGATATTATGTCGTAAGCGACAACCACGGCAAAACCCTATAGATGGCAGAATAGCATTGTTTTTGTCGGGAATATTTTTCTAAATAAAAATCTAAATGTAAAGATTCTACGTGGTAGGTTTTTCCTGGGGTTAATATGGTTGATACTTTACTTTAAGACCGAATGATAAGCGAGTGTTATATCGTAAGAAAAGGTTTGTACCTTTCGCCGTGATAATGATTTAAATACGCAATTATGATGATGCCGATAATGATGGGAAGTCTTTTTGGAGGCAGGTAGGTTAAAAGTCGGTCCCCACCACGGTTAGGCTTTGTCGTGGCGGTGGGGCTCAGTAGCCCAGGGTGACCCCAACACTTTGGGTGAAGCGAATTGAGCCGAGGAGGCTTTTTATACCCCTATTATAAGAAGAGGTAACAAAAGAGCAGGAGGCATGGGGCGAGGACGGGAACCTCGCCTCATTGTAATGTCCCGACGTTGGGAGTGGTTGTTCTGTGGTGCGCAGCAACCCCTCTGTGGAGGTGGTGTTGCGTAGGTCCCCTGAGGGACTGACTGGCCGTTGAGGTGCCCTGTTGCTTGAAGATCCGTGGCACCGCACCAAAGGCGGCATTGGTGGCACTCGCCGGGTTTTAGTGGATAGAGCTGCGTCCACTTACTAGCTTTCGGGCGCAGCGAGTCCCCCATACCCGACTGGGGAGACCCAAAAAAAAAGGTTAAAAGTCGGTCGAATGATGTACAGTGTACACAAAGTGCACTGGAAGCCATAAATCATAATATATTTACGACAGACAGCACACACTCATGTACGTTATTTAGTATCCATAAAGAAGCCAGCGCCGCCCATGGGAATTACTGTGATGCCATAAGATGTCCGCCTTATATCGATCCATACTTAAAGATATGGTATTCTGTTTCATGTCCTCTTACATTTATACCTATTATCATCATCATCATCTTCCTAGCCATTATTATTCCCATTCATTTGGAGTCGGCTTTATATGTCTTGTGCCTCCATTCTGGCCTCATACTCGTTAGTTCCCGCGACACACCACACTCCTCCATATCTCTTCTTATCCCGTCCAGCCATCTCTTCTTCGGTCTTCCTCTTCCTCTATACCCTTCCACCCGCTTTATTTAAACTTTCTTATTTATACCTATTATGAATTTATTAAAATTTACTACACATTCAAAGAGTAGAGTATAGAAGTGTACCCATCTTGTATAGGGCCTGGGCAACAAGTTGAAAAATTGTTTACCTGTAAACGCTAATTAGACGCCTCGTTTTCAATTTCAAAAAATGGTCCAAAATGGCACACACGTTTCCACACAATGGCACACACAAAATCCTTCCACTTGCTACATGTGGCGCCACCTGTTATATGTCGTGGCAACACATGAATTTGTCACTTTCAACGGACACTTTTTATACTTGGAGCTAGTTCTCCTCTTTCAGTATTCTATCATCCATGTGATGGTGGATCAGTAAGCACGACATTTACGCCCAATGCGCGCCCACAGATGTTTCGTATAAGAAAGGTTTTAAATGAACTGAAATAGATCGCTACGTTAAGTTTTGAATTCGATACAATTTATGTATATTTATTAACGTTTATGCTTTCTTTCAGATTCCTTTGTGAACAGTCAAGAATGGACAGCATCACGTGGCGTGACGGAATTGAGGGTGGGAGTGCTGGGATCGCCAGACAGCGGCAAATCAGCCCTAGTGCATCGGTATCTCACTGGTGCCTATATGCAAGAGGAGAGTCCTGAAGGTAACAAATATTAATTATTTCGTTTATGGCAATTGTGCGAACTGTACAGTTATAATCAGTAAAGATATTTATAGCTTTATTGTGTGGTAATCATTAAATAATATAACAGTTCCTTAAGGCCTTTTCCTGTAGACTGTAAGTACTTTATGTTGAACTTAATAAAAAAATAGTGCTAGATAGTAAGTTTATACAACCTTATTCTTACCAGCGCCATCTATTAGGCTAGCAAGGAACTACATGTTGTTGATATAGATGGTACTATTTTACTGGGTATACCGCCATCTAGTTCAGATGGATTAAACGAATATACTGTAAAATATATTATTATATTCTCATAAAAGATGGCGTTGAAGTTTTCAAACTTGTTTATCAAAATATGATTGTATTGTACCTTTGTTTTGAAAGTTTAACCAAATAATATTTATTAGAATAGTATAAAAAGTTTATTTAAAGTATGAAGTATCAACCGTACAATTTTTTTCTATGTCTGTACATTGTATGGTTAAAGGTGGCTTTGGTAAGTGAACTGTAGATTGGGTCCTGATGTTCTCTTACAATGATGTACATCGTCATCTCTCTCTTGGCCTCTTAACGAACGATAAGATCGAAGATTTTGTGTGATTGTGAACCAGAGAAGATGAACATAACTATAATTTAGTTAGTTATAGTTTAGTTTTTTTTTTACTGTGTTTAAAAAACCCAGTAAATTCTATTGCTTACCTACTTGAAATCAAATAAATATTGGGCTTCCTATAATTGTATTCATTATACCTAACTAGTATCATAAAAATATTTTCTATCTGCTTATCTATCTATACCTATTTATATACATATCTACCTATTTGCTCCGTAGTTTAAAATTTGTTTCTAATGAATAAACTTACCTCATTAAAATAAAATCTTATTACAGGAGGTCGTTTCAAGAAAGAGGTGATCATTGATGGCCACAGCTACCTCCTGCTCATCAGAGACGAGGGCGGACCTCCGGAGATGCAGGTCAGTCTCGATTATTTTGATGATGATAATGATGGTGAAAAAATCGCTTTAGAAAGTATTCATTACGTACACGTGATATTTTTATCTATAATGTACATAGGTAATAAATATGTAGATGGTATTACCTTTGATAGGGTTGCCAGGTAACCAAACCTAATAGCCGGACAGTCCAGAGAGTCTGGCCGGGCATTTAGGTAGAAAAAGCGGACTCTAGATTATTGTTGATTTTGTCTCAGTGTTTAACAGGTACGGCAAAAAACTTATGTAAAATCAAACTTTTTTGAGTACCATAAATCTTGTTAAATTTTACTTAAATAATAAATAAAATCGAATGCCAAATCAGTCATAGCCAAAGACTGATTTGGCGTCGCCCGTTAGCGAAATGTAAAAACTAAAAAGCCTAACAAAGACCGGACGAGATGGACACCGTTTATTTTGGCCGGACGTGCAATCAAAAAGCCTACTATGACCGGCTTCATCCGGACCCCTGGCAACGCTAAAGTTGCATGTATTCTGCTTTAAATGGCATACAATATGTAAGTATTGCCTAGTCAGTCAATTCGTTATGCTATAAAATAATGATTACATCATAAATCGTTCTTCAAAACACAATAAAAAAATTTGTTACTGTATGTTGTAATTTTTTGTATTGTATTTGTGCTTTGCCGAAATTTATCAAAATCTTGCATTCGTTTATGCGAGAGGTTACAGGGTTAGATATGTTAGTACAGACCTCAGGTACAGACTATGAATTTTTTAAGCTACATTTTCTTATGCCTACGTTTATCCCAATATCCCATTTTATGCCCGAAGTTAGCTCGTCCACTCGTGGGCTAAGTGGGCTGATGGGCCTGCGGTTTGTCAGCCACGTGAGCAGGTGCTGCCGGTGATGTAATAAATATGAAAGTCACGTGCCGGCGTACGTCGCGTGTACTCTCTCAGAAACCGCTCAAACATTTACAAGAGCAAATTCTCCCGCTTCTCCGCTCAAGTGACCTAGTATTTGCATGCGCGGCTCCATTTACATCCACGGCACGGCACGCCTTAGAGGTATTTACCTAATACCTATTACCTACATTGAACCTTTAAGTGTCAAAAATCTTCAAAAAATCCATAAATAAATTTATTGAAATATTCGTCATCTAGCGTCTGTACAATTTTAATAATGTAGGTATTGTAATATTATGTATTATGTCCTGTCCAAATGAGATCATATAGTTTTATCGTAAAATGTTCAGTAGTTATTTACAGTTAGTCTCGTTTTGCAACAGTTTAAAGTAGGTTTTTTTTAGGGGTCAGTTTTGGGGTGTAAATTGTTAACTAACCTAACCTAATTAATTAATAATGATAAGTTACGAGTTTTATCCTTCCGTGTACCTACATGCGCGAAGATTTTTCTTTTTTACAAAATGACGTGCCGCGTCACAAAGTGAACACGAAACGTAGGACACGACTATCGATTTATGCCATAAAAGGTAATGCAACATTATATTAGAGGATCTACGTTGTTTATACTGACCGCAAAGTACCGGCGTCTTTATGAGTATGTCCTGCTATCGACAATATCTATATCCAACCTGAATGCCTCTATTTTGCTTTGCGGATACTTTGTAAGCAGCAACATTGTTGCTTTCTGCTTTTTGATGTTGATTGTTTCTTTTAATAATAACACACATTTACCAAAGAAAAACTATTGAGTATATCTTTCATGGCATGGCATGGATGGCCTTCTCGGTCGCTAGTGTGTCTGCCGGAAAGAAATAGGAAGTGCTTAGCTGTGAATTTTATGGTTGTGTAACTATCAGATACGTCGAAGAACTAGAGTTGGTGACGTAAGAAGAATCAGTGCGGTGACGGGCCACGTATGTGAAAATAAAGATGGCCGCATAGAAGGTTCTAGTTGACCACGATATGGAAGTCGTTATGGCCGTGGATAGAAAAAAAGATATATTACATAAACATGCACATCATATGATATCTTTGTTCTTTGTTTTTTCGGAGAATATTTATGTTTTAATTGTAAGTTAATGGTAGAGTAATCGTCAATGTTTTTAGGCGTAATATTGAGTCATCGTCGAAGCGATTTTGATGAAGTTTTAATTTGACATTATAGGATCATTTCCGATCGCCATCGCCAAAATTTAGTCATAAGAATAAGATATGTATTATTAAGACAACCACATACGAGTATGTGGTTGTCTTAAAAGAAAATTAAAACTTAAAAAAAAATGGTGGTATTATGTGAGAGGTAGTGCCATGGTGCCTTACAGCCAAATTAGGGCGACAAGACAGGGATGATACCTCTCGTTCACATACAGGCTTACAGTGACAGGTATGCTGTCGCGTTTCGTGCGGTTTCCGAGTTTTCGATAGCCCATTATAGGGAAAACTCTTCGACTGTTCGTTTGCCTTTTAAGCCATAAAAACTTGTAACAGTTTATTCCTAATATTATGCACACTGCTTATATAGGTCCGTAATAATACGAGAATCTTCTTTGACCCTTTTATTAGTTAGTAACAGTAAGTTGATTCCGTCAATCAAGATTTGTCCTACATGCACCGTGACTCGTATGATTAAACTAACTAGCAGGAACTAATATTTGTTAGTCAGACTCTATTTCATAAGCTAACGCAATAATGCGACATGATGGCTGATGCAGCGGAAGACCAATTTGTTTTCGTAAATTGAACACACCTACGTGTTGCCACCAGGATGGCGGGGATTAACATTCTTGTACTTACTACTGTTTTAGTGACTTATATTAATTCGGTCTCCTTTAGGTACTGTGGAAGCGGAATCCGTATTTCAAAATCGGATTTCATAGACAAATGTAACTAACACACCTTCGTGGTCTATGTGATATTATGATTATAATATTATTGTCATTTTCATTGTATCAATAAATAAAGGAAAAAAAATTAAAAAAAAAAAACAGACAAATAAAATTTTGTTACAGTTCTGTTAGGAGTGAGATAGATACTAATTTGAGATCTAGTAACAGATCTATCTCCTGGTGATCTCTAAAATCGTTAAAAGTGTCCATATTTTCAGTAAACAAGGCTATGTTATAAGAGAGAAAAAGTGTCTTTACACCGCCTTATTACCGTTTCAATAAAAATAAATTAAGTAGGTGTTTGCCCTTGATAAATATTTTCGCCTTTTATTGAGAAAGAAAGCGTCTAAGTTCCCATCGCTGATTACTTTTTTCCAATTACTATTGTACATGTAGGTATGAATGAATGAATGAATGAATAAAAAAATAATATAAATAGTAAGACCTTAAAATTAAAAAGCTGTGTTTGCCTGTAATTGGAGTTACATCTAGATTCTACATGATTTAAGTAAACTTTTAACTTACTATATACGATGTATATCTATTGTTGAACCATTAGATAAATAAATAAATAAATATATGTATGTATATTGTACACGTATGTTCGTTTTAAACTATTTATTTATAGCTGATTCTTCGTAAATTATCGTCTCTACTACTCTACTGACTTTGCTAAACAAAGCAATACATTTGCACGATAACTCCAAATTCCAGAACAGAACAGAGCTCTCAATAAACTGGCACGGCGTGTTTGATTACGTGCCAGAGTTGCCAGAATTCCAATACTCGTTTAATTAAGCTTCGGGAACTATTGGGATCAGTATTGTTTGGCATTGATGTTTGGATGTACCAAAACCACATTGTGTAGAGTAAAAAATATGTAAATACTACATAACAAGTTCGATTATAATTAATTATAATAAAACTTCTTATGTAGTACAAGTGTAGTATTTAAAGTAGCATCTGTGTCCGTGCTAACTTTTTTCCTTTTTTTTCTTTTACGCCGGGAAATGCGTTGAGGCATCCCGCGGGGAAGTGGGTCCCCCTAGGCGGGTATGTCAGTCTCGCTGCGCCCGAAAGATGGTAAATGGACGCAGCTCTACTCACTAAAATACCAATGCCGCCTTTGATAGGGTGCCTCTGATCTGCTAGCAACAGGGCACCTCAACGGCTAGTCAGTCGCACAGGGGACCGACGCCACCTCCACAGAGGAATGGGATGCTCTTTTGACCTCTTCTTATAAGAGGGGTACAAAGAGCCCGTTCGGCTCAATTCGCTTCGCCCAAGGTGTTGGGGACAACCTGGGCTACTGAGCCCTACCGTCACGTCAAGGCCTGAACCATGGTGGGGTGTCCATGATAACTTGGTTTTACCATGATGGGAAGTTTAGAAGATTGATAAATTACTCCGTAGAAACCTATTGCCAATATAGAAGCACTATAATATGCTTACCATCTCGCTTGTTTGTCCCGTGAAACAGCTTTGCTGTATTTCGGGGGAAATGGCAAGACAGTGTAATTACCGGTACCTAGACTTAACGTCTTATGTTTCAGGATAGGCAACACACTAATTAGATGTCTAGGCTAGTTCTAGGCTAACTAGTTTATGTTCATGGGTAACGTCGACCACTTGTTCTATCAAACTAACATAAAAAAATTATTATTATAATCTGTCAGGTTAGATAGTTTGTGTGATAAAATCTATCCGCGCCTGTCGTTGACGTAAAATTTCTTTTCTTCTTCATAAAAGCATTTAATGATAAAAGAACAAAGCAATGATACAATTCGATAGCATTTTGAAAAACCCAAACGTTAAAAATAAGAATAAAAAAATCAATAGGCACCTACTTAGATTTTCTAAATTTAAATGAGTTATTTATTTTATTTATCGTTAACTGTGTAGGTTGTAAAAAGGAACGCGATGTATGGAAAAAGTCTTTTATGGGTGAATTTTTCTTATGACTTATGATTTCTTGGTATTCGTAAGTTAATCAAATATGTTAACCCTTCTCTGTCCTCGCTATATTTAGACTGGGCGTTGCCTGGGGTCAGGTCGTAGCTCTGTGACGTCACGAAAGGTGTGCTAGGGATGGAGCTGGAGTTATTTTTACTTAAAAGTTCAACCCATCTCATGTGATCTGAGTTGAGTTGCAAATAATAGCGTACTTTCCGCGGAGATAGCTGATGTACATTCGATTTTCAAATCGATGTTCTAAACATTTGAGAATACGATTTTCGAACAGGTATATGTAATGAAAGTCTTGTACGATTTTCGCATGCAGTTTATCAAGCTTGTTATGTGATCTATAGCATCTAGCTCAAATGCTCAAAGATTAATGGACTTTCATTGCATAGGCATTAGGCAGTTTATTATTGAGCTTACTTTTCCAGACCGCCAGAATGTAATTAATTCCTTTCTACTTACTTACATGAATGTTTCACGACCTTTCTGACAACATTTTCATATTTGTATTTTGTTAGAATATATCAAATCATAATAACTATTACTTCCTACTTACTACTTTTTAACATATCAAAAATAGCCTATTTTTGCGTTTACATTAGCCATTTCCGATCGCATCAGCGCTGAATTCTCTGCCAGGAGTCATAAGTGGTTGCCATGGCCGAAATCGGTCGAACAGATCAAACAGTAAATGTAGTTCTATAATATTATTTACGATTATAATATCATTCATGAAACAAATTTTTACGACTCATATGATATTTGTTAAGGTTAATTAATTTTTTTACATTTGCAACTTATCAAACTGGAGGATTTTCTCCCGTGTCCATGTGTACAATATTCACCAG
Organism: Lycaena phlaeas; assembly: GCA_905333005.2. Lineage (NCBI taxonomy): Eukaryota > Metazoa > Arthropoda > Insecta > Lepidoptera > Lycaenidae > Lycaena > Lycaena phlaeas. The sequence goes on along the minus strand of HG995167.1, from coordinate 14,508,103 downwards.
GTCGTCGGCAATGTGCATTTTAATAAATCGCAATAACATTCTTAAAAACCTCTTTTAATAAACATTCAACATAATACACATTTAAATTTTAAAACGTTAACATGAAATAGGGGTAGAGCGGTTTGGTCATGATTTTTAACATATATTTTAAACGTTGAAATGGAACAGGTCGTAAGGTGTGTCCCGGGGACACGGTCTCGTCCTGGCGGCCATTGTGGTACCCGGAGAGCCTTCACACCGGTAATTGCGACCCACTTCCAACGCAAACTCATATTCCACAAGAAAATGCAACGCTTTAGTCAACTTTAGTTCAACGCTCGCCTGTAATGAAAGAAGAATATATGTGGGTACATATTGTTATGTTTGAGTTGGAACTGCAGGTCAAAATACATGTAGAATGGAATGAAAATAATTTAGTTAATAATTAAGTTTTATAATATTTGTATTTTTAAGAAACATTAGGTGTTATCCTGCAAATTGGAATCAAGACTAGTTAAGAATACGGATAATAATAATAAGTGGTATTAAGAATACAGCTAATGGTAATATTATGTGGTAACACATGCAACAAGATTCTGCTTACTGCGATACTGTTTCTTCACAAATTAATATACTAGTAGGCTCTGGGTAGGCTCAATAATTGGATAGGATGTGGTACTTACAACCTTGATCTTCGGATTTCTATATTACTTAATTTGTTAATTACTATACGTATCTTATTAAATGTTATCTTTAATATAGTTTTCATCATCATTATCAGCCTTTATCCGTTCACTGCTGAACATAGGCCTCCCTCAAGAACGCTAAGACGACTGATCTCTTGCTGCTCGCATCCAACGCGGACCTGCCACTACCTGATTTTCATACTATTGTTTTATATTATAACATATTTTCTAAATAAAAGAATAGGTAACGCACAAAAATGACCTATAGTCAAAATAAAAGTCAAAGGACTCGGACAATTAAATTATAATCATATACATGTTTTTCAGAAAAGCTTTTATTATAATCATCACAAATTTGTGTTGAAAGGGTGTAATAAAGCTGTCCCTCTAGAGATAGTAATTTGACGAGCGCTCACCGGTGTTTGCATTTCACAGGGAATATTTTATTCGTAAACACACGGCTTGGATCAAGTGACCTGTCATAGATTAACTCAGTTACAGGCGCTTCAAAGGATTTGAATTAAATTACGCAGTCTAGTGATAATATAATAAAACTAGCGGACTCGACAGACTTCGTTCTGTCAAAACAATTAATTTGCAATAAATAAAATTGCAATCTCAAATTTGAGAAATAAACTATCCTATCTTTTAAGTTGGAGAAAAGCACACATTTTAAAAGAAAAAACATTAAAATCGGTTAAGTGGTTTAGGAGTCCATTGAGGACAAACATTGTGACACGAGATTTATATATAATAAGATAATACGATGGAGGGGATATTAGTTGGACAGAAATGGTGTCAAACGCAAAAGTCTTGGAAAGAGGAAAAGAACATCATTAAAACCATATAGAACCAAAGAGGAATCAGGAAGCATCATTGGTCCCCTGATACCAATATGATTAGTTTTAAAAAAATATCATAGAAGGAAGGATTGAGGGAAAAAGAGGGAAGAAGTAGACCGAGGAGAGCTTATATAGAAAAAATAAAGGAGAAGGTACAGGTTATGTCGTGTCGGGAGATGGAAGATGTTGGCGAAGTAGAAAAATGAGTGGCGAATACTCCACCGACAAGAGCAAGGCTTTTAAATAAAGAGAGAGAGAGAAAGAGAGACAGGGAGAGATATAGGTTTTGAAACTAAGTACATTAAGTGTGTCAGTCTGGTCATGTATAAACAATCACTAATGTTCGGAGCACGCTACATGCCCATCATTAGACGGGGAGGCGCTGATATTGATCGATAGACAATACTGGTTTTAAAATGTTAACGATGTTCTGTTTCGATGTTTGGTTTCGATTGTGTTTGAGTTATGACCGTAATTTGCCGCTTCGTCTACTTATACAAAAAAAGAAATTGAGTTTGATTGTAATTTCAAAATAACAGAATTTCAGTACATGCCTATGCATGTACTGAAATTCTGTTATTTTGAAATCTATATTAAAGATATGAAATTATGTACGAGTATAATACTATAGTTCTTGAAATTGGTGCCCTTACACACAATTAGAAGGAAATAAGTAAGAAAATATATATATATATATATATATATATATATATATATATATATATATATATATATATTCTTTAATTATTCGTTTACGGAAATAAAATGTTTATTAGCTTACTTTCATAAGTCGTCCTCATGGACGATACCTACAAATTAAATTGTAGCCACTTACTACCCATCGTACCTTTAAATTAGGCCTTGACCAAATTTCTTATTAAATCAAAAACTTCCAATGGCATCGAGCTAATATTTGATAAATTATACAAATTACTCCAGCCACGGCACTTCAATTATCGTCACCTATGTTTTATTAATTTATTACTCTTTGTACACACCATAGTCATTAGATACTAAAGTTTACGGGTTTAGATATAAGGTATACATTAATGATAAAAGAACCCTTCATAGGGGTGCCCAACGCGACTGAGCGGCGCCTAACGTAATGTCGCGTTTTTATTTTCCCCACGCTAAGTTCAAAATTGATCGACGGTGGGGAAATACACGGCTTGTAGAGATAACGATAGTAATTATACCGTTTGCTTTTATATAATTGAGCGTATCAAAATTACGTAAAGCTATTAAATAAACAAAGACTGAAGATAATGTATCACGTTAAGGACGGTAGGAGATAATCGGCTTAATGATCATCATTAATGATTAGATGATGAATGTGATGATGATTCTATTGGTAAACTTTTATTACATGTAGTAGATACATTAACAATAAATATAACTAAAGTACTCAGTTTTAATAAGAGTTCAAAGATTCTGAGGCTACTGCCTCTACTGTTTGCGTAGCTTAATGTCAGTGCGTGTGTACATGCTATGCTGAGTGTTTATTTGCCAGATATGATTCGGATCAAAGACCACTGTAAAATATAGAATAAGAATAACTTTAGATTACGCATATCACGTGAAGAATAGCTTGTTGAAATGGAAGTGGGTTGGTCACACAATCAGGAGAAGGGATGGTCGATGGGCCTATAGGGTTTCAGAGTGGAGGCTGGGCTACGACGATCTGCTTACAGTGGCCGTGTTGGATGCGAGTGGCAAGGGATGGGTCATGTAGGTTGAGGGAGGTCTATGGGCAGCAGTGAACGAAAAAGACTGACGACGTCTATTAGTTATTACAATAAGTGAAATTTTTAGCAACTGAAAAAAAAAAACCTATATTTGTTTGAACTATTACTCAAAACAACTAAAATTTGTAGACAATACCAGAAATGAAATAAGTTTTAACGACATAGAGATGTTATGAGGAAGTGCTCTATTCGAAAGAGCTTACTAAGTTTATAATTGAGTTATGTAGGTAGGTCCCAAGTTAGCCAGCAGCTGAGTTCAGCTCAAGGAAACGACCTCATTTAACATTTTACTTCCTAAATTTCTTCCAACGCTGGCAGCGTTAGCTGTAGTAGTAGTAGTTATTAGTTCTGAATACAACTGTGTGCTCGTAATGTGTTTCTAGGCTGTCTTTTGTCATACTTCGCTTTTATAATTTACTAAGTTTTATATTTGTTTATTGCTAAAAACATTTTAGCAATATACAAGTATGTATAAGAACCAAAGACTTTGTGATTCTTAAATATTGACTAAAATGGGAACCATCGTGAAGTATATTTTTTATACTTATTATTTTATTGAGTTTATGAGAGTGACGTGTTCCTACTTAAAGAAATGAAGAAAAAACAACTTACTATTGTAATTAACTTTAGATACAAAAAAGATGGGGATCGCATTGATAAAGACGATAAGACGATAAAATTTTCACGCAAAATAACAATAAAATAATAATATGTTGTATGTATATAATCTATGGACGCTTTTTACACCACGTCAATCTGGTCCCGTGGTATATCGAAGAGACTTGTGTTACGAGTACCAGACAACGGAAATACATACATTTAATACGTTTTATATTAATACTTATATTTAAGATTTTTATTATATAATACACATATTTAATACACATCCATGACCCAGGAACACAGAAACTTTTTTTGTTCCCTGGCGGGATTCGAACCCGCAACCTCCGGCTTGAACGCCAACGCGCTAACCATTGAGCCACAGAGGTCGTCGAAATGAAACACAATCTTTACTATTTTCACGAAATTTTCCGGGCAATATGTGATTAGCAGTCACGATTTTATATTAATAGAAGTAGAAATATTTAAAGAAAACCTCTCGCTCCGTTCATGCAAAATAGCATCCTTAAAAAGCTTTTTCTGTCGTACTAAAATATCTTGAAATGTTTTTCTATACGGTGTTAACTAAGAAAGAACAGAGTTGGTTCGACCAATTTGATGATTTGATTATTCTGCTCGGCGTAGTAATAAAAAAATCGGGTACACTCATAAACATAACAATGAAAACCAAAACCGGATTAAATGGTTTCGTGTTTGTTTAGAGAGTCCTGTGGTTTGTAAAAGTTTCGCTTTTTGTTTTAATATTGGGATTGCTTTTATTTTTGTTTATTGTATTTTGTTTTTTATTTTTATTAAAACTTTTTATTATTATTAAAACTGTTGAGAACCGAAGAGGAAATCTGATTGGTCACCTGATACGACATGACTTGTTTATAAAAAATATCATAGAGGGAAAGATTGATGGAAAAAGGGGAAGAGGTAGACCGAGAAGGAGTTATATGCAACAAATAAAGGAGAAGGTACAGGTTATGTCGTATCGGGAGGTGAAGGTATTGGCGGAGAGGAGGAATGAGTGGCGAATACTCCACCGACAAGAGCAAAGCTCTTAAATAGAGAGAGAGATTTTTATTAGGGCCTGTTTCACAATCTCCCGTTAAGTTCCCTATAGGCTATAGGGAACATATTTGACAGATGTTTGACAGATAGAGTATGGAGTATCTGTCAAACATCTCTCAAACATGTTGCCTATAGCCTATAGGGAACTTAACGGGAGATTGTGAAACAGGCCCTTATTGTTTTCTATTCATTTTAAGTTTCCTTTATAGGCTTGTTATGTACCGATTTAACTATTTTTTTCTTTTCTATATCGTATAGTCTTTGTGTTGTTAAAGTTTATAGTATTAGTTCATTCCGACGGTTTTACCTGACCTTAAATTAATAAAAACTTCTCCTAAGTAAATAGCCTAATACACCTTTCAAAACAATCAAACGCTAAAAGATTTACCAAATCCTTATTCTTCCGGAGATTTTGCTCTTTCAAACAAATATGCAAAATCTTGAGCTTTATTTTTATATTATACACTGATGTATTAGAATAAAAATTGTCTGATAAATAGATATGAATGATAGTGAACGTCGGATCGATGTTGTGAAGTGGCCGGGTGGACGGAGTGGAAATTATTCATAAATTCCTAAACAAGAGCCGGTTCCACCGCGACGCGGAAGGAAAATTGTCTTGTTTGTTCAATTATTTGCATAAAATGTGGCGCTTCTCACTTTTAACCGACGTCTACAAAGAAAACTTTAATTTACTCAAGAGTCGAAGAACTTTCATCTAATACTGATGAAAGTGGTTACGTAATTGATGTTTGTAATAAGGGTTATGGTTCCAGCTGTAGAGGATTGGAGAGTATTCAGATGAGTTGCTAGTATTTAGGGAACTATGCAACGTTTTTAAAATCTATGCTGTAACTTTGGACTATAATAGCCATAAAGATGATAGAAAAGAAGAAATCCTTTGGAAAACTTTGAAAAGAGAAGAGAGCTCACGATGAAATTTTATTAACATGGTCTGATTGATAATAATAAGTATTTATTTTATTTTATAAACATTTTGGAAATTGTTAATTTTGCAGCTCACGTGGGCGAAATCTGGCCTTGATATTAACATAGCTAAGTGTATATTTGTTTTAACATTCGAACAATTTTGGGCATCATCTTATTTGGTATATAAATGTTCTTTTTTCTATTTCCATGATGAATTTAATGTAAATTTGTTCAAATAGTGCCATAATTGTCTTTATACTTCTATAAAGGACTTAAATCTTTTAAGATATTTAATGTGTTAGTTAAGACTTTTAGGCATTCAAATTATTATTTTAAATTTGAAATTTTGATGTTGTTTTGTTACTTTTGGTTATAAATTAACGTCCTCCACGTTAAGTCTATAAGTAGTCTTGTACTAAGAGCAATTAGACTTAACACTAAGAATAATAGAATTATAATAATTTGTTATTAATAACTGGAAAAAACGATATTACTCAAAAAACGTATTTATGTATATTCTGCACCCACTTCAGTTCCACCTTACAAGGAGTAGCCTAGCCTTCGCCGGCGATAGCCTATCGTTGTGTTTCTGTTGTCTAAAAATCCAAGCGGCTGAAGTCCTTCCCTGGTGTCTTAAAATTTCCCTATGTCATCGAAAAAATGGTACAGATACACATTTAAACAAAGACAAGTATATTTTTGTCGATCGATTTGCAATTAGGCCAATGTTATAAGACTTTAAACGTCGAACATCGAGAGGCTGTACAATTATGCACGTCCATCGGAGCCTCGTGCTGATAAACTGATGTTCAAATTCAGATCACGTATGCCAGAGATGTTCTGTTTTCAAATATTTGACCTTCTCTGTGCGAGTTTGAACCTAGTTGAATATTTCGCTTGCGCTTCTATTATTGCCTGAGGCGAGAACTAAGGTGCATTCGACCTGCTTCATATGAGCAATATTAAGGAATTTAATGTAATGTAGAGGTTTTATTTTGTGTTCATTATTTTTAAGGTTTTAGTCTTGTTTATTGTGTTAATATTAAACTAGTGTGGACGAGCAGTGTCTTGCAACACGGTATCTTTCCATATGCGTGAAACGCGTGTTTTCTTTGTTTTAATATGTTTGGAACATGTTATGCCTAGTTTCATATGCGGGTGTGTTAGTTTTTCATTTGTTTAACAATATGGTAATTGGTAACAACAACTACTCTGTTACAATAACAACAGAACTGTTGGTGGTTCTGGTATAACAACACTAGGTGTATTATTTCGTTTCTTACATTTATTTACTAGTGGTAAAAAACTAGAAATGTTGCCTCGCTGCAGGCTCAATATCATGACCAAGTACGGGCAACTATTATTTGATAATTTTGAACAATTTCGGAATGACCTTCGTTTGAAGTCAATGCCGTTGTTGTTTATCCTAATAATGTTATTAGAAATATTGAATAATAAGAAAGATTGTTTCTTTGTCATTCAATATATTATTGAATGACAAAGAAACAATCTTGCCGCTTGCAAAATGCCGTTGTTGTTTATCCTAATAATGTTATTAGAAATATTGAATAATAAGAAAGATTGTTTCTTTGTCATTCAATAATATACAACGTGTACCTACGGATTTGTAGGAAATTTGAAAGCGAGGACACTATTTATCGTGCGAGATACTTATTATTATTTTCTATTATGTAATTCTTAGAAAAGCTTAACCTCCCAACGAAGTCCGGGATGTAAGCTAGTAAAAAGACAATTTGTTTTGAATGGGCTACGACAAAATAATACGAATATAGCCTTCCCCATCTTTTTATACCTGGGCGCTAGGGACTACACGTTTTGAAATTTTAGGACGGTGAGATAATTTAAAATAAAGAATAAATTTTAGGGCCTAAAGTACCTAAATTGATTATGAAAAGACCACGAAAATATCACAAACATGATATAGCTTAAAATATTGTAAAATTTTACTCTTTTCCTTTACTTTCTTAATTACAACGAACTTGTTAGTCACAAACTGCTAAGGGATACTACCGTTTGTTAGTTGCAATTTTTTTATTTAAATATTAAGAGAGCATAATATAATGTAAATAACTGTAATATATAAAATTATGAAAGAATATGGGTTTTTCACCAAAAAAATAAATTTTAAAATTCAAATTTCATATTTGCTATGAATGTCTTGTTTACTTTAATAATTGAAAAGGATAAAAATATATTTTGTCCACGATTATTGATAAAATGGTCACTGCGTTTATTTCGCCCCGATACTAAAGTAGTAGCAAAATGGATTTTCCCCATTTTAGAAGGTAAAATAGAATAGGGGTATATCTTAGGGATGCCAATTTATGAATTTTCAAATAATCAAAAAGTAAAATTACATTTTAAGGTTTTATTTATATAGCATCTACGAATGTAAAGTCCAAAAGGCGGTTGGCTGTAGATAATTCTATTTAATTGGACTCTTTAATTACGTAATAGTCCCGTACCACGATTTGTTACCCGCCATTTCTCGTGGTGTTTTTTACGGTATCTGAGAAATTTTATATTTCAAACAAGATGGCGAAGAATTTTGTAAAATCGAGCTTAATCGATCGATCCATGAAACGGCGAATGATACTGGCATGAAACATAAATAATAGACAATATAGATACGTTTGAGAATGGAATAAAGCTGATTCAACAGTTAAAGTATCCATATGCTTAGGGAATGAAGTCACATCATTTAATGGTGAAAATATTGAATCGATTATTAAGAATCGAATGGTCAGTGAACTCGATTTTAACCATCGTTGGATGATTTTAATTTAGTGTGTAATTTTCAACACGTGCTTGATCATTGCATGCATAACAGTAAATTTAATTAATCCTATGTAGAGCAAATTCTATCAAGCGCGGCCAGGTTCGATGCGATGTGGTCACAATTTTCAGTTTATATATTTATTACTATTGTATTTTATATTAATTTTAACTTTCAATATAATATTCGTTTACATGTTATTATCAATATTATTTTTATTATATTCAGCTTGATAAAAGTTTTCAATTTCAAAAGTAGAATAAAGAAAAGCCTGTCTTTCATGTTTCGATTATCGAAATTAAATTAAATTTCTTAGAACACAAGTATCATGGATTTTAGTTAGATATAAATATACCGATTTTCATCTGAGAGGCGCAGCGGATTGAGTTCTTTTTTCACTCGCTCCCGTTCTTACTTCTTAGTGCTATTTCTGCAGATGTCATATCTTTGTTATCACAATATACACACACTTATTTTAAAGAAGAAATTTTTAGTATATTGAAGAAAGTGTTGTCTTCGCTAATAATAATATTTGCTAGCGTTTTAATACAAGTCTGAATGCGAAAAAAGTGTGAATGTTACTAAGGTAGCTAAGTAAATAGTGTTGTCCTCGCTAATAATATTATATGCCAGGGTGGTAGTTTTAATGGACAACAGCAGCTATTATGTGTGGCTTTACGGACCATGTAGCTAGAGTGGAATATAAATATTCACTAAAGAGGTTCTCTTTTTAGAATTACCTTAAAAGACTGCTCCTAATTTAGTTTTTATTTTCAAATAATCGAACTACATTTCTTTGTTCTTCATTCTGTTTTAAATACGTATGTTTTACTTCTTCAGTAAAATTGGCACACATTTTAAATTTGACAATAATTAACAAACAAACAAAGCAAACCGGTAAATAAATTGAAGAAAATAGGCTGATAAGATTTATCTATGCCATTTGCATCATTGTCTAATGTTTAAGTGAATTTTACTCATTATGATAAAACGGCTTTCACGGATTCTATCGCGGTTTATTTAGTTTATTTAGTTTTTTACAAGACTGACGTTTCGGATACTTTACAGCAACTATGGTCACGGAATCCACCTGTGATAATAAAAAGTTGTTTCATTATGTTGTGCCTTTTGTAATTTTAAAAATTTGTTTTATCCATTTATTTGAATTGACATGTTGTAAAGCCCGCACACATCACCTTCACAAACTTGCAGAGTAGTACGGTATGACACTACTTCCGAGTTGTGCGGCTAATATTGCTATTACATAACTAGCTGCACCATCGCCCGCTATAAACGGAGACATCGTCCAACCATGGGCTCGGGTGACTCTGCTGAATCATAATGACGATGATGATATCAAGATACAATATGAATGTATCTATATGCTGTATTGACATCAATGACTCATGAAACATCGGGATCAGTAGGGCTCTTTTGTAAAAAACCATTTCGATATGGAGCTTAACCTGGGTGATAGATCTTACTTTACATCACTTCGAAAGTCAACTTTATTGATATAGATAGATAGTCGAGTTTTAAAGAATAAAATTTCGACAAACTCATCATATTACCGCGAATTCCGCTTTCGAGATTGGAAAACGACCTTACAGAATAGCCCTACAGGCTGTAACTGCGTCACAATCGTTCTGATCGATTGTATGTATCTAAGTTGATGGAACCTCCCATACACAAGCGGACGAAACGAATATAATGATAATGAAAGGGATAAAAGGCCGGAAAAGTATCGAATTAATAGTTTATTCAGAGTCGCGGTAGGAAGCGATGACCACAACCGTCCGCAGGGAGACGACGCCCATGATCGGGTTACCGATTGTTTATTGTTAAAAATGTAACACATTGTTACCCTGAGGAGACCGAGACCGGTTGGTATTTTTTCTGCGGCCTTTGCTTCACTCTTGTGAAGCTAGAATCGTCAGCGTCTAACAATTGAGTCACGTACTTGCATCTCAACTAAAAAATTTTATTTTTAGTGGAGATGCAAGTAATAATAAATAGGCATATGAAAAAGGTAAAATATTAATAAAATAAAAATGTAAATTAATATTATATTATTAACAATAACACCACGTCAATCTAGTCATAAGCCCATATGGTGTTAATAATATCTGTTAAACATGACGACAGCATAGCAAAATTTGAAAATGAACTGCTTGACATGAAGATGGATTACAAATCAGTTTAGAAGAAAATATTTAGTGATGTTTAATTCTTATTATGCGCGCTCCCAAACCAAAACAAAAAAAAATGTACTCATATAATGTTCAATATACGACACAAAAATCCTGTTGCTCTGAAATAATGTACATGTGCAATGATGGCACCATCCTACGTGCTGCTGAAATACTAATGTGTAGAAAGAATTTCATCTTAATAAAGTAGCCTTATTTCGGAATGACCTTTTAATAATCTTCAAGAAATGTTTCAAAAGCCAATAGACAGTCTCAATTAACGACTACTTAAAGTTGTAGTGGCCGGTAAGTTGTGGCACGGGCTAACTTTTTAAAAGCCGGTCGCGTCTAAGTTAAGCAAGTTAACAAACGCCCCTAATTAAGTTATATCGCTTCTACGGTTCGGTAATCATATTACCAGGATTACATAGGCGGTTAGTCGTCTGGGAATTGAATGTCCAGTGTATAAATGGCTGAGTTTTATTTGCAAGCCCTATGTTAGTGCAGATAGTTAAGCTGTCTATCAACTTAATAGTATGTTGTCTCCTGCTTATGTTATTAAGTTATTTTCATACTTTACAGTACTGTGTTAGGCCCAAGTCACACTACAATATGATGTCTGATGTCTCCTGTTTTCTGTGACACAATATAAAAGTCTTGATGACACGCTCTTGGCAGTCTTTCTGAAAAACAGTAAAGCTGCTTCGTTTAAAAATAATCAAGATGGTGATGATGATGATACCTACAAAGGCAAGCAGCATACATTATGTTTGATTAAATGATAATCTATACTTTACACATACAAATAAATAAAACTTAGTAGCTTTTCAATTAATGAATATGAAAGTATATACATACCTAAGGTAGTTGCAATATAAATCATTTATTTTCTGTCTGTCTGTTTGTTCCGGCTTTTTAATCGTTTAATCTCTGAGACGGCTGAATCGATTTTGACGGGACTCTCACTAGCAGATAATTGATGTTACAAAGTAACTTAGGCTCAAAATCGTCATTTAGTGAGCTATAAAGTGTTTCTTCTGTAGATACTTCACAATATTGGATATAATCAATAAAAATCATACAATATAAAAAATACGTTTTGTCTATTATTGATAAGACAATTCAATGATAATTAGTATTCTACCCAGACCGCCTTCTATTTTCGCTCGAAAACTGTTTGGTCTAGCTACTTTAGAGCTGTCTATAAACCTTTTATCCATTATAGATTGGGCTAGACTACAAGTAGACGGGAAATTTGTGGTAGAGCTTTGTTCTGTTGTACATACAATAATTGCTCTGTAATATTGCACGATTTTGTGCTGTATTGTATAATGCATATTATATTGCGAAGACGCGCGGCAAATAACAGAGATTACGATTTAAAAAAAATAAAAGTTATGTTTGTGTTGGTATGTATGAATGATAAAGGAGATTTGAACCTCCTCATAATAATTTGTAGACTCGATTGAATTGAATTTGGTTCAGAGTCGCGTTTTACTGTAGCTTAAGGTGTGGTCACTTGTCTTTATGAGTTGTAAACTTTGCGAGGCTTTGTGTTCGTTATTAGGTGTGTCTTATATTAAGACTAACATATGACGTACCGGCAAATATGCAGATACAGGTAAATACCAGCCAGACCATCGCATCTGGGGTCCTCAAAAGCGTCTGAAGACGCTCGCAGTGGTTCTAGTTTGGGTATGCACCGCCTTAGTGTCAGTCGCACATAAAGTCAGAAATCTAATCCTAGGTAACCTACATACATGCGTAGGTAAATGAATTTCCCCGGGTCGTCTTTTAAACGCGTATCTCACCCATTATAATTAAACAACTTTGGATTTTATCGCGGTTTATTCCTTCCGTGACCGCGACAGTGATTGTCGTAAAGTATCCAAAACGCCGGACTTGTAGAAAACTTAATAAACCGCGATAAAACTCGTCAAAGCTGTTTCATTATATAGATCAGTGTTTCCCAAACTCTTTTGTTTCATAGACCACTTTCACAGTTTTCCCGCATCAGGTGGACCCCTTGCTGAGCTTAAGTTAAAAATATTTATTATAATAGAAAAATTATCTTTACAATATTGATAGAAGTCAAGCCAACATTTTTCTTTTTGGTTATTCACTCGAAACCAAATTAATGTTCATGGACCCACACTTACGATTGTGGACCCCCATTTTTTGTCACGATCATCGTGAACCCCATTCGAGTCTTCCGTGGGGGGTCCACGGAAGACTCGAACCACACCTGGACCACATTGGGAATCACTGAATTATAGATAGTCTTGGTTAGTATAGTCTCTACATCTTTATCTATAATATTGTCGGCAGAACTCTACATGCTCAACATGTAGAGTTCTGTCAACATGTAGAGTTCTGTCAACATGTAGAGTTCTGTCGGCTGTACCGGTTCGTGTATCTAAACACGAGTTCATATTCAAAACGTAATAAATTGTATTTGTGAAACGCTAACATGTGTTGCTGCCGACAAGTTGACGTGATGTTTGAATTATTTATAAGGGGAAATTTCATTTCGATCGATTTAGCCCTTCACATATTGGATTTACAGGTTTTACGAAATGAAAATATTTAATATGAAGGATAAAATACGACTGTAGCAGCTATGATATATGATTATAGCTATCCGATGGATTTGAGACGGCTTATTCAATATCTTTTATTTTTAACCTACTTGGAATACATGTTGGTCGATATACATTTTTTGTAAATTATGTTTGTTAGGACCGACCCAAAATTATAAGTTACGTAAGTATCTGGTTACAAAAAATATGTAGCTACAAGTTCATTTCTTTTATTTTTATTTTTTATACATTAAAGTTACGGCTGTGAAAATAATTTTAACCTAGCCGAAAAGTACTCGAGGAAAAATTATCCAGAGAGCAAAGAATTGAATTCTTTTGCTCTTTCTGAAAATTATAGATTTTATTTAAATGGTCTTGGCAAGTCACCCTAGGTTTGGATAATTTTCAACGACGATTGTATACTTTTATATAACGTTTATAAATTTAAGAACATAACGCAAATATATTTCCAATTATATCTTGTGAGACGTAGGTAATATAATGATAATAATAATAGCCTTTTTTATTCCTAAACATAGGGTTACAAAAGTTCCCTAAGTTCGGTGTGCCTTTTGGCATAGGCCTCCTCCAATTTCTTCCAATCGACGTAGGTAATAAAATATTATTAATAATAAAGCGTTACATTCGATTATACTAGTATGACAAGATATTAGTTTCACATTCCTCAGCTGATGCTCTAAGTTTCATGGCAATAACAATTACGCGCATTATTAAATAACGCACATTGTTTTCTAGTGTTTGGTCCGTACGCGTTGTTCAAGATGCGTGTCGTTTCATTATTATACGCATTGAGTACACGATCATCTTGATCGGATTCAAAAATTAAATTTGTTTTATTAAAAAAAATTATAATAAGTGCAAAGAAATCGAGACAGCCAAAGATAAAATTTGATGCATATATTGTTATTGAAATATAAATTTTCTAATGCACAAAATGATTTTTTCCGATGATAAAATGGACACGAAATATTTTATAATAAAACCATTTTACCGAAAGCCAAACGAGTAGCCCAGGATGGATTAAAGTGCATCCACTATTAAATTGAAAAAAAAAATGTATTTTCTTTAATTTTAGTTTATTTTTTCCCCTAGAGCATGGCCTATTTTTTAACATTACGTTGCAGATGAAATTATACAACAACCCACTGGTTAAAATAAAGTGTACTTTATCAATGTTTTAAATTGTATTTTATACGTAACCCCATCCTTAAAACTGTCTTATGGCAAACAAGATGGGCCAGGCCACACACCCACGCTTCGTAATAATATAGTTGTATCTGTTATGTCATATTCTTTATTCAAGCCAAGGACAGCTAGTTTTGTGTTATGTGAGACGTCTAACGTTTCACGGGCGAGGTCTCCTTCTTGGCCAATAACATTTGTCAATGTTACGAATTATTATTATTCAAATCGAGCCAATCAATTGGAAATGTAGCTTATGGGTTTTGTGTGAGTAATACGAGGTTTCTTTTTTATGTCAAGAAGGCAACCGAGAATTCGGACTTCGGAGTCATATAGCGTTGCCTTCCTTTCATTATCTCCCCCCATGGGGCATCGGAAAACGCACAAGCCGCACGAAACTCTGTCACTTTACGCGGGTATCTTTGAGCGAGAGATATCACCCCACTTTTTACTGAGTAATTTGCTTGATCGTTAATGACATACATAAAAAGTTAAAGTAAAGTTTCAATCCAGTATATTATGTCCCACTGCTGGGCACCGGTCTCAGGCGAGGAAGGTAATGGACATAGTTCATCGAGACCTTCAAACACTTTTAATCTCAATAGGCAAGAAGGTTTCCTCGGGATGTTTTCCTTCACCGGTAAGCGAATGATGGTCTCGTGTTTGGGGTGCACTTAGAAATTAGAAAAACCATTTCAAGTCACACACCAGGGATCAGGATCGAACCTGGAACTTCTCGCATAAAGGCCGAGTCCACCTACCACTGGACCATCGTCGCTGTCAAATACATCATAGAGCTTTATTTTTTAACAATTCGGTTCCAATAAGATAAAATAGCACAATTCAACGGAACAATGACCCAATAGATGAAATTCGCTCTAAAAACGACGTCCTCTTCCGCAACAGTTGCGTCCTGTATGATAACACGGACAGACCAGCAACGTAGTATACATTATGTTAGATATAATAGGAAAAAGTGACTGGTCCGGTTGCTTGCATCAAGTACAAAGACTGCCAATCATTAGAAAAGGAATCACATCAGGAAAGCCGAAAATGCCAAGAAAAATTGCAGAAAAAGGAAACTATGTGAATACCTCGCATGTAACGCATTAATGCAGAGGGCTTTTCTGTAAGGTCGTTTTCGAATCTTGAACGCAGAATCCGCGGTGATATGACGAATTTGTATTCTTTTAAACTCGACTATCTATCTATATCAATAAAGTTCGCTTTCGAAGTGACGTAAAGTGAGCTCTATCACTCAGGTGAAGCTCGATATCAGAATGGTTTTTTACAGAATAGCCCTACTGCTATCAAAACCTTGTTGGAAAAGAGCAAGGGTATATATTTTTTCACCCCCCAAATTTTTAACGTCATAGGATGATCCAACCGGATCACCCCATTTCCGATGACGCATAACGGTCACTAGGACCATTAGCATAGATCCAACCGAAAAAAAAAAAAAAAAATATATATTTTCACTGCTACAACAATTTTATCGATGGAACTAAAAACAGATGTCTATGACGTTGCAAAAAAATTAGGAAGGGTACTTCATGAACCTCTCATCACATTTGGCATAACGGCATCGGCGATACAAAAGTAAACAGGTGTGAATTGAATATACACTTATCTGAAATTTCACATACGTGGAGATTCAGATACTTTATCAATAATATACAATAACTTTTGGCCGAAGTACTAACGTTACCGGTATCACACGAAAATATGCGCGTTGAAGTGGCAGTGAGCTGGTCACACACTCACATAAAAATCCATTGGTTTTATTTCCTTTCAGTCAAAAGTTTTAATAAATAATATAATTAAGACGTAGTAGTAATAAGTAAGAGGTAGTGCCATGCTATGGTTGAGTGCTCCCGCAATGCCTCTAACCGAGAGAAGTGGCGTCGCTTAGCCAGATCAGCAACAATCGGCAGGGAAAACGAAGACGAAGACCCTCATGTACTAACACCGTCAATACAACCACGACCGCTCTGACAAGAGTGTACGACTGGGAAGAAGAAGGAAGAGTGCCATGCTGCTTTGCAGTCTAATTAGGCCGGCACGACTGGGGGGAACCTCTCGCTCACATAAAATCGGCGTAAAGTGATAGCTAAGCTGTCGCGTTTCGTGCGGTTTGTGAGTTTCCGGTGGCCCATTGGGGGGGATAGGTAAAAGGAGGGCAACACATCTGCGTAACCTCTGGTTTATGTGAATATTAATGGGCGTCGATAGTCGCCAGGCTTCGACTGTTCCTTTGCAGTCCTATGCTATAAAAAAAATAGATTTTTTTATAGATTTTTAAAAATAGATTTTTGAAAAATAGATTAGTCACATCTGAAATATGGCCATTTTTATTACTTATGTCACCAATGGAGTTAAAGATCATTTCAATACAAAACATCGACAATTGATTCTACTGAGTTTACAGCTTCATTTACAACATGTCCTACTACCTTATAACCCATAAATACAGGTGTATGAATGTCTGCTATCCTAACTTTCCCTTCTCGTCCACATATGTAAGACTTCGCTAGGTTTATGTCTGACCTGGCTTGCATCAATTTCTTGTTTAACTTTCTTATTCTTCATGAAAAGTCAATGGACTTTATGGTTCGCGCCAAAAGATTTATGCCGTCTTGCCCACTACAATCGAGAGGGCTGTTTTATTGCCGCGATTAACACGGTTATGTTATCGTGAGCACTCCATCAAGTTCAGTAAACTCCGAACGGCTGATAAATCTATGATTCTTATCGAATTTGGACATATCCAGTGACAGTTTCACGTGTCTATCTGATGTGAGATTCATAAATTCATAATAAATTTAGGTCGATATTGAATACACATTTTATGATTGTATTCATGTCCGGAATTTGGAACATAAATTTATGAATGTTTGTAAATTTTCCTTTTTTAAAATCTTAACAATTGTTTACCAGCACCGTTACTCCACTTAGTTACTTCCATATTTAATCATATTAGGGAAGATTGGGCGTAGTTTATCTGTTCAGACTACCGATACTACTGTCCCGAAATACTTCGAGATTGTGCTCTCAAAGCATGAACTTCTATGTATGTTGTAGCTTTTTGTAATAAAATTGTGAATATTCTTCTAAGTCTTCTTTCTAAGATCATAAAGAAAGCTGTCTAAATCCCTTGGCTAAATTTCATCTCCGATATTAAAGGCAGCCAATCATGTTAGGAGTTTACATATCTAAAAATAGAAGTATAATTGTTATGTTGACATGAAATTAATTTGAAAACCTTACCTGGTCCAATTTAAATGTAATCAAATGTGATGCAAGGCACAGGAGGGAATGCACTCCTCCTCCCACGAGCCTCGGGCGCGAGTAAATGAAATGGCTATATGAAGGCTTCGCGGTGTAGGCTCCGTCCGCCCGCCCGCCCAGTCGACACCGGCCTGCCGAGTACTCCGCTACTTTATAACGATATTGTTCGAACAGTTGAGATTTAAAGGTTATTGTGAGTTCACAAGTGTCCTTTGGTAAGTGTTTTTGTCTCATTCGATGTAAATAAGGTCTGTGCATAGTAACGCGTGTCAATTTATTTCCACATTAATATGGGAGTACGGGGATAACTTATAGCCTATGTGGTATTCTGATGTGTAACCTATATTGTGGTAAAGTTTCCCCAAAATCCATTCAATAGTTTTGTCTAAAAGAGATCATCAGGATTTCTGAATAGGGTTAGATAATGTTTCTGCAGATTATTGTTGTAATAAGTTGGTAGTGTCGAAAAAACACTAGTACTATTACCGATTTGGATGATATATCGGGGGGATATATCATCCTTCCAGCCTGTATGTGTCTATATTTTCTAGAACTTGCCAATAATTGTATCGTTAATGGAATACTATAATCCGCAATGTTGTGTTTATGGTCTGAAATAAAGCGCCTTTTAATGGTCAATGACCGATATTGGGTGTCAGCATTGTCGTTGTGATTTAGCCCTGCTATTGCCAATCCGATTATTCTGCATGGGTTGTTCTATTGATGATTGTATAATGGTTATAAGCTAGGTATAAGTAGATTGATTAAAATCAATGCTTTTGCGTAAAACGTCATAGATCTCAACTATATTTATTTTAGAGCAAATTATTTGCCTAAAATAAGCCTTTTCCTCTAAGTTTCATACTAATAACGCAGTCGAGATAAAAGATAAAAAAGATAATAGCATCCATAGGTCAGGGCCTGACATTAACATTAACTTCGCTATTTAGGGTAGCAATAAGTACAATATTCCTTCTAATATACGAACTTCGTTTCTTAATTTTATAAAGAAAACCTTCTTAAGACTGTCGGTGTAGTTTTAAACCTTTTATCGCTCATGATAATCAAGAAAGAGATAATGCAATGCTGCTTTGCAACCGAATCGGACCGGCATGACTTGGTACCTCTCGTTCACATGATACCAGTGGCAGTAATGCTGTCGCGTCACGTGCGGTTTTGTGAATTTCAGGTGGTCCATTGAGGGGATTGGGTAAAGGAGGGCAACGTATCTCCATAACCTCCCGTTGTGTCCATGTTTGTGTGCGTCGATACTCTCCAAATGGCTTCGACTGTACGTTTGCAAAAAAAAAAATCAAAGGTGTACTCCATTTATTTTTCTGTTTATTTATATTAATGGAATCCAGGAATAATAATCCTCAATAAATATAATATGTATTATTTTGTATAAATTTTAAATTTGAAGTATTTTAAATATATGCATTTTTCTGAAGGCTGATATGTAATATTTTTCTCTCAGAAGTAGAATAACATTATGAGCTTCTCCATTGTGGCAACTTATCATGTGTTAGTTTGCTTTAGTGTGATGTATATTATTATACATTGAGAGCAATCAATTTATACCAATATACAACAGATATTAGCAGATGCAGATCTACATACGAGGCTTTTAGGCAGCCCAGCCCCCAGGGCCCCGATATATAGGGCCGTGTTGTTGAAAACAATGTGAAATATATCGAAAATAATAATCAATATTGCCAATCCTGATTAAAGTCTTAATGATTTGTCGTACTATGAGAATTAGTTACGAATTTGAAATTACAATTAGTTATTAAAATGCGCCCCAAGTAAACCCCCGATCTCACAGTCTGTGGATTACTTAGTACAATTTTGTTAAAAAAATATTATTTTCACAATGCAAACTAAATGTGTAAACATATGTACATACACAACTACTGTGAAATACTCGCTACAAAAATATGGCACGACTTTTTGATATGCAGTGGCATAACTCTCATGAGAGAAGTGGCAGGAGCGACATATGAATATTTTATAATAATTAATCTGTGGTATATATTTTATCTACGTTACCGTCAGAAATGCCAGCTGGTATTCACGAACTCTAGTTAATTCGAAAAAAAAGAAGGTATCTAGAAGTGAAGGTATTAGAACATAATATCACGCTTTTATGAAGGACGTCCTAGGTTACCAAGTACGCTAATTCGCTAGTCCAAGAGCATGAAAAATCTTTACGGATTAATTATTTATTGTTCTAAAGTGAAATTGATGTTTCAAGTATTTGTACAAAAGTATTGAAAGCATTTAAATTCTGAATAAGTATTGGAGGCATCACAGTAAATTGACGGCGACCGAGAGCGGCTGCAAGGTACAATGTCGCAAGAGCGGTCGTCGAGTTTTGAGAACAATACGCCGAGGT
This sequence comes from Lycaena phlaeas, assembly GCA_905333005.2. Lineage (NCBI taxonomy): Eukaryota > Metazoa > Arthropoda > Insecta > Lepidoptera > Lycaenidae > Lycaena > Lycaena phlaeas. Next base: position 14,487,793 of record HG995167.1, on the reverse strand, counting down.
TACTGTCCTGTCTATGCCGTTCGAGTGCTTCACTCGATCATATTTTGAAGGACAGGCTTCGATCGTACCGTACGACTAGAATAATGAATTTTCAAAGAGTTATTCTTCCATCAAAATGAATTCTGTTGCTTGGTGCTAAAAGGGTCAAAATAGGGCGTTAGGTATATTTGCTTTATAAAAAATAAAGCAGCAAACAAGCAAGCAATTATAAAAAATTACAACACAAAAGGGCAAATGGTAACTTTAATACATAGTAACTTTTGGAATAATATTGATAACCTAACGCCCTATTTTGGCCCTTTTAGCACCAGGCTACAGAATTAACTTATACGAATTTTATCGCGGTTTATTAAGATTATTGCGTAACGTTTGAGATCCTTTACTGCAACTATTGTCATGGGAGTTACAGTTGGAATAGGTGAAATTTACAACTCGTCGACATTAGAAATCAATATTCTTACATTTTTAACCTCAAGGCAATAAGAAGGTATAATTTATAAGATTAACCGCTAAATAAATAATTATATCTATCTGTGGTGCCGTAACTCTTAATTTGGCGAACAAATTTAGATGTTTTTTTTTTAATTTTTGATAATAGAATTTCTGGCGATGGTTTTTAGACATGTCATATCAAAATCAGTTCAAAAGCTTCAAGAACGCATTATATTCAGTTCTTTGGATATTGCGTTTCAGATATGATTTTCCCTTCCCTTCATAGTTTAATGTTCTGAGTTCTGACCTCAGTTTCGTTTCAAAGTTATTTATTATTATTTATTTATTTATTATTTCAAATTATTATTATTATTAAAGTATAACTTCGGTGGCTTTTGCGTCAACGGCTATATAAGATGAATTTTAATTTTTAACACTGAAGCGCAATCTTAGCACTCGTATTCAAGAAGCGTACTTGGCTAAGTAATGAAACAACACTATGCAAAGAACGCTTCTCTCTATGGGCTCCTCGTGTCAATAGTAGGTTTTGTCAGACGCACAGTAGTGGGATTCACTTAAGTATTTTCTATGCATTGGTTTGAATGACCCTATGCGTTCGAGAGTACTGTGTCACTGTGACACCTCATAAGTACGCCTTCTTCTTTAATATTAGCTTCCTAAAGGATTTGCCACATAAGTGCGTCATTAGTTATATTATCGATGTGTCATTAAATGTGTCAATTATTATTGTTCTGATTCAAAAACAGTAATCACTGATAGGGAATGCGCCTACGTTTTAATCGTGATTAAAATATCTTTGTGTGATAATATTCTATTGTTACCCTTATAGATACGTGTTATTGGTTATTATTGACTCTCATATGTATTGTAATGTGTATTGGTTGTACCTTGCTCACCTTTTGTGGTTATTATACCAGTACTAACATAATGAAGTGGTAATGACTGTTGACTGTTAGTTTGATTGGAGGGCGTAGGTAATCGTCGAAACTACTCGTCTGATATAAACAATCTTTCACAACTATAATGCTACTTTAGCACTGAAAGACATAGGCTATAAAGTATAAAGTAATCGTCATTAGTCCAAACATGGCAGCAATTTTACTCTACTAATTTACAATCTTTGCGTTTACGGCGGATTTCCTGCTAATTATTAAAGCATTCCGTTATCCGTCACATCAACAATAATATCAACAATAATAGATATTACGATAACCTTAAAATATCATAATGCGCTTACGAGCATCCTATACACGTTTTTTTTTGTTCATTTTATATCCCCAAGTAATAAAATTAAACACATCAATGAAGTAAACCAAGTCAACCAAGTAGATGTAAGCTTTATTGAGAATAACTTAAAAACAGCTGGTGAAATCTTGATCATATTGATATATTATAATTTCGGGGACAGCTTTTAAATTTGTACTAAAAAAACTAATTTTAAAAGTTTGTCCACTTGACGGAGAAATCGGTGAACATACATACAAAAATACAGTCGAATATAGAACCCTTCGTCATTTGAAGTCAGCTAAAAACCCTGTATCCTTTACGCGTGTACTCAGTTTGTTTGACACTCATAAAGTACGAAGGTACAAGTTTTTGCATAATATAGGTAGATATAAGTATAATTGTGTGCGCGCGTATTGACTTCTCTGTATGGAGTATGCACTATTATTATTAGCAGTTTTCAAAATTCCCCCCACTATTTAGCGTGGGGAACAAAAGCTCTCGTTCTTTTGTATTTTTCTTTTATGTCAGCGAACGCATGACTTGTCCTGCCTTCAAACGCCATTCAAGTGGAAGGGGTGACGTCTTCCTACGCACGTATCTCCGTTCGAGTGGAAGTTTATTATACGGTGAAATATAGACGAGGGACACGCGAAAGTTATTTTATATTTTCGGGCTTCACTTGATGTTTCGCAGAATTTAACGATTTTATTTAAAAAATTTAGAGTTTCAGCGTTAAAAATATGTTTTTTTTTTCCGCCATGTCCTACGTTGTGGCCGAAAAGCCTTCAAGTGAAATCAGAGCTGGATACAAAAATATATTTTATGTACTTAATTGTACGATATAATATAATTTTATCTTAAACGAAGAAGCTTAATTATCGTTAAAGGTTGCAATAAACTTAACTGTTAAATTTTTTATTACAGTTAATTTATTTTTAACTTTTTAGTTAATTTTATAATAAATATTGTAATTCTTTTAATGTAATCACTTCAATCTTATTTGAAAATAAAAACATTTGAATATAAATATTGACGGTTTTATCTAACTACATGTAATTAACATAAAAGCTATTTAAAAAAAGGTTTTTAATTTTAACTTTAGTTATATGACCTTTGTCCTTTGCAGTCATTCGGCCAGGGTTCTGGTATATTTTAAAACATCATTGTTAGATTTATCTGGAAATCCGCGGCTTCCGAGTTCCGATAACCTCCATAATTCACAGAACTGTTAAAGCGCGACGCTGAAGCGCGACGTAAGCTACAACACACACTCAGACATAACACAGCCGGTGTTAGGCACACATTCACACCGCATGGGCCCCGGGGTCGTATGCGACGTCGAACCCTACACTCCGTTGACCAGTTAATCCGGATCAACCGCGACAGCATAGGCTCAGATCAGCTACGAGTCGACACCAATATAGACCGTGTAATCACCGATAGCACTCTGCTATCGGCAGCTTGCTCGGGTCCCGCGCTTGACCCGCCTCCCCCGCTACCGGGGGAGGGGAGGGCCGGCCCTCACGATAGGTTTCTAACGTCACCCGTTCCAAACCAGTCGACCGTAGCTGACCAAGTTAGGTACAAACCCGACGCCATGAACATGGCGGGGGGCAACCCCCCAAATTTTTAACGTCATAGGATGATCCAACCGGATCACCCCATTTCCGATGACGCATAACGGTCACTAGGACCATTAGCATAGATCCAACCGAAAAAAAAAAAAAAAAAAAAGACTACGAGTTACGACGAACACATCATATCGTTATACATTTTCATTTGAATAACATTATCAATTTGATAATAAGTTTCGGATAATGTTTGCTGGAAGTTATAAAAATACTGTCAGATGCAGACATCTGGTTACAGCATGCCCATGTAGGTCGAGTGATTATTATTACTTGATACGAAAATTTAGATTATACATAGATAGACACACACATTACATAATATCTTACAATGGTGAAATGCTTTGTGTAAAACGATTCAGTTTTTGTGGAATTCGGTTAAATACATAATCTCGCTTGTCTATCATTCGATGCTTTGAAATTAATTCAATGGTCAATTAATTGAATACTAATAATTTAATACTTAAAGCCTTTTTTATTAAATATTTCAAATGTGTGTTTTCTATAAATTTTCGAAGAACAAAATGTTTGCTATATTGTATAATATAATATATACATATTTTCTAAATGCATGACATGTAAAAAAATTGGTTGTCTGTAAAGCCGGTTTACTGACGATAGTTGAAACTTGGACGTGACAACGACATAAGAAAATACTGATAATAATAATAATAATAATATAACTTTATTGCACACACATAGTTTAAAATAATAATAATTTATACATAAAATGAAAAGGAGAAGTACAACAAGGCGACCTTATCGCTATAAAGCGATTTCTTCCAGGTAACCATATATTGAAAGAATAAATTACAAAAGGAGAAAGGGTGTGCGCCAGAAGTTATAACATGTAATTATAATTTATACAAAAAACACAAAAAGCAGCACTAAAACTAAACATTATAAAAATAAATTGCACAATAACATACGATGAATAAACGAAGAAGAAGAAGAAGAGAAAAAAAAAAAAAAACGAGAAGCATCAAAGAAAGATGGCTTGTAACCATAGATATATAAAAAGCTTAGATAGAGGATAATAAGTTGAACAAATTTCATAACTAATACGCTCTTTACTCTTACGTCAAACTACCTGTGTTGAAACGAGATAGCAATATGTCTTCAGCTCTATCTTCAGGCCATGCGCCCCACATTGCCTCGGCGGCCATATTAGTTGGTAGCCAGCTGGATACCAAACAAGCTTTTGTGTTTTGCTAATAATTTGTGGTTTTTTGTATTAAAAGTGAACTTTTAGTTATATTTACGTAAGTAACAAGAAATGTGGCGTGTGTGGTACCAGGGTATTCTCACCAAATGGGTGTACTAAGTGAAAATGATTCAAATGTATCATTCCACCGGTAAGCTTAAAGACAAATATTGTTAATTTAATGTTTATTAAGGTATGAAATACCTGTAGATCTTATTGAATTTTGATCATTGTAAAAGTATGTATTATTTTATGCATTTATTTTTGCGTATATGCATCATCATTACATAATAATTCTAATTATAAATAACACAATCTGATATTTTGACACTTTACATACCAGATAGTGTTGTACGACTAGTAACATGAAATATCGATAACGTTCGATATTTAATTTAGAAAGGCTATGGTAGGATAAGCTTATAAGTGAATCTGCCTGCAGCGAGTTTGTCCTTGTAATTTTTATGGATCGTGTAGCTCTATGCTGGCTAGTTAATTACTTGCTGGTGCCAAATTCACTGGCTTTTACTGATATTTTTTATTATAAATAGGTTTTCGACTGACTCCTATTTCTATAAGAGAAGAATGGATCAAAAATATAAACAGAGGCGAGGAATGGAGTCCCACACAATACTCTGTCATCAATCAAGGATATACTCTGCACATTTTGAAGAATCTTGCTTTCGTCAGGGATACACCCGAAAAACTCTCCATTTGCATGCAGTGCCAACAATATTTGTTAATCATCCCCTATCATATCAACTCGTAAGTGTACATGTTCAGATTATACAAGTCTAATGCACAAAAGTGCTAGTACTTCTAATACTTATTTGGCTAAGCTAGTGTGATTTAATCAAACAGATAATATGCAAAATTGACGTATTATATTGTTTATTGAGTTCATGTCAGCTTTGATGAATCTATATTCTGAAGATAAATATACTGCTTTTCTGAAAAACAAAACAAGGAACTCTTGGAGATCCCTTTTTTATTGTTTTAAACAAGTTTTAACATGATAGCTGACAAAAGAAAAGGTATCAAACCCATAAATTTAAAAGAATGCCTTCATTTTCATTTCTGTGTTTAGTAGGTATATTCAGAACGGTTTTCTTGTTTTGCAGAAATTGAGAAAAAAAAGGAAACTTATTGCTAAGTATGATAATGATTCAACGGCAACAACTTCAAGTGCTACTAATTATGAACAACAGGTGAACCATTTATTGAATTCATTTTATTTTTGTCAAATTATTACAGTTGTTACCAACAACAATATTTTTATGTTTTTATTTTATTTTTTATCTCTTCTTCTCAACTATTATAAAATCCTGACTGCGGCAGAATTCGGTCCAGCGTTCTCCGATACCAAAATTTTGTATAGAGACAGTGAAACCCCAAAGAGGTTATAGGATAGTTTTTAAATTACTTATTCTATGAAGACAAAGTTGCTACTAGTTATTTTATAAAATAAAAAAATGAAATTGATTCTTAGGTTCAATGGATTATTTTATATATATTATTTAAATAAATGAAATTATAAAATTGAATTAAACTAAAAATAATTTCAACGAATTATTTATTTTATTGGAAATTTTTATTTATTTTAATAAATATATTGTTTTTAGCTAGAACAGTATAATGCAGAGAAAAAAAATCCATGTGTTACCAGTGGTAACTACTGGGATTTTCTTACTTTCTATTACTATTACTATTTCTATTACTAGGATTAAATTTATTCCTCCTCTTCAACAGATCTTAGGCCATGATTATGTAGGTATTTTAAAAGTACAAGACTAATTTTGTTTTTATTTTTTATTTTCATTTGCAGATTCTATGTGCGGAAGAAATCGGAGAGAGCTTCCAATTTATACAAAGTTATACCAATATAACAAACTCGTATTGTTTAAAGTATTATAATATGTGCAAGTGTTCATTTAATAAATAAAAAAATATAGGTATCTTCATACGTGTTTTAATTTACTCGATTTAACCCTATTATAGATGTAGCTAAGCTGTCATAAATATCAAATTAACTATATATCAATCAATCAAATCAAATCAAAAATATCTTTATTACGTAGGTACAACTTGTACACTTGAAATAAGTCAAAACATAAGTAGTCAATAAGTAGTAATAGTATATAAAAAACTATAATTGAAAAATAGTATATAATAAACTATAATTGACAAATTATAGCCTATGTGTTTTTCTGATGTATAAGCTATAGTATTGTAAAGTTTCATTAAAATTCTATATAGGATTTTAAATTAACATGATTATTTTCATTATTTAAACTATTTAAAACGGGATATTTACCATGTTTTTTATCATTGTTTCGCGGAGCTCGATATTTCGACATTGTCTACGAATGTCATGTTCACGAGACATGGTAAATATCCCGTTTTAAATAGTTTAAATAATCATTAAAATTTATTCAGCAGTTTTTCCATGAAAGAGTAACAAACATTTCGCGTTTATAATATTAGTAGGATATTTTATCCACAAAAGCTTACGATGAAGGTTGCACAACACTAATCCTGGTGACATTTGTCAAAAATATAGTTCAAAGAAATGGCTCCATTGAACCATTTGAGACCAAGTAGAGTAGCCATATCTGTCTCTCTTTAACTTATGATGTACTTCTTAAGAAAATAAAGGACAGCATTAGCTACTCAGATCCTCCAAGATACACGCTATCTATGCTTTTTATATATCTATGCTTGTAACAATAATATATTATACTCTATGGCTTGTAAATTGTAATTTGTGTTGATAAATAATTAAAATTAAATAACAAAATATATATTTAAGCATCTAAATAATGTTCTCTGAGGAGTCCCTTAAAAATGTTGAGACTCTTAGCTTCCTTAATACAATTTGGCAATGAGTTCCAAAGACTAACGGATGTAGCAGCAAAAGAGTTACTATAAAATTTAGTTTTTTGTTCGGGTACATTTAATTTATATACGAAACGTGTAGTTCTCAAATTACTAAATACTGATGGGACGTCTGTGCGAATGCGATGATAGTGCGGGACAAAAATTCAATATGTTTTAGCTATGGGCCAACGATCCATACATTCAGGACATTATAATAAATATTTTTTTTATATTAGATTGGAATACTAAACTAATTCTAATAGAAACGTTAATATTACATAGATTCATATGTACCTATCTATAAATATGCTTCTTCACTTTCTTTCATTCTAATTTATTATTTAATATTTCGGTCTAATATTTTAATTATATAACATGAAAAGAGATTCTTATTAATTATATAGGTACATAGTACCTACCTAGGTAAATTATTTTGTTTGGTTTCCTGATTAATTCGGTGAGAACGGTATTACCGTTCTCCGTGAGTTGTTTTCGAGCAAACCTTTTAGGATTGCACCCCCTTAACAGAATTTGTTTTCCATCATAAATTCATGCGCTAGAATAAAAGCCAGAGTCGAGGTACCCTCGTGTTTCTCCCTCCCTTGCATTATGACATATCACATGATGAACAACGATTTACTACAACTAGAAATTAAAAATGTTCTCATTTATTTATGGTAATTGTAAATGAGATAATAAACTGGACAAGACAAAGAGACTTATATATTATACTGTATATAAGTACTTATACATATACCTATAGTAGGTACTTATACATACATCTGAACTTATGAAGTTAAATTAGTCATTATTAAATGAAATATAAACCACTATAAGTAAGCATTATTAGCGACGATACGTACCCAAAGGTCTACAGACATACTATAGACTAGTATGTCTATGCAAAGGTCACATTATAATGGTTTTAGACATTGTTCCGTTGCAATAATTTGTATAAAAGTTATAATATAAAAATGAAGTTTCAATATTAATTAACATTTTGTAATAAATAATATGGGGTAATCTTGATAGTGTTACCACATTCATATCGCATATCCCTTCCGCTGTCTGTGGGAGGGTGAAATTACCCTTCGCAATTGCGGTTTTTTTCGCTAAGCATAATGATGCGAAATTTCTTTTTCGCATGCGATAGGAATATTTTGTGACCACTAACGCATATTTTTCATTTTAATAATGTAATAACATTAAGCCGATATGTTTCTTTTCTTTGTTTCTTAATTTTGAAATTGTTGAGGGCAGCACTGGTCTACCGGTAAAAATAATTGTTAAATTATATTTTATATATACATATAAAGTCAAATAGTTTGACTAGCTGGCTATTAGCAAAACAAGTAAATATGTACGATCAAAATAAAAGACATCTATGTATTTATGGGGTATTTGAATTTTTAATTAGAACTTATAATTTTGGGATAATTAATATGCTTTTATAATTTAATAAGTTCGCATAAAATATTGATCGTGGCGATAAGAGCATTATTGGTATTTAGGTATTTATTTATGTCTAAGGAGATAATGAAAAGCATAGTGGTATTTAATAGGCTCACAAATAGAATTGAGTTGGCGTAAGAGGGTAGGTAATTGTATCGATTTTATTTTCGCCCACACACTGCGTCATCTGTTTCAATAGAAAAAAAATATATTATAACTGAATAACGATAATTTGTATGACTTTCTTATCCGATTCCAAGAAATTTTTTGAATAAAGATATGGTATCAGTCTCAGACATTTTAACGAAATCTTGAAATATGAGTGAATGGAAAATAATTATGAGTTTGTAACTTGAAGGTATTCTTACAGATTTGTTAATTTCAACTTTTTGTTACAGTTCACTGCTTGGGTGGATGCCGTCATCTTCGTGTTTAGTCTTGAAAATGAAATAAGCTACAATACAGTATCAAATTACTTCAACAAAATGTCTCACTACAGAAACTCAGCGGAAATTCCCATTATACTAGTCGGGACTCAGGGTAAGTGTTTAAGAGTTTTAATTATATAATTTGTGCATTAATCATGTAGGTCAACCAGAAATCTTACTCCGAGGTGTTGTAGGTTTTAATCTCACAAATTATAACTTTTGTATAAATATAATGAATAGGTATAAATGTTTGTTACTCAGTCAGTTTTGATAGCTCAAGGCAATTTTTACTCTTTAAATGTCCGGTATTTTCTTTTTCTAAGTAGATAGAATGAATATGTCCGCTCTCACGATGTAATAAACATGGTAATTATTTATCATCATCATCGGATTTTATCCGTCCACTGCTGAACAGAGGCAGCCCTCTATAAACCGTTACACACAGATTATTCTCTATATTATAGAGAATATAATATTCTCTATATTAGAATATATTACAGAGAATATTATATATTATTATACTTTTTTCAAATCGAAAAATGTTTTCTAGATTTCTCTGATTACTTTATGAATAAGCAGTAGCTTATAAATGATCAATAATAAAATAATTGTGTACATTTACAAACTAAACTAACTTAACATTTGAAGGGCTAAGCTAGACTAACTAATAACTTAAGTATCAAGTTGTTTATTGTCAAATTAAAATAATTGCACAACATAGTTTTTATGTGCTTTTAAAATAGAATATTTTCATTTATCGATCTCCTCTTCCAGATGCCATAAGTGAAAGCAGTCCACGCGTGGTGGATGATAACCGTGCCCGCAAGTTGTCGAATGAACTACGACGGTGCTCGTATTATGAAACGTGTGCAACTTACGGCTTGAACGTCGAAAGGGTGTTCCAAGATGGTAATTAATTTATCATACTCAATATCTAATCAATTTTAGAAAGTTTGATTTCACTCTAACCTGATGAATTAACGCTGTCTAACTTTAATTAACATCCCAATAGTATTAAATATATTTGCTAAGCATAAAAATAAAGCAATAAATAAACTTGAAAATTGACTTCAATCGACCTTGAAATATTGACAAGCCGATCCGCACTAATATAAGATGACTTTCATTATTAGCGTGAATTCATAAAATTCCTACGTTTGATGAATGTCTTGACAAATTATATAATATTGTTTTTGTTGGAACACTAGCGGGCGTCTTCGCGTGACGACTATCGGATAGGATGACGCTTTACGCCGGGAGGTCGGCCGCGCGCAGTGGTAACACCGGTCCCAAACGGTGCAGTCGTTACGCGTTGACGTTTACGATCATTCGTTCCGCATTGTTTACATTTTTGACGTTCATATATTATCGTAGTTTGCCGGCGGAATTGTGTTGTGTTTTTGTTAACATTAAGTAATATTTGAATGTTAACATGGATAAAACAATGTTATTTAAGTCGAATATGTCACCAATATCGAGCTTAAGGCGTAGGAGTTCATGCTACAATATACAAAGAGCTGAGGAGCGCGACCGTCGAAAATCGGCTAAATTTGAATGTGCGTGCGTAGTTTTTTTACTGTTTGGAATGTACAGTTTCGTGTACAGCATGATGATTGTGTTGAATTCGCGTATGTGATGCATTAAGTGATATATTTTGCATTCTTGTGGTGATATGTATCGGTGTTTTTACAGCGTGTCAGAAGATAGTCGGCACGAGACTGTCGGCGTCATCTCAATGCCTCTCTGCAGGCTCCAGGCCGGTAACTCCGCAGCCGTTGGCAAACTCACCAAGCCATAACCATTCGACTTTTCTTTATAAGGTAAGACTGTGTTTGATTAATAATTAAGCGAGTATTTTACGCTTGAGTAATCTCGCGAGTCGTGGTTTTAGTCGAGATCTGCTGCCGATACCGGATTCTTTTTAATGTACATTCACAATGTTGGTCTGTGACAATCGCAACAATGACATAGAGATGTCATAACAAAAGCCTTTTGTTTATACTAAAGCCTTCAGGTAAAATTTTAAGTTAAAAAAATAAAGGTTCTTTTTGGGCCAATGATTCCGAAATATGAAGAAGTGTGCTAAAAATGGAAAAAATTTAATATTAATCATACTTAATTTTTTTTTTCATTCGAGTAATTTATGACAAAATGACTAAATGGTTAGTTAACAAAATTTTCTTCTATCCTTCACCATCCTACTTTTAAACTTTCATAATACGTAGTTTCAATGCAACAATTAACCAAAATTCCGACTAAGGCAATTCAAATGGCAGCCATAATTCCATAATTCTATGAAATGTGACAAATTTGAATGTGCACCAGATAGGAGCTGTTTTAAGCAGGTATATTTATAAATATTTTGCAACACATGTAGAAAACCTATTGCTGCTTATCAGGTTCAATCAATACTTCATTTATCTATAAAAGTCTGTCAAACACAAACATAATATACATGTTTATACTATCAGTATTTACTATCTCAAAAACTCAGATAAAATATAAACGGTATTTTTTGTTTTCTGCCCTTATATTTGTCATCTTTTTGTCTTGTGGTCCATTATTGTTAAGCATCTGACTCTGTGACCATTTGCCAGAGGGATGTCATTGTTTTTGTCTGCATTGTGTTTAAAGCTGTAAGAGCAGATGTTTTAAAACTGGCTAAAGTTATATGGAGGTCTGCTTTGGAGCTTTTAAAACAAAAGAATGCAGTAATAATAAGTTATGATCATGCCATTAAGTACCATTTTAAATGTAAAATTTTAGGATAAATCTAAAATATAAATACCTAGTGAGAAAATATTTCAAAATATTACATTAGTATTAACATGTACTATTAACTTTAAATTTCATATCAAATAATATGTAAGCAAATTGGAAAATCGTAAAAATAAAATCTTTTATGGATTTTATTGCGGTTTCTTTAGTTTTTTATGAGCCCGACGTTTCGGATACTTTACAGCAACCATGGTCACAGGAGGACGGGAGGAGAGAGGACATTGTTGCTGTAAAGTATCCGAAACATCAGGCTCATAAAAAACTAAATAAACTGCGATAAAATCCATAAAAGTTGTTTCATCATAATGAGTGAAATTCGTGTAAACATGAGAAAACAATATATAACCATAAAGTAGCAAATTTTTATATGAAAACAATGATAACAAATAAAATTGGAGTTGAAATGGTAAATGTGTTTTTTTCAGGATTCCTTGCCCCGGAGTCACCACACACTATCAGCATCTTCACATCACCTGCACAGAGGAGCATCATCATTTGATGCTTCGTCAAACAGTAGCGGCATTTCATCAACACATGTAGTTGAAATCCATAGCACAAATGGTTCTGACACATCCTCACGGTGGGGCAATTCGTTGGGAAGCCATGGATCTTCCTCAGGACTCGTATCTATTGCCACAGAGAACAATAATGTTAAATTTACTGCTCCACATTGCTTGGACAATCTACAACCAGCAAAGGAAATAAAAGATCTCCCAACTCCATCATCCACACCTACAACATCCAGGAAATCAAGGCGGAGATCCAACCTTTTTACACCTTCAAAAAAAGGAGATGATAGATTGAAGAATGGTGAACTGGGTTCAGGACGGGCAATTCCACTTAAACAGGGATATTTGTATAAAAAAAGCAGTAAGGCCTTGAATAAGGAATGGAAGAAGAAATATGTCACATTGTGTGATGACGGCAGACTTACTTATCATCCTAGTCTACATGTAAGTAACATTATCGAATTCTATTTATGATTTATAAGACGTCACGCATAACCATACTAATGCTATAGAAAATGGTATAAGTTGCTGCATGCGCATATGTCATATTGATCCAATTACTAATTATATTTAGTACTACCAAATGGAGATTTAAATTGCCTATTGTTTATAACAGTGCTTTCTTTATATTTGACAACATTTCATATTTTTAAGCTGCATATATTTTAACGTTATATGAAAGTAAATACAAAACTAGGGCACACGTATTTTTCCGTTTTTAGAAATTATGAACTTTTCATTCAAAATTTTAACTTTGAAATTCGGTGTATTCTAAAAAGATGTAAGCGCCAAATGACGTCACACTTATGGTGAAATTGCAATAATACTTTTTATTTCCTGTAACCCGTCAAAAAACTGTCATAAATCTAGAGTTGTCATTATTTGTCAGCTTGTCAAACTTGTTTGATTTCAATTAAATTCGTGAATTTTCTTATTTTCCAGTGTTATTAATCTCATTCTGTTTTTATTAAGTAAATATTAAATTTTCGAAAGTATTTCTAGTTGCGGATAGCAAGAATTTGTCGAATATAAATAAGACTTTGACAATTGACATGTCTTGTTGGACATTAATGTTTTCATCTAAAATACTGGAACGCTAAGGCAAGGGTAACTACCTCATTCTACCACAAAAGTGACGTCATCACATGTTTTTTGGTTTTTATTTTATTTTTCTCAGAAATTAAGAACTAAAAAAATATATAAAAATTATATTTGAACTCAGGATACAAAAATTAAGCAATGGTATTTTTATTTTAAGGTCATGTCAATTTTGAAATGTTGTCAATTGTATTGTGAATATCTGTTATTTACACACCACACATGGTTAGTTAATGTCACACCGGTTCATAAATATTTAAATATTCCAGGATTATATGGAAGATGTAAATGGAAAGGAAATATCTCTTCAGTATGTGACAGTGAAAGTTCCGGGGCAAAAGCCGAGGGGATCCAAGTCAATTATCACGACAGTTCCCGGTTACAATGGGTATACCAGTTTGGATATACATGATAGTATTAGCGGATTATCATTGGGTGAGTGTTTAACATTAAAAAAAATATCATTAATTAGTGTCTATCATTCATTAATAAAGACCATGACAACCACTTAAAATATTCTACCATTATTATTTTAAAGTTATTAGGTTTCTTATATTTTAGTAACATTAATAATATCTGTCCATCTCACTATGGAACAAATGAGATACTAAGTTCAATAAATTCAAAAAGCTATAACAATAGCTAAACCCTCATGTTAAAAAACTCTTTCCAACCCTCTTGCTCCTAAATATATTTTTGGAGTGAAATAAATTGATACTCTATATGATATTGATACCCACAATGGCGATTTTACATTTATCATAATTTTAAAAGTAAATACTTACAAACCATACAAAATCCACTAAAACCATAATTATGCATATTTGACATGGCAAAGAACAATCAAGTTAAGCTTTTTTTTACAAGATGGCTTGTAAAATTATTTGATAATTTCTTTTAATATTTATTTTAATAAAAATATTTTTTTTTTCTACAATTTCTATTTAAAGGTTACAATTAGAGAGGATTACAGGGAATATCGCCTTCTTAAAATATGATAGATTAATAGTGAAAAAACCAACAGACAAAACTAAAGACAAAAGAAAGAGAGAGCTTTCAGACTCACCGAAACCATCATCGCAGAAAAAGGTACATACCAAAAAAACCCCAACACCACCATCCGTCAAGAGTGTCCCGAAGGAAATCATAAAACCCAATATACTTAACTATGTGGAACGCGGTAGATCGGCACTACTGTCGGATACCCCAAAAAACTAGGGAAGACCACCGGCTACTGGAACCATTTGAAAGCAAATATCCCAACTTCAACTAAGCAAACACTAAGAAAATACACCCCAAGCCGGCTGGTCACCGTGGGGCGAGACGACCACTACCCTCCAACTAATATAATAAAAAATCAACCCACAACTTCCTGCTTGAAAAACCACCAAAACAATAGGAAACTATACATCGCGACATATAATACGCTCTCTCTAAGAACGAATGAAAGCCTAATGGAATTAATGCTTGCCCTAAAAAACATACATTGGTCCATATTGGGTCTAAGTGAAGTAAGACGCCTAGGAGAAAGCATAGAAGACTACGGAGAGTTTATACTGTACTTTAAAGGAGAAACACGGGGTCAATATGGGACAGGATTTTTGATAAATAAGGAACTAAAATCACATATTGATGAATTTATTGGTATCTCAGATCGTATTGTAATACTCAATCTAAAACTACCACCCAATTGTGAAAAATGGTCAATCGTTCAAGTATATTCCCCCACTGAAAAATCTAGCAAAGCTGAAATTGAGTTATTCTACTCCACACTAACAAATGCATTAGAAAACTACTCCCACAAAAATTTAATAGTAATGGGAGACTTCAACGCAAGAATAGGGGAAAGAATAAGCGGAGAGGAAAACATACTGGGTATGTACTCTTCTGGAATACGAACAAGAAATGGTAAAATGCTCATACAATTTGCCCATGAAAACAACTTAAAAATCCTTAACAGCTTCTATAAAAAACGAAAAAATAATAGATGGACATGGATACATCCAGATGGCCACCATAAAAATGAGATAGATTTCATTTTAACAAATAAAAGTTATAAATTTCAAGACTGTAGAGTCATAAACAATATTAATTTTAACAGCAATCACAGAATGGTAAGGACGAAACTACAACTCCATGCAGCCTCGAAAAAACGACCCTTTATGGCAAAGAAAATGGATAGTAAAGCACTGGAAAGTACCGAAATATTAAAAGAAAAATTAGACTACTTCATAGAAAACACAAGATATGACGACATACAAAATAAATACAACAAATTCGAAGAACTCCTGTTCTCAAACCAAAAAAACAAACATAAATGCGCAAATAAAAGAATAACATGGATAGGAAATGAAACTAAAGAACTACTGCAAACTCGAGCGGAACTAATATCAATCCCTAAAAAGACGAAAACCATGAGAGAAGAAATAACCAAGATAAGTAAAATAATCAGAAAACAAATGAGAAAAGACCATCAGAGGTATAGATTGGAAACACTTGAAAAATGCATACAGAGAACTGGAGGTGTCAAAAAAGCAACAAAACAACTGCTACAGAAACAAAACTGGATACCGAACCTAATAAATAAGAACCAAGATATTGAAAAATGTCGTCCAGAGATCATGTCTATCGCAACAAGCTTTTTCACGAAACTGTATAAAATGACAAATACTATACAACCAATAATACTGGACGGAGGAACCGAAGTACCAGATATCATCTCTGCAGAAATAAACAAAGCAGTAAAAACCCAAAAAAGAGATAAAGCCCCAGGCATGGACAATATCACCAATGAATTCCTCGCAATAAATAAAGACTATCTACTACCAATTTTCAAACATATTTTCAATGAAGTGCTACACACCGAAATAATACCTCAACAATGGACAATGTCAACTATAATACTCCTCCACAAAAAAGGAGATAAAAATAACATAAATAGTTATAGACCTATCAGCCTTCTATCAAATATATACAAAATCTTCGCTAAAATAATACTTGCTAGAATTACAAAGGCGTTAGACGAAAACCAACCCAGAGAACAAGCAGGTTTTAGAAGTGGATATTCAACCATAGACCACATTCATGTTGTGAAACAATTATTTGAAAAAAGTAAAGAGTACAACTTCACCTTCTACTGCTGCTTCATAGACTACAGTAAGGCTTTTGATACAATAACGCATGTTAAGATCTGGCAAGCACTTAAGAACCAAGGTGTTGAAAACAAATATATAAGAATATTAAAAAACATCTATGATAACAGTACAGCTAAAATAAAACTGGAGAAAGAAGGAAAGGAGATCAAAATAGAAAGAGGAGTGCGCCAGGGCGATCCGCTCTCACCAAAACTATTTACGGCAGTTCTGGAGGAAGTATTTCGTCAGTTAGATTGGGAAAATTGTGGGTTGTCCATCAACGGGGAAAAACTATCCCACTTAAGGTTTGCTGATGATCTGGTAATCCTCTCTCAGACAAGTGAAGGTCTTCAAAAAATGCTAAATGATCTAGATAGAGAAAGCTGTAAGGTGGGATTAACCATAAATATGCAAAAAACTAAAGCTATGACGAATGGGAAGCAAGAACCTATCTATATTAATGGCAACCTAATTGACTACGTCAAGGAATACATATACCTAGGCCAAATAATCTCCCCCATAGACCTAACGACAAAGGAAATTGATAGACGCATTGGAAATGCTTGGAAACAGTACTGGAATTTTAAAGAAATTATGAAAAACGGTGAAACCAAAATGGCTATCAAACGGAAACTTTTTGATACCTGCATACTTCCTGTACTCACATATGGTTGTCAAACTTGGGCACTAACAAAAAAGCATAACAGAAAGCTAGAAACATGTCAAAACTCCATGGAAAGAAATATGTTAGGCAAGAGACTATCAGATAAAATAAGAATTACAAGTATTAAAAATCTCACAAAAACAAAAGATGTCCTTAAAACAATAAAAACACTAAAATGGAAGTGGTCAGGCCATACAATAAGGGGCAGTGAAAAGTGGTCAAAACTTGTCATGAATTGGTTTACAAGAGACAAAAAAAGGAAAAGAGGGAGGCCTTGTAAACGCTGGGATGAAGATATTAAAGCCATAGCAGGAGGCACATGGACTAGAACGGCTAAGGATAGAGAGAAATGGCGACAGTTGGAGGAGGCCTTTGTCAACTAGTGGCATACAGACAGGGAATCCGGTCAAACTAAAACTCAAATAATCACAATGTTAAAACATGTATTGTCTGAATAAAGGCTATTATTATTATTATTACAGGATATTCAGAATCAGGAAATGTAGGTTCAAATCAATTGTTGATGTTATGATTGCCTCGAAGCTTTTATTGTTTACAACATCAATGTACAGTTCAATAAAATTATTCATAATTATTCAGAAAGAAAAATATTTCAGTTTTTATGTGCCAATATAAAAAATATGCAACTATTGAAACTTACTGATAGTATGTAGCAATACATTTTCAACGTGTGTAATTTATACTGAGTGTTCTAAAATAGAAATATGAAATTTTATAACTCTCCTTTAATTGCTATAACTGTATTAAGTAAAGTAAAGTATCAACCTATACATGTCCAACTGCTGGGCACGGATCTCCATCAGGATGCAGATATTCTCAAGATGTTTTCCTTCACTGGTGAGCGAGTGATGGTCTAATCATTAGGGTGCAATAAGAAATTTAGAAAACCCCATTTCAAGGCACTATACACAATAGGCCGAGCCCACTTGACTATCGTCGTCACTTAGTCTATACTATCTACTAGCGGACTCGACAGACTTCGTTCTGTCAAAACAATTAATTTGCAATACACAGATTTATAAATATAATTTGCAATAAATAAAATTGCAATCTCAAATTTGAGAAATAAACTATCCTATCTTTTAAGTTGGAGAAAAGCACACATTTTAAAAGAAAAAACATTAAAATCGGTTAAGTGGTTTAGGAGTCCATTGAGGACAAACATTGTGACACGAGATTTATATATATTTAGATATTAATAATTTCGTGCAGGGGTACGATAGACTCGATCAAAACCTTACCAGTATAATAAAAGATAAAAAATTAAAGTTTTCGAGTCGATAACATATATCCGCAAAATTCGGATTGTCGAGTATTTTGTTAAATTCTGATTTTGACAAATCGCAGCCATTAAAATGCAATGACATATAGTCCGCGCCACTTATGAAGTCCTGCGACTAATGCCCGAACTAAATTTGACAAGTCTGACATTTTGATGTCTGTCAATAGTGCATGCAGAGAGAAAATTGTAGAATTTAAAATTAATAAATGTGAAATATGAAGCGAAAAGTGATAAAAAGTAAAGGCCGTTAGATGATTCTTAAAGTAAAAGAATATTGTGATTTAGAAAATAAGTCTAAAGAACTATTGATCCCGTTAAATTGTGTTCAGATGAGAGTCGCTGCTATGACAGGTAAATTTTAGGGATACCAGAGTCGCTCTTTTTTGCCTTATTTATGGCTAGATGGATGATTTATATTATGGAAAGATTCATCATATGTTTACAAAGTGATAGCGAAATTGAGTCGGGTGATGGTACTGAATTTCCAGACACGAGTGACAGCGATTGTGAGTTTTTTGTTCGAAATAAAACTCTTGCTATGGAAAATCTAACTATAGTATTAAATTATATAGACAAAATAATTATAACATTTGTTTTATTTTACTAAAGTGTTGGTACAGAGATCCCCTGGAATGTCCAAACTTGCAAATTTTGAAGTTTTTAACTCTTATTATTTTAATTTGATTTTTCTGCCATAATTACTTTAATCATCAGTAATCACAGTCTTTATGCTTCAACTGCTTAATATAGGCCTCATAATTAATCATAATTTTTATTGTCCTAGCCTTGGTGGAAAATGATTTCACTAGATATTGCCAACATTGAGTTATGATACCGCAGCGCCGCGTCTATCGGACTTCATAAGTGGCGCGGACTATAATTGCATATTGACCACTCTAGCGAAACTGTCACTGATATTATTTTTTGTTTTATTTAAGGCATTTTTTAGTTTGTAAACTATCAGCCACGAGACGTCAAGGAGCGCAGCTACTCCAAATTTAACGCGAGCGAAGCCGCGGGCAACAGCTAGTTGTTTAATATTTTTATACATGTTATATATTTTTTAATAGAGAATATATTTTTTATTATAGGTTACAAAGAGAAACCAACACGAGCCACAGACAAAGCATTGCTGTCTGCATTCGATACTATGAAAGAGCCTACGTCGAGCCGGCAGTCTATCGCGTCAGAACTGGAGGTTGGCTCTACCAATGGCACCGATAAAGACACGCCGCACGTCAAGAAGCGACACAGACGGATGAAAAGCAGCGGGGTGAAGAAAGATGGTGATGAAGGTACATATTTCTTATTTTGTGTGTATATGAATAGAGAGATTGGCAGAGTTGTTCTGAAGTTGAGTTGTGATCGATGAAGGAAAAAAAAACATTTTTAAATTGAAAATAACATTTCATGAAAATGATACTGCCTCATTGTAAAAATAAGAATGTTTATTAAATTAATGACAGTCAGTTATTATAATGTTGATCTCATATTATATAATCATAACATGGAAAAAGCTAATAGTGATGTGGCTTTGTCTACCTAAAATAACAATGAGCAACTCATGCCAAACAAGCAACTCTTATTCGAATGATTCTTCAAATGAACAAGTTACTCTTATTTGTATAATAATCATAAAGTTTCTGAGATCTATATTGCCTTTATTTATCAAATGATCTCTGATACTAAAAAGTGATGAGAGGTACTAGAACTAGTACTTAAAAGAAATATATTACCTTATTATAACAGTTCATACATACATTCTTTGATTCTATTTATATCTTTCTCAAAGACGGCGAGAGCGCGACGTCATGCGAGTTTACCATCGTGAGTCTGGATGGCAAACGGTGGCGGTGGGAGGTGGGCGCGTCCGGCGCGGGAGGGGGCGGTGCCGCGGCCGCTGCGGAGCGCGACGCCTGGGTCGCCGCCGTCGAGGCGCAAATACTCGCCTCGCTACAGGGACGGGTATGTCCACATTTTTATTTTCATTTTATATTTCGAACGGGCAAACTAGCAGATTAGTTAGTACCTTGATGATAAATAGTCAGCAAAGCCCATGATCATAAATGAGTTGACTCAGACCTAGCCCTCCTCGCCTGATTTCGAGGTAGGAGACCCGTGCCCAGCAGTGGGACATATAAGGGTTGATACTTTACTTTTTTTTTTAGATCTAGCCCAGGCAACTCAGTAATGTCTATGTCGAGTGTAGATGGTATTGTCTTGGAACGAGTATTTAAGTGCCTGCTTTGGACAGTATTTACAGTCTACTACTATCAGACAGAAAAGTTTTGTGATGTTAGAAATATGGTATGTAGGACGATAGTACCCCCTCACACAATACAGAGCGCTGCAAATGCATCCTCCATTAACCATTTCCATATAACAGCTTAATATTATCATCAAATCATTATCATAATGCGAAATCATTTCATGTGTCGTCTTGCTATATGCTCTTATTAAAGCCAGGGAATTTAAGGAATTAGGTTAAGTGTTACAATAATTATTAACAATGTTACTTTATTAACTATATTGTTAAAATATCTTAGTCTAATAAAATCTAGCATCTTACACAACACAGTTATTACAGTATCTTGTATGTTCAGTTAGCAATTATAATTATTATAATCAATTCCGTCATCTCGCAGACGTCCCGACAGCCGGCTCCCACGGGCGCCAACTCGACGGGTGACGTGCGCGCCACCTACTACATACGGCGGGTCAAGGGCAACGACAAGTGCTGCGACTGCGGCGCACCAGGTAACTTATAAAGAGAGAGAGGAAAAGTGACATCAACCCATCTATGTAATAGGGATGTTGACACATGTTACAAATTTATGTAAAGTTATGTTTTACATATTAAATACAGTATTTGAAAACCTAAAACAACATTTTAAAAGTCTACTTATTTGTCTTAAAATTTAGAAAATTAATTTAAAATGCGTTATTTATCATGCATTATCACGTGACTGCAAACGCGTATAAGGCGATGACGTCATTGAACATTGAGTTAAGCACAAACTGTCATAACTCACCTAACATAGCGCGAGCTCTGAATGCGGTGTGTGACGTAATGACGCTTGGAGCGTTTCAAGGGCAATTTTAAAAACTATTTTTCTTTATTTAATTTTTTGTTAAAATTGGACATATTTCTTTACAAAAGTCTTTTTTCGTGTTTGTTTATAGTATATCTATCAAATAAAATCAATAAAAAAAAAACCCCGTACCTAGTGTCCAAAGAGCTATTTTAAAACAAATAAGTACTTTCATCATTTACCTACTAAACTAATTACTCCATGCGGAATAATTAAAATCTATTAATCATAAAATGAGTCATCTTACTTATCATTATATATTTTTTTATCATCATTAACGACATTATCGTGTTTGTTTATTTCATTGTTTATAGCATTTTGTAAACATAAAATAGTGTATATGGCAATAGTAAGTAAGGTCTTTAAGCATATAATATAGGTTTCATAAAACGAACACGTTTTTAGTTGACGTTTTCACATTTATTGTTCTATTAATTTCAGATCCGGACTGGGCGAGCCTCAACCTGGGCGTGCTCATATGTATAGAGTGCTCCGGCATCCACAGGAATCTGGGCTCGCACATATCGAGGGTGCGCTCTTTGGATCTCGACGAATGGCCGTATGTATCTTATGTGTGATAAGTTTTGTACTTATTGTTTTCTAATGTTAACGTAAATTTCACTCATAATGAAACTACTTATACGGGTTTTTCGCGATTAACTAATAATTTTTAACCTGTTACTGCAAGTAACATATTATATGATATATGTAATACACTTTTATAATAGCCAGTATAGCCACGCTGTGCATGAAAGAATTTCAATAATCAAAATTATATTTAGCTTCTTTATCGGGCTTTAAAATTATTTTAACAATAAAATCTATTTTATATTACGTTTTATTACAGATTGGGCCACGTGAGCGTGATGGTGACGATAGGCAACGCGTTAGCTAACTCAATATGGGAGGCCGAACTCCGGGGCCACGTGAAACCCACCGGCAACTCCACCAGGGAGGAGAAAGAAAGGTAAACTCCCTAAATAAACCACGTGACACACACCTTAATATAACTTTATATTAGACAAATGTGTATGGTAGATATCAATTTATGATCTAAAATTTTTTTCTTGACACATCTGGGTTTCTTAATACTTTAAATAATTTTTCTGTTTTTAGTATACATACTTTTTTCAAACAGATGTTACCTAAGTGGAATAAAATTGCACAATCTCAAATACTAAATTCTCTCATTCCAAATTTTATGTTAAACAAAACAAAATGGAAATAAGTGTAATTTTGTGTCAGATGGATTAGATTGAAATACGAGCGTCGGGCGTTTCTCGGCGCGGCGATGGGCGGCGCGGAGGGCGTGGGGGAGGCGCTGCGTGCGGCGGCCGCGCGGGGAGGAGTCGCGGCGCTGGTGCGGGCATTGGCCGCGCCCCCGCCGCGCGCGCCTGCACCGCTTGAGCGAGCGCTCGCACTGCGAGCCGCCGCCGCCGCTGCGCATCTGCCCGCTGCGCAACTACTTATATGGGTAAGGGTCTATATTGAATGCTTAAATTCACATTGTTATTAAAAAGTCAGTTTACTAGTTCCGTAAGAAATAAGTAAGAACTTATCATCCCTCAATAGGCATCAATTAGTCAGTAAAAGCGCATAACCGGCGCAGCTTCGTAGCACAAATTTGTCAAATTTGTTTTCAATCATAAAAATCGCAAACAATTACCTCTCTATTCCAATTCTATTACAGTTCCCATTGCCGAAATAAACGATACCATCCATTATACGAGTAGTTACATATCCATCGGCTATTTCGATTCGATGTTAATAAGTTGCCCTGAGCGACGATGGTCCAGTGGTGGATGAACTCGGCCTAATATGCAAGAGGTTCCGGGTTCGATCCTGACCCATCCCCCCCCCCCCCCCCGTGTGTGCCATGCCATGGGTTTTTCTAATTTCTAAGTGCACCCAAAACACGAGACCATCGCTCGCTCACCGGTGAAGGAAAACATCGTGAGGAAACCTGCATGCCTGATGAGATTGAAAGTCTTTGAAGGTATGTGAAGTTTACCAATCCGCACTGGGCCAGCGCGGTGAACTACTAGCCCATTACCCTCTTAGCCTAATGGAGTTCGAGGATGAGACCCGTGCCCAGCAGTGGTACATAAAGGGTTGACACTATACTTTACTTTAAGTTGGCCTCGAAATATTTCTTTATGCAGGGCAAGGCAAATTAACAAAGCTATGTGAATTTGTTTCAGCACAACGGCAATCCGAATTTCCCAGACTCTGACGGGCATACGTGTGTGTTCTACGCCCGGGCGGCGGCCAATCACCTGTCCGGTATCCCTACCCAATATCCCAAAAATCTCCAAATAACCTGCCCCCTCCACCCGAACCCCCCCACATCCGGATCCGGAACCAACTCGACGAGTTCCACTTCAAGCACAAAAAGTTCCACCAAAAATCCGGAGCCGGAGTGCAATTGCGTTTTATTCGAATTGTTGAATGCACAGAGTGCGGCGAACGCTCTGGTGGAGATATTGATCGGGCTACAGAACAACCAGTATATGAACAACGGGTTTGATTTAGCGGTGGGCAGCACGTTCCACCATGCTACCCTCGGAAGACCATCTTTAGGACCAAACTTGTCTTTGACCAACGGGAAATGCGGTAGTATTGTATAAATGGTACATTAATGTTTGTGACTCTGTTGATATGTAAAAGTTACGTCTGAGCATTATTATTGTTATCTAGTGGTTTGTAATGGAGTTTTTGATGTAATGTTTCCAATGTTGGGAATATTCGATTTTGGTACAGGTATAGGCCAGGAGCTGACCAAGGTACTTATAATATTACATACTTTTTTTTCTTCAAATACTTATTACAAATTGCTAGACAAAAAAAAAACTTTCCAAAATCCACCCCTCCGATAATCATAATAATTGATGCTCGATTAATAGTTACCACAATCACAATATATGTTTAGAATTCACGTAAAGTAGCTTAGCAATAGCTTCAACTAAGGCTGACGAAATCAGTTTATAGACAAATAAATGTTCTCAATGTTAATATAATATGTCGCTATTAGTAACTAAAGTTACATATTCTTTACAGTTTTTTTACACCCATAGCCCTAGTGCTAATCATGGGTGTTTTACACCTCTCCCTCAATGACACACACATTTTACATCAGGCTAACCTAGTTATAGGTAGATTACAATTGAAACTATGGTATACCATATATATTATAGATACGCTATTGTGTATTTTCTATCCTATTATTATTGATTACTGATGTTAATTTTTAATGTTTTGGATTTTTATTTCTTGTGTAAGAAATGATTTTACATTATTTATTTTGGTGCTCATTAGATCGTCAGTACAGATATTGTAATGATATATTATGTACATTTCTTAAATCACACTTTCTGCTGACTATTGATTACTGACCAGTGCTTAAATTTTCATGACACGCGATTAAAATAAACTTTGCCTAGTAGATATTATGTGTGTATGGATGGATGGATCAAATATTATTGGGCGTTTCATAATTTTTAGATACTCAAATGAAAAAAGGTTTCAATAAAAAATGTCTTTTCAAAAGTAACATAGTTCAAATAAAACATTAAATTACGTTTTTCTAAACAATTTAAGCAGTCAGTATTTAGACTTTCTAAACATACACAATGTTTATTCGCTGGTTGAATATTATTAATATTTAACGTATTTTCAATTAAAAATAAATAAAATTATAGAAATAAAATTATAGAAGAGTATTTACTAGCCCTCTATATTTTAAATCAATTACATTTTGCACAAATCTATTTCAATTTAAATTTATTTATGAACGCTTAGAAAAAAATACAGTACATTTAGCAAGATGGGGTTAATACTACTCAATTTCATTATGAAAATCTGTTTATTCAATCTCTAAATTTGTTTATAGCTGCAATGTTTTCAACTTTATAAGTAAACAACAAACAACTCTGTAAAAAATGTACTGACTTGATTTTATAAATATGTATTTTTTTTAGACACTTCATGAATTACTGCTTACAATATATTTTGTAGCATTAGAATTTCCCCTAATTGTCTTTTGAGCTATTAGCTGTGGTATAAGGTATTTATGTATATTCAAATGGTTTTCTGTGCGCCTTGTACTTTAATCTTATTATAGCTTTTCCACACAAAGCTTTAATACACAAAACATTTTTGTATATTAGCTGACACGCACTCAATATTTTATTAATATTATGTAATTGATTATTTAAATTATCTTTCTATGTCTATATGAAAATTTAGGAAGAGAGTTATTGAATTTTTATTATTTTACCTTGCGAGTGACGGTTTAGTATAGTATAGAAATTTTATTAGATAATACGTAATTTATTGAATTAGTATACAAGATCTCAGCTCAACGCTACATAGGGTAATTTTAGATTAATTATATTTATATAGAGGTATGTCGCTTTTTGAGAGTTCCTTGGGTGTTATTATATTTATTGCTTCTCGATATTTCTAAGTCAAACATCATATCATCACAATTTAATTTCAATTGTAGCTAAAAAAATATTTATGGAAGGTTTCTAATACTTATTTAAAAAAATAGTTACTATCACAGACTCTTCTCTAACATATTGATTACGTTAAAAAATTACCATAACTGTATTAAATTTAAGTAAAAATATTTATTTATTTAAAAATTATTCCACATACTTAGCAGAAATAAAAAATATAAGATATCTAAACATTCCATTAATTCCTTTAAGATGTATTTGCCCAAGGGACATTATAGTAGATGTGATAAGAATTTCCCGTATTAAGCCAAATGTACTGAACCCTTCTGTGCCTGCTCTACTAAGTCTATGCTGTGCACTAGATTATAGTGATGGAGACGAAACACCCTCCTGGACTATAATCCAGTGCTTGTAAAATATTGTACTTCATGTTTATAGTATAAAGCTGCGGAGAATAGTTTACAAAGGTGCATTTAGTTTACCTAGACAATTTTATCAATAGTATTTAAATAATTTTTTACTTCATTTTTTTACACATTTTGAAATTCTTTCTACTTTGGTATCTTGCTACTTAGTTTATTTACTTTTATTCACTTTAAATACGAATTTTGTGGGACTTAATATTTCGACGAATATGATATTGTTTTTTTTATTTGTAAATTACTTTTATTAATTTTAAATGTAAATTTTAAACGATAAACCGATTTCAGTATTTAAAATTGTATAAATGGAGGCAATGTATGATATTTTTTATTGTTCAAAGTTGAAATTTTATTCTATAATTTTAAATTCGTTACCCGATACTATGTTTGGTAGTTTGTTTTAATTTTTTGTATATTTTTTGTACAGGCCAAAGAGCTCTTGTAAATATACGCGCAGCTGACCTTAGCTGTAATTAGAAGTTGGTTATTATAATTATTAAGAGATTTGTTGATGTTCTTTATCTTGTGAAAATAAAGTGTAAAATGAACCCGAAGTTTTTGTTTTATTTTAATATTTGAGCTGCTTACGACGTTTCTATTTAAAATAGAAAAATGCAATTATTGAAATTAGGTGAAGAATCATTTGTAGAACACTGGTTCTTAGTGTTTTATCGATGGGTGGGATGCGCTGTGCCTTATTTCTCACGTAAAACAGCTTTGCTGTATTTCGACGAGAAGAGAAAGACAGTCAGTGTAATTATTACTGACCCAGAGACATCGTATAAATGAGTTGCCTAGGCTAATTCCAGGTAAGTTGGAAGAGGTAAGACCAGAGCCACGTCTGCCTTGTGTTTGTCTATCCGACTAATAATAAAAAAGTGAAACTCTATCGAGTTCTTTGAAAATCTAGAAAAAAGACTAACAAAAATAACCAATGTCTATTTTTTGTGAACGATGGTCTCGTGTTTGGGGTGCGCTTAGAAATTTAGATAAACCCAAAACAAGGCACACACAAGACGGGTTAGGATCGAACCCGGAACCCTTCGCATAAGAGCCGAGTCCACCATGGACCATCGTCGCTCAAATCAACATAATATTTCCGAAATAGTTCTTATAAATGCACAGTTAACCGTGCTGTTGCAACCGCCCTAATGAACTTAAAGTAGATTCTTACCTAAAGAATTGGGCTCAAATTAAAAAGTATTGTTTCTAATCTTTCTAGTACTTTCTAAGATTAGCGTGCTCAAACAAACTGTTCAGACTTATTATGTTAGTAGGTATAGATAAAATGTATGAGGGTAGTCGTTTGTGTTATACGTGGTAGGGCTGATACTGATGATTGTCACACGAGTTGCTATTTTGTTTGCAGGCGACACAATACACATTGTTAGCTTAACTAGATTTATTAAGTAATTTGGCTGCCTTCATTTGCTTAAGTAGTTCGAAACTTCATGTTAATTTTGGCAACGCCAACCCTAGTTTTAATCCTCCCTTATTTTCCTATTTGCACACGATTTCCAAATTAGTACTATACCTCTATTATGAAAAGGTATCGCTATGCCTTTCTAAGTCGAATTTAAATATATTTTTGGCGTATGCATATGCTATGTAATCATTTTCATAATTTGTATCATTAGTTGATTAAGTGGTTTTATTTGATATTAAGTAAATTTGGTTTATTTGGATAAAATGGTCCCCAGTTTTGGACAATACTTTTTTTTATGTGGCACTTGGTAGCACATATTAAATAAGTAAACTTAAACTCACCAATTGTAATTTATTAGTTTTTTAGTTATTTTTCATAGTCGACTGATTTTTTTTTATCGGGTTTGGCCCACCACTCGTTCCCACCACTGCAACTCCTGTATAGCCAGGATCGACAGCGGCAACCACCAAATGACCCTTTGATACGATCTCCGGGGGCCCGGGGGATACTTTAAAACTGCCTTGGGACCCGAAACGAACTTAAACAGAAAGATTTGACGTTGGCGCACAAGCCGAAGGTAGCGGGTTCCAATCTCGCCAGGGAATACAAAAAAGTTTTCGTGTTCCTGGGTCATGGATGTGTATTAAATATGTGTATTATATAATAAAAATCTTAAATATAAGTATTAATATAAAAAAGTATTAAATATAATATTATGTATTTCCGTTGTCTGGTCGAGTCCGTAGCACGGGCCCAGATAGACGTGGTGTAAAAAGCGTCCATAGATATTATTATTATTAATATTTAGGAGGAGTAGGAAATATTCCAGTTTCTCTCGTTCAGAGCGGGAGACAGCAAAAGTCAAGCAAAAGGCTGCAGCTAGGTGAAGCCCAGCTGAAAAGCACCACGGAGAAGTTACTATGAAAATACTATTTTCAAATGAGAAAAAATGTAATGAAATTTAAGCGAATGCAATTTAGTACCGTATTTCTAAAACAATGAAAACCACAGCTCAGATATAATAAAAGTATTTACAGAGAAAAGCTATACAAGTTGTCGTTTTTGAAGTCCTTGGGGCACGAGTGATTACAAAAGTTTATTAACAAATACAGGAAACATTGTAATGAAAAGCAGCATCGTTAATGTGCTCGGAAGAATCAATTGTTAGAAATACAACATTCATTACAAAACACTCACAGTCTATATTTTAAGGGGCTTGTGTAGGTATTTATTTTAATCATCAGCACTGTAAAGTGTAAAACTTTACACTACTACCTATATATTGTTTTCCCTATGGGCTACCGGAAAATCGTAAAATGCATGAAACACTACAGCATATCTACGCTGGTAATATGCGAGTGAGAGGCGCTGGCCAATTCGGTTACAATGCATCAATGACATTACCTCTTACAAAGAAAGGACAACTGCAGTAGGTCGACAGAAAGTACCCAATAAGTTTTGATTCGCTTAAAGACCTACTATTTAACATACAGACCGATACAGAAGTATTTATGTATACGTACCGTTTTTCCTTTCAAAAGCGGAATTTTAAATAAAATCATATTTCAAGCAGATTCTTGATTACTTTTAAAACGTTCATTAATTGTACAATTGCTTACTACGCCCATAAAAATGCTATTATAATTGACACGAAGGGTAAGATAAAAAAAACTTTTAATTTGACTATTAAGGTTCGAATGAATGACTGAACCAAAAAATCAATCAATCGGAGCTAACGAGGCGCAGTATTGGAGACGCTCCGCTGCCCCGAGCGATACGCATTAATTCAAGTGACAGCCAATATTTATATCTTAATTGATTTCGAATACACATGTAAAAATAAAAAAAGTATTATTTTACTATAAGTTTTCATATTTTGTTTGTATGATGATAGTATCGTATCAGGACGTGAAGGTGTTGGCAGAGAAGAGAAGTGAGTGACGAATAGAGCGAAAAGAGAGCGAAAATAGACCGAAAAGAGAAAAGCTCTTAAATAAAGAGATGATAGAATGAGAAATGTATTTGAGAGTTCATAGGTTTACCGCACTAAGCTACCATGGGCGATCATTAGGGTGTCTATTTTGTTAAACTGAAAAGGTGAGGTGATAAGCTGATAGGTACATATTATAATGATATGTACCTATCATTATATGTACCTGTGGTATAAGCTATGTGGCCCTTTCTGTGACTCGTCCAAGTATTCAGTATTGCCTTTTCTAAGCGATACCTACACGGTATTAGCGTCGTATCACAAGACTACAATGCTTGGTGGAAGTATTAAGCAGGATGGCGATGGTGTTGGCAGGTTTTGTTGATGCATACATACGCAAGAACACATCCCTCAGGTCGTAAAAAAAATCGGTTGTCTGTAAAGTCGGCTTACTGACGATAAAAGTGACAACGTCATAAGAAAATACTGATGGACCGATTGTGCCTTTTTGTCGCTTGTTCCGCGTTCTCGCTTGCACTTCAAGCCTTAAATGGAACGCCTCAGAGCGAGGTAACGCCGCATGAGTCATGTTTTTTCGTGCGTGCAGCCGGCTCCATTGAATTATAAGACGTTGTCGCGTCAAGAAATTAAAAGTTCTATCTACTCATTTCTGTATCCCATCCCACTTCACACACATACCACAGAGCCAATAAACTTCTTCAAACATCTACTAAATTATGCTCTGTGGTTGTTTGTTGAGTTAAGAGGAACTCGTGGTTAAGTAGGCAATAACAAGCTGCATGGGTCGATCGATAAGGTTGAGCTATGCTTGCCAGGGTTGGTCCATTGATAGGTTACCGTATTTCCATACCGAGACTCATCCGTGCCTCATCATCGGTTGGTCGTCGGCCGTCATTCGTGAATTTTTGACAGTCGTTACGTCAGATGGATGGTCTGAGGACCGGTCTTACCACGGGTACCGTATTACCCAATTACTAGGATGTTAAGGTCCGGCCAAAGAAGGTTGTTTCTGGAGGTTATTATGTCGTCCTTAAGGCGCTGCGCATAATATGCAATGTCTTTATTTTTAAATCTGTGACTCCATAAAAAATATTATTATGTAATATAAATGACATATTTGTGGGTGAAATTCTTGAGTGAAAATCATACATTTTTCATTCATCATTCATTCATTAAACAAATCTAGACGAAATTAAAAAAAAAGTTATATAATACAATATTATGATATTTTAACTATAGATTATACTGTTGTTTTTAATTATCGATTGAAGTACGATATTTGTAACAAGTAATATTTTTTTGCGGCATCTGTCATTCTCCAGTCGCCTCTCTTTAATTTATACATAGAATGATAGTAGCTTCCGAGAGCGAATCTTGCTCTACTTCAATTGCTGCACTTCCTGAAATACATTTTTACGTTGCCTATCAATTGCTCCATAAATTAACATCGCAATTGTGCGGTCGTCAACTTAGTACACTACGTAATATGTACTCGTACCTGAATAATTAACGTACTATACGCACAGTGGAGTTAGAAATGAGGAAAAACATATTCAACGAGTTTTTTCTCCCTTCCACTTGTAACATTGATCTCGGTGTCTTTCACCTGTCACAAGAAACAAAGGCATGTTTTCAAACATTCATTTATGTATAATTTTTGTATGAAGCCACACTGTAACGTCATTCGGGCGCTGCGGTACGAAATAAACTGAAAGCCCATTTCACGCTCTGAGCGCTCATATCCGGGTACAATCAAACTTGTTTAAGCACAAAACGGAACGTTTGCGGAATGAATGTATTTAAAGTACGAGGATTGTACAGTAATGTATAGAAATTGGGCAATAATAAACGTATAATATGTTATTTATTTTTATTCTTTATAACAAAACAACTTTTACGGATTTTATGGCGTCTTCCCGTGACCATGGTTGCTGTAAATTGTAAAGTATCCGAAAAGCGCCCGAAGGATTTCAGTAAATTTCGATCGTATTAAAAATATTTTCACGACACAGAAATGTTGGGCCGACTTTGAAGCCGTGATCTCTGCAGCTGCAGCTTCTGCTGCATTCTTCATATAATTATTGACGTTGCTAATAATTACTGCCCGTAAAAATAATTTAAAACGGGATATTACCAATGTTCAAAAATGCATCGATTCAATGCGGGTTGGTAAAATGCATACACCTTCAAAGACTTTCAATCTCATCAGCCCCCTAGGCAAGTGGCACAAGCTACGACATATAATTTGAGAGCCAGTGTCATTCCCATACAGTAAGTATTTTATTCTATTCATTTAGCGATTGTGCCATTTGTCTAGGGGATTCTCCTTCACTGGGGATCGAGCGATGGTCTCGTGTGAAGGTGCATTTAGAAATTTTAGGATACCAATTTTAAGGCACCACAGGAAGCTGGGGTCGAACCCGGACCTCAGACCCCCCCGAGCCCATACCATACACAGACATAGATAATTGAATATAGTCTAGAAAAGTAAGCAAATGATTTCATGGTCCATTTAATAAAGGAAACGTTATTTGACTCACAATTAGGGCACAAGGAAAATGGTATCAGGCTTCGTTAGGCTTCCAATTTGGAATAAGGTTAATGCGGAATCCTAGCGGACAATGGACATCTTTATTATGAATGAAATTTTCAGGTAAAGCTTTTTATGAGAACGATGATTCTTCTTATGATCATATTGTTTTAAATTAATTTTGTCTTTATCATTTTAGGATATAGACTAAATTCTCTATGCTGTAAATTACTACTATGTTAGTAATGTATCGGTTTGTTATCTGGTTTTAAAAGCACTCAAAAAAGCTTATTCTGCAATTGTCACACCGATTTTCAGATCTTTGTCTTATAATTTGATTTAACCTAAAATATAATAAATGTACTAATTGGTACTCCATATAGTCCGGTATAGTTTTATATTTAAATATCTCAATACCTAAGTAAATGTCATTTTATCAATAAAATAATCAACAATGGCTAATGACTGCATTGTTCGTGTCCATATTAATACAATTAAAAAATTAAAATAAAGAAATCGTCTAAGTAGGTACTAAATGTGCTAAGTAAAATGAGTCTCTGAAATAAAATTCGAGTACATAATACTAGCTTGTGCTACAAATTTTTTGACCAATATTTGAAGTTTTCGAGATGACTAAAGCAAAGAAATACTTTATTCGTTGTCAGTAATGACTGTCATGGCGACGTTGTCAGACTCGAAACGACTTTGTGAAACAGGATTGGCTCTATTATATATTTCCAATAGAAGCAATTTTCTATAGGAAAAATTCAGAACTCCTGTGGGGAAAATTCCTATGAATGGTCTCAAGAGGAAATATTGCTCAGCAAATGTAATTTAGTTTGGTAAGAAAAGTTTCTTCTAATGATTATTCATCAATTCGCTTCGAGCCACTGCTAGTGGTCTTTTCTTCATACAATATTTATCAGCGGGGCTAGACAAGTGGCAAACTCTCAGATTCTATTCTTTTGCGAGTAAACGCAAACTCAAACGCTAATTTGGTAGCCAAGTGTACAAAGACATTTTGAACGCTCATTCTATTCAATCCGTCATATAGCTATATACATATTCTAGAGTATGATTTCGTTTTTAAAAATGTCATTATGTGAAGTATTTAAAACGTCATTCATTTGTAATTACTGTTTTTTTATATTCGTTCCTGTTGGAACCGGTTAAGACCAGAGACCATGCTACCATGTGTGACTTAAAATATATCATATTTTAGTTGGTCTATACCAATATACTATAAACTAGCAGACGTAATATTCTTCCTCAAAATGCGTGGCAGCTTTTCACATAATATAAAACAATTACTTACACCAATACAAAAGACAGGGACGTATTAAAGCCTTCCAAACATAAAAAACAATATTAGCTTTTTTTTACTTAAGCTTTTTACAATTTCACAGGGAAATTTATCCCCTTATGTGCGTATTATTGGACAACATTTCTTTGTAATGGCAATATGTATATGGACAATTACAAGAGGAAATGGATTTGAATACTTTATTCGTGAAATATTCAGCAACAAAATACATACTTAATCTCTTAAATTGGATTATCGTTAATACAAATTTGAGCTTATTTTACTAGATACGTTCCTATAAGCATGTCCTTATATACTAAACACGTACGGATGTTTTAAACGAGCCAATCGTTATTTGTTTAGTAAGCAGCTTATACAATTATATAAGCTAATCATCTCGTAATAAAGACAGTGCTTCATTGGATTTCAGTACGCTCTGAAGGGGCTGAATGTATATTCCTTACATCAAAGGCCGTCGGGCCTATCGGACCCCTCAGGGCTAGTATGAGTGATCAAAAAACACTCAACGGGATTCAGTTTCTACTCCCGTAAACTCTACAACCTAGTATATAGACCACCTTCGCGTCGCCGTCAAATATCGTGATTACCTCTTCTGCGTGTAGGTATTTACCGTTAATTAAGGGGAATAAAAAACAACATCAAATTCTGACAAAATAATTTATTTTTAAACTATAAGTTTTATGTAAAAAATTCTCTTCAAACATTACTTCGCTTTTCTTTGGCTTTATGTCTGTTTCTTAAATTACATCCTTAATTTTCAAACAATATATTATACTAGCTGTTGCCCGCAGCTTCGCCTGCGTTAACTAAGATTTACAACGGGATCTTAGCGGGATGATATATCTTTACTGATAAATGGGCTATCGAACACTGAAATGTTTCATTAAAATCCGACCGATAGTTCCTGAGATTAGCGCGTTCAAATAAACAAACTCTTTAGCTTCATATCTTAAGGATTAAAAGCATGAGTAAAATAAACTCGTTTAAATGTAGTCCAAAAAATCAAAATTTCTCAATAAAATATGGTTGTTGTGCCTCAATCGACATAGATAGGTATAGTGTGTGGTGGACTTTTTTGTAGATAATTATAAGATCTACAATTAATAAGAACATTTTATCGTTCTATCTTTTATAGTTTAGGCAAATATAATAACTTTTCTGGTTGATTTTTTACACCTTGTGTCCGAAAAACCCAAATATCTTACGGAACCCTATTTTTTTCAGAATAAAATGTAGCCTATGTTACTCGTGGATAATGTAGGTTTCGAATGGTGAAAGAATTTTTGAAATCGGTCCAGTACTTTTTGAGCCTATTCGTTACAACCAAACAAACAAACAAAGTTTTCCTCTTTATAATATTAGTGTAGAAAAAAAAAAACTCCCAGAAACATTACTTCGCTTTTCTTCAGAAATATGTTTGTTTCGTAAATAAATAAATATGCATTTTTGTCAACCAGGCATTCTTTAAATTAACATCTTTTGGGATTCTGAAATAAGATAATATTATCGTCTATTAAAATCATTACCTGCAATGAAGAAAAAATAAACCTAAATTCGGTCCTGTAATTAGGACCAATAACAAACAACATAAAGTTGTTATTTGATTTTATTATGAATTACAAAGATATTTCCTACTTAAACTATTTAGGACGTCTGATTTTAATATACAAAATTTAAAACATAGCTCCTCTTGGATATTACGATAAAATAGAATAAGTAACATAAATATAAAATAGCTGGAATACAATAGTATTAATTAGATTATATTTTTTTATTACATTATAAATAAAAAACACAAAAAGCAGCACTAAAACTGAACATTATAAAAATCAATTGCACAATAATATCATACGATGAATAAACGAAGAAGAAGAAGAGAAAAAAAAGGAAAAAAAAAACAAGAGCCATCAATCAAAGATGGCTTGTAATTTGTATTGATAAAATAATTAAAATTAAATAACAAAATATATTATAAATTAAAGCATTCCAAATAATGTTCTCTGACACTCACATTATAATACAAAATGGATTAAATTTTCAAAACAAACACTAGTCACTACCTATAGAAAACCGCCATAGCAGTCCTATATGCTGCTGAAACAGCTGCAAAAAAGTTCTTAGTATTCACCAACCCATCACAGTATAAACAGATTGAGTTTTTGAAACAAAATACTATAGAACACCACTCCAAATGAATAAAATGGGAAATTGAAATTAATGGGAAATAGAAAAAACACAATCGCAGGCTCTAAAGCTTCTCGCTGCTAATGAAATAATCCATCCTATTATTATTATTTGACATTATGTTATATTTTTTAACTATTGTACACATACATAATTGCTGTTAATGTTAATATTATAATCTCTACCAAGACAATGTAATAAATGTAGCAATTGTACAAAAACTTTGCATGCCCTACGAGGTCAACATGTTGAGACATATAAGTATCTTTTATGTCTATCCATTGAAACTACCACCGGTTCCAGGGTGAGCACACTGAGAAGAACAGCACAATTAGTACACAATCCATAAAATCAAACATCTTTAAATTTTTAAGCTTCTATCACCGCTAGTTGTTGTTGTTTTTTTCCCCTGGTTGTTTCTTCTTCATTATATACTGGCTTAATTTATTCCTATGTATTTTGACTGACTGGCTCACTCATGTCCCATCTGCATACACACCTAAAATGATCATGCTTTAGTTTTTTATAACTATATGCCTTCAATTACAAAAAAAAAGTAAATTGTTAATATAATATCTTCATGAAACTACTCAATAAAGCATACAATTTTCATTTCTTAATCTAAATTAAATAGTAGACACTAACCAAGAAAGTTTTGAAAGTCATTAAATCTACTGAATACCTATTATATATAAGTATAATAACCAAGAATAACAGCAAAATTAGTTTACAAATCAGGAAATCAAATAACTTTAAATTTGTTTACATTAAAATAAGTTTTGTATTATATTATTGACTAAATATTAGGTTTTGTGTTATATTATAACAAATTGATTATATATACACAGTTTATTTAGTATTAAACTAATACATATATTTTCCATAAAAATATATTGTTAGGAAAGAGATACCTATTCAAATATAGTAAAAATAATAAAAAAAGAGGATGCAATAGATTTTATATCGAATAAATAATAAATACTCACTAATAATTGTCTTATGCTTGACCTTTCTTATGATTTTTATGGGAAGGCAATTTATCTCAACATAATAATACAACTACTGTTTAGTAGGTACATCTACAACTTGTCTACTACATCAACTTGTTTTTCTATGCGTTAAATGTTGAGACACCCAGGATACTTTGATAGGACCCTGTGGCCCTCAGCTCAGATTGCAAAGAACCTGTAAAAAACATCAAACATGTACCTAGTTTTTAAGTTCTATCATTGTAAGTAATAATGATTTATTTATTTACCTTTAATACCAAGGGAATTCCTTTAGTTCCGCTCAATGCTGTATGGACACGTAAATCAAGAAAATCTCTCGAAATACTATTTTGTCTAGTGTAAACCTTTACACAAATAAAACATCGGTAATATTCTCCAAACACTGGCGATGATTTTTTTCTTTGGCTTCGGCTTAGTTGTACTTTATTATTTATATATTATTTATTAGCTTACAATAGACTTAATTTATGCATTTAGCAAAAAATTTCACACTATCACACTTCCACAGTCAGCTGATCAAAGATCCGCCATTTTGTAGCGTTTGAATTTTCAATTTCTATTGTGTGCAAGCGGCAAGCGCTAGGGAGCGCTTTCCGGCTTGTCAAAAGTGCCACTTGGCTACGATTTATATGAAGATTTGAATTTCTTAAGCGTGTGCGTTTAAAAGGAATAGAAATACAAAACGCTAGTTTGACACTTGGCTACCAATAGTCGCCCAAATGTCATTCCCATACAAAATTAACGTTTTCTATTTCTATTCACTTAGCGTTTTTGCCACTTGTCTAGGGGGGCAGAACCGTTCTTAATGGGCTGTTTAATGGAAGTGAATAATATAATTTAAAATCATCTTAATAACTTTTGTTTTTTTATTAGCCAATGCAGTCCGTTTGCTGGGCAAAGGTCTCCCCTAAGCTCTTCCATAAAACGCGAACTTGCGCCACCACCGCAGGCCAGCCAGCCTATGCGTCTAGGTCATGGCGCCATCTTTGTTGGTCCTAGCCTCGTCGATGCAAAAAAAATGTTTGCCCAGCGGTCGAAATGCATTCGGACTTTTTTTGTTATCGAATAAAAATATGAAACATTTAAAGCTTTAATTACCAATTGACTGAAAACAATAACATTTTGCCGACCCAAGTTTTAATTGCTGGCTTTGTCTTAAGGTTCAAGAAAGCGGTCACGATTTCGCGATTTTCCGTTTAAAGCTCCCAGCGCCCGACGCTTGTCCAATTTTCACACAATTTGTCATTGGTCCTTAGCTGCATAATAAAGGACGCTCACTGAATCCTAATATTATTATAATATTATGATTTTATCAATAGAGACGCCATTTTAGATAGTGGAAAGTTTCGATTTTAATTAGATTTTAGATAGTGATTGAACGTTTGATGGTTTGGTGGTTTAGAATGGTTATAATCATAGGATATACAATTCTATTTTCATAATAGCTTTCTATATCTAAAATTATAAAAAATATATTCTTATAACTTATCCTTATTATGTTGGAGCCAGATAAGTCATGCGTTGCATGTACCTTGGTGGCGAGCTTGATACTAATTTGCTTTTGTTTTAGTGCAAGTAATAAAATAATATTTGTCTTTTCTTTTCAAATTTCTTTTTTATTTTTAAATAAAATTGTAGGTACCTACTCCCCTTTCCGTCTTTTTTGCTACAAGATAAGAGAAGATAAGAGCAAAATGCATTAAAGATAAGAAACATGGTATTATAATAGTTTATTATTTCTGTATCGATGTTATTATCGATACAGAAAGCGGTACATCACTTTTCGGACATGGCACCCTATTAAATTGTTCCCATTTTTATCAAGTAATAAAGCGGCGAAATAAACGTGAAAATTGCAGCCATTTATTATTTGCTTGTGATCCTATTTTAACGAAATTATTCAAAGCCAGGAAAACGTAAAAAAAATATTAACTAAAGGTTTATAATTATGTATATTTTGACCAGGTGGGGAGACGATCTCCGTGCCTCTGTACTGAGATCCTTTCGAGTGGCAAGGCATGAGGCCCATAATCTAAATAGTGGACTGATGAAGGTTGCTGCTGCTGCTAATGATCATGATGATATGTGACTGCTTTGCTACTGTTCATTGACTTAAGAGCATTATTCAATAAAAAGAAAACAATAAACATGTATAAAGAGTAGAAAATATAAAAAATCAATACTTTTCATTAGAAATCCGCTAATTGAATAAGAAATAATTTACGTTCTTGTCAAGTTACTCACTTGTGAAATACAGTAATTAGTACGGAAAGCTTGTTACGGCCGCCACGTAACGTGATTAAAACTTAGGCTGCGGATGGGGACATAAATTGTCTTACACATATACCTTAAGTCTATAATTTATGCAATTACCGTACAGTCTAAAATTAAGGTAAAAGAACACGCCTTTGTTAGCACACGAACAAAAACAGTAAAAAAAAAGTTGTGTGTGCGATTCATACACGATAGAAGTGAAACACACGTTAAATGCAAGCAAGTACAAAACACAAGCAAGTATTAAACAGTGTGCAATATATATTATACATACACACCGACATTTGCTCTCTCGCTCTTTTGTATTTGTGTCTCTTACCTGTCGTTTTTTCCGTTGCATCTGGTTTGAAATCACAACGATTCTAAAGAAGTTTCACTTCAAAAAAATGAATGTGTTAAGAAAAAAGATGTCCCATATTTTTTTAAATTTTGTATAAACTTTTACCATACTTTTACCATTATGAATAAAATATATGTCTGTTCAAGCTAGTAGACGTGGCTTTAAAATATTACTAAACAAGCATTTTGTTACTCAGAAATATAGAATAAGTAAGGTTTTGTTCTGTAATCTTATGTACATTTTCGTATGTATTTTTCTGGCTAGGTTTCTTAGGTGACGAAGGCAAATGATAAATCTATAGACATTCGCTACACTAGAGCATAACTTTTCTGGTCTTTCAAATATGAGTATGCTATATTTGCAATATAAGCTAATATTAGTATGACGGAAATAGGAATAGTGGACGTAGATATTAAATTATGAATCGACGTCAATTCTAAATCGAAGCACGAGCTATTGTCTAGGGAGAAGTACTATCTATTTGTGTTCGGCCATTCGGTTTATTTCAAAATACATTGTCTCACAACCCTAGCATTGAAATGACAATATCATATATACAAGTTTTTAGGTCAGCGAAGTGGTGAAGTAGTATCGGTACTTATAGGTACCATTTTCGGCTTAGTAGCGGGATTTATAGTGCGGCTTAGTGGACATTTCGTTTACCAGAAAGGTTTTATATTAACATGAAAAATTATTCACAATCATCACATTATATTTGCGAGAGAAGCTGCGGAAGAAGAAAAGATTTGGTTTAGAATAATTGAATTATAAAAATCTAGTCCCCGCGACCATTTTGAAGCATCTTGATTGGTTCATTTTCCGCTTTCGGGAAAACTGCACTTCTACTAGCAACTTGTGTGAATCGGATTAGGGCTTTATTTCTGACAGGGCGTTTGTATGAAGATTATCTTTCTATAATGTTATTATTCTAATCGATTTGGAAATTTATTTGAGACTCGATCTTTACTCATATTACTTTAATTATCTGCAATCAATAAGCAAATAAAAAATATGATGAAATGTTTATACTTCCAATATCAATGAGTATTTATTTATAGAAACAGAATTTATTTATTGAATAACAATAAAGAATTTCATTTTACATCTATGTGTATTCCAAAAGGTTCTTCGCTTTCAATATTTGCAATCGTATTTTTCATATTGAACTGATTACTTTTGTTATATAAAGGTTGTTACACAAGGTTGTATTTATCAACATATTTGCAAAGAAATTGATAATAATTTAGTATATTATTATAAATAGAAATTTACTCAAAGTCAAAGTCAAAAATTTTATTCAAAATTGTACTATCAAAGTATCTTTTGAACGTCAATTGAGTCTACCACCGGTTCCAAAGCAAGTCCACTGAGAAGAACCGGCGAAACAAACTCAGTCTTTTCAAATATTCTATAACAAAAAAAAAATACAGACAATAATACTATAGTAGTATAGTATATGAGAACAATTCAGCAAAAAACTCTGTTGGGTTGCTCCTTTCAAAATATAGTTTACATTTTTTTTAAACATACTTAACTTAATATAACTCAAGGGTGATTTTCATTATGGTTCCCAAATAGAAAATTACCATATTGATACTAAATAAAAACTATCATGTATAGGAGCCATTCTCTTGTGGATTTAAGTCTTATTCGTGTTTTTTTAATGCTGATATCTTAACTGAATAGACAAACGTCCTACGAAATTTGGTGTATTCAACATAACATCAATTGTATAAGCCAAGTCTGCTATTTGTGTTACAATGGATGTTATAACAGTGTACTGTGTACACATATATAAACTTAGTTTACATTCCTATTGTCAATCAGAGCGCATTGTACGACCTACGAGGCAGATGTAAAGCAATTACAGTTACTGCAGGCAATGCATACATCGGAATTACTGCTCTAAATTTGTCATATTAATTGGTAGTACCCGGATGACCGAGCTCGGTGAAGTTAATTATTGAAAATACGAATAAAACGACATTCTCTAAAAATAAATCCTAGCTTTATCGATTTTTCGCCCCCGAACTCCATGTATATAAAATTTCATGAAAATCGTTGGAGCCGATTACGAGATTAAGATTATATTTATACAAGTATTGCTCGTTTAAAGGTATGCGATTACAACTAGGTTTTTTGGTTACGATTACAATATTTTTTTAAATAGAAATTCTCGAATTATAATGAAACAACTTTTACTGATTTTATCGCGGTTTACTTACATTTAGAATAGTGGAATAGAAAAACTTTATTCAGTAAACGAATAATGGTACCACAAAGCACATAGGAAGTAAGTATATAAACTAGTATAATACAAAAAATAATACAAAAGGAAAAATAGCCGGTACTTCAACAGCAGTTGGTGATCCGCCTCGTAATACAAAGAAATACCGATTTATTTTTAGTGATAATTATGGAGGTTCGTTGTTATAATACACAACATATTATTATTAGTTAAGATTAACGTATAATATGTATATATACCATGCAATATTTAGTAGCAGTAAAATATGTAATTAAATACCACAAATGTTAAAACTAACGTGGAATTGAATTTATAACTCCCTACCAATTGGAATCATTCATTATTAAAGGGTTTGGACCTAACTCAATCCGCATTGCTGTGTATTAATATTTAAATCAGGCAGAATGTTTCACTACCTTTACCAAAGATATCTCAAATGGACTAAAATTTTAAGCTTCCTTAATATTTTAGTCCATTTAAGATATCTAACACGCTTAAGGCTGTGAAGCTTCCCAATGGAATCTTTTAATTTTTTAGATACATTAAAATGACATTAACGGTAATAAAGACCATCACACACTCTGAAACCTTAAGCTTCGAAATTTTTGAAATTGTTTTTCTGTTTCATAAAGTTAGGACCGTTTAAGCGGTTCTTCTTTATGCTAATATAGGTATATATTTTCATAATTGTATACTTATTAAAAGAATCTCTTTTCAAAATTATTAAATACACAATAAAAATACATAATTTTTCCACGCGTCCATATGTGTTTTTTAACGCTGCTAACACTCCAATCCATATCAATTATATTGATAAATTCCAACAAACATAGTGATTATTAAGATTTTATTCTATTTATGATATTTATGCCCCTTTGTTGTGATTCGGAAGTAAATTCGCACAGTTGAGTATAAGCAGGAGATATTAAGTATGCAAAGTCAAGCTGTCCAAACAGAATAGAACCGAGTTTAATGGAATTTCATCGCTCCGAAATTCCACGTTCAATTTCCTCTTACTCTATAGGACTCTATCATACCTTTAACCTGATTATTATCGTGAAATTTCTGGATAATAGAAAAACGTCCTTCCCTTTATCTGGCAATGCCTTTGTGCCATTATCATTTGCGAGCTACGATTTTACTTCAGTTTATATCAGGTATGGACTACGCGTCAAAATTGATGAAGGTAATCTTAAAGGCTTTTGAATTGACTAAAGCTTGTGAAGAATAGAAGACTTTTTCGAATCATATCTCCCGTTTTAAGTGAGATTTATTATGACTAGGTGATAGTTATACTCGCGGCACGATATGATAGCCGTAGACACATTAAAATAGTGATGTAAATGTCAAATTATTCTCGAAAAAATATACTTAATCAAATCTGTAGGTTTTTATTGCAACTAGTAAAGGATTAAGTAGTTTTAATAAAAGAATATCACAATCGCAGTGCACTCACAGTTTGTATTTTTCTATGCAACGTCAGGTCGAAACCGCTTTGTTTTGAATTGAAAATTGACGCAAGTTTGCCGAAGCTAGTAGTTGTGTTGGCCAACGATTAGTTATTCTATGTGACGATCGTATTACATTTCATTAAAAAAAATGATTGAAAACAAGTACCCCAATAATTTTATAATCTTATAAAAATAAAAAAATAAATTTAATGTTCGCGGGACCCTAATATATTACGTATATAGTTTATAAAGAAATATAATAAATAAACTTTGTCTCCTAAAATTTTAAATTCAATAAATTTTATGATTAGCTGCACGTCACTATTGACAATAAATAACAGCAATTTTCTCCTTTAAAGGTTATTATAATTACGAAACTTCATGAGCGGACAGACGTCAAAACGGCCTTCTTATCGTGCCGCGACTTATAAGCTACTTTTTACCGGATTTTATCGCAAACATCGCATCTGTAACCTCAGCAAAGATAGACACTGTTAAAATCGTATAATTGCATTCCATGCATTGAAATTGTTAGGAAAAGGTATGAAGTATAAGACACGAACCTGGTTCCCGTTGCCCCGCGCAGGATGTTAAAGGCGCCTCGTCTTCTTTATACTGCTTTCATCACCCGTGATGATGTCGCACCGCAAATAAAACTATACGCTTCGACGGAATGATGAGACCAGACATTTTCGGTATTTATTTGAGGAGACACGCGAGAGCTCGACTCGACCACGACAAGGCGAAACGTCAACTCACTTTTCCTAGTACCCGCAGATTCGTAGGAATGGAATAGATTTAGGATGGGGGTAGTCGGAAATGTTGCGTTCAGG
The DNA here is from genome assembly GCA_905333005.2 of Lycaena phlaeas. Taxonomy (NCBI): domain Eukaryota; kingdom Metazoa; phylum Arthropoda; class Insecta; order Lepidoptera; family Lycaenidae; genus Lycaena; species Lycaena phlaeas. The sequence goes on along the minus strand of HG995167.1, from coordinate 14,443,493 downwards.
AAGGCTAAATTAATTACGTTTAGAAAGTATGGTGGCGTTCGCCTATTTAGGTCATATTATTAAGAAACAGAAATATTAAATTAAAGAGTAATAAATTTTACTTAGATCAATAATATGTCTAGATAGAGTGTCGCGCGGAAAACACGTCCAAGAAAATAGCGGCTAACTGTTAGCCTATAAATGCTTTCTCTGTGTTTAGTATCCGTCCCGCTGTCGTAGAATACGCATGAATTGTTACGCATTATTGTTTTTATTTATAATGAAGGTTTGTGTTGAAGTGTAACGAGATTAAAAAGGATGATTATGGGAGAACTGTAGTAGCTCTTATCACTATTCACGAACACATCTTTGAAAATGTTGGCCAGTTTTTTTTTGTTTTGATTGTAGGGCGACACTCCATCTAGGCATATTAATGATCTAAGAAATTTTAATATAAAATTTTAAAAAGTTAATACAAAAGGCGTTACTTTGCGGAAATCCATGATACAACATTGCATAGGTACTGTTTGTTGAGGTTGTGGTCTTTATTGTGGTTGCAAGGTATGCAATAACCATTATTGCATGAGTGCAAACAGTGTGGAAAAATAAGGTTTTATGCATACAGTAGGTGTATATTGTGCACTCACACATTTAATATATAGATTGCGCGTTTCGAGAACAATATATAAAATATCGTATTAACTATTTTCAACTCTAAACATTTTGTTTTGGATTTATACAGAAAACATACAATTATAATATTTTTGTGAATTCATTGTTAGTTTTGTTTTGCATATTAAGAATTTAAAGCTCACGTGGAAGTCCGATGAATTATACGGCAGTAATAAAAATCATCATGTTAAAAAAGCTATAGGTATTATTATTCTTTGGTTTTATACAACGTCGCCTCTTCGTAATCGTAAAAGCATATTGGTGATGATGAAATATTACCGACACAGGAAATTATTAATTAGCTCATATACCAACTCGAACGAGAAACTTTCGGCAAAGAAAAATAATGAGTTTGGAAGGTTATAATTGTATTAATATACGGGGTATCCGTTATATATTTGGTGATATTTATTTATTTATTTATTTAAAAAGAGTCATCAACAAAATACACACTAACACACTAATACATGAGTCGCTTACAGGGGTGGTCATTTGAGTGTTATTTTAATTAAAGATGACAGACAACATGCACTTGTAACAAAAGAAAAATATTGACAGTTAAATTGCATTAAAACAATAAGTCAAGATTAAATAAAAAATAAAAAATATTAAACATACACGAAAGCAACATTAATTTGAATATCGTTTTATTATGATGTTATAATGTATTTTGTATAATGTATTCACGGCTAAGTTTACATTGGTTTTAGAAGAAACAGAAACTATTTTAATAATGCTTATTTCTTTTTCTCTTATTGTAGCTCGTTGATATAATCGAAAATTTCATAAACATTATTAACTGACTGACAGATCTATTGTTAATTTGAAACGATAACATTCAAATGATTTAATTTTTAAAATTATTAGTTCAAAAAAGCATGACTTATGCTCACGTTCCGGCTAAGCCAAATGTGCAAGCGCGAGCGCAGGGCAAGCGATGAGCCACGATCGGCCTAAGCGTTCGGCTTACCTATGACGTTATTGAAATTATAGATCGTAAGCTGACTTTACCTATATAGTATAATAGTATCAACCCATATATGTCCCACTTCTGGGCACAAGTTTCCTCCTCGAAATCAGGCGATGAGGGTATCGATTCATAGCCCAATGCGGGTGCCCGGTTGGTGAATTTCACATACCCTTAAAGTCTTTTAATCTCATCAGGCACTTAGGTTTTCTCACGATGTTTTCCTTCACCGATAAGCGAGCGATGGTCAGGGTGCACTTATATTTTTTTTAGAAGAACCAATTTCAATGCACCACAGGTGGGGGTCAGAATCGAACCCGGACCCTTTCGCTCAAGAGGTCGAACATCTTACCCACGGGAACATCGTCACTCATTTTATTTACAAAGCTTTCTTTTTTGCATGATGACGCAAGATTTAAAGCTCATTATAGAAGTGAATCTTAGTAAAGTATTATAGTGAAGGCTGACTAATAATTAATCCGCGTAAAATAATTACCCACCGAAACCCTTATGCGGTTGAAATCCCAGGAAAGCTGAGCTAACTTCGTATACTGGGATTTAGCATTACAGAGTTAGCATCAAAGCCACATGAATAAGGTAAAATGGAGAAACGGGCTCTTTATGATTCTTTATAAAACTACAAAGTATAAAGAAAGCAAAAAGGAAGACTTGGTATATGATGTATTATACGATTCAATAAATCAAATCAAATCAAAAATATCTTTATTACGTAGGTACAACTTGTACACTTGAAGTAAGTCAAAACATAAGTAGTCAATAAGTAGTAATAGTAATAAAAAAAAAAAAACTCGTTTGAGATGCAGGATCCCCTAAGAAAAACGAGAAATAAACTTAGGGGTTGCTCTTTTGTCAATAAAATGAGTACATAATATTTTATAAATACAACATGTAATATCATAATATCTTAAGAGTGAGTGTCTTATTCCCAAGGTGTGGTATCTGCAATAAAATCTTTTATTTCGTAATAGGCTTTACCACACAAACGTTCCTTAACAGTTTTCTTAAATTTATTAATGGAAAGATTTTGAACGTTTTCTGGGATCCTATTGTAAAAACGTATACATTGTCCCATAAACGAAGTACTAATAAAATTGATGTCGTAAATATTGAAATTTTTCAAAGGAACTTCTCATTGCGATCTGAATAGTTCATGTGACATTTGTAAACTATTTAAACGAATTCATTACTGGACAAAGAAAGGCTAATGATGATGGTAAATAAAAATAATATGACGCTAGCTTCTTAAAGTATCTAAAACACGATGCATAAATCACTTTCATATCGATAAAATATATGGGATAATTCAATTTTTATGTGAGTAATAAAACAAGAGATTTCACGACCAATTAAATGCATATAACGGCTTTCTGCTACATGGAGTATTAAGGCTGAAAATTTTCCTTATGTTAATTATAACAAACAATGTCTATACATAATATAAAAATCGTATAAGTGCTCAGACTTTTGAAATAAATATCAATTTTGCCAAACAATCACATCTAATAGTAATGGAAGTTATATAAATACACAACTACGACTTGGTGCAGACATCTATTATATAAATTTCACTTAAATGACAAGTGATTTTTCAAGTCGCTTATCTTATTTATTTTATGAATCCTTTTTTATATTAATAAAAATCGTACGTGCGTGTCTATCTAACTATGCCTATGAACACTTTGTAAATTATTCTGATCTATTAAACGTCGAATTTAAACGACATCAGGCATAATATTATGTAACAAAGTATCAAAATCCAAATCTTTATATTCTCCTCCTCGAAAATCAGGCGAGGAGGGTAATGGGCCATAGTTCACCGATGCGCTGGTCTAATGCGGGTTGGTGAACTTCACATACCTTTAAAGATTTTCTTCGTCGTTAATTATGTCCGAGATAAAAAACCGTTATTTTTCTTATTTTGCTCCAGAAAAAAAAAATGGTCTCGTAAATCGGACGGTGGGGATAATTAATCCTCGTGATACAACTGCATCTGGTATAGGACAAGGTTCAAAACGCCCCGAAGCGAAGTAATGAAAAGTACGTATAGTATAAATCGCTAGGCATGTCGATTCATTTAAAAAAAAAATCGATTTCCGGTTCAATTCGAATCGAACTTACTAGAATCGATTCTAGTTTAAATCGAGCGTTAAAAGATCGATTTTCGATTCATCGTGCCAATTTCAAACATGCCTAATTGCCTAAAACAAACGCTATAGAAAACCACTCCTAATTAATGAAAGCATTCATTATTATTACGTTATTTACACTATGATGCGTTCAAATTACGACTAAGTGCTTAAATTTTGCGTCCGATAACCGCAAAAAATTAAAAAACTAAATACCGCAGCCAGTTGAGGAATATTAAGTTCTTTGAATTGATCGCTCCGATTTGGGAGGTTTATGCATCGATTCATTGAATCGATGTGGTGTTCTAGATCGATCTGAAAAATCGATTATATTACCTAAAAGAATCGATTTAAAATCGACATGCCTATAAATCGCTGTCTTATGTAACGTGTTCATGCTACTCCAGTTACTTGCTTACATTATTTAAATTACTTGATGTTCTGACATTAAAGTTAATAGTTATTATACACTTAATTTACCTGCTGAATGAATTAAACGCAGACAAGCGCGAATCTCATTCGTATACCGAGGGCTCTGAATAACGTGTTTTTTTTTTCAAACAAAATACGACAACAAATTAATGGGTTTCAGTTTTTTTCATTACATAGTGCTGTGGAACTCAGTTCACCTATTTTGTAAGAGTTGGTGCTGTGCTGGCTTGCAGCCAAATTAGTCCGCCACGACTGAGGTAGTAATTTTCGCTCACCTGACACTGTCTTGTGACAAGATAGCCGCATTTCGTGTAGTTTGTGATTGCGACCCATTGTGGGGATAGGGAAAAAGAGGGTAACGCATCGGCATAACTTTTGGCGCTGTGAATGGTCATGGCTAAAAGGCGTCGACTGTTCGTTTGCCCTCCTACACCATAAATTGTATTTTACTAGTAGCGCCCCGCGGTTTCACCCGCGTTCTTCCCATTCCCTTGGAAGCACAGACATAAATATTTATTATTATATAATATATTGTTAAGTTTTATTAAAATCCATTCGGTAGTTTTTACGTGAAAGAGTAACAAACATCCATCTCTGTTCGGTCAAGTACAAATCAGTCATAGCATTTTTTACTGAAAACGAATTTCAAGGGACAAATATAAACTAAAGCCTAATCACTCATTAAAATACGCTTGTGTGAATATTTAAAGAACCAGAACGACAATATATTCTACCAATTAGCTAATTAGAGCGTTTAGTTAATCAGGGAATTAGTGGATCACACTGGCCGTACTGGCTTGACAGTGTGACGTACTTTAGTACCTAATTCGCCTGATCAATATGAAGGCTTTGTTTTGGAGGGAAGGGCAGGACGCAGAAATAGCAGTGTAATTAGCACAGAGACGTAAGATCTATATCTCAGGATATTGAATTGTCTGGGTTTGACTCCGGATTAATGCTCAAGGACGACGCCGATCATTAATCAAATGCCTCGTCTGTCCGTTTGCCATTCCGACTATCATAAAAATAAACACTGATGTCAAAAAAAATATCGTTCAAAGTTACTCTTTTGTTACATTTGATTTGAATAGCTTAGACCTGCTACGACATGTAGAAAGCTACGAATTTTGACTGATTATTAAGGAAGCTCTTTTTGAAGCTCCCTTCTGACTGAGGATCTTGGTCATCAGTGGATGTGGATGGTTTATTGCTTATACGGATAATCTGCCTCCATCGGAGCCTATCCATCGTGTCTCTAACGACGGAATATTTTTTTTTGAATTAGCCTTTTACTTGATCGCTCTATCTAGTCGGGAACCGTCCGCGGGCTTTTTCCCCTTCTGTTTTCTCAGCGACAATTAGCTTCACAAGGCTCTTATCTCCTTCTTTATTACACCAAAGGAGTATCATATTTTATATAAATTACTTATGTTCTGCAAATTGGAATACATATTAAATTTAAAATAATATATTACTTTAAACAGAAATTAAATTTATCGATCCCTATAAGAGTTTAAATCCAATCTTTAATCAATTTATTAATTAATTAAAGAGACACAGTAAAGGAATATGTTGTGATAGTAAAGGTTTTTTGGCGTACAAGATAATAAATAAAAATATAAGCTCAGTTTAATAAATCTTCAAGAAGCACTTCACAAGAAAACTTTACTTCCTCAAACAAAATATGATATAGCGCTCTTCTCGGTAACACATTATATTATATGAAGGATTTTTAGTTTGTTTAATAGACAAACGATATATATTTTGGCATCTTATATTACAGGAAGTTCCACGGCTATGCTACTTGGAGGGAAAGTACCTTGAATATTGTAGATTCATTTTACTGAAAGAAGACAATATGTGATTTAAAAAAGCAATTAAATCGCAATCATATATATTTATATAATTACATGGTTCAACCGGGAATGGAACCCGTTACACAAGAAGAATAATTACCCAGTAGCTTTCTTATATCGATCGAAAGGGTTCATCATGAAGATTATTTTTTGCTAAGTAAGATAGCGTCAGAAATAAAGGGAAAACCATCAATTTTAACATTTGGAATACAAAATTTATCATTTCATTAAACTTTTATATAACTTAAATATTAAACCTCTAGCATTTCACAAACTCACAAACTTTACCTCTTTATAATATTAGATTAGATTATATGATCTTAATCTCAGAATCGGCTTTTCATTATTACAAAACATTGTTTAATGTGTGTTATCATCAACGAAATATTGCTATGATTTAATTATTAGACTACGACGATCAGTTTCGCAAGTAATTGCAATATTGTAATAGTTCCGATGGGAATTAATTGCAGTTTGAAACCAAAATACCCCAGTCCGAGTCTACAGTCCGGATTTTTAATCAAGTTTCTTCTTTTCTAAGATGTCCGGATATTTTTTCCTTCCTTTCAAGTTTTTTTTTCATGAAAAAAGCTAGGTATTATAACGAGCTCTAATTTGTATCATCGTCATCATTATCATCAGTCTTCACTCGTCTACTGCTGAACATAGGCCTCCCTCAATGAATGCCAAGACGACCGATCCCTTACCACTCTCATTAAACATGGACCGGCCAACTGCACGGAGATTTCTGCTTAGTTCACACTTTATTTGCTCAAACGAAATATTTAATTTAACCTAACTTGTAAATAAGTATAAACTATAAAAAATAAGAAATGAGTGTTTTGTTTGAGGTAAGATAAAATAAAAACCAATGGTAAATGAAACAATTAATGGTCAATCACCCACGTACTTTTATAACATGTAAAATGTACAGTACCTTATTAGAATGCTACTATTTAGACAACATTTCATTCGTGAGCCCAAAACCCGAAAGTGTTTTCAGTTTTGGGGCAGCTTATTAAAATACTTTCGGAAATGGCCTGAGGCAATTTTTGGATTATTTTGCGAACTTCATCTGACCCTTTTAATGTGGAAATAGGGGTTTGCAATATAAGTGTTATGAGTTCAATCACAGAGTAAGGGTTTGTTTTACTACTGTAAAACAAAGCCTTTGTAACCGCTGCGAATAAACATTGTTATTCTTTGAGTTAACGGCGGATAACTAAATAAAGTTATCCGTTGAGTTATAGTAATAATTAATTCTCTACATAGAAAGTGGCTCGAGCATAATATGTATCTTTATGTCAATATCTATTAATAAAAAGTTAGTAATAATATTAATATCTTTGAACATGCGGAATCTAAGTAATAGAAGTATAAAATATTATATAAAATATTTTTTTTCTTTCTATCATAATATATTCGATTGGTGAAGGAAGAAGGAAGATTATGCGAAGTTCATCAACCCGCACTGGGCCAGCGCGGTGAACTATTGGCCCATTACCCTCCTCGCCTGATTTCGAGGAGGAGACCCGTGCCCAGCAGTGGGACATAAAGGGTTGATACTTATATTCGATTTCCGCTACTCAAGATGTCTACACTACAGGAATCAAGAGCGCGACACGAAGCGAGCCAGGATTCTTGGAGAACCCTTAACATTGAATGACACTCATTATAATGAAACAACTTTTAGGGATTTTATCGCGGTTTATTGAGTTTTTTACAAGCCCCACGTTTCGGATACTTTACAGCAACCATGGTCACGGGAGGACTGTCCTCCCTGGAAATTCGCGTAAACATAAGAAAACAATATTGAATGACACTTATTAGTTACTAGCTGTTGCCCGCCGCTTCGCTCGCGTAAAATTTGGAGTAGCGCAGTTCCCCTTTCCTGATTTAGAACAAAGAAGACAACTCGGAACAGAATATTATTTTAATAAACTATTGTAAACAATATTATATATTGTCTTTCCATTTGGGGATAGAATGTAGACATTCTGGGCATTGGACACACGCGAACATGCTACATACAATTGTCAATTAGAAAAATTGTCATTACATAGTCTCTGGGCATCCAAATTTCACATGAGCATGACTGGGACACCTAGTATTAATTTAGATTTTGTGAGGGTACATCTGACAGCTCAAGCAAATTTAGAAACTCTACGGGATATGATATGCTCTTTTCTGTACCATAACTGTGTCTATTGATAAATAATCTGTTGTACCTGTCCTGGTACTTTACTCTTACTTATAAGTCAGGATTTACTTAGTTGATAATATCATTTTTAGGTGTTAAAATTGCTTTTTCACTTTAATATTAATTTTCTTGTATATTGTTTTATAAGTCTGGGTAAACACTTGCAACTAATTCTAAATCACTGTCTACTAATTGAATCAGCCCTCTACATTAGTTTCTAGCCGACCATCTCCTATTTTAAATAGTGTTTCGGCATGGTTGCCAGCATTTGTGTCATCATTTTTGTAGTCAAACTGAACTTCATTACGGTGGCCCATATAGTGAACGACTTGAGACATGCTTTAATTTCGTCTGCAAGTGTCCCCTTCTGAATGACTGCTAACGTTTGGCCGAAATTACCAGCCAATAAAACCACCATCTCTCCCATAAATTAAAATAAAAATTAAAATAACATAGGTACTGTTGCGCAAATCCCGGAGCGTTCAATTTAGTGTTTCTACCTAGTATAATATTATTATATATTAATATTTATCAATTTAGTGTTTCCAGGGGCTTTGTTATGCTGATGATGATAAATGTGTTCATTGTATATCATGTCCGTGTGTTTCTAATGTAGCCTACGCAAAATGTCTTCCGCCATGTACTCATTATATTTGTTCCATAATTAATTAGGATAAGATAGCCCGCAAGATGATAATATTATAAGGGGTTGCATAAAGGTCTCTGATTTTGGCTGGTGATTTGCACTGGACAGCTTCCTTTATAGTTTCGTCTCAGTGATTATCATTCTCTAACAGACCCAGAGTTTCACATGCTTCTCTACATGTTCCGAATTTCTGACCGTTGACAATTTTAAGATCATTATAGCTTATAGGACCCTGAATTTGGTGTAGCAGCAAACGTAAACAGAAACATTCAAAATTAGTATCGTGGACGGTGTACACATGACCAAGGGCATCAGATGATTCATTCTGGGCCAATTTTCAACAGACATTGAAAACGGCGTTCGCAGTCCTTTGTAGATGTGTTTCAGGTATAACAACGGGAGATTTTAGCACAGAAACACGTTTTGGCAAAGGAATCGCCCTGACAAAGATGGAAAAAAGCTGTTAATGTTGTTTTGGGCGGTGTAGATACTTTTTCTTGGAAATTGTTTTCGGTAAAATATATGCACTCTTCATTTTCTAAGTGTACAGCAAGATAGGTTACTGTTGGATGTCTTTCAGGCAAGAGGAAGCTAAGGAGCCGCCACGCTACTTTATTACTGCTGACGTAACGTCCTGCTTGAAATGTTTGCACTTCATTCAGAAGATGTGCTCCACCATGTTTTGGATAATAGTGTCATACAATTCTTTATCTATTTGGATAGGCCGCATCTTCTTTTTTAAGCTTTATTACAACGTTCGAGCTTTATTAGAGCAGGATCAGATACATGCAACGCCATCTGTTGACAACCTACATACCTACTTATAAGTCGGTACTGTAAATCGTCAATAAATCGGTACTATAACGGCGGCTTTCAATATCCTATCTTAAAATTTTCTTATATATCTTAAAATTTTGACAGATTTTCTGAGAAAATGTGTCAAAATTTCAAGATAGATAAGAAAATTTTATGATAGATAGGATATTGAAAGCCGCCGTAAATGTTCAATAGATGGCGTTGATCTGAACCTATTTGTTAAGTATCTTATTTAGCTACATTTCAAATACATATATCTTTTGATAGAGTAAAGCGATTGCGATGAAACAAAAACTAAATATTACTCTAAGTTACGCTAAATTTTTATGGATAAAATTTATTTACACTGGTTTTGTAGTTTTCACGTGATGCGTGCACAACTAAACAGACAAACAGACATACAGACAAACAGACAAAAATTCCAAAAATGCTGGAAATGGATTTTGTTAGTAATCCTTTGTCACCCAGGCTATTCTTTTTTTAAATATTTTCAATGTACAGAAACGACTCCTCTACAAATTTATTATATGTATAGATTATTATCATTTTTTTATTCGATAAAATTTGAATTTATAACTTACGCGCTTTGGAATATGTACTACTTTAATCAATAACACCGAGCAAATTTTTAATTGTTGTCGATATCGTATAAAAAAATTGCTTAATATAACTGCTTTTTAAAACCTCCTTCTTCTTGTCGAGTCGAAATGGCTGAAACTACTAAGCCATCTATCAGCCTTATAGACGCGAACGAGCAGTTGGAATCTAATGGCTACTATTAACGTCCAAAATCATCCGCACAACCAGTTCTGCAGATGCATTGCCCGCCTTTTCCCTATACCCTCAATGGGTCACCAGAAACTCACAAACTTCACGAAATGCGACAATGCATTAGCATCTAGCACAAACAACATAACTTAATATAGAACACACCTTCAGAAAGTAAAAAGCATTTTTCTTATTCCTCAGTAAAAGTAGGCTCTTTAATGCATGAATACGTGAACATTAAACATTTAAAAACATACATGTATACTGTATACTGCTAAAATTATAACACATCCTTAGCTCTACTTATCTTCTTCTTCTTTATTACTCTATTTTTTTTTATAAACAACATCTGAGTCTATAATAAATTATCTTTTTATACTACTCAATAACTTATATATATATATATATATATATATATATATATATATATATATATATATATATATATATATATATATATATATATATATATATATATATATATATATATATATATATATATATATATATATATATATATATATATATATATATATACATTACAGCTTTATAATATTAGTAAGAAGTAAGATTCTTAACAAAATTCAAAAATATACTTATTTTAAAATATTTACAATATACAATGTAGTTTTTTACAATGCTTGGAACCAGAGTCTCTCCAATGTTTAAGTTTCGCAAATAACTTGCGGATGTTGAAACATTTTCCATTCCAACATTATCTGATGTCAGACATTTAGACATTCTTTGTGAGATTATGCTATCGATTTTCGTGCGTTTTCGTGATTCTTTGACACATCCTTGACTCGACTCGAATTTCTCGAATTCAGATCCTAGAATATTTATAAAACACAACCGATCCCTCAAAACGACAAATACCGAAGGAGGTGAGGGACGTAAGAAAATGGCGGTCTTATGAATGTTGCCTGCTTTCGATAAATAACACTCATCTGTATCTGTAAGATTCAGAAAGCTATTCTTTAAAAAAACAAGTCATCGAAATTAAAAAAAAAACTAATAAGGACAAAATATCTGTGGCAATTTATATATGTTTTTATTTACGTATAAAACGTGCAGCTGAAAAAAAAAGAAGGATTAATTATGAATTTACATTTTTATTAATTTTAAAGTTCACAGAAAAAATATGTATATTAAGTATGACTTATGTCAGTTATTATTGTTATCATTTTCTACTTTCATCTGTCGAGTTATTAAAAAATAAACTAATAATTGGTTCATTGGTGATTTATGCCACATATTTAAATGCTCTAAGATCGTTATTAAATTTTTAAGTATTCGAATCAACAAAGCTAAAAATCAATGATGAATCTATAATTTACAATTACGCTATCAGAAAAAAAATTAACACCTCTTTTAAAGAAAGTTATTGAAAAATAAAATATGCACTTTGATAGTGTGATCAGAAGTGAAACAGCGTGTAATCCAATAAGCCCGGGCTGCGAGCACCGAGCTCCCCTACAGCGTTCTGCTGAACACAGCAATGTCGCACAAAATCGATGCGGCTTTGTCGAATATTTCACAGCAAACATAATTGACAAGCCAGTTCGTTCAAAGAGATTTTTTTTAGTTTTTATGAATTTTCAAAAATGAGAACATTTATATTTTTTATAACTTACTTTCGGGTTTTGGGCTCACGAATGAAATGTTGTCTAAATAGTAGCATTCTAATAAGGTACTGTACATTTTACATGTTATAAAAGTACGTGGGTGATTGATATCTTAATATATATATTTCTTGTGTGCGTGTGTATGTGACTGAACTCCTCCTAAACGACTGGACCGATTTTGATGAAATTTTTTGTGTGTGTTCGTGGAGATTCGAGAATGGTTTAGATTCACAAATCAGACCGGCAGATGGCGCTGCAGTCGGTATCTAGGTTATTGATCTGTACTGCCACTATCGATTCGTATCTAAAGGACAACGTCTGTGGGGTCCGCTAGTATATATATATATGCCGAACACGCGAGTGATGAATTTTTACTTATTTACTTATAAGTCTGTGGAACAAACTTTAAGAAACTTACAAAGCATCTTTCTTGTTCTTTATAAGTGGAGTGTAACATACTTCCTAAGTGAGCTACTCCTCATCACGGTCTTCCTAAGTACCTTAAGTATAGCATGATGTAGTTTGCATTATGAGTCTAAAAGCTCGTCTACGACGTCACACTAACTTGGCCACGAGCCAGTCTCGTTATGATTTTAATGGGACTTTTAAGGGTCGATAACCAATTAATAATTTTATCTCAGATTAAACGCCAAAAAAATATTTCACGTTTATCTTGAATATTCGTAAACAATGTCCAAATACCGAGCGAGCGAATAAAAAATTGTCGACGCTAGTCCCCCTACAGCTCATTTGTCCACGTAAGCTATATAAAATAATTTCTATTAGTCAAATCAAATCAAATCAAAATTTCTTTATTTCGTAGGTAACAACTTGTACACTTGAAATAAGTCAAAAAAGCTAGTCAAGAGTATCTAGGTAATAAAATAAAAAAAAAAAAAAAAACTCTTTTTAGATGCAGGATCCCCTAAGAAAAACGAGAAAAAAACTTAGGGGTTGCTCTTTTGTCAACAAATGATACATAATATTTTATAAATACAATATGTTGTTATAACAAGTAACTTAAGAGCGAGTGTCTTATTCCCTGTTGTAAATAGCAAAATAAGACTCTATATATAATGTGTAACTGGCCACTTATTGACAAATGTTTTCTTAAGAATATATTGTCAATATTATAAATAATTGTATTTATAAACGTTATTCAAATAAATTAGTTGTTGCTAAGTTGCTTCCAGCAATGGACAGCTCACAGACGTTGTTTTAATTTATAATAGGTTATGGGCCCAGAAGGTTCACAAGGCCCAGAAGGTTCACAAGGCCCAGAAGGTCCACAAGGCCCAGAAGGTCCAGGATAGTCAGCTATTGGATTTTATTGTTAGAATTATCATTATTTGTATGATGAACAATAATCTCTACGTATATAGAATGACAGTGACCTGCGGCTTAGTAAAAGGGATACGTGCCTGCGTGAGTGACAATAATGGCGTCTAGCTCGAATTATTTAGTTAGCGTACCTAAGTTAAGAGGTCGCGAGAACAATAGCGAGTGGTGTTTCGCAGCGGAGAATTTTTTGGTGTTAGAAGGAATGGTTGGTTGCACTAAACCTGAACCTAATCGACCGCCAGGAGCCGCAGATGACGCGAAAACGAGAGCCAGTGATCCAGTGCTTTACTTCCATACCAAGAACGTCAGGACATCGAAAGAGTTGTGGGATAGATTAGAGGCACTGTTTGATGAGTCGGGGTTCACTAGGCGAATAAGTCTCATGAGGAACCTTATATCTATTCGACTGGAAAACTGCACTTCGATGACGTCGTATGTGAAGCAAATTGTTAAAGCGGGTCAGAAGCAACAAGGATTTGGCATAAACGAGTGGATCGGATCGATCATGTTGGCTGGTTTATCAGACAAACGTATACCCAAGGAGAAAAGGCGTAAATGGGACAAGAACAACGCATTCTTGTTGGTTACCCTGATAATATTAAAGGATACAGAATTTATAATCCTTCTACGCGATCAATCACGACAAGTCGAGATGTCATCATTATTGAAGAAAGCAACTCGTGTCCGGTGAATATTGCAGAAATAGAAGTGATAGATGACAAAGCAAAAGAAAGCAGAACGCCTCAGTCTTCAGTGGGAGATATATCAGACACTAGCAAAGAGAAATGTAATGACAAGTTCTGTTTGATTTGAATAGGGCAGATAGTTATGATATATATAGCCAATGAGCTTATATTATACTAGAGCAGAAACGTCAAACAAACGATTCTCAGAAATGCGTAACCACTTGATAGTTCAAAAGACGTAGCTTTGAAACCGTACATTATGCCAAAGAAAACTATATTTGTCTCGTTTCTTCCACTAATTAACTAATTACCGTTGAAGTGAGACAAAATATTGCAGGCGTGAAAACGGACAGAGTTGTCAGTGAGTTGCCAGTGATGAGAAATATTTCCCCAAAAATAATGAATGAATAAATGTATAATTTAATTGGTTTCATGTGAATAATGTTGTATAATCGAAACATAATTTACCAAAACTTACAATCTATACTATTATAAAATTGTAATGGAAGCGTGTCTGTACACTGCAAATATTTAGGGAAACCTATTATTAGTACGTAATAAACAGATTATGATAAAAATAAATGACCGAGTTTTTTTTTTATATTTAAAAAGTTAGTAAAATGTTAAGATCGAAGAAATATTATTAACATGTTATGTAGATAGAAATAAAAAAATGCGTAAATGTATGTATTTATTTTTGTTCTCGTATATTTACAATAATTCTTTTTATTGTGATAATTTGTGCCTATACATTTTTATTGTAAATTAAACTTAACAGGGGGTTACACAATGGACGTAATAATATATAACAGGACCGCGACTCGTAGCAGAAAAATACTTCCAGGTATATACTTGACGGGAATCCGTCATCAAGTGGTCGAGATATCGTTATCATCCCAAAATATTAACTGCAAATCTTAGGTTTACTCTCATAATAACGCATTTTTGAATTAAGATTACAAAACAATTAAAGATGCCATGGATTCAAACTGATTAAAATAATTAGGAACGTGGGAAGTTTAGTACGGAGTCACTCTGTCTCACGTTCTGGCCATTGCTTTTCGCATTGCTATTATTCCGCACCAACGGTTGGTGTGGAATAATAGCAATGCGGAACGATTGGTTGGTGACCAACCATCCCCAAGTTATCACAACTTGACGTTCCTAAACAAACATTTACAAACAGTTAAACTACAGTAATTCTTATAGTGAAAGATAGATGGCGTTAATTTAAATTAAGGTAATATGCAGTGTGAGCGTCGCCGCTCCGACATACTTATTAGTTGACATTAATGAGCCTTTAAGATATAGTACCTGGTTGACCGAGCATTTGCTCGGTACCCTTAGTCATAAAATACAATAAAATTTTTCTTCCAAAAAAAAAAAATATTTTAAAAAAAGGAAAAAATAAAATTCGGACAGGAGATTCGAACCAGGCTCGTTCGGATCTAACTGCCAAATTTTACCATTAAGCTACCATGACATATTATTTGACAGCGAAATCAAAACACGGATAAAAAAAAGTTTTCTAAAAATGTATCCTAGCTAGATCGATTTATCGCCGTTTTTAACGCATGTATACAAAATTTCATGAAAATCGTTGGAGCCGTTTCCGAGATTCAATGTAATTTAATTCAATGTAATTAAATGAGAATTGCTCGTTTAAATATTATATATATAAGATAAGTTACATTTGACAAGCATATCATACAGTATTTAAATATTATTTAAAACATTTTTAGTTGTACATAATTTAAAGGTATAGTTTTGAAGTCGGTTTTGGTTTTTCATTTAAAATTAACTTTATATTAAATTGTTTAATTTTTTCGCAAATGTATTATTATAAATCGTTGTTCAGTACACGTGCGGAACCGTCATTGCAAAGAATTTCGATAAATGTCTCGTCGAAACAAGACAGGCTTTCAGCATTCGTAATGAAATATACTATCAAAATAATTACACATTATGATGATGAAATAACATTTACAAGAATGATAAAATCTAGTTCTCGTAATTATTGAGCATATTACAGTCTTTGTCAAAAATATTACTGGTGCACACTTTCGTCATTCATTCATTAATTAACTAAACTCCCCAAAAAAGTGGGAAAATGAAAAACAATTTACTGATAACACCGATGGAAAAAATAATGCACGATGTATTTTTCTTGTTTTCTGATGTAATTTTAGACAATATGATCAAAATTATATAGACTTACTTGTGAAAAGTAACACCACTCGCTTTACTAGCTTTTTAGACCGTGATACACAATTTTTAACCGCACATTTCGCCATTTTGAATATCTAAATTAATGCGTCACACTCACTTGACGTCAAACGAGCAACTGACTTCAGAGTTGACTGCAGTCAACTTCGAAGTGTCAATACATAGCTGACTCAGACTGCCAATCTAGTACATATAATATCATTGTATATAGCAGTCTCTATTTTGAGTGGGAGTGTTGTAAATAGCAAAATAAGACTCTATATATAATGTGTAACTGGCCACTTATTGACAAATGTTTTCTTAAGAATATATTGTCAATATTATAAATAATTGTATTTATAAACGTTATTCAAATAAATTAGTTGTTGCTAAGTTGCTTCCAGCAATGGACAGCTCACAGACGTTGTTTTAATTTATAATATTCCCAAGGTGTGGTATCTTCAATAAAATCTTTTATTTCGTAATAGGCTTTACCACACAAACGTTCCTTAACAGTTTTCTTAAATTTATTAATGGAAACATTTTGAACGTACCGAAACGAAAAAGTACCTAGTACTTTCAAATATATCATTAAAATATAAGGTTTATTATTTGAAATTCCCTGTCTTTCTCAGCATTCATCATCAGCCATTACAATTTCATTTTTCACGGGACAATTCCCGTGAGTTTTTGTTCATTGTAAATCAAATTCGCCTAAGCATAATAAGCCATGAACAATATGATATTAATAAAACCCACCATAAAAGAAAAAAGTATAAATCTTGCACACGGCACGCTGTTATTATCAGAGACATATTTTCATTGCTACCAGGCAACTGACGCGGGAGAGATGCCAAATACCACTCCAGTTACCTTATCCAATCCAGTTACCTCCTTATAGATGAAGCCTATAAGCTTATACCTAAAGGTACCTTTGCCATTTTTGACTCAACTTATTGTGAAACTCACACTTATTGTTTGCATATGCGTTTTTTACTTTTTCACGCAAAAAATACTGAATAGACTTGGATCTCTACACTAAGGGTCTGTTTCACAATGTACTAGTAAAGTACCCTATAGCTATATGACACATAAATTAATTGACAAATAAATCTTCTAGTTACTCTTGATTGGGTTTCACCATCATCTTCCCTGTAAATTTATTTGGCAGATCCCTATTTGGCACTTACTGTTTAGTAGGCTTGGCAACCTCGCATTTTATAGTTCCATTTTACGATTAATATGTTTTAGAAAAACATTCCATGTTGTCAATATACATGAAAATATGTTTTTATAATTTAAATGTATGTATCATACCATCTTTATGCCTTTTATCATAGACATTGTATATAATGTTATCCCTTAATTATTAAACGTTCAAAACACAATTTAAATTATTTTGTATATTACTGTTTCCGGAACGTCAAATTGTCAAATGTCGTGTAGCTGTCAACCGCGTATATATCTGTCAACTAATTTATGTGGCAGATAAATTTGCTAATGGCCAGTTGATCCGACCTATAGTTTACAGGGAACTTTATTAGCCAAATATTGCTATTTGTCAATTGTGAAACAAAAACGTTGTAGTTATGTGGTAAATATGTTGCAAATAGCTTAATTGGAACTTTATTAGGACATTGTGAAACAGACCCTAATATATTTAGAATAACATATAATAAATAGAGTATAGTAGTATATAGGCGTATAGAGTATAGTAGTATATAGGGCGCTGCCAGTATAGATAATAATCACACATATCAATAGGTTTAATACATGTATTGCCTGAATTCTAAAATCAGAAACATTGATTCGAATTTATATTTAAAATAATAAAGTTATTGAACTTATGAAGCATTGTTTTGGTTTGGAGTAGCCAATTTGTATGCCAGACGAAATCAAGCACTTTATTCGGACAAAAGTCGATAATATGATGTTTCGTGACCAGATTCTGTAATACTGTTCATAATAATATAATTAAATCACCTTACTTTTTATAGGCTTAGCTTTTTTATATCACTTTTATCCTCGCTATCAGAAGAATTATTTGGATATATTTTTCATCCATATTTTTCCAAAGAGAAAACATAATTCATAATAATAGTAATATCATCCTTTATATTTCCTACCATTTCGCAAGAGTCTCCTCCTGGAAATCAGGCGAGGATAGTATTGGGCGATAGTTCGATAAGCTTTTTTTTCCTTTAACGCCGGGAAATGCGCTAAGGCATCCCGCGGGGAAGTGGGTCTGCCCAGGCGGGTATGTGGCACTCGCTGCGCCCGAAAGCTGGTAAGTGTACGCAGCTCTACCCACTAAAACCTGACGAGTTCCACTAATACCGCCTCTGGTGAGGTGTTCCGGATCTACAAGCAACAGGGCACCTTGATCTAGTCAGCCCATCAGAGGACTGACGCCACCTCTACAGAGGGGTTGCCCCGCACCTCAGAACAAAAAGGCGAGGTTCCCGTTCTCGCCCTTGGCTCTTTTACCTTTCATCTTATGAGAGGGATACAAAGACCCCCATCGGCTCATTTCGCTTCGCCCAAGGTGCTGGATAGCCAAGGGCTACTGAGCCCCACCGCCACGACAAGGCTTGAACCATGGTGGGGTAGTTCGATAAGCTGGCCCAATGCAGGTTGGTTTCACAAACCTTCAAAAGTACCTACTCCACATTGATCCTGGATGAATTAATAGCTCTAATTTACTACTACTACTACTTATTTAAAAGTTTATTAAGAACTGAATTATCCTCGCTTCTCACAAAATTTCAAAATTCTAAATACAATGAACTTAAGCTATAAAATATATCACCTAATATATTATACCAATACAAAAACATTGTAACATAGCGTCTGGTTTACTTCTCCGACTAATTAAGTTTAACGTTTCTCGTAACTTTTGAAATTGGATCTAGTTCTTACTTTGTCTAAATATCGTCTAAATTGAGTGAGACTAGCCAGAGATGGATTGCTTTACTTTAGCGTACCGTACGTAGCATTGGTTGGTGGAACTACATTCTAGTGTTTGTTATCAAATATTTCAAATACTTATATAAAAAATAAGATTTGTGTCTCTGTTGGCTTAAAATATTATTACATGGCATATGTTTATTTATAAAATTACAATATGTTCAGATGCATCATTTTAGATTTACTATACGTATAGAGCGATTACACCACGTTAAATTAGCTCCGTGGTAAGTTCGTAATAAAAAGTGTTACGGGTACTACGAAGGGAAGTAAAGAATTGTATTTAAATATATGAGCGACGATGTTTCAATGGTGGGTAGATTCGGCCTCTTATGCGAGAGGTTCCGGGTTCGATCCTGTGTGTGCCTTGAAATGGGTTTTTCTAAAAACCTAAGCGCACCCTAAGTACAAAACCAACGCTCTCTCACCGGTAAAAGAAAACATTCTGAGGAAACCTGCATGTCTTCAAAGGTGTGTGAAGTTCGCCAACCCGCATTAAGCGAGCGCATCGGTAAACGATGGCGTATTACCCTCCTCGCCTGATTTCGAAGAGCAGACCCGTGCCCAGCAGTGGGACGGTAATGGTGGATACTTTTTATATAAATACATATTATATGCACCTCCATGACTTGGTGCAGACATATTCTGTATTCATCATCAAAGCATCTCCACTTGGTGGGATTCAAACCCAAAATTAGGCATAGTGGTCGGCACTATGCCTAACCCCTCGACCTGAGTCTAATTTCTTAATGACCAAGATGTTTCTACTGGGGTAGTAGTCAACAGATTTTTTCTTATCTTTTTTATCTTTGTGATGGTTCAGATTTATCACATGTAAAAATTTGATATATTTTCTATATTTTTGGAAACTTGGTAATTAAATCCTATTTTAAATTTCAAACAAAACTTTATAATTAGCCTCATTGATTCAACCTTGTTTGAAGCCATTTATTCAAACTGTACCCTGTGGTGCCACTCGTGCTAAAACTGTAATGCATGTAATATTATGCTTCAAAATAAGGGTTAATTTTTTAAAATTTTAGTAGTTGGATTAGTCGTATTTTTTATCTAATTTAGAACATTACTTTTAAATTTAGAATAAGTATATTACTATATACAACTACCAATTAACATGTAGATAGTAATTAGTAACAACGCGTTAAGCAAGCGAAAAATTATTCTAATCAACCTAAGTAATTGTAATTGATTTAGATAATATAGTTAATATTAAAAACCTAATTGTACTAATGTGTGGAATACTTAAAATTACGAAAAACATATACTTAAAAAATTCCAGCGCAATAATAGGTAAATGTTGAATTTACAAAATACTTTATAAAGCGGCTGAAGTGATTTTAATAACAAACTTAAAACCATACTTCCTGCCTTCAAAGAAATAAACTGCAATCCAAATTAATACAAGAGCGTTGCGTTTAAGAGCTACAGTATAATAATTGATCTAATTTTTGACCAGTTCAGATCAGAGTCAGCTTTCGGCACTCCGTCCTATGATGGGATATTCTTTTTTATCTTTGGTATCTTAGTCCATTCTAATCCTTGATATCGCCAAACCGCTTTCACCTTGGTCTTTATGGTTGCTTTCTACCCCGTATCAAAAAATAAACCGTGTCAAAGTATGTATCTAGCAATAAGTAATCCTTATTTTCTAGGTACTTTTAAGAGTTTTTAGTTACTTACACGGAGAGTAATATAGAATATTATGTGCGATAAACGTATATAAACAACTAGCAGCATCCCGCGGTTTCACCTGCGTACTTTCCATTCCCATCTGAAAAGTATAATAAGCCTTTGTCGTTCTGATTTGTTAGCTATATTATGGTAGTGTCATTAAAATCAAAAAGTAGTTTTTTCGAGAAAGAGTAACAAACATAAAACCATGTATTCTTACAAATTTTCACGTTTATTATATTAGTAAGACAGAGATAAAAGGATTATAAGAGAAGTTTTAATGGAAAAAAGATACGAAATAGAAACACCGCCAGTAAACTGTAAGCTGTTTATCTAAAGTGGATGCAATCTTTGTTAGCTTGAATACAAGAAAATTACATTCTACTATCACGGGCTTCAGTACAAGAGCTTATTTATTATAATACAATAAAATTGTTTGTTTTTTCTTAAACAGAACACTTTATATCTGAGAATGCCAGTTTAATAAAAAATCCTTTTATTTGAGCTCCATTATTGATAAAAGCTACTAGCAGCTCCCCGCGGTTTTACCCTCGGACTCCCGATTCTCGTGGGAGTTCGATCAAAAGTGCCTTTGCCTTATTCTGGTGTGCCAGCGATTTCTTTGTAAAGTTTCATTAAAATATATTCTGTAATTTTTACGTGTGCGAGCAACAAACATTCAAACTTACAAATATTCGCCTTAATAATATTATATATCATTAGTTTTTTCTTTTCTTTTTGAGGAGCTGGCAGCTACCTCGGACAAAGAATTAGTCTAGCTATTCAAAGGGGAATCGCTGCCAGTATCTTCGGAAGTATGCCTAAAGGCATAAATGCCTTTTAATAATATATTTTGGTAATTAAGGTTTAAATTTTAGATTAATTTTTATATTATTAATAACTATGTTTTGTAATGTAATAAAGGTTTTTTTTCATTAGTTTAGATTTTTTTTTGAATGACGGCCAACCTTCTTTAGTGGAGAGGCACTGTAGGAAGAAGAAGAAGAATGAAGCTGCAGGGAATGGAATAATTGAGATGATTATTGATACTTAGTTGACTGAATGCGTACCGCCCGTCAAGGTGACTATTGACGTGAGATTTCAAGTAAGATTTTCGAGCTGTAGTTCCTATCAGCGTTGGTTTGTTCAAATAATCAAGTCGGAATAATATTGGTTTGGTATAATAGTTGTGATTGGTAAACAGCTCTGTTACCTCTGCACAAACAAACAAATTAAATTATATTGAAATGTTTTGAAAGCCACATAAAATGCCATATAAATTCACGGTTTATATGTCATATATATTTTAACCCATATTAATTTCAGGAATCTTCCAGCCGCCTAAAAGACATAAATCCTCACATGGCTTATTCGATTATAAAATTCTGTCTTTTTGTTCCCAAGACCACCTATATGCTTCGTTGTACGCCGCTTTGGGCCCACAGTGACCTTCTTTCTAGCTTAGATGAGACAATAAGAATATCTTTAAATAACATATTTAATTGTCCTTTGAGTGACAGATGTTGGGCCCAAGCAACCTTACCGATTCGCCATGGTGGTCTTGGAATACGAAAAATTTCAAGTGTAGCACTGCCAGCCTTCCTGTCCTCGGTTTATAGCTCGGTTAACCTCGTTGGTAGCATATTAGGCCCGTCGCTCTGCGGCGTAGAGGTTGCCAGTTTGACCGAGGCAAGGGATACCTGGCTCAGTGCATCCGGTCCGGACCTACCCTTGAACCTGGCTTCGCAGAGGCAGTGGGATGAGCCACTCTGCATGAAGACCCGAAATCATCTTTTAGAGTCTTCAGAAAATGAAGTGGAGCGGTCTCGTCTCTTGGCCAGTTGTGAGCCAGAGTCAGGATACTGGTTAAATGCCATTCCATCGCTTAGCGTAGGTACCCTTTTGGAGAGGACTACATTTAGTTTGGCGGTTAGATTACGACTAGGGGAACGAACCCCATCGCTGTCGTTGTGGGGTAGACGTCGATCCTCTGGGTCATCGCGGTTTAGCGTGTCGTCGCAGTACAGGGCGCATTCCGCGCCATGTCGCCTTAAATGACGTCATCCGTCGCGCCCTTGCCTCTTCAGGGGTACCAGCAGCTCTTGAACCCAATGGCGTCGCCCGAGATGATGGCAAGAGGCTCGATGGTATGACGCTCATCCCATGGAAAAACGGGCGGTCACTCGTGTGGGATGCCACATGCGTGGACACTGTTGCCCCATCCCACGTGAGAGCGACCGCCCGCAAAGCCGGTGCAGCTGCGGCGACAGCCGAAAACAATAAAAGGCGTAAATATGCGGCCTTGGGAGAGCCGTATATATTTACGCCTTTTGCAGTTGAGACCTTGGGGCCTTGGGGTGCGGAAGCCCGTCAGCTGTTTAAGGAGTTTTCCGCACGCCTCATTGACGTCTCCGGGGATCCAAGGGCTGGCGCGCATTTCGGACAAAGGTTGAGCCTTGCCATTCAACGGGGAAATGCCGCCAGCCTCTTGGGCACCCTACCCTGTGAGCGTAGCGACTTGGGGTCGATTTTTTATATTATTTAGTTTTATTTTTATTTTTAATTTGATATAGTATATAGTTTATTTTAAGTAGTTTTAGTATATTTTTGTCTTATGTTTATTACAATACTAGCTGTTACCCGCAGCTTCGCCCGCGTGAACTTAGGTTTACGGATTTATCATGTCTGATGATGATCATTTTCTATTTTAATAATTACTAAGTTTTTGTATTAAAATGTGTTCACGCACCTACTGCGCCATCTATCGACTGGTTAAAGAAGCAGACGGTGGCGCTTTACTCCGCAAGACGGTTAAATTTTAACTACTACTAAAAAACTAACCAATCAAATTGTACCAATGTTTCCCTTTCCTTTGCTTTACCACACCCGTCAAAATTTGTATTATTCGACTACTAACGAACTAACGAACAAGAATAAACGCTAAGTCACAAAACGTTTACAAGTTTTTTTATCTTTAATTATATTCGCAAATCCATGTAAGGGTAAAACGCCAGATCCCCTACATAAAATTTTGGTCTTCGAGTCCGGATTAAAAAAGATTCGGCGGAAAACATTCGCAATCTGGAAGGCGCGTATGCAGAGTCTCAAGACGGTATCTACCAACCAAATATACATCCCCGAGGCCAGGACATCGGAGTAATCATATTCACACGCTAAGGATTTTCCGTGTGTCACCTCAGGAGTCAGCTGTGTGCCGGAGCAAGCATAGGCTGTGGTGGTATAATCGTATTTTGCACAAACGTGAGTACTCTTTCCTTCTTTAGACTGCTAAAATGAGCATTGATAATATTAATAAGCGCGATAAATCCCCATATAAGGGTATCGATGATGAAAATGTCATACTTTTGATTCGTGACCTGGCTAAAAAACGTGGCATTCTCAAAGCGAGACTTACAAAGTTCTCGACATATTTATCCAGTTGTCGATCTGAACAGCCTACCAATTTATTTACCGAAATAAAATTGCGCAAGGAGGGGGCAACGTCCTTATTTCGTGAATTTAACGATATTCAAAGTAAAATCGAGGAAACTGTTCCCGAGTCTAATCTCGAGGAACAACTACTACATCGGGAACAATTTGAAAATAGTTTTTACAGTGCCCAAGCTCTCGCCGAGTCGTTACTAAATACAAATGTCACCTTCACTAGCTCACAAGGTCACAGCAATAATCCTAACGCCTTACAATCCATAAGATTACCGACTATAACTATGCCCAAGTTCGACGGTTCGTATGAAAATTGGCTCGAATTTAGAGACACATTTATTTCCCTTGTTCACAATTCAAGCGCACTTAGTGAAGTACAAAAATTCTATTATTTGAAAACATCCTTATTAGGCAGCGCATCGCTAATAATTAATACGTTAGAATTAACATCTGATAATTATATAATCGCATGGGAGCTTTTACAAAATCGCTACAACAATAACAGGTTGTTAATTCAAAATCATATTAAATCTATTTTCAACATTCAATCATTGGCAAAAGAATCACATATTTTAATTAGATCATTAATTGATTGCACGTTAAAGAATTTACGAGCTTTGAGCTTATTAGGTGAACCAACTGACACTTGGGACACATTAATTATATACATCTTGACGTCTAAATTAGATAAAATCACCGAACGCGAGTGGGAACAACACAAAGGCAATCTTTACGCTGGCGATAGTCATTTAAAGTTATCACTAAACCACCTAATAAAATTTCTAAACAGTCGAGCTGATATGTTGGAGACTTTGCAAGCATCACATAACAAAGATACGAGTGAAGTTAAAAAACACAATATTAATTATCATCATCACAAGTCATATTGTAGCGTTTCTACCAATAACATACCAGATCGACCGACTAATAAGTTTTACAAGCCTTGTTTAATGTGCAAATTACTCACCCGCTTTATTCATGCACTAAGTTCTTAGATGCTAACTTAAACACTAAATTAAAACTAATACGCGATAATAACCTATGCAAAAACTGCTTGCGTTCAGGTCATACTGTGGATGAGTGTAAATTCGGTCACTGCAAAAGATGTAATAAAAAACACAATACACTAATTCATACTGACAATTTACATTCAACATCCGTAGCGATGCAGTCCTGTATACAAACTGATGGGTCGAGTTCTGTAGATCCGAGCCGTTGCATCGCGACAGTACTCGCCGCACAATCCTTATCTATAAATCACACACACAAAGAGTTCGAGCCTATCGATGCGAATGATACACAAACAAAATTACTTGCATCTCATTCTCATACATTGCAACCCGTATTGCTGTCGACTGCAATTATCGAAGTGATCAGCGACAATCGTACATACGTCGCACGCGCGTTATTAGACAGCGGTAGTCAGCGCTGTTTTGTAACAAAGGCGTTTTGTGATTTAATAAACGCAAAATTAATACAGTCCACTCACGAGATTAGAGGTGTAGGTAATTCAGTTACGGAATGTAGTCAAAGTTGCGAGCTGACAATAAAATCGCGCATAAATACCTACACTACTATCATTCATTGTTTTGTTCTACCACAAATTACGAGTAAGGTCCCAGCCATCCATAATTTTTCACACAAACATTTTTGTATTCCAGACAACATTCAGTTGGCGGATCCGCAGTTTCTGCAGTCTCAAAATATAGTCATTCTGATTGGCGCAGACATATTTTGGGACTTGCTTACTAACGGTAAAATAAGGCTACATAATGGACCTTATTTACACAATACATTATTTGGCTGGGTAATATCTGGTCCTATACGACACAACTTACGCAACCAATATGGCCATATCCAGTGCAATTACACAAGCACAATAGACACGTTGCTGCGACAGTTCTGGGAACTGGAGGAGCTACCAAAGCGTCAGGGCGCGCGGACTGATGAGGAGCAGGCGTGCGAGAACCATTTCGTCACAACCACTACACGTAATAGTGACGGTAGGTTCTGCGTTTGTATTCCTTTTAAACAGTCACCTGAGGTCTTGGGAGACACGTTTCCTCGAGCAGAACGACGGTTTTTGGCATTGGAAAGATTTTTATTGTATTTACAACGTTCAGAAACGTACAAAAAACTATATAGCGATTTTATTCATGAATATGAAAATATGGGACATATGACTAAGATCACATCTTATAGCAACCCACACTATTTCATGCCTCATCATGGGGTTCTGCGTGAACATAGTGTAACCACAAAGCTGCGTGTTGTATTTGACGCCAGCGCCACTTCCAGCTCAGGCTTATCTCTCAACGACATCCAGCGTATAGGAGAACCCATACAAGGTGACTTACTTGCTATTCTTCTACGCTTCAGGCAACACCGGTATGTGGCCTGCGCGGACGTTGAGAAGATGTACCGCCAGGTGCTGGTTGAGGAGCAGCAGCGTCACCTACAACTTATTCTCTGGCGAGACGATCCTTCGCAGCCGCTCGGTATTTACCGTCTAAACACCGTCACTTATGGTACGGCATCTGCTCCTTATTTAAGTGTACGTTGTTTAAAGCAGCTGGGCATCGAAAGTGCTGATCCTGACGTCAAGAGAATAATAAAAGAAGATTTTTTTGTTGACGATCTTATTACTGGCGATGACGATCAATCAAAATTATTGTATTTGTGCAATGAAACCGCCAAAACTTTGCAGTCGGGTTGTTTTCCACTTCGGAAATGGATTTTCAATTTTTCGCAAGAAAATCTCGACGCATTAAATGAATTATCTTTTAACGATAATAATTACAGTAATAAAACATTAGGTATCGGCTGGTTTAATACGACAGACGAACTTCATTTTAATACACAAATTGATTTCAATGACAACAATTCTAAATGTATAACTAAACGTATTATTTTGTCTCATATTTCTCAAATATTTGATCCTATTGGGCTAATTAGCCCTAGTATAATGCAAGGGAAAATTTTATTACAGCGTCTATGGCTACTTAAAATTGACTGGAACGATCCAGTGCCCGATGACGTCACTCGCACGTGGAACCGGTTTATGTCGTCTCTCGCTTATAGTCTTAGTACTATCCGTGTGCCGCGTTATGTACTGGGTGAAAACCGTAAGCACACGCTCACCGAATTGCACATATTTACAGACGCTTCACAATTAGCTTATGGTACTTGTATTTATGTTCGCACAGTTAGTAACGATTTAAATGTTTCTGTTCGATTGCTCTGCGCGAAGGGCAAGGTAGCACCTTTAAAACCGGTAAGCATACCGCGCTTAGAACTGTGTGGTGCGCTACTAGGAGCGAGACTATATGACAAGGTAGTCGCCTCTATTCATCGTAGGTTCGATTATATTACCTTTTGGACAGATTCAACGATAGTGCTAGGTTGGTTGCGCATGTCACCCAATTTATTGCAAACATTCGTTCAAAACAGAGTAGCTGAGATACACGAATTAACAGGAGACCTGCCATGGCGTCATGTCAGCGGAAGGCATAATCCGGCTGATCTAGTTTCACGCGGTATAATGTTGGAGGAGTTGGTTGATTCAGGCTTGTGGTGGACGGGGCCCGAGTTTCTTCATGATTTAAATATTGATTCTACAAGCGTGTACCAGCCACCTCCCCTCCCAGCTGACGATTTGCCCGAAACGAAAAGGTGTCACCAGACTTTCGTAACCACTGATAGTCAATCCTACTTATTGATTAATTTTGAAAGATTTTCAAATCTAATGCGCATATTACGTGCCGTGTCGTACGTCTTACGTTTTATTCATAATATTCGCAATAAAAATAAAAGGCGAGGAGGCATTATCAGTGTGGATGAGTTAAAAGAATCGGAGAAATTATTAGCTAAAATATCGCAAATAGAATCATTTCCAAATGAGTACAATTTACTTCTTAATAATCATAAACTTCAATCTAAACATAATCTGAGTAAACTTAACATTTTTATTGATAAAGACAGTATTTTACGCGTTGGAGGCCGGTTGACGTATTCGAATACATTCTTATATAGCAAAAGGCATCCTATTTTATTAAGTAGTAATCATCACTTTACCAAATTGTTGTTTCGTTATGAACATTTGAAATTGTTACATGCAGGTCCTCAAGCTTTATTATATAACATTCGCGAAGAATGGTGGCCAGTGGGAGGCAGGAGTCTCGCCCGTAAGATAACGCACGAATGTGTTATTTGTACTCGTCTAAGAGGTAAAACTCTTACTCCTCAGATGGGCAACTTACCTTCTGAACGTATCACTCCCACTTACCCATTTTTCAAATGCGGTGTCGATTACGCCGGTCCAATTTTCATGCTTAACCGAAAGGGCAGAGGAGCGCGTAAGATTAAGTGTTATATTTGTTTATTTATTTGTTTCGTTACGCGTGCTGTTCACCTTGAGCTTGTGACGGATTTAACGTCCGATGGTTATCTTTTGGCTTTAAAACGCTTTATTTCTCGCCGGGGTAAGCCCGACGAGATATTTTCCGATAATGGTAGGAACTTTGTGGGTCTCATGAATGACTTTGCCAGGTTTTTATCAAAATGTAGTCCAGACATTATTAATTACGCTAGTAAGGAACAAATTAAATTTCGCTTTATTGTACCTTATGCTGCTCATTTTGGTGGTCTGTGGGAGGCTGGGGTGCGATCGTGCAAACACCACCTCCGTCGAGTTGTAGGAAATGCGAATCTCACGTATGAAGAATTGAGTACAGCATTAGCGCAAATAGAAGCAATACTCAATTCACGGCCTTTATCACCAATGTCTTCAGACCCTAATGATTATCGTCCTCTCAGCCCGGCTCATTTTCTCATCGGTCGCACTCTAACATCACCAGCATGCGAAGATTATACACATGCAAACACGCTGCAGCTTACACGCTACAAAAGAGTGGAACAGATGAGACAGCACTTCTGGTCTCGTTGGATGAAGGAGTACGTCGGTGAGCTTCAAATTCGCAACAAATGGAGATCGGAGACGGATGATCTTAAGCCTAATACATTGGTGGTCGTTAAGGATGATAATCTACCCCCCCCTGAAGTGGCAGTTGGGACGTGTGATACGAACGATGCCCGGCAAGGACAACATCACACGAGTTGCTGAGATTCGCACCAACGCAGGACTCATCAGGCGCTCATGTACCAAAATCTGTCCCCTGTTCGAAGCCAATTGAAAGTCAAGACTTCCAAGGCCGGGGGCATGTTCACGCACCTACTGCGCCATCTATCGACTGGTTAAAGAAGCAGACGGTGGCGCTTTACTCCGCAAGACGGTTAAATTTTAACTACTACTAAAAAACTAACCAATCAAATTGTACCAATGTTTCCCTTTCCTTTGCTTTACCACACCCGTCAAAATTTGTATTATTCGACTACTAACGAACTAACAAACAAGAATAAACGCTAAGTCACAAAACGTTTACAAGTTTTTTTATCTTTAATTATATTCGCAAATCCATGTAAGGGTAAAACGCCAGATCCCCTACAAAATGAATATATGTCATCTTGAACATAAAGACATATATCCCTTCGCAGATTTTCTGTAGGCATATTTAGGATATATAATACTATTATTATATATTCCACCATACGTTGATCATATTATTACGTCTACCAGAGTTGATACACTACGGCCTTAGACAGGCCCGCGCCCGTTCGTATCACGGCAACACGATTTATTTTCTTCTGCATTATTTTGATTTTGCCATATCTCCTAAAGTATTTATTTAATTTACATGATGTAAAGGGCAAAAATAATCTTCATAAAATGCACATGCTAATTAACTGATTTAAAATGATAAGGATTCATACGTATTTGTGTAAATAACTTTCAAATTATCACGTTATAATTGCCCATTTTTTTAAGTATTAAATGGATATAGTATGATATCCCTAAGAGATAGACATATGCCATCGCGGACTTTTTTGTAGACCTATTTAAGATACACAATTCCACCATACATTATTTTGTTATATCTCAAAGGGCTTAGGCAGCGTTTTCGTTGAAAACTCCCAAGCGGCCTATTTTTTCCCGACACCTTCAACAATTATTGTTACATCTTAGCCAATGTATATAAAAACTTAATAAATTATATACATAAACCTTGCTCTTGAATTGTCCTATCCATTAAAAAAAACCGCATCAAAATCCGTTGCATAGTTTTAAAGATTTAAGCGTACAAAGGGATATAGGGACAGAAAAAGCGACTTTGTTTTATAATATGTAGTGATGTGCCTGTTATATAATTAAAACCCATATTATAATATTATGTCCTATTCTGGGCACGGGTATTTTCCAAGAAATCAGGCGAGTCGGCTTATGGAACATAGTTCACCAATTCGCTATCTCAATGTGGGTTGGTAAACTTATCACACTGTCAAAGACTTTTAATTTCATCAGGCATGTGAGGTTGCTCACGGTGAGCGAGTAATGTTGTTGTGTTCTCTCAATTAAGAAGCGACTGGACCATCCTCGCTCTTAATTTGCTCTTTTTAATCTATTTTTGGGCAAAGCTAGTGAGTTGTTTAGTAACTAGCTATATTTCACAGCTTTAATCGTATTAGCCAATGTAAGCAGACCTACGCCCGGTTACCGAAAGGCCGATCAACATAAAAATTAACTAATCAACTGTCAAATCTCTTGTTAAGTGTCAAATGAGTGGCTAGAAGCATGGTTAAATTACTTAATTTGAGCGGTATGTCGGATGCCATAAAACTATAAAGAAAAGCTGTCAAATTTGACTCTAGAATCGTATGTTAACCGCCATTAAAAGCCATGTTAGTTGATACACTTTGACAAACGTTTCAAAAACAGTTCTATCTGCGGGATGCGGAAGAAATATCTTTCCTCGATAGCTCGTGAGGCCAGGTAATATAGAAGGGAGATAATCCAGTTCAACTTTATAAAATTGAATACGGAAAGTAAATGAGAGAGTGGACTGTATTTTTGCGTTTGTTACAATTATATAAAATTGACTTTCATTGGCTTGTATAATATAGGACAGACTTAAGGTCGATGTACAGAAGGCAGAAATAGGAAATGTGCGACTGACCTGGTGTATTCTTGCTCTTCTTCCAGCTCTCGTTTCCCCTCGTTTAGTCTTTTAAAAGTCTGTAGATATGCGGCAACAACACACACACACACACGCGATCGCGTCAAAGCTTTATTAGGTCTATAGCTTAGTTTACAGTTTAACAGTTAGCGAAAAAGCGTCTATACTGGTTGACGGCTGGCGGAAGAGAGAGGAGCGTCACACATGTATGTAAGGAGGGACGTTGACAGATGACAAGCATAATGCAAGTTTTTTATTTAACTACCCTCGACTTTGGAGAATAATTTGAAACTCAACAGCCAGTCACTAATAATAACAATGGACTTATTATTATATACTACATCCATTTCAGTCCCAGCAGTCACTAAATTTAAAATATTGGTATTCAGCTGAATCCAGTTAGGCTGGAAGTCGAACCCAAAATATATTAGATAGATGATTATTACAAATTAAAAAAAAAACGTTAATACTCACCCATTATAATAAAACAACTTTTACGGATTTTATCGCGGTTTATTTAGTTTTTTATGAGCCCGACGTTTCGGATACTTTACAGCAACCATGGTCACGGGAGGACTCCTAAAATCCGTAAAAGTTGTTTTATTATAATGAGTGAAATTCGCGTAAACATAAGAAAACAATATGTTAATACTCACCCTCAAATCTGGTTTGTAGTTTAAATAAGAATGGAAATATTATTTTGCTAAGTGAATTCAGATTCTTGTTAGATGGTATAATTAACTTGTTTAAGCTTTGTGAGTCTCGTCAGCGGGGTCATATAACCAAGTGCGTGTTTTATTACCATCGTAATTAATTCTCAGAATAAGAAAAACGGGATTTAGGATTATGTATATTATATTATTAGGCTGTCATCATCATCATCATCATAATTACACTGTATACTGTTTGTTTTAAAATGAGATATAAGATAGTTTTGGACCCAAGGTTTTGTTTTAACATGAGATATTGCATATTATATATATAGTTTTGGACTCAATGTGGTGCTGTTATCGGTGTTACATAACTGGATGTGCCCTAAGTTTTGTCTATATTTAGATCATGCTTAATTTTGACGACCTCTGTGGCTCAGTGGTTAACGTGTTGGCGCTCGAGTCGGAGGTAGCGGCTTCGAATCTCGCCAGGAAACAAAAAGTTTTCTGTGTTCCTGTGTCATGGATGTGTATTAAATTTGTGTATTATATAATATTATGTAATACTTTTGTACATAGTTAATTTTAGTTTTTATTTATTATAATTTTAGTTTTTATTTCTTAGACATTCTTTAAATACCTACTTTTTGCATAATAAACCTTTTTGTTTGAAAATAAAAATCTTAAATATATTTACTTCCGTTGTCTCGTACCCGTAACACAAATTCTTCAATAACTTAGCACGGAACCAGATTGACGTGGTGTAAAAGCGTCCATAGATATATTATTATCATTAATTATTTGAATCTAATATGATCTGCCTGGCTTCCCGAAGGAAATATACGCGATCGATTTAGAACATGATACTATTAACCAAAGTTGTTTTGAATTTCAACATTACCGGCGCTTCCAATTAAGAGCTTAATGCAAAAAGCAAAGTTCCATTAGTTTTTATGGTCTTGGACCATATAAGATTGTGAAAGGTATTCAAAGGGGAGATCCGGGGGTACCGTACGGTATCGTGGGCTGCAACAACCGATTTGGCCGACGACCCCCCGTGGGAACTCATGGCGGAAGTTCTGGTCGAGACATACTCCTACGTCTCGGGTATGGTGTTTGGGGTTGGCCCCTTCGTCAGACGACCTTTCCGGGGCCAGTCTGTCGCTGAGGTGATCCTGTTGCCTGTGGATCCAGATTCCTCAGGAAGCGGCTGAAGGCTCTCGCAGCGGTTTTAGCGGGTTAGTGCACCACAATGCGGATCCCAAAACACGCCAGTGTGCCTACCAGAAGCCGGTATGGTGCGAAAGCATGTCCACTGCAACGGGTTAAATTAAGTAAATGTTGTAAAGATAAAGGCTGATGATGATGAAATATATCTAAACAATACCTATATACTTTTATTACCGTAGCGAAATCGTAAGACGTATATTTGTGTGCACAAGAACTTGTAAAAATATTTATAAATGAACAGAAATGAATGTAAGTTTCACAGGTATTGAAATAATTTAAGGAAAGACATGTTGGGCCGACTTTGAACCCGTATTCTCTGCGTAGTGACAGAATTCAGCAGGAGCTCAAAACACTTAATATATATATATATATATATATATTAAGTGTTTTGAGCTCCTGCTGAATTCTGTCACTACGCAGAGAATACGGGTATATATATATATATATATATATATATATATATATATATATATATATATATATATATATATATATATATATATATATAACAAAATAATAAATTAAGTTGAAGTTGTTTTATTACATTGTAAAGATCAAAAGTTATATAATTTTCCATTTCTTGTACCACACATAATTTAGCAAAGCACTAATATCCACGAGCTTAATCTCACCTGTCATTAGGGAGCTTCATATGAATTTCCAAGCTTATTTAAACAAAGTATCGAATAACTCAGAACTTTAACTTGTTCTGAAATTTCAGATTGTTCTAATTAGTTGTGAAAGCTTCAGCTTTGCTGACCCTAACGCTTGTCCCTTAATTAAGAACATCGCCATCAGGCTTAACTCTCAAATATATAACGAGCCTTTAAAATCATGTCATAAAATCATGTAAGATAAAAGAAAAGGTTATGATTTAGAAGTCCATTTATGAACCATGGTATGTAACAAACATACCATGTTTCTTAGTAGCGTCTATTATTTTTATCAGATTCTGATGAGAAGTCTATCTCTAAAAGCGGTTTTTTTAACTTAGTTAAAAAGAATGCTGCAATGTATTTGCTGTCGTGTCAAAATTTTTACATGACTAAATTTTAAATCTGGTCATCAACTTTCAATGTGTCATATTATAATAGTCAACAGCGGTAGTGTATTCTCAATAAGTATAGTAGTCGCAGTGCAGGGTCGTGAGTTTAAATCTTACAAAGAATTTAGAGTATAAGGAACGTGATGGTGGACTCTGCCCACTTGCCCAGCATAACCTCGTGGTGTATCCGAGATTGGTGGCGCTGAGTCATGATCTGATGTCAGTCATCGAATGCTCAGTGACGTCAAATTCTTGTCGGCGATGGTCTCCTTCAGTGAGACAGTAATGTCCGAAAAGGAGGTTGATGAGCAGGTCAGAGAGGAAGCCGAATGGTCCAGGATGAGGATTAGTAATTTAAATACATGCGTATACGCCAACCCTGCGCCAACAAAAAAAAAATTAAATGTAATTACAGAAACCTTAAATATGTTTATTTATGGAAATAAATAAAAAAATAAAACCATCTTAGGTATGATAGAAATTAGAAAAAAATATTTCTCTGAAAAACACCAGCACTAAAAGAAAACTGAAGTAAATAAAATTACATTAGAGCCGCAAGAAAAAGTTTACTCGAAACTTACAGCCTAAGAATATTATGATATGATGAATATTAATGTTTCAATGTCCTAAGTTAGACTAAGTTAGGCTAAGTTGGGCTAAGTTACTTTAAGTTATTTCAACACTGAGTGGAATCCATGACGCAAGTTTGTATTGTTATCCAATTATGGCAACTTCTTAATTGTATTTTAGGCTGACTGCAATTTGCTTGGGTACTATTTGTATTGTAATTATAGAACTTTACAATGACAGCGTTCGAAGACTGTTTGGCTGCTAAGAAAGCTCCTTTCATTTGTTATTTGCTACTTGATTTGGCGAAAATTGATTTCAGGCAGTGACTTCCCTTCTCGCGATTATAGCCGAAGCTCACTCGAAAATATTTGTGTTAACATCTTGTAAGAGCTGGTGCTATGCTTCTTTGCATTTCTTTGCATTCAAATTAAGCCAATACGATCATGATTGTAGCTCGTGTCGTGCGGCTTATTAGTTTCAGGTTGCCCATTGGGGGAAAGAAGCTGAAGGCTGGCAACATATAATATGCATAATCTATGGTTGTGTGTGTTTATGGGTATCGATATTCCTCAAGAGGTTCCGACTGCTCGTATGCCTACTTATACATAAGTACATATCGCATAAGTTTAAAGCAGAATAAATAAAGAGAAGCTTTTAATTCAAATACAAAGAAAGGTTATAAAATGGATTGATTTGATTGAATATAATTTATGCACAGTATAATTCAACTAAAATGAGGTAGCCTTTAAGAGATGAAAATTGTATTTTTTCCGGTAAGTTATCCAGTGGAAAGAGACCGGCACAAAGAGTAACTAATTAATAGGCGAAATGCCCCGCGGCTAAAATTAATTTCTTTTTTTCAGTTCTTTTGTATATCGCAAAATTCACCCCTTTTAAATTTAAATTAACTAGCTTCTTTTAAATTAATGAATACCTATTGTATATAACTCTATTATTGTAACATATTTTCAGACATTTTCACAATTGATACACTTCAAATAACTAATAACTCCATGTCAAAAGGAAAATACGTGTGACATTTTCGCCAAGGTACGTGATGATGTATTACTGGTATTTCGGTAAAGCTCTTTCCTGTACCCGTATTATGTTCCTCGATCCATCACGTGACCCCTGCCCTGTGATGTCATCAAATCTCGACGCCTCTCCAGTCTCTCACGACGTTAAAAGATATTAAGCCAAAATATTATTTTTTCATACATAACTTAAGTACCGGTTTAAGTTTTTGGGTTTTCGACTTACATTCTGTCTATTAAGAATATTATAATTAAAAATGCATAACTTTGAGGTAAATTGTAGATTCTACTAATATTATACACGAGAATGTTTGTAAGAACGCATGGATGTTGGTTATTCTTTCACGTGAAAATAAAGGAAAAAAATGTTTGTATCCTTTTTTTTCTTTCTAGTTCTTTGTATAGGAAGAACAAGGGAAATTATGGTAACCGGGAGCGTAGCATAGCTTATCCCTCCTACCGGTAACAAGCGAGATGGTGGTATTTATGCAGCTGGAAGCAGGACAAAGCATCCTTCCTACCGATATGATGATGGATGATGACAACATTGGTGATGAAGATGATGACAGTACGCAGGTGGACAGATGTAATAAACATAAAGTTTTATGTACGCTATTACCTGAAATTGGATCCGAGGTTGAAACATTCAGGTAATTAGAATAAATGAAAGTTAGATTTGATTGCTTTGAGGCCTATGTTCAGCACCCCACCATGGTTCAGGCCTTGTCGTGGCGGTGGGGCACAGTAGCCCAGGGTGACCCAAACACCTTGGGTGAAGCGAATTGAGCCGAGGGGGCTCTTTGTACCCCTCTTATAAGAAGAGGGAACAAAAGAGCAGGGGGCAAGGGGTGAGGATGGGAACCTCACCTCATTGTACTGTCCAGACGTTGGGAGTGGTTGTTCTGTGGTGCGGGGCAACCGCTCAGTGGAGGTGGCGTCAGTCCCCTGAGGGACTGACTAGCCGTCGAGGTGCCCTGTTGCTTGTAGATCCGGGGCACCTCACCAAAGGCGGCATTGGTGGCACTCGCCGGGTTTTAGTGGGTAGAGCTGCGTCCACTTACCATCTTTCGGGCGCAGCGAGTCCCACATACCCGCCTGGGGAGACCCCCTCCCCAGCGGTATGCGTCAGTGCATTTCCCGGCGTAAAAGAAAAAAAAAGGCCTATGTTCAGCAGTGGACGGATGGAGGCTGATGATGATGATGATAGCTTTTCTAAGACCTCACAGAAAGGCTGTTCTGAGAGGTAGACGACACCCGTAATCGTCAACAGCTACGACCCAGATGTGCCCCTCGTGTGTAAGTTTGAAGTAATTTGTTAATATACTGCGAACCCTTTTAGTAAGAGTAATTATACTGCCGGTTCCATGTCGTGTCCATTTATTCATTAATGAAAACTTTGGTATTTCCATAAACATTTATATGTAAAGCAGAATAACAATTAAGGTAGAATTAAATGCATAATATCAAATTGAATAATACAAAAAACTATTAGCACACATTGAAAATAGATTAAGTATAAATTTTTAGGCAACGAGTTGCCAGCTTTATGATGAGCAGTATTACTACTTCAATCCATGTTGACATTTTGAAGTAAAACTTATTAAGGCGCGACTGGGGCGTCTCTTACACTTTCAAGAAGGGAGCGAGGATATTTTCTGACTGAAATAACACTCAGTACTCTAGGTATATTAAAAAATATAAAGTAGCATTGATCGTATGTCATATCACATAATATCCTACTGTTGTTGTTTTAAAATTTATCCCCAAAAGGGAAAGTTAAAGGGCTATAAGCGATACAGCCTAGTCTGTATTTGTTTGGTAAGGCTGAAGGTCTTTAATATTGATAATCGCCTGGATATTCCTGTCATATACTTCCAGGCTTTTTACATAAGTGTGTACCAACTAGTGGCAAAGATAATAAATTAGGTTATTTATTAAAAGTTTACACGCACACTGGCAAAGCTTGGCGTTTTTGTTCGAAATAAATAGGCCATGAATGGATGAATCTCAAAATTTTAATTATTTTTTATATCATCACAATATTTTTTTAAATTCGGAATTCTTCATCCTTATTATTTCTAAGTAAAAATGCTATCATATTATTTCTTGAACAAAATATTAAGATTTGTTATTTGGAAGATAAAAGTTCGAGTATTCTTAGTGAATGTATGTATATTTCTAATAGTCATTCATGTAATAATATTATAATAGAAATCTTTTCCAAGTTAATCTGAGGACGATTGTCAGGGACATATATTTAACAATTTCATGTAAACTGATGACTATTTACCAATTAATTTATAATCTGTTGACTAGATCTGATGACTGCTTTCGTATTCCAGCTGGATATAACTGGTTATAACTAGTTGTCTTGGATTAAAGAAGTGTCTAACGAACAGATTGTTGAGTGAGTATCAAGTACATTTACCCCGACCCTTAATGTTCCACTACTAGGCACGGGTCTCTTCCTCGATATAAGCGAGGAGTGTTGGACCATATTTAAATGGTGCGCTTGATCAATTCGCTGTTTTTATACTTTTAATCTTATGAAGGATACAGGCTTCGTGACAATGATTTTCACCGATGAAAAAAAAGTATCAACCCTTATATGTCCCATTGCTGGGCACGAGTCTCCTTCCTCGAAATCAGGCGAGGAGGGTAATGGGCCAATAATTTACCGCGCTGGCCCAGTGCGGATTGGTGAACTTCACATACCTTCAAAGACTTTCAATCTCATCAGGTACGCAGGTTTTCTCACGATGTTTTCCTTCACCGGTAAGCGAACGATGGTCTCGTGTGCACTTAGAAATTTAGAAAAACCCATTTCAAGGCACACACGGACGGGTCAGGATCGAACCCGGAAACCCTCGCATAAGAGGCCGAGTACGTCCACCACTGGACCACCGTCGCTCAATAAGAATGATAATGATGATAAAATGAAAATGCAGTCAAATTTTTATGCTAGTATAATATTGGTATTTGAAATAAAAGAATAATGTTAAGAAAATAGTTTTATTATAAAAATACAAGTTCAGAGATGAAACGAAGATCACATTTACGTATTATAAACATTTATAAATTTTGTTTCAGAATTCTTAAAATAACTTGATTTTCTTTACAAATTTTAATATTCTTTGTCTCCTATTCCAAAATAGTTTGTATTGACACAGTTAAGTTTAACTTATAAAAAAAACTAGTTCTTGTATTTACTGATTTTAAAAAGAGGAAAGTAGATAAGCCCTAGCCATCTAAAAACAAAACAAAGAACAAAGATAGCAGGCTCATGCATTGCCTCTTTCTCCTACGATGACCTCTTGTTCATTATTATTTGAACATTATTTAAAAATTACACAATGATTTAGACTCGCTCCGTACAAAACAGTATTACGGAATATTGGTATAGGGTAAAACGTTTTAAGCAAGTTGTCGTTCCAGGCAAATTCACAAAAAACTTTATTAGCATTATAACCCATCATCATCATCTTCGTCAGCCCGCATCAGTCCACTGCTTTACATAGGCCTTTTTTGCTTTACATAGGCCTCTCCCAAGGCACGCCACTTTTCTCCATATTGAGCTTCGAGCATCCAATTGCTGCCAGCCACCTTGTGCAGATCGTCGCATCATCTAGCAGAAGGTGTACAATACGCAGCTCATGCGCGGTCTTCAGTTCAGACCTCTATTATTCCATCGTTCATCAATTCTGCGACAGATGTGATACTTCAGCTTGCTTATCCAAGTAGCTATGTTTGTAACTTGGCTCTCTGTCGAATTACTTTCTATCGGATTCTATCTTTTAGAGATACTCCAAGCATAGCTCTCTCTATAGCTATATTTCATATTATGTATATAACTATATATTTTAACCCAACTAAAACTATTTTAAGAATTAATTTTATCATTAAAGCAATTGTAAATAGAATACATATTCCCGCTAATTACCGTCCACGAAGGGTATTGATGTCGGTATAAAATCACAGGAAGCACTTAACACGGAGGCCACCCCTTCCACAGAAACGCCCCGATATTTTATCCTCCACACACAATATAGACATCATATCAAGTAGATGACACTATTATACATAAATAAGTAATGCACCTATATGTTATAAATAACGCAAAAAAAAGAAACTCATTATTTTTTTTATATTTCTGAAAGGCTAACAAACGAGCAGGGACTTGAGACTAGCCCAGGCAACTCATTTTTGTGTGCCCATCCTGAGACGACGTGTTACTTTTCTGATTCTCCCATCGGTAAACAGATTTGAAAAAAATATAATTAAACTATCAACCCTTATGTCCCACTGCTGGGCACGGGTCTCCTCCCCGAAATCAGGCGAGGAGGGTATCGGGCCATAGTTCACCGATGCGCCAGCACAATGCGGGTTGGTGAACTTCACATACCTTCAAAGGCTTTCATCTCATCAGTCATGCAGGTTTCCTTTCGATGTTTTCCTTCACCGGTGAGCGAACAATGGTGTCGTGTTTGGGGTGCACTTAGAAATTTAGGAAAACCCATTTCAAGCGTCAACCTATCACATAAGAGG
Source organism: Lycaena phlaeas (assembly GCA_905333005.2). NCBI lineage: Eukaryota > Metazoa > Arthropoda > Insecta > Lepidoptera > Lycaenidae > Lycaena > Lycaena phlaeas. The sequence continues at coordinate 14,402,909 of HG995167.1, read as the reverse complement.
TCAAGTCCATCCACCACTGGACCATCGCGCTCGTAACAACAGATTTGAACAAAACTTTAATGTGAATAAGAGTTTGAGTCGAGAGTCATTGATATAATATAATTCACTCATCATTAAAAACATTTTATTAAATACTATTTAATTTATACTATATAATAAAAATAAATATAAGTTTAGAGACCACGTAGAAACAAGCTTACTTTATCTTAATTAAGCCAAAACAAATTCATTCGTAACTTCTATGTTTGAATAATTTAATGTACTGTTATTTACAGTAAGGTATTTATAATTAACGATACATATTTACAGTGAGGTGAGTAAATAACAATTTTAAAAAGACTATATTAAAATATGATATTAACAAACTATTTACCGGCTAAAAAAAAATTACGACGAAATTAATTCTCTCTCTCTCTCTCGCTCACGTTTTTCTTTGTTTTCAGTCTATAAACTTTTTTTTTATTATTGCGATATTAATTGTAATAAATAATGCATAAAAATATTTTACTTTAATTCAGTAGAAAATAAAAGCTATATTTTTTTCTCTATTTGTTAGGGTTTGAGAACTTTACGAGAATTAATAATTTTAACTTTCTATGATTAATTAAAAAATATATTCTTTTTTATGTACCATTGACATTTAAAACGGACATAGGTAGTCAGTAAAATGATAGTTTTTTTAACACTAAACCACGGAATCCCAAAACGTGTACGATACGAGAGAAATTTACAAGAAGTTTCGCGAAAAAGTTTGATGTTACAGAGAAAGGTAACTACGTCGTTAAAAGTACGAAACATAATGGCTGATAAAGTTTATATAAGCCAAGCTACTCGCCCACCCTTCTCGCGTTCAGTGTGTGGGGGTGGCGACACGTGAGGAGCGGCAGCGGTAGCGGGAGCGGGCGCTTCACTGACACGACGACGCGCCAGTGCACCCGCCGGCTCATGTCATGCGCTGTAGTCGATGCGAGCACACACAACTGCACTCAAGAGCGTTGCGATTGCGAGAACAGTCTGTACACACGCAATTACAACTAGATCCCGCGACGATGGCTGAGATACTTCCTCCGTGGGGCCATCACTGAAATATAATTAGGTGTGAATTTCTTAAAACCTCATTCAATTTTGACTTAAGAAGATCTTGCAAGAAAACAAATTAAGCAACCACATTCAAACCTGGAAAAGGTTAATAATTAATGAATTTTTTTAATAATTATATATCATAACCGTAAAGCGACACGGTACAAGAACAAGGAGGAAGGAGGTCCGACCTGCTTTATGATTATAACATTTGTTTTATATAAATACAGTTTTTTTAAATGAGATCTACAAAAGCTAAGCGATTGGAGCAAATGTAAATGTAAAAAAAAAGTACCTATGAGTAAGTCCAGGTGGGTCTAAAATGGTCCGACAGCATTGGACTATTAGCACAAGTAAGAAACAACCTGAGGTTGCCCACAGAATTAAGCCCGCTATCGCTCCCGCTGTCGCGCTGCTCGTGACCACACCCCATCCCCGCGAGGTGTGGATTGAAACGGCTGAAAGTATAAACAATTATCCTCAACTTGTGAATTTCTTATGCCTTGTTATCCTTAGAGATTTTAAAGTTTAACTTTTGAACACTCATGCTCTTAGGAAGTATATATTACGTTAATAAATTGCAGCATACTAAACTTTTGGAAGCTTTTTCATGTTAGTTGAATATGGAACTTTGGGATTTGCTATTTGATGGTGAGAAGGCGGCGTCGTCTATTAATACAAAAAAGTTCATCTGAGAATAGCCCAAGCGTTATTTACGCAGGTGGTGGGAGGAATGCCCTGTGTCTTAAAAGGGGGGCACGGATACCACAATCTAACTTTATCTTGAAATACTCGGGGTGAAGGACAAGACAGGTTGTGTGTAGTGATATCGAGGGTACTAGGCCTAGTTTTAGGTCAACTAGTTTATGTTCATAGACGATGTCAACCACTCACCATCAGATGGCACGTCTGCTTCTGGTTCCGGCTAATCCAGATATCCGGGTACCCGGTGATCCAGGTATCCGGTTTGCTAATCCAAGGAATATAAAAGGATAAAACGTTGCGTCGCCTGTCCTGAGTTATAGACTGTCTCGGCTCTCTTTGAAAGCCATTTACCGTAAAGCCTTTGAATCAAACTAGACTTACCAGCGGCCAGAACGCTGAAGCTACCAGCCGGTATACCGAGACCCATATTGAACTTCTGCCTTTCCTCAATGAAGGCTACACTTCCCATCACCATTGTAGATATACCGCATACAATCTGTAACAAACATCTATATATTAAATATCTACATTAAATGTAGCGAAAGAAAGAAGCTGTAATGTTCATTTATTTTTTATTATAATCATCATGATTGTCAGCTTTCAACCGTCCACTGCTGAAAACAAGCCTCCCTCAATCAACGCCAAGTCGACCGATTCCTTGCCACTCACATCCAACACGGACCAGGGGGCCTAGCCAAATCACGTCGTCGATTGAACGATCGAGCGATCGACGACGTAATTTAGCCAATCACAACTTCAAACGAACGAACGATCGTCGCTGTCGTTTTCGTAATGGCATTTTGGCTAGGCCCCCTGCACGGATATCGTCTTCCCACCTGGTTAATGGCCGACCAACATTTCGTCTACTTAAACGCAGCCTCCACTTTGAAGCAAATCTATGGACAATATTTATAATTTCAACTTTAAGGTGAGTAAGTCCGCGCGTAACAGCTAGCTATATTTAACCCAAAGGTCGATTGCCATCAATAAATAAAACTATATTGTACTAGCAGCGCAACGCGGTTTCATCCGCGTGTTTTCCATTCCCGTGGGAGTATAGGGATAAATTATAGCCTATGTGTTATTCTAATGTGTAAGCTATATTATTGTAAAGTTTAATTAAAATCCATTCAGTAGTTTTACGTCAAAGAGTCACAAGTCACAAACATCCATACTCACGAACTTTTACGTTTATAATATTAGTTAGATATAGTACAGTCTGATCTAGTGCCAAAAACATAATTTTTACTTTCGGTTTTGTAGGGCTCTTGTAAAAAAGCCACTGAGAAAAAATCCTGCTATATATTCATTTATTTTAATAAGATTGAAAAGATAGAAGATATTAATTTTCATGAACATAACAAGGTTGTGGTGTGACGGATACATGTTTTGAATATTTATGAATATTCTAGATTTTCACCTCCCCTAAGTATAAATAATAAACATAATATTACAATTCTCGATGGCCGCATCTATTGGCGCGCCTTGGTAATTAAATCGCCTCAAAAGATAAGACAACAAACGGCATGACGTTGCCATGTCGCGATGCCTCCATTAACGCAGCTTCTTAATATTAGGTTTTTAGTTTTCAATATTTCATTATTAGATGTTTTAAATTATGAATTATGATTTATGTAGCTAAGATTAAAATAAACGTTTTATATCTGCTGTGGGTTCCCTGCCTTTTTTAATTTACTTAATTGAAATAATGGCAGATTAACCTTTAATGAACCATCTAGTTATCCTTATATATAGTAATAATAAATTATAAGTATGTCTGTAAAACAATGGATCTCTGAATAGTCCTTTAGTAATTTATTTAGTTCATAAACTAATCCCTTTATAGGGAAATGGACTGATCAATCTGATTCATTACTGTCCGAGCAAGTTGCAACATGGATCAAAATCGGATTACCTACCAATTACGATTTTAATGACATTTTAGGCGTCAAATTGCTACGTGGAATGTCGATACATTTATTTTCATTTTATCGACATGTGACGAGCACGTTACAGATTACATAAAAGCGACGTTCATATTTTTTTACTTAAAATAATTAGTTTTATATCTGAAATATTTCATCATCATCGCCATCTTCATCATCATCATCGCCATCTTTATCATCATCATCGCCATATTTTCTAGTTAATAAGAATCCTATTCATTGTACTAACACATTATGGACCTCGTGTCTGAAATAAATAATTTGAATTTGAAATTAAATATTCATCATCATCATCGCCATCTTCATCATCATCTTCATCAGCCCGTCCACTGCTGAACACAGGCCTCCTTCAGTTCACTGGCGTTCACGCCAAGACCACCGATCCATTGCCATCGATTGCCACTCGCATCTAGCACGGATCGGTCGGCATGGAGATCGTCTTCCCACCTGGTCAATGGTCGATCGACACTTCATCTACCTAAGCGTGGCTTCCACTCTTGAACTTTAATTAATATTAGTAATATATTTGAAGGCAGCTTTAATCTTATATATAAAATTTTCGTATCACGGTGTACGTTATTGAAATTATTGAACTCCTCCGAAACGACTGAACCAATTTTGATAAAATTTTGTGTGCCAAAGACTTGTAGGTTGTGTGGTTGTGAACAACATCGATTTTTCATCCCCCTAAATGACAAGGAATTTTAATTTTGGCAGAACGAAATGTGTCGGGAGAGCTAGTATAAATGATATATTTTGATTTCAACAAATACGCATTGATAAGATCCAGACAAAGAATGTTCGTACATTCGAATATGTTTTACGAGATACAGAACATCTAATTACTTAGCAAAGCTATCTTGACAGCTGTCGAGATGGGGCGACGCTTTACGCCCCATTCGCCCGACATACGTACGACATTCAATTTGCGAGTGATCAATGTTATGTGCATATAAACGATGGGGAGAATTAACTAATTGAATTTATTATCACTAATTATATATCACTAATACCTTCCTTACCTGAGGGCAAGGTAACATCGTTTCGTAGCGGAAAGATACCGAAATTTTTTATCGTCTCTGATTTAGCAATGATAATTTCCTAGAAAATAAGATATTGAAAATTACCATCAAAAACCAAAAGCCATCTCATACATTTTATTGTGTTCACAATTTTATGAAAACATTTGAGTAGTTTAGGAGCTTTCGTAAATAAACAACGTAAGATATTTTCTTGAATTCTATGATAAGAATTTCGTTATAATCATTTGAATCAGATCTTGCTTTCCGTTTGTTTTTGTTCATAAAAACAAAGACAGCCTATTTCCCTTTATTTTCATCATCAGGATGATGGAAGATATTATAGTGTCTCCTTTCCAGCTTGTATAGTACATTGTAGTAAATAGGCCTAGTCCAATGAAATTCAAGACGGCAGTGATATTTCGAGTTTGTGCCCATTTGCGGCAGGTATATGGGCTATTTGAGCTGAATATGTGTGTTCTTTCTTATTCATTCCCTAGGAATCTAATTTTAGATTTCTATTGCTGTAAATGGAAAAAAACTTCGTAATAAGATTTTTTCTCAGTGTTTGTATTTGAGCTCCGGTGGCCCAAAGACAGTAATGAAAGGCTAAAAAGAGGAGCAAGAAAAAATATATAAATCCGTAAAAAATGGCGATGAAGTCAATAAAAGTCGTTCCATTATTATAAGTGAAATTTGGGTAAAAACTAGAAAACACTATATAAAAATAACATGATAGATATATTAGTCATTATTAATTAAGCAATAAACAAACCAAAAACATCAACGTCAAAAAAATAATCTATAAAATTTTATGTGAACAAAATGAAAAATTAAATTATTATCTATGGAATACAGGTACAGTGTTTTTCTCATGTTCTTGTCTATTATTTTATTTTTCTCTATTAAGAAAAAGTAGTTTCTAAGAAATAAATGTATAAAAGTTAAACTCCGGGGAACATTGCTAATTTAATCAGGAGAAAAAAAGAGATACTTTCTAGTTATTAACAACGAGCGAGCAGTCCAGTGGGCGTGAGCTCGGCCTCTTGAGTTAGAGGGTCCAAGTTGGATCCTGTGGTGTGGTGCCTAAAAATGAGTTTTTATAAATTTTTAAGCACCGCCAACACGAGAATATTACTCGCTCACTGGTAGGAAAACATCGTGAGGAAACCTGCATGCCTGATGAGGTTAAAAATCTTTGATGGTGTGTGAAGTTCACCAACAAGCATTGGGCCAGTAGCTCGGTGAACCACCCGATACTCTCCTCGCCTGATTTCGAGCAGGCGGTGCGACATATATGAATTGCTACTTTACTTTTTTAATATAAGTATATTAGTACACATCCATGACCCCATACAGAGGTCCATTCATCATACAAATTATCTTCACTTGGCGGAATTCGAACCGTTTTTTGACGTTGACGTTGTCACGTTAAACTACCGATCGTAAACCGATTTTTTTTTATTATAAGAAAAGAGTAAAACTGCTTGTTTTAATTTTTTTTTAAACAACACATTTATTATGATTATCTAAGGTTCGTTTATTTATAGGTTTTATTTTATGGGTATTTCATATGTTGGGCTTAGGAGTAATATGATTTAGAGTCGAGATAGTGAAGGAGGCCTCAGAGCCCGAGATTGTTTAATATAGATAAGAATATAAAACCCAAGAGTATATTACAAACACAGGGAAGGGACACATATGCTGATAAATGGTTGTATATTGTCATCATTAGCCTAAGACCGTCGTTTTGATCATAGACTTCTTTGAGAACCAACCATTGCACAGAGATCTGTGATCATTCATCATCATCATTATTATTGTCGACATCATCCGGATTCGATCACTGTTAAACAGTCCTGTTTTAATGAATGCTAAGCCTGAGAAACGAATAACTCATAATAAATAAACTGCAATGTTTAAATGACTGCGACTTGTCCACACTAAAAAAAGAATGTTACATTCCAAATTTAAATTTAATTTATTCACACAGAATAAATAAATTAATAGAAATAAAACTATAATCACAACACGTTAAATTAGTAGCACTAAGCTTGTACGAATTTCTTACAGGTAGGATGAGGAATGGAAATAAAATTAAGAAATGTATATAACTATTTAAAAACCTATTTTTTATATTTACTTATTTAATATTTTATGTACGTTGAGAAACATTTAAAGTGAAATAGTGGTGACAAATACCTATATAGGTATTAAAGGCATATTCATATGTAGGTATTAAATATTTATGTACATTTCTTACTGACATATTATGGATATTTAGCTTTATTATATACATGTCCGTGACCCGGTGAATCTATGTTTATCATACAAATAGGGATGTTGACTAACTTTTTTAATTGATTTTATTTGATATATATATATACTATAGATAAACACGAAAAAAAGACTTTTGTAAAGAAATATGTCCAATTTTAACAAAAAATTAAATAAAGAAAAATAGTTTTTAAAATAGCCGTTAAAACACTACAAGCGTCATTACGTCACACACCGCGTACAGAGCTCGCGCTATGTTAGGTGAGTTATGACAGTTTGTACTTAACTCAATGTTCAGTGACGTCATCGCCTTATTGGCGTTTACAGTCACGTGATAATGCATGATAAATAACGCATTTGAAATTAATTTTCTTAATTTTAAGACAAATAAGTATACTTTTAAAATGTTATTTTAGGTTTTCAAATACTGTATTTAATATGTAAAACATAACTTTATATAATTTTTGTAACATGTGTCAACATCCCTATTATATGCACTTGGATTCGAACACGTGACTGCTAAGTAAAGTGTCCAGTAACCACTTAGCTAGCTGGCCGTCAAATTCACTCAGAAGTTCATAATACAACATCGGGGACGAATAATTTATTCCAATTTTAATTTCAAATGAAGTCTTCTTAAAGCGACTTCCTTTCAATTGTTAAGTCAACAATATCTTGTTTGAAAACGCGAGATTAAACGTTGGGATTCTGAAGAAATATAATGTGATTCCGCGAGTATAATAATATTAGGATAGCGAATTGGCGTCCTCATAACATAATATAACAGAAATAGGCAAACAGATATGAGGATGAGGTTTATAGCGCTGATATTATGTTAAAATCTTAAAGTTTAGTTTAAATATTATTTATTAGTTGCTGACTCAAAGCAAATGAAGTATTTTAACTAGTATTCAGCTGAAGTGCTAGAAAAATCTTAGATTCGATTTTTCGAGCACTTCGGCTTGGCATTTTCTGGAAAAAGTTCATTCAGAATGTGATAAAAAATATAAATTCTACAATTATTAGAAATTTGTTAAAACTGATATATTAATAAAATATATTTTATATAAAAGAAGTTATATTAGACTATTGAGATTTATATCTGTAAAAAGTATAAATTAATATAACGAGGATTCTTTTATGTCATATGGTGGCAACCGAGCGGTTGGAGCCAGATGGCGTCTACTGACGCCCATTATACAGTTGTTTTGTCCTCTTTTTCCCTTATAGTCACAAACCACGCGAAACGCGACAGCATATCTGTCACTTTAAAGCGTTTCACGTAAACTCGAGTACCACCCCGTGTCCGCCTAATTTGGCTGCAAAGCAGCATGATATTCGTAGGATATAGGTGCGAGCCCATAAGGGGAATTGAAAATATGAAATACGCATTATTATTTTTGCATCACTTATTCGTTTCAAATAAGCTGTTAGTTTGTGAAATAATAATAAAAAACTGTGTTAGAAATTATTGTATTTTTTTTAAATCAATGATAGCGCGGAGTTTCACAACCTACAATAGTAGCAGAATTAAAATATGCTTGTTGTGTTTGTACAATTGTATATTCTGTACTATATATTAGGACTTACGAGGACTTACGAGGTACTTAATACCTTACCTTAGCTTGTGTAGGTCTAATTTATTACCCCACCATGGCTCAGGCCTTGTCATGGCGGTGGGGCTCAGTAGCCCAGGGTGACCCCAACACCTTGGGCGAAGCGAATTGAGCCGAGGGGGCTCTTTGTATCCCTCTTATAAGAAGAGGGGACAAAAGAGCAGGGGGCAAGGGGTGAGGATGGGAACCTCACTTCATCGTACTGTCCCGACGTTGGGAGTGGTTGATCTGTGGTGCGGAACAACCGCTCTGTGGAAGTGGCGTCGGTCCCCTGAGGGACTGACTAGCCATCGAGGTGCCCTGTTGCTTGTAGATCCGGGGCACCTCACCAAAGGCGGCAGTGGTGGCACTCGCCGGGTTTTAGTGGGTAGAGCTGCGTCCACTTACCATCTTTCGGGCGCAGCTAGTCCCACATACCTGCCTGGGGAGACCCACTCCCCTGCGGGATGCGTCAGTGCATTTCCCGGCGTAAAAGAAAAAAAAGGTCTAATTTATTACTTATTTTACACCAATTAACCTTACCTGCAACACACGGAGTCGTAGAACCAATGCTAATGGATATGAGAGGGTGCGTCCAAGGATCGTGCCATCTCGCTCTGCTGTGAGAGGCGCAGCAGACTCCTTTCGATGTGATAAAGCCGCCTGTGAACAAAAATTGCAAATGAAATCATTGAAACTGATTAGAGCAGCAGCAGCAGCCTTCGTATATCTCTGCAGCGCCATCTAGTAGCTAGCTTCAGCAACGCAGAAGCATTTATGAAAAATTGCATACATTTCATATAATATGTATACATACAATATACATCAATTTTAAACTCCTTACGCTGAAAGGAGCACCATTATTTTTATGTTTATATTCTATAAATTTGATCGCAATATATAAGGTTAAGGAGCTTGTAGCTTATAAGGTCATCCCTTATGAACGTGTTTTTTTATTCAAAACCATGTTTACGTGTGGTCGTTCTTAGACATTTTAAGTTTATCGGCTCTTTTAATCGGAGTTGGAGGTTTTAAAAGTAAAAAATTGCATGTATATTTAAATAAATAAAGTTTTGCTGTCTTTAATAAGAAACCATTCATGTTATTATAATCCCCCGGCTTGTGTTTCCATCGTGTTGTTAAGCGAATTATTGCTGCTCATTTTTTTTTTTTGTTTTTAATACCGAATCTCTGTTGGAAAGTTATGCCTGCCGAATATGCTTTGTGAGTTCCATTTTGTTCATTTCATTGCAGCTTTATTGCGTTCCACATTTGTTTTACAGTGTACATAAAATTATACTCGCTGAAAATATTTATTCGAATCGTTAGAGAAAATTTTATTTGTGCATTATCTACCGAACCGCGATTTACAGTATTTTTCTCAATCTTTCGGATGATAAAAATTTTATTTATTTATTTATTTATTTATTTATATTCATACATGACAGATTAACCAATATATCTTAGAATAAAAATACTGAACTTTTTCGGCATTTAAATTAAGAAGGATTTTTTTTCACGTTAAAATAGATATAGAAGAGTAGGCTTTCAGAACAGTGAAACGAAGCAAAAGATTGTAATTATTTGTCTGTTTTAATTTTTTATCTCATTATACTAGCAAGGAATACATTCTTTTTCAATTCAGCTCGGGCAAAGATGCGAACATCAGATACTATAGAATTAATATACATCGAACGAGACTTTGCATATAATCGAATCCAGCTAAAATAGATTTAATCGAGAAGAGATTACTAATATTAATATATTTGTAAGTTTCATTAATTAAGGACGGTTGATTGAACTAAGATTGATTTCGTTAAAATCAGTTTCACATATTTTATTCAAACGGTTGCTTGAACAGTTTTGTATAAATGCCAATTGAAATATGATTTGATTAATATTATTGTATCTTCATCATCATAATCCTCTATGCTGTAGATAGGTCTTGTTCAATAAACGCCAAGACGGACGATCTCCTAGTTTTATATTTTATTACTATTGATTCATGTTGTATTTTACAAATATGTTAAAATTTAACAATAATTAAATTGGTTAGCCATATTTTGTTTCACACTGCTTTCGTTGCCATGATATATAAAGTATTAAGCATTTCATTTCTTTTATCGGACAAGCAATTGAGAATTGGGTATTTGGATTTGCCCCAAGATATCTCATATTACATCCCGTTGCATATTTTGTTTTTCTAGATGATATACTTATCTATATAGATTACTATAACAATAAATTTGGGATTTACGACTATATTATTCTTCATAGTGTATATATCTGCGATTACTAAACACATCTTTTAATTTTAGTTTGATAGGAAAACTAGCAGACGTTACCACTTAATGATATGGGGTCGACCCACCCATGTCTCCTTAGATCATAAAATAGTTTACCAGATATTTTTCTATACCATAGGAGGACAGACGTGAAACGAACAGTCGGAACCTTGTGACTATCGACGCCCATTAACATCCACATAATCAAAGGTTATGCAGATGCGTTGTCCTCCTTTTCCCTATTCCCCCAATGGGCCACCGGAAACCGGTAAAAGTAAATCGTGCCAGCATGGCACTACCTCTTACAACTAGAAAATAGCCCCAGCAATTCAAAAGAGAAGAAGAAGAAGAGAGAGAAAATTGGAACGAATTCAGGCAACATAAATATGCCGCCCATGCTGAGGCATAAGATGCTAAGAGTCAGTGTCAGTAATTACTCTGCCTGTCTTCAGAAAGGAGTTCTGAAACACAACGAATCTGTTTGAGGGGAGAAACAAGAAAGATGGTACCCCAGCGGTGGTAGGATCGCGACACAGCACATCACTTCCTTCAGTCATGAAACTCTTCCGCAAATAGAATGAAAGCAGTGTAAGCATTGATTGAAAATATCATTTTATAGTATACAAAATAGTTCCATAGAAGCTGTTTAGTTATATGAGTTACCCCACAACTAATAGTTTATTTTAATAAAGACAAAGGCTGATTCCTTTTCATCCAACTTGCAACTAAGTGAATTAATTGGAACTATCTTGTGCCAGGTACCAGTCTACGCATGCGTGATACGATTGTTTACTCCAAGGTATAGTTTACCCCCAGCAAGCCAAGAACTCTTAAGTTTCGTAACTCCGGAAAAATATTTAAAATAAAACTCTGTGCTTGCATATTCGTACAAGGTAAGTTTTTAATAAATGTTTTTATTACTCTAAGGGCCTGTTTCACAATCTCCAGATAAGTGCCGGATAGGCTATCGGCAACATATTTGACAGATAGAGTAAGGAGTATCTAGGCTATCGGCAACATATTTGACAGATAGAGTAAGGAGTATCTGTCAAATATGTTGCCGATAGCCTATTCGGCACTTATCTTTAGATTGTGAAACAGGCCCTAATCTATATTATATTTCTATATGATAATTTTATTAAAGATCTAATTTTAAACGTTCATACATTGAATATTTGAACTAACACCAATACCTGAAAATCACTATTTAATAGTTATAATATATACTAATATATAACAGTAATTTGATAAAAAAAATATCAAAAAATTGTTTTCTTATGTTTACGCGAATTTCACTCATTGTAATGAAACAAATTTACGGATTTTATAGCGGTTTATTATATTATAAAACTAATACAAAATAAATTATTGCTTGTATAAAACTTAATAAACCGCGATAAAATCCGTAAATTTGTTTCATTATAATCAAATAAATTGATAAAACAGTATTCTCCTGAAACTTATGTGAATGTGAAAATATGAATATCATTATGAACTCCGTTAACAGTGGGACAGAGTTTTGAAAGTTTTTCGATTGCCTCAAGAAAGTATTCTCGAGGCACTTTATCACTTTGAAGATGCTTTGTTTGTGCCACTTGTGCAAGTCGCACACAAATACATGGTGGACGTTTACTTACTTCTTGTATCATTATTTATTATCAGTAGAAAAATAATTTTAAATTTCTTATGAATAAATTCTCATCATCATGGTTGTTATGAACAATGTCTGAAACTACTGAATCAATTTTACTATTTTTACTTTTTCTCTTTAATAGTTTACACAGTGGACACAGAGGACGTACTTCATATTTAAGACAGTTTAATAGCTAGAACAAATGTTCAAAATTTTACAATAGGTTAGGGATGGTTATTAAAAATTAATTATTAATGAACCCAACTTTGTGGTTTCGATATGTAAATAGTAAAATGAAATTTAATAAACACTTCTGTTTTTTACGGCACATTTTCATCAAAGAAACATTTTTTATAACGATATGAACACATAAAACTGAAACTTTTGAACTTTTCAGATAAAAATGGATTCAGACAGTGAAAATGAATCAAAGGCTAAGCATCAGGTGGAAATCACAAACTCTTCAGATTCCAGTTATGACGATGAAAGCCAGGCAGATGAAGTCGGTATGTATCACAATTCACGTGTTATTCGTGATTTTCTAAACTAAACTTTACAGATACTGTGAGTTAGTAAAACATAATGGGAAATGAAATACTATAAGATATAAAATAATATCTAACTATTTAAAAAAAAATAAACTGCTCGATTTTCAGAAAAGAAGAATTTGTTTACAGACTTATATTGTATAAAAACTGTTTACTACAACACAATATTTGATTCCTTTAAATATAGCTGACATTTGTTTGTCAATTACACGAGTTGACGTATGAAATGTGTTTTATTGACTGTTTAATTTTTCTGCAGATGCTAATAAAATGACTAATTATCAACCACTACCCAGGCGAAAGCGGTTTGTGCCGAAATATGAAGTGGAAGGTGTATACAGAGTAACGTTGGGAGAAGAAACACAAATGCAAATAGATATGGTCGTTGGTAAACATGTCAACGCCCAATATCCGTGGAATTTTGTCCAGAAATCAAAGTTGATAGAAAGTATTGAGTCAACTGGAGAAACATCTGAACTTTTTCCTCTATTGGAACATATAAAATCGTACACTGTCGATGATATTTTAATGGGCTATATCGTAGATGAATCAAACAATGTTGATGAATTCTATATTTGCTGCACAATTGAAGCCAGAGATCATTGTAAGCAGCAGTCAGATAAATTCATAAGAAGGCAAGAAAAGAAACTAGAGAAAGCTTTACAAAAAAAACCACGCCCATGGAAGAGTTTAGGTAGTGAAGTCGAATTAAATGATCTATTGCCAATAAACACGAGACCATTGATTGAAATGGAGATACAGTGTAAGTTTCCGAAAGAATATCAACCGGAGTGTTTTAAGACTAGAGACACAAATTCTGTAAGAGATGGATACATTGAATTAACACCATACAGACAAAAATTTAATAATGTTTTCAAGCGTAGAGTAGACTGTGCTTCACAAGCGGCAGCATCAGTACGAAATAATTATGCGCAGACAGAATTACGATATCCTCAAAATGTGTGGACGCAATCGATTATTGATGCTCTTGGAAAGGTAGATGATGTAGAAGCAGGTGGAGATACAAGTGAAAAACTAGGGCAGATTGAAGGTGAAACCAGTTCTGATGAAGAACATGAACAGGTCAATGAAACACTTGATGAAGTTGGCTTACAAGCATATAAGGAAACTTTAAAACGCATGCGGAGGTTGTCATATATAAAAAAGATTAATAATTTTATGTCCGAAAAAAGAAATGAAATGGATTCGATTGTTGAACTTAACACAGTCATGGATATGTATTATAATGATTACCTTAACTTAGAGCCCGAAGCAGCTGCTGATATTTATGATACTATGACATTCGAAGAATATGTATGTTTTACTGATGTAAGAGCAAAGAATAAATTTATATCGTGTGCTACTTTTCATCCAATGTGGACTGGAGTAGTTGCAATATGCTATACTGATGAATCTTCTGTAGTAAACAGAAGCTTGAGTACTCGCCCAGATCCAGTCAAAAGAGCTGTATATGGCCTAAATCCAGTTCTTGTTTGGAGTCACGTAGACAGTTTATTACCTAAACTTTATTTGGAGTCTCCTCGTGAAATAAAAGTCTTATCATTTTGTCCTTTTAATGAAAATATTCTTATAGGTGGATGTATTAATGGTCAAGTATTAATATGGGACCTTACAAATAAATTAGAAAATATTGAAAATGTAGAGGTTCTCAGTGAAGTAAGAGAAAAATATCGTATTGCTATGAATGCTCATATGGGTTGGATGAAAAGCTTGCAAGATAGTTCAGTTGTGCCTGCGACTGCTTTAAGCAATCTAATTACTAGTCATTATGGTCCTGTTCATTCAATAAAATGGCTCTCTCCAAATTTCGACGTATCTCCTACAGGGAAATTAACCTTATTAAAGGAAAATAAAAAATCAACGATATTTATTTCTGGTTCAGAAGATGGCGTTATTTTAATTTGGAATTTATCAATTGAAAATGTGTCACAATTTGAGACGAAAAAAATAAAAAAATCTAAAAGAGTGCCAAGAAGGCCATCAGGATTACTAGTTGATGTTTCCCCGTTAAAAGTATTGGATCGTAATTTACAACCCTGTTATAAAATATTGCTTGGAGTTGCTGGTCAACCACAACTTAAACCACTTCAATGTCTTGGAGTTAATCACCCTCCTATAAAGTATTTACATAGTCCAAGAAATTATATTTCAGGAAGAAAGTATTTTACACCTCAAATCATTTCACAAAGTGAGGAGGAAATTAGTTCAATATTTTATATTGGATCGCAACATGGTGAACTAACCAAAATCACGTGGGAGGGTCATGAGTTTAACTCGGGAGAATTGGTAAACTCTGAATATTGTGACATCAAATTTAACTGTAATATACATGACGGTATTATAACTTGTGCGGAAAAAAATCCCTTTATGGAACAAATAACTTTAACTGTTGGAGGAAAAATATTTGCTATATGGTATGACAAATTATTAAACAGACCTCTTATTTGGAAAAAGAGAAATTGTCTCATTACAGATGGAAAATGGTCACTATATAAGCCTAGTTTAATTTTTATTACAACATCTGAAGGTGACTTAGAAACGTGGGACCTTCTATTAAGAAGTGATAAGCCTGTATCGGTACAAACTTTGTCTGGCAATATGCTTACAAGTGTTTCTCTTCATACTCTACCAATACCTAAGAATATGATTGGAGTAGGCGATGTAAATGGTTCTTTTAGGATATTTCTAAATCCACCTATTTTTATGATCGAAAACCCTGCTTATCTAGGCCGTATGGAAAGTATGATTCTAAGAGAATTTAAAGTGATGCATACATTTATAGCTTGGCAAGACCAATGGATGAAGAATAATCCTCATGTATTACTTGAAATTAAAAGGAAAGAAGGAGAACTGCTAGCCCTTAAAGAAGAAGAAAAAAGACGACTACGAGAAGAAGAACAAAAAAAATTAGAAGCTGAAGCAGAAGCTAGAATGCAAGAAAAATTGAGAGTAATAGGGCCTGCTGAAAGATGGCAAAAAATTATACAAAAGCTTATTGAAAAAACTATCGCTGTTAAAAAAAGAATAAATAGAGCAGAACTCATTGAACAAGAAAAACCTTTAAGAGAACTCGAAAGTCAACGCCTTGAGAAAGAACGAAGAATGCTTGAAATAATGAAAAATCAAAAAGCAATATTTAATGATACCGTTGCGATTCTTTTTCCTGAAGCAATCAAAAAGGAGGAAAAAGTCAAGAAACGTTTTCTTTCAGACGATAAAGAAACTTTAAAAAATACATACTTAGCTGAATACAAAGAACTAAAACTTTCAGCTTTGAAAACAGTACATGATAATCCATATCGAGCTGTATTCTCTTGGGATGGGGCTTTAACTGAGGGAAAGGAAAGGAAACAAGCACTGAATGCCTATCAAGAGTTTATCGTTATGCATAAAAATAGATTAGAAGTAGAAAAAGAATTTACTTCACAATCCGTTGTAGTCAAAAATGATGTAGAAAATAAAAGTGAAACCATATCAAGTAATGATAGTATATAATAATAAAAATATTTTCTTGTAAAAAGTTATTAATAATAATATAATATGTATTATGCTGTGTATGGCTTATAATTGGATACTATCTTTACCCTCATATATTTTGCTTGGTTTGATGAAGGTCAACAAATGCGAGTGTATTGAATTCATTGTACTTTTTTAGAATAGGAATTCCTATTTATATAAATGCGCATGTATATATTTATCTGAAATTAGGCTAGGAGCATATTAGGCCAGTTTTTTCGTTTTCACATTTTTTCGCAGATAGTGTTTGGATGAACTTTTTACATTAAAGCCAATACTTCGACGCTCACTGTTCAATTAGTACTTTATATTATTTTTTCATTTTGTATGTATGTGTAAAAAGTTATTAATAATAATATAATATGTATTATGCTGTGTATGGCTTATAATTGGATACTATCTTTACCCTCATATATTTTGCTTGGTTTGATGAAGGTCAACAAATGCGAGTGTATTGAATTCATTGTACTTTTTTAGAATAGGAATTCCTATTTATATAAATGCGCATGTATATATTTATCTGAAATTAGGCTAGGAGCATATTAGGCCAGTTTTTTCGTTTTCACATTTTTTCGCAGATAGTGTTTGGATGAACTTTTTACATTAAAGCCAATACTTCGACGCTCACTGTTCAATTAGTACTTTATATTATTTTTTCATTTTGTATCTAATCAAGCGACGATGGTCTAGTGGGTATAGACTCGGCATCTTGTACGAGAGATTTCGGGTTCAATCCTCGGTTTCGGGTACCCGGTGTGCCTTGAAATTGGTTTTTATAAATTTCTAAGCGCATAAGCGCACCCTAAGCACGATAAAAGTAAACATAGTGTGGAAACCTGCATGACTGATGAGATTGAAAGTCTTTGAAGGTGTGTGAAGTTCACCAACTGGTAAAACAATATAATATAAAGATTCTTACAACATTAAGTTCTTCCATATCGTCGTCACAGGAGAATGCCGGGGTAGAGCATAATTTACGCTTCATATGGACTAGAGATGGAGTTCTGAGGTGGGGCTTGGAACATCTGAAAGTAAGAAAGTACATATTATTATATATTATGTGGTGAAGTGGTATGAAGATTTTTATCTTTATTTGTATAATTCTTCTCTAAATTACTATGTAAGCAATAAGGCAGGATCTTTGCGTAAACATCAAATGGACCGGTTCTCGAAAACAGCGGAGCGACAGCGGCGCGTATCTACGGTGCCCGCGCCGCCACCGCTGCCGCCCCTAAATTCGAGGCAGAGTGCTGTCAGTTGTAATATAGTATCACTCCCGCTGTGTATCAGGCGCATTGATGTCCATGTTTGTGTGACCGTTTCGAGCGTTTATTCGTAGTCTCCAACAGGCCCCATTAGCTCGAGCGCTTTTTTTAACCGAGCGTTAGAGAGAAGAGATTGAATGAGACAAATAGATACCCATGTATCTGTTAACACGGCGCGACGGGATTTAACGCGACGCCTATTAAGCGCACGTCCGAACGGGGCCTTATGGTTGATAGTATAAGTACTATGTATGAACTGGGCGATGTTATATTTGCAAGGATAATGTCACCAATCTCAACCAACTAAGTAATTAACTTTAAATTACATTCAGTCTGATTACAAAATATTAAATATACATCTTGAAAGAAAATTTGCAGGGATTCGTTTTATAGAAAATAGTCAACTCAGTGTTCGCCTCAGCAATTTTGTAAAGCTTTATGATTATTGCGCTCTTCGTTTTTATTGCTCAGGCCCTAATTAGGTACTGTTTGTGGAGGCTGTATATTTAATGAGAGCAGGAAGATTCTTTATTTCTTATTGTTGTAGGACTAATTATTATAAGGTATGATGTGCAGGACGTAAGTAGCTTTTATGCAATTAATTATAATTTTTTTGTTTGTAGTTTATTAGCCAGAACATGGAAGATGCAGAATTCCGTATTTGTTTGATTTGTATAATTTTCATAGATATTTTATGATAAAATGACTGTTGAATTCATAATACTAATTAATACACAGATTTAAAAGTTTTGCAAGTTTATTTGTCTAAGATACCGTAAAAGTTCGACCTTTACTCATCTGATAACTAGATGAGATCTCTATTTTATGAATGAGAATTATTTTAATTTATTAAATTATTATTACGATTATTAAATCAGTGTTTGTTATTTACTATAAAATCTACTAATAAATACTAAAGTTATATAACTCACAACCACATTCTCATACAAGATATCTAATGTATCGGAAAACAGTTTCCGCATAAATAATATATCGTGTTTTATTCATGTCCATTCAAACTGGTTTGGAAACAATATGAATCAATGGAGTGAAACATCTAAGGCATCTAAATATAGAATATACATATTTAAATATATATTGCTTACTGCTCTAATAATTAATATGTACGTTGACTCGTAAACGATTAATAAAGAAAAGATTCTTAGAACGTCTATACCGCAGAGTGTGAAGACGAAAGTCTTCAATCAATGCTTTCCCCCCGTGATGACCTTCGGGGCCGCAACGTGGCCTCTTAATTTACGACTGCCGAAGCTAAACGCTTTTTCGCCGTTTCACTGGCAGATAGGATTTAAACCAAGACTAAATCTTCCTAAGAACTAAAATTGATGATGTTACGCGAAGAATAAGCACGTTGAAATAACGCACTTTGGAAAACGGATGGCCTATTGGCGAATAATGTTCAAGAGTGGAGTCCGCAGTGCCATGGTCCGTCAATACAGGCTCTGCTTAGTTTGGGATCACATGGTCATGTGAGAATTGCCCTAAAATATTATCGTTATTAAAAATATGTCACGAATAGCGGTAACTGAACTGTAGACTGTAGACTTGGTCATAGAAGTCCAGGACACCCTATGGCATGACGGAACGATGACGTAGAAAGGCTGATAGGAACACTTGAATGAGACAAGTAAAGGTTCAGTAGAGTGCAATGAACAATCTTGGAGAGGTAAAGAGCTGCTTGTCGGATTACAAAAATACTTTTGTAATTGATAGTTTTAATATAAGGGAGTGGGTTTTTCATTTTAGAAAATATATCTTTCTATTTTAGGGCATAGTAATACAAAGACCATTGAGTCTTAAACACAACTTAAGGTTCCTTTCTTCAGGAACGATCATTTAGTTAATCTGCGGTGTGTTAGAGTTGAAATGTATTGTAGAGAGTTAATTTCCGGCTTTTGAACAGCTTATACAAGCTCTATCTCTATATACAAACTGATCTAACCTATTCAAAACAAGTTCAGTACTACTTCATAATTGGAGTACTCGACGAGTTAGTAACAGTTTTAGTATCCGTTCCCTCAATCTTTTATACTCAGATCATAATATTTATACTTTATGAGCTGTTTGGGATGAAAAGTGAAACAGGAATAGATGTTGATCGTTTTAAAACTGTTGTTCTTAGCTAAATTCCATTGTTTATGCTCCTATCTATAAATATATTTCGTACTGACGTTTTATATTACAGCTGGTGTAGAGGAATAAAAAATTGCGATCAGCATGTTACGCATATTCTAGAATGTTTCATATAAATGATCAAGCCAGGATCGGACTTTGGTCCCCACCGTGGTTCAGGCCTTGTCGTGGCGACGCGATGGGGCTCAGTAGCCCAGGATGAGCCCAACACCTTAAGCCGAGGGGGCTCTTTGTACCCCTTTTATATGTAGAGGGGACAAAAGAGCAGGGGGCAAGGGGTGAGGACGGGAACCTCTCCACATTGTACTGTCTCGACGCTTTTGAAGTGCAGGACAGCCCCTCTGTTTAGGTGGTTTCGCTGTCCTCAGGGACTGACTAGTCGTCGAGGTGCCTTGTTGCTAGCAGATCCAGGGCACCTCACCAAAGGCGGCATTGGTGGCACTCGCCGGGTTTTAGTGGGTAGAGCTTTCACTCTGACACTTACCATCTTTCGGGCGCAGCGAGTCCCGCATACCCGCCCGGGGAGAGCCACTCTCCGGCATGCCTTAGCGCATTTCCCGGAGTAAAAGAAAAAAAAGGGTAGGACTTTGGTATAGGTATAGTATATTACTATGGTAGACCAATTAGCGAAACAATCCTTAATCGAAATTCACATTTACTTAGACGAAGTGTTTGTCAGTGAAGGTGAGAAGGCAATCTCTGTGTTGGTCCGTTTTTGATACGAGTGGCAAGGTATAGGTCATCGTGGCGTTCATTGAAGGAGGCCCATGTTCATATGGCCGATGATAATGTTAGCTGGTTATACTGACCTGTTGTGGACCTAACTGTTGTGGATCGACAAGGCGATTTATTTAGTTCTTTTTATGTTCCAGGAACTTTATTTTAACTGTAGTTACGGAAAGTATTCGATACATCCGAATTATAAATAAACCAAATTAACCGCGAAAAATTCTTTTTAATGAGAGAAATTTGTGACTTCATTACAATATAATATGTTTTAAGGCACAGCCAATAAAAATATAGTAGGCAAGTATATTATGTGTTTATCACTAAAGTAAAGGAAGGCCATATTATATGACTTGATTTCTATAGACAGAACCCTAAAAGTTTCACAAGGATATGTCAATAAATCCATGTTCTCTAATATTTGATATCACCTGTCTATCCTTCTTTTCCCTTTTGTATCCGTATATGTGTACATCAATAACGAGCTTTTATGTTAATAAAATGAACCAGAACATTTATCTCGTGGTGAAGTAGTTATTTACAAACTGCGCTTTATCGTTAAAAGCTTCTAAAACGGCACAGACAATTTAATTCAAGGAACCGACTCTGAGTTTACACGGAGCTTTCAAAAGCTTTTCGTAAGTAAGTTAGTATACTATTGCGTCTAAAATGCTTAGTGGAAGATAGTTTCTAGGTGTTGTGATAAATCGTTTACATTTTTTGTCACTGTTATATGTTTACACTTGGAATTTAGTCTTTCTTTGCAACGGTGGTCTATTGGTGCAAGTGGTGGATGGACTCGGCCTCTTATCCGAGGGGTTCCAGGTTCGATCCTGACCCGTCCGTGTGTGCCTTGAAATGGGTTTTTCTAAATTTCTAAGGGCACACGAGACCATCGTTCGCTCACCGGTGAAGGAAAACATCGTGAGGAAACCTGCATACCTGGCGAGATTGAAAGTCTTTGAAGGTATGTGAAGTTCACCAACCCGCACTGGGCCAGCGCGGTGGACTATTGGCCCAATACCCTCCTCGCCTGATTTCGAGGAAGGAGACTTGTGCCCAGCAGTGGGACATATAAGGGTTGATACTTTTCTTTTTTTTTTTACTTTTGCAACAAAAACAAAATTATTTGATAATCACACTTTAAAATTTTGTTAGCTCATTCGCCATGCCATGCTTGCTGTAGAGTATCTGAAAGGTTGGGCTAGAAAAAGCGGCAGTAAAATCTGTAAAAGATATGTTTTATCAACAAGAGAAATTCCTGTGAACATAAGAAAATAGTGTAGGTTGTTGACTTATTTAATTGTAGGGTAAATGTTTTTTATGAACCCGACGTTTCGCATAATTTACAGCAACCATGGTCACGGGAGGACTGAGGTGTTAGACATCCTAGTAATTCGTTACAAAGTTATTCGAAACTGCCCTATACAACAATATTTTATTTAGTCCTATATGATGTTTCATAGAGTAGTTTCGAATAAAACAAATATAAAAATAAAATAAAAAAATACGTTAAAAATATCTTCTTACTGTACATTCAAACTTTAATATCTTTTCAAACTTTATAATTACTTTCCCCAAATTGAAAGCATACTGTTTCCCTCGAGCGACAATAAATTTTTTTATTCAATTTTATTTCGAGTTCTGAACCTTATAATTCACGAAATTTGAACTAGCAACCCGTTTGTTATTCACATTTTCTTCCTACTTATGTATATCAATTGAATAATTATCTTAACAAGACTTTTAAGTCTGACTTCATGTTTATACAACGTGAGTTTTATTACTTGTTTAACGTGAAAGTTTTTATCGTCTTTTGAAACTATTTAATTGTTTTTCTTTCCTCTCTGCGTCTTCGACGTAATGGGAAAAGATTCCACATTTGCTCCCATTAAGACTGACATTACACGACTAAAAATATGTGTTAAGAGAATATTATAGTGGTGAGTCTCATGGCAATATAGCAGTGGTATCTTAGGTTCAGTGAATAAGTGGTGGTGACTTAAGAATGTGTACAGTGTACGCGTTATGGTTGATGATAAAAAGAAGAAAAAAATTGGTGAGGTACCCGTTAATAAGATTTCCCTTTCCCCCCTTCAATCCCTTTCAATGAACGCACAGACGGCTATTCCTCTACCACTCGTATCAGAGCAGGTCTTTTAACAGTGTATTAAGTAATAATAACTGATTTGTCTTGTTTTTATTATAATTTATTATGTTAGTTAGACAGGCAACTCATTTATGAGTTGCCTTTTTTTTCACGCTGGAAAATGCACTGACGCATCCCGCTAGGAAGTAGGTCTCCTCAGGCGGGTATGTGGGACTCGTTGCGCCCGAAAGATGGTAAGTGGCCGCAGCTCTACCCACCAAAACCCGGCGAGTGCCACCACTGCCGCCTTTGGTGAGGTGCCCCGGGTCTGCAAGCAAGGGGGCACCTCGACGGCTAGTTAGTCCTTCAGACCGACGCCACCTCCACAAAGCAGTTGTTCCGCACCACAGAACAACCACTCCCAACGTTGGGACAGAACGATGTGGTGAGGTTCCCATCCTCACCCCTTGCGTCCTGCTCTTATGTTCCCTCTTCTTATAAGAGGGATACAAAGAGCCCCCTCGGCTCAATTCGCTTCGCCCAAGGTGCTGGCTCACCCTAGGCTACTGAGCCCCACCGTTACGACAAGGCCTTAACCATGGTCGGGATTTATGTGTTGCCTGTTCTGAAATATTGATGTTAAGTCTCGATGCTAATAATTACACTGCTTGTCTTTCTTCCCAAATAAAGATAACCTATTTCACGGGAGAAACAAACAAGGTGGTTGTATTTTTGTAGGCGGGTACGCGGCGGCAGCGCTTCCTTTTCTGTTTTTTGTTTTTAATATCTATGGACGCTTCACAGCACGTCAATCTGGTCCCGTGTTAAGTTCTCAAAGAGACTTGTATTATGGGTACTAGACAATGGAAATACATATATTTAATACATAATATATTTAAGATCTAATATACATCCATGACCCAGGAACACAGAAACTTTTGTTCCCTGGCGAGGCCTCCGGGCTTAAGTGCCAACTCGCTTACCATTGAGCCACAGAAGTCGTCGAAGTCCTTTCCACTGGTATATATATTAATATATTATCAAAGTTTTATATATTTTCTTCTATATAAATAATAATGAATAAGCTCGTAACATGAAGATGGGAGTGAACTCCTGTAGTGCGTCAGAGCTGACACATACACTTTTTTATAATTAACGTATAAGCCTGTTCGAATAACAGGGGGCAAACATAATATCAAGATTTTTAGCTCGTTTTCGAATTAATTACTTACCACTGTTAATAAGCGAAGGAGTATAAACTCGACACTAGCTTTGAAAAACTCAACCTCTGACCAAGACAGCTTTAGTACATCGTATAGCTTATTTACCTTACGCCAGTGATATATTACAATTTTATAGATCCAGGTAAAAGATTTTATTACTAGTTCGTGTAAATTGTTGATCGGTATTGAATTTAAACTATAAATTGTGTTTATATTTCGATTTTCACACGAGAGAATAACTTTGCTTAGAGAAGTACACGAAAAATGTGGTGAAATATTTATTAGCTACAAGCAGCACCCCACAGTTTCGCCCGCGTACTTCGTATTCTCTAGGGAGCGAAGAATCATGTGTATAATAGTAATAATTATTATTATATCTATGGATGCTTTTCACCAACAACTTTTTGTTCCCTGGTGGGATTCGAACCCGCTACCTCCGGCTTGGGCTCCAACGCGCTGACCATTGAACCACAGAGGTCGTCAAGTATTCAGAGTGATTCTAGTATTAGCACAGTGTAGATAAATTGATAGTATTAGCACAGTGTAAATAAATTCATATGAATTTATTTACACTGTGGTATTAGTCTATATATTATTCTGATATACTATTATAAAGTTCTTATATAATTCATTCGGTAGTTTTTGGGTTCACGAATAGTAGAATTAGTAGAACGAATCCTGAAGCCTAGCTTTTGCCGGTAGCTTCCAGGATTAATTCTAATGGCGAAATAATTTTTGAAATCGGTCTAGTAGTTTCTGAGTTTATTTGTTACAAATATTAAAAAAAAAATAAAAAAAAAATTAAGATATTTTGTCTACATTGTACATGTAGACAGATCTTAAAATTTGTATAAATTCTTAGCTTCTATATTTCATGGTAGGATGAGTATTCGCCAGAGAACTGAAGTTACCAATATCACGCGAAGTATAAGCTCGTTAAAATGACTGGTTACACACTCAGAAGAACGGATGGTCCATCGACCAACCAGTCATTGGCCTATCGGCCAATAAGGTACGAAGTGTTGGTCGACCATTAAGTAGGTGGGAAGACGATCTTTCATCTCCATGCAATGGCCGGTTTGCGTTGGATGCGAGTGGCAAGGGATCAGTCGTCTTGGCGTTCATCGAGGGAGGCCTATGCTCAGTAGTGGACGGATAAAGGGTGATTATGACGACGATGATTGTGATCATGATGATGATAAAGAGATGAACTCATTTATTATTAAGTGGTACAGAAAGCGCTATATGGTTGGCTTTAAATTTAATAAAGTAAGAACTTCGCAGTACCAGTATTTGTCGAACTTAGCAAAGCGGTTTTACGGAAGAGCAAAACTAAAAGCGCATTCCCATTTCGCCTTTAAGTAAACATTAACTACACTGAGTTGATATCTTTTTAAAAGATTTTTGTCAAAGATACTTTAGGTGCTTTAAAAAAGATTTTTACAGTTCTGTTAACATTTCGTAAAATACACGAAATGTGGAAAATGTGATAATCTTAACGAAATTAAAAAGTAATTTTATTATTATTAAATCAAAAAAATATATATTTAGTTTAGTAGGTAATACTTGAAATACGCCAAAGGAAGTAGTCAATAAAGAGTACTGAGAATGGAACAGGATGAGCAGGAGGATCTCTTAAGAATCCCACCATGGTTTAGGTCTTGTCGTGGCGGTGGGGCTCAGTAGCTCTGGGTGACCCCAACACCTTGGGCGAAGCGGATTGAGCCGAGGGGGCTCTTTGTATCACTCTTTTAAGAAAAGGGGATAAAAGAACAGGGGGCAAGGGGTGAGGATGGGAACCTCACCTCATCGTACTGTTGCAGATCCGGGGCACCTCACCAAAGGCGGCAGTGGTGGCACTCGCAGGGTTTTAGTGGGTAGAGCTGCGTCCACTTGCCATCTTTCGGGTGCAAGTCCCACATACCCGCCTGGGGAGATCCACTCCCCAGCGGTATGCGTCAGTGCATTTACCGGCGTAAAAAAAGGATTTCCTAAGAAAAACATATAAAAAAACCTAGAGGCTTAGAAGAGTAGGAAAGGAAAAGCGTAGCGTGGCGTTTACTATTCATGTCAGGATACATAGTTTACGGTAGCTCGAGCAGAAGGCGGATGATAAGGGTTAAATACTGCCTATTTATAGCTTGTGAGATTGTTTCAACACTATGACTGTTATTTGCAGCAATTCCAAAGGTATTCGAAAGTCTTTAATATACCAATACAATATACTTTATCTATATAGAAAACAAAAATTACACAGAAAATGTACACACATTACTTTATACACAAATTTTTTGTTGTGTTGGTTATTGACAGAACAAGGACAGAAAATGAAGATGACGCTAAACATTTTTTTCCGGTAAGGGCAGGACAAAATTTACGGGTTTCAGATATTAAGCAATATTTTATTTCATTTTGTTATCAAAATATTTCAATTATTATATTTATCTCTGATCGAATTAAAAAATAGTACATATAAAATTACAATTTTTAATAGGAACACATTTCAAGATATTGTTCATAATTATTTTATCCTTAATTTATCGAACCATTAGCATGTGTATTAGTTGATATTGGTATATGTTATTATACAGGAAACGCTTAAATTAATTGAATCTTTGAAGACGCTATTAAACCTGTAGGAACATTCTGGAATGTCGGCTCCAAATTGGGCGGAATGTGCTCTTAGAACAATTTAACTCCAATTATCTAAGGATGTCTTCAAGGTATTCGCTAAATATCAGTCGATAAGCATACTTAGAATTATGATTGAATTTGAGGTTACTCTATTAACTTCTATAGTATGAGAGTATGGTGATAATAGTGTCTCAAGCCTTTGGCTGACCTTTCAGAATTTCTGCTCAATATTGCATTTAAATGTCTGTCTATAAAACTGATCTGCATATTTAAAAAAAAACTTTAGAACCCTACAAAATTCTAGTCCTTTTCATACTTAACCTCCAAACTTGACTTAGCGGAAAGGATGGATTAACTTATAAATTAATTTAAAAACATGCGATTAAAAAAAATTAAACATCCGAACATCGGAATTGAGTACATCCTTCTTTTGTATGTTTCGGCTAAAAAGAATTAGAAAAATATAGGTCCCTAAAACTACCAAAAATCAAAAAGTGACAAAAAGATATATACTAAATGTGAATATTTTGGTTTCATTTGCGCAGCTAGTTAAGAGATGTTCAACGCATATTGACAAGGTTTTGATTTCAAATATGGCGACTTAAGGGTCCTTACATTTAATACCCTCTCACTCCACGTAACCCAAACCCTCCCTTTTAAGGGATTTTCCATTGATGTCATAATGACCTACATAAGCATATTAATAAACAACAATAACCTTCGTAAAATCAAAAGTAAAATATGAACGAGCTATGTTTCAAAAAAAGCAAATCCGTTTTAAATATAAAAAACTATATAATGAAACAAATTTAGGGATTTTATCGCGGTTTATTAAGTTTTTTACAAGCCCGACGTTTCGGATAATTTACAGCAACCATGGGGTAGTTTCGAATAATTTTGTAACAGTAGGACGTCTGACACCTCAGTCCTCCCGTGACCATGGTTGCTGTAAAGTATCCGAAACGTCGGGCTTGTAAAAAACTTAATAAACTGCGATAAAATCCATAAATTTGTTTCATTATAATGAGTGAAATTCGCGTAAACATAAGAGAACAATATAAAAAACTATATATTTTGCTAAATAACATATTATATTTTGTATTATTAAATAGTACCTATTTTACTTATCGTTGGAAATGATTGACAATCACAACTGATATGTTCATCAATAGTTTTGGAGACAAGGCTAAAAAATCAAATTACTTGCACTAAGAAGACCAATGTACGTCTAAAATATATATTATAATACCCTAGTTATTGATGACAATTCTATGGACGCTTTTACACAATGTCTATCTGGTCACGTGCTAATGACGAAGAATTAGTGTTAGGGTACCACACAACGGAAATACATATATTTAATACTTTTTATGTTAATACATTGTATTTAAGATTTTTATTATATAATACAAATTTCATACACATCCATGACCTAGGAACATAGAAACTTTTCGTATCCTGGCGGGATTCGAACCCGCTCCCTCTAGCTTGACCGCCAATGCGCTAACCACTGAGCCACAGAGGTCGTCGAATGTGTGCTTTATGTGATAGATTTTCATTTTAGAACATATTAAGGGCCTGTTTCACAATCTCCAGATAAGTTCCGAATAGGCTATCGGCAACATATTTGACAGATAGAGTATGGAGTATCAGTCAAGTATGTGTCAAATATGTTGCCGATTGCCTTGCCTTGCCTATTCGGAACTTATCTGGAGATTGTAAAACAGGCCCTAAACCTCGGAGAGAACTATTTCATACCGT
Organism: Lycaena phlaeas; assembly: GCA_905333005.2. Lineage (NCBI taxonomy): Eukaryota > Metazoa > Arthropoda > Insecta > Lepidoptera > Lycaenidae > Lycaena > Lycaena phlaeas. The sequence goes on along the minus strand of HG995167.1, from coordinate 14,374,432 downwards.
CTAGGTGTTCTTAAAATAACTCACTACCATGGTTTGTGTAAAACATTTGAAAGTATATGTTTCTAATATTTCTATAAGTTACAACATGTCTAGAAAGTGGTTTTATTACAAGGATTGAAATTTTGCGTATTTTCGAAGGGAAAATTTTAGGCGTTGAGAACTCTTTGGGTGATCTAAAATCATGGAGTTCGTGTCATCATCATTGAACGCTTTCAAGGTGACATTAGGACGTCGTTTGGTTATTTTAAATTTTCAGTATTAAATGTTTTAAATGACATGACTGCCAGTTTTTAAATATCGAATTTGATTTCGTAATGATCATCATTACACTTACAGTTACACAACGAATATTCGTGTTAAATACGCAGTGCGATGTCAATGCACTGTTCTGTTAAATTAACAATCGGCGCGTTTGCTTTTCATCAGCAAAATTATTCAGTGTTATGAAAATTAAATACAACCGTGTCAATTATAATCACTGCGAACTATTACGCAGTTAACGCATTCATGTATGATATTGAAATTAAAAAATAAAAATAAAATAAATTTAATATATGAAATATTTTTGACGGATTTTATCGCGGATTGTTTTTTAATATTTCCCACTCTTCGGATATTTAGAACCAATAAAAGTAAGTTGAACCTTAGCAACTACGTTATAATTTTGGAACATTTAACGCACATAGATATAGAATAAATTAAATAAGATACACCACATAAATAATCTATTGAATATACTACTAAATACCTATTTATAAATTAAATGCATATAAATATATAAATATATATATATATATATATTAAAAAAAAGTAAAGTATCAACCCTTTAATGTCCCACTGCTAGGCACGGGTCTCCTCCTCGAAATCAGGCGAGGTCCAGTGGTGGATGGACTCGGCCTCTTATGCGAGAGGTCCGGGTTCTTTCTAAAGTCTTTGAAGGTATGTGAAGTTCACCAACCCGCACTGGGTCCATTACCCTCCATATTATTTATGTATATTATAAATGTTTTAGTTTATTATAATATATTAATATATCTTAATGCCTATGTTTTTGTATATTATGTGTTTATATTGTGAGTATTTTATGCTAAATTATTGTTTGTTAGTGTTTTTATTAATGTTTTATATTTATGTACATCCAAATTATGGCTGTAGGTTTTAATTTTTCCAGTATCGGGTCTACTGGAAGAGATTCCTTTAGAAATAAATTAACAGCCTAAAAACCTTTGTACCTACCCCTTAATTTTATTTTATGTAGTATAACTCCTTTTTCTGTGTACATAAATTATTGTTAAATAAATATTGATTATAGATTATATTATTATTTGATAGAAACAATGAATCTATTAATAATAAATAGGTACTTTATTCGTTCTAGAAATATTTTATAAGACTCTTATAAGGTTTCGAGCTTTAAGTACTTGAGACGTCTTAAGAATCACTCGAGGGAATAATTTATTGTCCGCTGATGAGCTGGGGGCTCAGAATTATTATTGTATTTGATTTTCTTTTATGGCAACTTCGAACGACAATGTAATGGTCTATTATTGCTATTGTTGATCGAGGTATCATAATAATAATAATAATATCTATCGACGCTTTTTTTACACCACGTCAATCTGGTCCTGTGGTAAGTATTCGAAGAGACTTGTGTTACGGGTACCAGACAACGGAAATACAATATATTTAATACGTTTTATATCAATACTTATATTTAAGATTTTTATTATATAATACACATATTTAATACACATCCATGACCCAGGAACACAGAAACTTTTTTGTTCCCTGGCGGGATTCGAACCCGCGACTTCCGGCTTGAACGCCAACGCGCTAACCATTGAGCCACAGAGGTCATATTACAAACAGACACACAAATCATTGTAAACAAAATAAGTGTAATAATAATCACCACCATCATTATTCTCGTCAGCGTCATCACCACCATCATTATAATCATCAACTTCATCATCATCACTATTACAATTTACACCCCCCTACCTCATCACCACCACCACCACCACCATCATTATTCTCGTCAGCGTCATCACCACCATCATTGTAATCGTCAACTTCATCATCATCACTATTACAATTTACACCCCTCTCCCTCATCACCACCATCACCACCATCACCACCATCACCACCATCATTATTCTCGTCAGCGTCATCACCACCATCATTGTAATTATCAACTTTATCATCATCACTATTACAATTTACACCCCCCTCCCCCACCACCACCATCACCACCATCATTATTCTCGTCAGCGTCATCACCACCATCATTGTAATTATCAACTTTATCATCATCACTATTACAATTTACATCCCCCTCCCTCATCACCACCACCACCACCATCATTATTCTCGTCAGCGTCATCACCACCATCATTGTAATCATCAACTTCATCATCATCACTATTACAATTTACACCCCCCTCCCCCACCATCACCATCATCACCACCACCACAATCACCGCGATCATCATCATCACCACAACCACCACTGCCACCACCACCCTCATTATGATCATCATTATCACCACCACCATCATCATCATCACCACCGCCACCATCATCATTATGTGTGCATTTTTGATTCTTATCGATACAAAAATTTATGCACAAATATTTTTTTTTCTTTAAACCTCGAATAGAATTTAAAATTAATATTTTTATAATAAAGATGCGAGTAGCAAGGGATCGACCGTCTTGGCGTTCATTGAGGGAGGCCTATGTTCAGCAGTTGATGGATAAAGGCTGATGATGATGATGAATTAGTAACATTAAATCGATATTAAAATAAAAATGAGGAAAAAAACACGCTGATGATCATGATTACGACAAAAATGAGAAAAAACATTAAAACTAAATATTGTTCAAATTTTTATTTTTATTTCCTATGTACACTATTATACCAGACACCGGCTTATATGTTCCACACGTTGTTTTAACGATCTATAGCGGAGGGGAGCCGCCAGGCAGCAACGAAACATAGGTCCTACTTTGTTAACGCCTCGCAGGCAACTAAATTGAGGCCGCGCTGGGGACTAGTCGAGTTTTTCACATTATTTGATATTAAGAAAAATAAAAACATTTATTTAAAAAAGTAAGATCAGAATAAAATTCTAAATGTTATTACCTATTTTTTCATATAAATTTTGTAACTTAAAATCTCACATTCTTCAATTACAACTAGAAAAATAATCAAATACATCTTGTGTTTGTGATTTTTTTTTATCGAGGCAAGTTACAATGATCGTGTTTTGAATAGGTTAATAAAAAAGAATGTATACTAAACTACAACATATATTTTTAACGGATCAAAAAAACCAACATTACTATGTTTACGACTTAAACAAAAACAGCCGCTTTGGGATATACGGGCCTTAATGAACATTAGCGACGCGACGTTGTGCGCTGATCACTTCTAAGCTAGTTTTCTTATCCACGTCTATATTATGGAGACATCTAAAATTGATAATTGGATTGAAGGAATCACCACCTGGTCCCAAGCCCCGGTTAGAGAAGAAGAGGAAGACCAATCCAAAGATGGGAAAATTATTGACTTAATGAAGATAATGCGTATTTCCTAAGACGACCCGACACCCGAATAGAATAGTAGAACTACTTGCAAAAGGATATATTATTATAACAAAATATAACACCAGAGGAAAAAACAAGGAGATATATTTATAAATTATAATTATATAGTAAATTACACTAATAGAAAGGTATTGGCGAGTAAGTGCTATTTTATTTTATAATTAAGGAGAAAAAAAGACTCATAAACTACAGAAATAGTCCTTTTTCCCTAAGCGAAGCGAAGTTTTCTTTTATATTTTATGTATACACATATCTATTTCTGTATTTTCTAATCCATCATGTATTTTTATACAGCCTCCAGCTTATACGCTTATCTTGTGTCATATTTATGTCCACATAAATTATTACTACCATATAAATTTTAGCACTCAAAGTAATGTATGTCGTCTATAAACATAACTTGGCTATTGTAACTTGTTAGTATAACCAATAATATGTTTTATTGTTATAATATAAGAAGGGAAATGAATTATCTTGAAGAAATAGACTAAAATTTGTATGTTTCTAACTTACTTTAACCGCTTTTATGCAACTTTCTATCTTACTAATTTTTTATAATTGTTCATGCTGCTTTGCAGCCAAATTGGGCTGACCCCATAGATTTCCTAATTTAAAAAATAATTAAATACGACAGTTTATTAAGGTGAATATGAAAATCTAAAATACAAGTCTGATGTTATTGTTTAGTTATATCTTAATAAGGACTCGTTTCGTTAAACAACAAACAAAAAGTATATATTCAGATAGGTCTTACAAAAGAAATGCCTATACTTTTTAAGTCATTAAATTTCAAGCATAAAATAAAAATATATATTTTATCATATCAAAAGACCTTCTGAAGGGTAATGTAAACAGTTTTTAGTACCTAAAATAGAAGTTCTTAAGAACTTACCACGGGGCTAACGATTAAATGAATAAATGAATGAAATATACTTAATTGTATACACAAAATAAACACAAAAAATAAATCAAGACTAATACTAAACGTGAAATATTTTATGTCCATAAAAGGCGGCGAATGTGATTAAAGAAGTTTAACGAACAAACAGGTGATTTGGTGTTTCAGACAAATACTAAATTGTAGGAAGGGACCCTCGAATTAAGCCTTACTTTCTGGCTAAAGAAAACTAAAGATCGTTTTCGAAAATTATATTATGTAGGTACATAGCTTTCTTAACAAAGTTTTGCCGGTACGGACCGGTAATATAGTTTTAAGTTAATTGTACCTTACGATACTTAAACAAAACCATAAAGCTCATCCTTAGATAGTCTGGTGATAAGGCTGAGTTATCGAATGCGATAAGTTGTGAAGGGCAATCAAACTTGGTCGCGGAGAAATGTATCTCTGGGTGATTAATGTGCTTTGGACATTTCTGGGTGATGGATAAGTAACTATATCTTTCACATGAATCACTTTGTTGTTTACACAAACCGCTCTGAAGCTCCTAAAATAATAAGTTAACTTCACGCAAAGCGTCTGGTAAGCAATATGGCCGATGGAAACTATATGTATTGATGACCTATTTCTAAAGGTATTGTCTAAAACATATGTGAAAATCAGCCATGAGAACTGACGTGAAATTATTTAATTATATTGAGAGCTCTAGAGTGTGGTAAGCAAAATGACCGACGATAGATGTCTGGAAGTAATGATGACTTATTTTTAGCGATATAGTCTAAAACATACCTACGTGAAGTATAGTAATATGTACCTTGATCCCCTGATACCTGGAAATTGGCCGTTTGACCAAGCTGCAGGTAGGCGTACCATGTTATTTTTACGCGTACGTACGTATTATATTTACGCGAATTTTAATTATTATAACAATACAAGTTTAACCAATTTTATCGCGGTTTTTTTCAATATTTATTTCCTTCTCGTCCTCTCACGACCATGGTTGCTGCATAGACGAAACGTGAGACATGTCAAAATCTTGATAAACTGGGATTAAAATATGGTTTGTGAGTTTCCGGTGTGGTTTGTTATTTGTAGCCTATCGGGATATATGGAGAAGGAAAAGGAGGGCAATGCATCTACATTTTCTCCTACATAGATTTAGGTATAAGTAAATTAAGTTTTGTTGAACAGCGAGTCCCACAAAGTCTTCATACTTTCTAAGTCTTTTGAAATTATAACACAAGTTAAACATAAGTATTTTGCGACCTCAATTCAAATCTATTGAAATATTCAGACTGTTTGTGAGCGGAATCCTTAATGATCTTAGTTCTTGTTATGAGAAAATGAAGAAATAGTTAAACTTGGCGAATTTTGTGTCTGTAAAGTTTTTGTATTTTGGGGCAATATAAAATCTTTTTCACTTTGATTTTATGAATTTGCAAAGTGCTTTGTGAGCACTTATATTATGTGAGCGGAATTAGTTTTATTTGCGTTCCGTGCGTGCGTGGCCGGATGGAACTTGTTAATTGATTTTAAACTAACTATCCAATGAACCAGATACATGAGTTATATGAGCTGAGGAAAATATAAAAAGAAATTATTTTACCTCGTTATAAAAACAATAAGAGGTAGTTCCCTGCTTCATACTTCTCGCTCACATGAAATCGACGTAAAGTCATAGCTATGCTGTCACGTTTAGTGTGGTTTATGAGGATCTGGTGGTCAATTAGGGGGGAAAGGCAAAAGGAGGACAACGTATCTGCATAACCTCTGGTTATGTGAATGTTAATGGGCGTGGATAGTCGCAAGGCTTCAACTGTTCGTTGTATGATATTACCTTGATCAAATGTGGATAAAGAATCAGAAACAATAAAAGAAACTGCATCACATTCATCAAAAAACTGACTTATTTATAATTCGACTAAGAATTGATTATCTCACTTACGACATCACATTTTATACTTATATATCCCAGCGTTATGTGCATTTATCGTAAACCAAAAACATTGAAATAGACAAATTATTTTAGTCTATTTCATGAGTATGATCAACGGTTTTGGTTCAATTCTGACCTCATTAGGTGCTTTGAAATGGATTTTCCTAAATTTCTAAGTGCACCCCCAAATACAAGATATCGTAAGGAATCCTTTGGACTTTTCCAAAGGAAATCATTAATCTTTATTAAACGTTTTTGCGGATGAATAAAGTATATCAATCCGCATTTGCCAGGGCTTTGGTAAACTATGACATAATACCCTCCTCGCCTGATTTCGACGAGGAGATCCCTTACTTTCTTTTTTTCGTGAATATCTTATAATAATCTACATCTACATCTACATCTATCTACATCTACACTTCTACACTAATATTATAAAGAGGAAAACTTTGTTTGTTTGTTTGTTTGGTTGTAATGAAAAGGCTCAAAAAGTACTGGACCGATTTCAAAATTCTTTCACCATTCGAAAGCTACATTATCCACGAGTAACATAGGCTACATTTTATTCTGAAAAGAAATAGAGTTCCGTAAGATATTTGGGTTTCTCGGACACAAGGTGTAAAAAATCAACCAAAAAAGTTACTTATTTTGCGTATTAAGCTCCCATTGTAAATCTTAGTTAACGCAGGCGAAGCTGCGGGCAACAGCTAGTACTACATATAATATTATATATAGGTATACAGACTGGATATGACGATACGACATTTAATTAAACTGCATGTGTAAAACCACCATAGGAGTCTGTATACAAATAATTATTCTAAAATACCTCGTAGTTTGGGCACAGGACAATATTTTCGATTTTATTATTGACGACATAATATATAACATCTATATAATATACATAATGACATATAACGATGACCCGCCGGGCGGCGCGGCATCGTTCAAAGAGGCAGCTGTGCAAAAAGGACAAAATATCTTGGTCCGATTGTTTCTATTTCGTTTTGATGATTGGTTGGAAATGGTAATTGGGAAGCAATGTTGACCTTGACGATTATGCACTTTAGTCGTGTAAGTTGTGTGTCAGTACTGACACTGAAGTCTTAGTGGGTCACCGCGATCTTGTGAGTTGTGACGTCGCACGTTCTTTGTTTGTGACAACGGTGATCATGCGTTAATCGACAGTCATCATCATCATCATCATGATTACCATGACAATGTCGCCGGCAAAATATCACGGCGTAAGTAACACGACACTACGCAGTACGTCTCCCCCTTTTGTTATCGGTCAGTGAACCTATTTTAACATAACTGTTTTACAAATATTTTATATTTATGCTATTTACTTTGTTTGAAAAAAACCTTTTTTTTATATATATACGTCAGGAAATTTTTAATAGATTCAAAATACTAGTATGGACTAGTATAGCCGTTAAGTTGAATTAATGTCGTATGATCGTATCCACATTGTATATGTAAAAATATATCACCGAAAAATTATTATAACCTATCAAAAGAAATAAACAAAACACTACAAGTCTGTTAACTGACACCGACTCAAAGAGAAACTTAATTATTTTTGACGAAACGTCTCCGAGACATAAACAAGAAGTGGCGGTCTTGAGATAATATGATAAGTCTAATAAAGTCGTACCCGTTAAGAATATATAAACGTAGAACAGTATATTTATTCTAGGAGAAGCTTATATTGTTAAAATAAAAGTCATAAATAACTAAGTATGCCTCTAAATACTAATTGCTTTTATTACGACTCTGTAAGGACTGAAAGAACTAAAATGAGAAGAACTAAAATAAGTTTTAAAATATACATCGACAGTTTATGTTTATTTTTTTCGATTCATTAATCATTAGAATAAAAAAATAATAAGTAAACAATTGGTTACTAAAAAAATAAACAACAAATCACAGACTAATGTCTACCTAAAATATTGTCCACAACAAAGCTTAGGTAATAAGAAATCACTTTATTAATTTATTAAAATTTATTAAGCTTTGACTTGTTGCTGGACCATTACTAGGATTTATACAATAGTAGAACCGTTGTAATAGCGCTTATCAAAAGTACCTAAGACGTACCGCCTTTGTAGAGGGTGAATATAAGCCATCAGGCATACAACTGCATTTTTTTTTTCGAAAGGACCTATGCTGTTGGCCTTTTAGGCCTTAAAGCTACATCGGAAAAGTAGATGAGCAGATGGCTCATCTAAAAGCATACAACTGCATCTTGCAGTGATGTAGCCATAAAATTATTAATTAATCAACTGGTCAGTGATTTTACACTGATGTTGTAGCAATTTAACGAATCAGTGACCTGTGAATACATCCCATCGGAGATAATAATTGTACTATACACATAATAATATGTTAATGATGATTATAAGTCGCTAAAATTAAAGGAAAGGCAGTAATTTCTCTGTTATTTATCCTACTATCTTACTAATATTATAAATGCAAAAGTTTGTAAGTATGGATGTTTGTTACTCTTTCACATAAAAATTACTGAATGGATTATTATGAAACTTTAGTATAAACTAGCTTGCACATCAGAATAACACATAGGCTATAATTTATCCTCGTACTCCCACGGGAATGTGAAATACGCGGGTGAAACCGCGAGACGCTGCTTGTCTAACATTAAAACATGTAATGACTAGGTATGGGCAGACATTTTTATCTGTGTCTAAAGTAATGTGATTTGCTAATGGAGAGCCTAACTAATATTCCACTTGTGTTTGCGTGCCCGCAGCCATTTGCGAGAACATTATTGGACAGCGTTTAGAGATGTGTCACGCCATGGCTTCTTATAGCTGATATATCAAATCAAATCAAATTAAAAATATCTTTATTTAGGTAGCAACTTGTTACTTGAAATACGTTAAAAAAGTACTCAATAAAAAAGTGGAAAAAAAAAAACAAAAACTCGTTTAAGATGCAGAAAAACGAAGGATATAATGGAATACTGAATTCCAATTATAATTATTATACTATCCTACTATATATTAGCGTCGCCGATGACCATAATTTTATAAAACAAGTTATTCTATCTAGTAGAACTCATACAGAGTAGCAATATCAAAGAATTCAGACGTATATTTCTATATACGTTTGTTTCTACACAGTTCTTATGAGCGCCTTGAGGACAAATTTTCTGCGATGAAAACGTCCGCTTGGCGGCGTGACGAGAGGGACACCGCGATGTCCCCAGCATATGAGCATACGAGAGCGAGCGAGTGCGAACTGGAGACATGTCCCCAATGTCTCAAAACGTCTGAATTCTTTGGCAATATATAGTAATGCATCTTACCATTAACAAAAAAAAACTTTTATTATCACAAAATAAATAAAAAACTTTTGTATTCAAGAAAATATACCAACACGTACATGTAGGTTTATGCACGGTACGAATACCCACAATTCTAGCACTCTAATTTATTGGCCCATTCGATAACATTATTGCACTGAACGGAAAAATATTGTATGCAAGAAAATGGAGATATCGACTGGCTAGCGTTACCTCAGTGTAGTTACATCATTGAATTTCTATAGAAATGTTGAAGGCTATCCTTGTGCTATTCTTTACTTCTATTCATATTTCATGGTATGTAATAGAAGATAAACTAAATAATAAATTTATATTAATACATATTATACGTTCTAGCTACTCATAGTAGACGACCTCTGTGGCTCAGAGGTCAGCGCGTTGGCGCTCAAGCCGAAGGTAGCGGATTCAAATCTCGCCAGGGAAAAAAAAAGTTTTACGTGTTCCTGGGTCATAGATGTGTATTAAATTCTTGTGTTATATAATAAGAATCTTAAATATATGTATTAAAATAAAAAAGTATTAAATACTAGCTGTTGCCCGCGGCTTCGCTCGCGTAAAATTTGGAGTAGCGCAGTTCCCCTTTCCTGATTTAGAACAAAGAAGACAACTCGGAACAGAATATTATTTTAATAAACTATTGTAAACAATATTATATATTGTCTTTCCATTTGGGGATAGAATGTAGACATTCTGGGCATTGGACACACGCGAACATGCTACATACAATTGTCAATTAGAAAAATTGTCATTACATAGTCTCTGGGCATCCAAATTTCACATGAGCATGACTGGGACACCTAGTTTTAATTTAAGCTTTTGTGAGGGTACATCTGACAGCTCAAGCGAATTTAGAAACTCTACGGGATATGATATGCTCTTTTCTGTACCGTAACTGTGTCTATTGATAAATACTCTGTTGTACCTGTCCTGGTACTTTACTCTTACTTATATGTCAGGATTTACTTAGTTGATAATATCATTTTTAGGTGCTAAAATTGCTTTTTCACATTAATATTGATTTTCTTGTATATTGTTTTGTAAGTCTGGGTAAACACTTGCAACTAATTCTAAACCACTGTGTACTAATTGAATCAGCCCTCTACATTCGTTTCTAGCCGACCATCTCCTATTTTTAATAGTATTTCGGCATGGTTGCCAGCATTCGTGTCATTATATTTGTAGTCAAACTGAACTTCATTACGGTGGCCCATATAGTGAACGACTTGAGACATGCTTTAATTTCGTCTGCAAGTGTCCCCTTCTGAATGACTGCTAACGTTTGGCGGAAATCACCAGCCAATAAAACCACCATCTCTCCCATAAATTAAAATAAAAATTAAAATAACAGGTACTGTTGCGCAAATCCCGGAGCGTTCAATTTAGTGTTTCTACCCTTTTTTGTGCGCCATAGTACTTCCATCCCACACCAAGATTTTGCACTGACGTGCAATAGCATGCCATGCGCTATTTTTACTAAAATTACAGATAGGTGAATCTTCCTCGGTGAGATCAAAGAGTAGCGCGCCATTCCTAGGTTCTGTTAGTTGCAACACTTCGTTAAATACTCGTTTTTGTTCTGGTAGTAATTTGGGTATCAATTCAGCTACTTGCTACTGCAAAGCTGGTATGTCATAGTTTATTTCTCGTATAATCTCATTTGATAGTTCATTTTCGTTCGTTCTCCGAGGGCTAATCATTTCAAATTCATTCAAACGCTTACCCACTATAGCCATTACTTTGTCTTAAATTTTTCCAGGGGCTTCGTTATGCTGATGATGATAAATGTGTTCATTGTATATCATGTCTGTGTGTGTCTAATGTAGCCTACGCAAAATGTCTTCCGCCATGTACTCTTTATATTTGTTCCATAATTCATTAGGATAAGATAGCCCGCAAGATGATAATATTATAAGGGGTTGCATAAAGGTCTCTGATTTTGGCTGGTGATTTGCACTGGACAGCTTCCTTTATAGTTTCGTCTTAGTGATTATCATTCTCTAACAGACCCAGAGTTTCACATGCTTCTCTATATGTTCCGAATTCCTGACAATTTTAAGATCACTATAGCTTATAGGACCCTGAATTTGGTGTAGCAGCAAAGAAAGAAGTAAACAGAAACATTCAAAATTAGTATCGTGGACGGTGTACACATGACCAAGGGCATCAGATGATTTCATTCTGGGCCAATTTTCAACAGACATTGAAAACGGCGTTCGCAGTCCTTTGTAGATGTGTTTCAGGTATAACAACGGGAGATTTTAGCACAGAAACACGTTTTGGCAAAGGAATCGCCCTGACAAAGATGGAAAAAGGCTGTTTATGTTGTTTTGGGCGGTGTAGATACTTTTTCTTGGAAATTGTTCTCGGTAAAATATATGCACTCTTCATTTTCTAAGTGTACAGCAAGATAGGTTACTGTTGGATGTCTTTCAGGCAAGCGGAAGCTAAGGAGCCGCCACGCTACTTTATTACTGCTGACGTAAAGTCCTGCTTGAAATGTTTGCACTTCATTCAGAAGATGTGCTCCACCTTCATTCCTGAGATTAAATATTATAGCCTGTCAATTCCTTTGTTTATATATTTGTATATTTGAATGCGCGGACAGAGCTACAGGCTTCTACATTAATATGAGCATTGAAAATTTTATATGAAATAGGCAAATATGGGACGTCTAAGGTTTCATTCGTTCCAGATCGAGTCTTAATTGTAACTGTTCGGCCATCGTCTTCGGGCGCTGTGCGCCTGTACAACGGGTAGCCATTGTCATTTTGCACAGTTTCTTTTATCAACTGATTAGTGAAAATCCTTGTGCATTTTCCAATGTCCATGTATTGCGAGGCTGAATTTCTAACACCACAGGGACCGTGTACCATGTTTTGGATAATAGTGTCATACAATTCTTTATCTATTTGGATTGGACGCATCTTCTTTTTTAAGCTTTATTAGAACGTGCACATATAGCAGCCCCCTTTTTTTCCATTCAATAACATATAATTAAATAATTAAATACAAATAACAATACATGAAACATTGTATTTCGCCGAATATATTAAGAACATTAACGAAAGCAAAATTCTATGGACAAATCGAAATTGTTACAACTGAAAAATGCCCTCACGTGTCTGCCTGTTCAGGTAGCAATATAGCGACATTTCCCCCACTACGTCGCACTGCACCAACGCAACCCAGATTTTTTTTTAACTACCCTAAAAAATTTCATCTCCTATGTAATGCTCATGTAGGCGAAAACCTTAAAAACAGTGGAACAATTAATTAATCATGGTTATTAAATTCTTATTAAGTGCCTAATTACAAAGTTTTAAGGCGACATCTTCTATGTATAATGACAAACTTCCATACAAACTTTCATCCCATTCCCCTTTTTAAACCCCCCTAAGCTTTTTTTCGCGATAAAAAATAGACTATGTGTATCGTTTCTATAATTCTAATTTCAAATAATTACTATACGTCAAATCGTCATGTTACGGTTACGCGTGCATGGAAGATATTAGCCAATAGCATCGCGTTGCACAAAACCGATAGCGGCGATTGCTGCAGCGCCAGATGGCGCGAGTGTGGAACGAAGGCGGAGAACCGAGTCAGTGTCTCGCCGTGATAACGCGTGCATCTCATTAATGCACATTACAAATTAACGTGTTCGTCTCAAAATAATGTTTGTACCGTGTGTGGAATCCTGAATCCTAGCGCTCGTACGTTAATCACCGGCCGGTGAATGTTCCCGAAGGAATCAAGAAGCAGACTTATCAAGGAAGCCATCTTACAGCACTACGAGACCGCAGAGTTGGTGAGTGCACGCTTAGCGTGGCTTTTATATTTTATGTATCGCGTTTAATTACCGGCAAGGAATAACTATTCCTTGATTCCCAGAGTGACGACTTGACGTACTATCGAATCATCCCTTTCACACCGCGTCGATTCCGTCACATCTTTTTGGTGCCGAAACCCGGGACCTCGGGAGAATATACATTCAGCCTGCCAAATACCGATTTATTACTTCGTACTTGATTGCAATTACAAGGTGTTTAGGATTCCAAATTACTGCGAAAAATAATTATCGTATTCTTTGTTCCATTTTGTTTTTCATACCTACCGCGTTCCATCTTCGAAAAACAAAAGGGATCGAACTTCTCGAAGTTACCATTCGAAACGCAAAATACTCAGTTTTGTGTTACGTGTAATTTTCTTAACCATTTGCCGTTAATAATAACGCAAATAATATCGTATCGCAGACATAGTAACACAACATTCAAATAACGGAACGACGTACCTATTTACTACCTACAACTTGTTCACGCAATCTGAGGCCATCGATGTTTTACGCTAGATGCGCTTATCGCTTGTAACGATCGAAACTTATTTATTTCATAGGCAAATCCTTATAAAGCTAATATCTTTTGTAATAAAAATTACTATTAATAATATTCTAAAACTGTCTGTGCCATATTGGAATAATTTCGTGAAACTCGTTGCATTAACTTTGAATTATTTCTATAAAAGTGCAGTGTCTATTGCAGTGGGTTGTTTATTATATCAAGTCACATTTTATCGAACTTGCATTTATTGTTTACGTACTTTAAAAGGTGCTTTATTATCGATTGAGGTAAACTTAAATTAGCCTATTGTTTGTTCAGGTGATTTATAAACATGTCTTATCTACCGAGGCGTAAGTCCAAACCTAATGTTAAAAAATGTATCGAAGCGTCATATACGATTAATAACTTACCTAGTCTGCGTCGTAAACGAACTATAGCGTATAATCGTATGTCTAGAGCTTTAGACATCGGGAACTTGGCTCAAACGGATAATTCTAAGGTGGAGTTGTTTCTTTCATATTGTCAAGAAATAAAAATTATTTCTAATGATTTTTAAGAGGCGCATTTTGTAATTTTGGATCTTTTGAAGGACGACGTCGACGATAAGGACGACGAAATACAACAGATGTTTGACGACATGTACTTTGAAGTGGTTACATTACAACGTAAATTTGAACCGTGTTCACCTGATACAGCGGTAGACTCGCGGCGCGACTCAGTCGCAGGTGCGCCCGGCGGCAACATACGTTTACCAAAGATTAACCTACCGACATTTTCAGGTTCTATTAAATCGTGGCCAGAGTTCATTTCAACTTATAACGCGGTAATTCATGAGTCCTTTCATTTGAGTAACATTGAGAAATTTCATTATTTAGTGTCAGTTTTACGCGGCGACGCTTTATCTTTAATTCGAACGTTTCCTGTCGCAGCGGAGCATTATGCTAGCGCTTACGATGCGCTTAAACATCGATATGAAAATAAACGTGAATTGGCTTTTACATGTTGGCGTGACATTTTGGAAGTTAGTTTTAAAATCGGTAACGCTCATGAATTTCGAAACTCGCTCGATACTATCGAAGAAAATTTAACTATTCTGAAACAATTGAATTTACCTATCGAACATTGGGATTTCGTCCTTAGTTACAACATTTTAGCAAAACTCGATCCTAAATTGAGACGCGAATTAGAAGAAAAATATAGCGAGGTGGATCTTCCAACCTATATCCAAATTAGAGATTTTTTACGTTCAAAATGTGAGGCGTTATTGCGTGATACTCATTTTACCGACCGCACTGTTATTAATAAATTCGCGCAATCGTCTAAAGAGTTTCAGATAAATTCGTTGAGATCGAAGCGACCGAATGTCACACTCGTTACTTCCCGTGATAGTACAAGCGTTATAAAAAACAGTAGTCCTACAAAAAATTCGTCAACATCATCGTCTTTTCGTAATCGTAACTGCCCCTATTGTGGCAATGAGCATCGCATAATGGCATGTCAATCTTTTCTTTCAAAATCGATAGATGAACGTATGGCTGTGGCCACAGACCGGAAATGGTGTTACAACTGTTTGAACGCGTCTCATTCAGTGCGACAATGCACCTCTTTATTTTCGTGTAAACAATGTAAACATAAACATCACACCCTTCTGCATCGAGAGCGACCGACAGCTGATTTCTCGTCATCTGATGACAAGTCAAACTCGGTGACATTAGTGACGAAAGAACATTCATCTCCGCATCCGACGACTGTGTTACTTGCAACCGCGATAATACAAATTCGTGACGCATCCGGCAACTTTCAAAGTTTTCGCGCGCTTTTTGACACCGGAAGTCAAAACAACTTCATAACGGCACACGCTGCTCAACAGTTGTGCATACAGCCTAATGCTACTTCTGTCAACATTCTTGGCTTAGGAGGTAATCCTGCCGCGGTGCGCGGTGTGATTACTAGCGTCATAGGTGTCAATAATACCGGAAAATTCTATCTTGATATGTTCGTCGTTCCGAACATATGCGGAGATCAACCGATCGCGAAACTTAACACGAATGGATGGGAAGTTAAAACATTACCGCTTGCTGATCCTGGGTTTGACATTCCTGGTCCTATTGACGTTTTGTTGGGTGCTGACGTTTTTGCCGAGTCGCTTCTTGAACAACGTTTAAAAGGTAGCGCTTCTCAACCGCAAGCTTTCAACTCTGTCTTCGGATGGCTTCTTCTTGGTAGAAGTAAACTTGCTTCTTCGTGCTTGTTAGGTACGCTTGCTTCTCAGGCTCTTGACAATAATCTAAATACTATCGTTCAACGCTTCTGGGAAATAGATAATATTCCTTCTTCCTCTCAGCTTTCCCCAGAAGATCAATTATGTGAAAATATTTTCATCACCGATCACTATCGTGACGAGACAGGTAGATACTTCGTTTCTCTTCCTTTCAAGGATAACGCAGAGCCAATCTTTGATAGCTCTAGAGATGTAGCTCTTCGACGTTTTCGTGCTATTGAAAAACGTCTGTCTCGTGATCCGGATCTTAGACAACAATATATCGATTTCATGACCGATTATAACGAAAGTGGGCATATGTCATTAGTATCTGCTAAACAAATCGGTCATGGAAGGTATTATATACCACATCATTGCATTTTGCGACCAGATAGCACGACGACTAAGCTTCGAGTCGTCTTCGACGCTTCTGCTAAGGATGCTACCGGAAAATCGCTAAACGATACGCTACTGACTGGTCCAAAATTGCAGTCCAATATTGTTGAGATCCTTCTTCGTTATCGTGAACATGAGGTAGTCTTTATGTGCGACGTTCGCCAAATGTTTAGGCAGCTTAACTTAGTTCCGCATCATCGTAATTATCAACGTATTTTCTGGCGAGCTCATCCGGATGAGCCCCTTCAAGAGTACATCTTGAATACCGTAACGTACGGAGTTTCTTCGGCTCCGTTTCTCGCATGTCGTGTCATCCAGCAATTAGCCAACGATGAAGGTCACAAGTACCCGAAGGCTAAAACCGTTTTAACCTCCGATGTATACGTTGATGACGTCATAACCGGAGGATCTTCACTGGAGGAGGCACGTGACATTAAATCGCAGGTTACCACTCTCTTCAGTCTCGGTTCTTTTGAGCTGCGAAAGTGGGTAAGCAACTGCCCTGAACTTCTGAGTGATCTACCGTCAGATGCATGCCTTTCACAACCAAGGCCTTTTACCGAAGTGAAAGACACGACCGTTAAGGTTCTAGGCCTCAAATGGGAGCCTGTCTCGGATTCGTTTGTTTTTAACGTTCAGCCAACAAATCTTTTATGCACCAAACGAACGATTCTGAGTGAGGTGGCTAGAATCTTTGACCCTTTAGGTTTTTTGTCCCCCTTAACGATTCTTGCTAAGGTTTTAATTCAAAAACTTTGGATTATAGGACTTTCGTGGGATGAAACTCCACCTCCGGAAATTGTTTCCCAATGGAACAATTTCTCTCGTCAACTTTCTTTGATTAGCAATCTAAGAATTCCACGTAAATTCTTAAACAAAAATGCTGTATCGTATCAAATGCATGGTTTCTGCGATAGTTCTGAACTAGCGTATGGCGCTGTCGTTTATTTACGTGTGACCTTGTCTGACGGTTCTGTACGTGTTTTTATCGTTTGTTCAAAAGCTCGTGTTGCTCCTCTTAAGAAACAATCGCTGCCTCGCTTGGAGTTGTGTGGAGCCGTTCTACTCGCAGATCTTATAAAGTTCGTCAGGGATACCTTGCGGGTTTCCGTACACGAGACTTTCCTTTGGTGTGACTCCACTGTTACCTTGGCGTGGTTGCGGTCACCTTCGTCTCGATGGGCGACTTTCGTCGCAAATCGCGTCAGTCATATCCAGGAAATTGTACCTACCGAATGCTGGAGGCACGTTCCTTCTGCGACGAACCCTGGAGATGTCTGCTCTCGTGGCCAGTTACCCAGTGATCTAGTGAACAACTCGTTATGGTGGGCGGGTCCACATTGGCTGTCCCAATCATCGTCACATTGGCCAACAGATATGTCGAGAACTAATGCTAACAATGATGAGGTATTATCTGAACAACGTCGTGTAACTCTCGTAACCGATGGAACCAGTTCCGATCAACATGCGTCTATTATCGATCGAATGTTCGAGAAATATTCATCTCTTGATAAAATCTGTCGCATTCTCGCCTATGTTTATAGATTTGCTAATCGCGCGCGCCACTTGGGTTCGCCATGCGCAAGGAACTTTATAACCGAAGCAGAACGTCATCGTTCGCTACTTCTTATCGTTAAACATTTTCAAAATCGTTATTTCTCTGTCGAAATTTCAAATTTAAAACAGGGTAAACCGTTATCGCGTAGTTTTCGAAAGCTAAGTCCATTTATCGATAAAGAAGGTATACTCAGGGTGGGCGGACGTCTCGCTCGTTCGGGCTTAGAATTTGAACACAAGCATCCTGCCTTGTTACCAAGGAAGTGTGTTCTTACAACCGCTGTAATTGAATCAGTTCATCGAAATAACTTTCATCCAGGTCTTAACACGACTCATTATTTAATTTTACAACAATTTTGGATATTTGCGGCAAAGCGTGCAATTCGAAATCAGCTTTCGAAATGTATACGGTGCTACCGTCTCAATCCGAAACCCTTGCAACCGCTTATGAGCGACTTACCTGCCTTCCGCGTCAATCAGGCGAAACCGTTTGCAGAGGTAGGTGTTGATTTTGGTGGACCTTTTCGAATTAAATTAGGTAACCATAGAGGCGCTAAACTGGATAAGGCCTATCTATGCTTGTTTGTATGCCTAAGTACAAAAGCCGTACATCTCGAGGTAGTTTCTACTTTATCGACCGATGGGTTCATCGCAGCGCTGCGTCGATTTATTTCTCGTCGCGGTCGTTGTAACATTATACATTCGGATTGTGGTACCAATTTCATAGGTGCAAGCGCGCAACTAGCGTCATATATCGAACAAGCCTCGCATGCAGAGCGCATTTCCTTTAAATTTAATCCCCCTTCCGCCCCTCATTTCGGAGGAGTATGGGAAATTCAAATCAAAGCCGCAAAATCTCATTTGTATCGTGTTGTTGGTGATCAAGCCTTAACGTTTGAAGAACTAACCACTCTATTTACTCAAATCGAATCAGTTTTAAATTCTAGACCTTTGTGTCCACTCAGCTCAGACCCTAACGATGTAAGGGTTTTGACGCCTGGTCATTTCTTAACGTTGGAACCCTTAACCGCAGTTCCAGACCTTGATTACACCAACGTTAAAATGAATCGGCTCAACCGCTGGCACCTTATTCAATCGTACCAACAACACTTTTGGAAACGTTGGAGTATTTACATGCTTTAACTCAGCGAGCGAAATGGACCAAAGATTCAAAACCCTTGGCTGTAAATTCTATCGTGCTTATCAAAGACAGCAATCGACCTCCCTTACACTGGCCTCTAGGACGCGTGGTCTCATTACATCCTGGGTCAGATGGGGTAGTTCGGGTCGCAACTATTCGAACTCATCATAATCATCTACTTAAGCGACCTTTGGTCAAATTGTGTCCTCTTCCTATGGAATGACAACTCTAACTAATTAGCATTCTTAGTTTTTAACATTAGTATCGTAAGTTATTAGTAGTTTATCGTTTTTAAGAAAATCCCAGTGGAATTTTGGTGGGCGGAATGTATCGTTTCTATAATTCTAATTTCAAATAATTACTATACGTCAAATCGTCATGTTACGGTTACGCGTGCATGGAAGATATTAGCCAATAGCATCGCGTTGCACAAAACCGATAGCGGCGATTGCTGCAGCGCCAGATGGCGCGAGTGTGGAACGAAGGCGGAGAACCGAGTCAGTGTCTCGCCGTGATAACGCGTGCATCTCATTAATGCACATTACAAATTAACGTGTTCGTCTCAAAATAATGTTTGTACCGTGTGTGGAATCCTGAATCCTAGCGCTCGTACGTTAATCACCGGCCGGTGAATGTTCCCGAAGGAATCAAGAAGCAGACTTATCAAGGAAGCCATCTTACAGCACTACGAGACCGCAGAGTTGGTGAGTGCACGCTTAGCGTGGCTTTTATATTTTATGTATCGCGTTTAATTACCGGCAAGGAATAACTATTCCTTGATTCCCAGAGTGACGACTTGACGTACTATCGAATCATCCCTTTCACACCGCGTCGATTCCGTCACACTATGTCCTTTTCCAAGCTCTAGTTTATCTCTGTACCAAATTTCATCAAAATCGGTTAAGTGGTTTAGGCGTGAAAGCGTAACAGCCAGACATACAGAGAGAGTTACTTTCGCATTTATAATATTAGTAAGGATTACTATTCCTTTCCAACGTTTTAAGGTTTTAACAAATTCGTTAAACTTAACAAATAGGATCAGATACATGCAACGCCATCTGTTGACAACCTACATACCTACTTATAAGTCGGTACTGTAAATCGCCAATAAATCGGTACTTTAACGGCGGCTTTCAGTATCCTATCTTAAAATTTTCTTATATATCTTAAAATTTTGACAGATTTTCTAAGAAAATGTGTCAAAATTTCAAGATAGATAAGAAAATTTTATGATAGATAGGATATTGAAAGCCACCGTAAATGGTCAATAGATGGCGTTGATCTGATCCTATTTGTTAAGTATCTTATTTAGCTACATTTCAAATACATATATCTTTTGATAGAGTGAAGCGATTGCGATGAAACAAAAACTAAATGTTACTCTAAGTTACGCTAAATTTTTATGGATAAAATTTATTTACACTGGTTTTGTAGTTTTCACGTGATGCGTGCACAACTAAACAGACAAACAGACATACAGACAAACAGACAAACAGACAAAAATTCCAAAAATGCTGGAAATGGATTCTGTTAGTAATCCTTTAACACCCAGGCTATTCTTTTTTTAAATATTTTCAATGTACAGAAACGACTCCTCTACAAATTTATTATATGTATAGATATCTATTTCCGTTGTCTGGTACCCGTAACACAAGTTCTTCGGAAATTTACGGAAATTTAGCACGGGACCAGATTGACGTGGAGAAATAGCGTCCATAGATATTATTATTATTCTATGAAATTAAAAGAATTACATTATGTTTAGAATAATTCTTCGGCCACGGGCCACAGACCATAAGCCACTGGTGGCCGGCGAGAGTGACACATATTTTTTCATATATTTTGTTACACATCCTGAAATATATGAAAAAGTGTATTAAGTGGCTGTCGCTGACAAAAAAGTGGTTGAGGTCGGTGGCACGCTTATCATTACCATAATTACAAAAGAAGTAATCAAGTGTCTTCTATGATCATTACCAGGATCGACTATATGCTACTGCTGGGCAGAGGAGGTGGAAACAGAGGCGCAGATACCAGCAAATCGAGAAAATGGTTGAGATCTAGTACTACAACTACGCACTGACCTTGCACATGGGTTAATGAACTTCACACGTCAAAGAATTTTAATCTCGTTAAGTTATAGGTGTCGCGGTGTCAGTAATACCGATATTTTCGTTTGTATGTATCGATCACCACAATTTAAAAGGTATTCAATTCGGGTACGATAACATTAATCTACATTGGCGTCACTAAACGTTTATTTTGTATTCATCAAAATTCCTTTGAGCGTCGCATTATGCATTGTTGATGGAACGGAATTAAACCAGACCCTTTTGCCTTAATGTCCTATTTAAATATGGCGTTACAATACGTGATCGATAATACTTATTACATAATGTATGCGTTTTTGAATAAATATTAGCCTGCCTATCAGTTATATTGGCCGAGTCGCTGGAGGGTTTGCAGGAGATGCTGCACAGCCTAAATGAATCCTCCCGACGGGTGGGCCTTAGGATGAACTTGGACAAGACGAAAGTCATGTTCAATGAGCACGTTCTACCTAGGCCTGTTAACGTCGATGGCAAAACTCTCGAAGTCGTGTAAGAGTATGTCTACCTTGGGCATACTTTGCAGCTAGGTCGACATAACTTCGAGAGGGAAGCCGATAGGAGGATTCAATTAGGATGGGCAGCATTTAGGAAGCTTCGCCATATTATCACGTCATCTATACCGCAGAGTTTGAAGACGAAAGTCTTTAACCAATGCGTTCTCCCCGTGAATACCTACGGGGCCGAAACGTGGCCTCTTAATTAACGACTGGTCCGCAAGTTTGCCGTAGCTCAACGTGCTGTGGAGCGTGCTATGCTGGGTGTTTCTTTGGCAGATAGGATTCGAAACGAAGACCTCCGCCAGAGAACTAAAGTTACCGATATCACGCGAAGAATAAGCACGTTGAAGTGGCAATGGGCTGGTCAAGCACTCAGAAGAACGGATGGTCGATGGACCATTAAGGTTCAAGAGTGGAGGCCGCGTTTAGGTAGACGAAGTGTTGGTCGGCCATTAACCAAATGGGAAGACGATCTTCGTGCAGTGGCAGGTCCGCGTTGGATGCGAGTAACAAGGGATCGGTCGTCTTGGCGTTCATTGAGGGAGGCCTATGTTCAGCAGTGGACGGATAAAGGCTGATGATGATGATGATGATGATGATGATGTCTATTAGTGGAAAGAAAAAGAGAGAGAGAGAGAAATGATAATAGTAATGAGCTACAAAATAGCTACAGTAGGCATGCCATGTTCTAGTGTACATGACATTCGTAGACAATGTCGAAATATCGAGCTCCGCAAAACAATATTAAAAAACATGGTAAATATCCCGTTTTAAATAGTTTAAATAATGAAAATAACTAAAATATAAATATTAATTTAAAATCCTTCAGTATCATCATCATCAGCCTTTCTCTAACCACACTGCTGAAAATAAACCTCCCTCAATGAACGCCAAAACGACCAATCCCGACGCATCCAACACGGACCGAAAAAAATATCCTTACTTTTGTATCTTCAAGACACGCTACTTACAAACCGTGCAGTGTAATAGGTAACTATCACTAAGCATCACTGAGTCTGTGACTTCACTGAACCGTTTTACAATAAATATGAAATATAAGCAAATAAATCCTATTTAAAAATCATACCACGGTAACATAGTCCCGTAGTAAGTTCGTCCCAACTTACTACGGGGTAAGGTTGGTACCCGGTTATTCGCAAGTCACATTCGTTTCCATCAAAGGAATCCATAGCGAGGGTTCGCCGTTGTCGGATACAAGGAGGACATCATCATCATCTTCTTCTTCATTCCTTGTACAAAATTTTATCGGGATTCCAATTTGTGACCGCTGCGTAGTGTCCACTCGGTCTGGCATCATATTAAAAGTCAAAATGAATACAAATACAACGCGGCACAGAAGAGCGTCACGTTGTTGTCGTCACGCTATCACAGTCAACTTTACTACTTTGATCATCCAATAGATGCATTATAATAAAAATCTATTGCTAAATAATAAATATCGATGTTCGTCTTAATAAAGATATAACGGCACTGTTACTAAGAGACGTATAAAAGACTTTTCTTTTGTATTGGTTTCTTTTGATTGAAAATGATCAATGCCACATGAATAGGGATTCTTCACCTACTTGCCACTAAGGGCTGATTAAATCTAATTTTACACCACTTGAGTCATTTGATTTGAAGTGTGAAAACCAGCCTCGCTACCATTTTAGAAACATTAGATACTTCACTAATTAAATCCTACTAATATTATAAGCGTGAAAGTTTGTAAATATGGATGTTCGTTACCATTTCACGTAAATGGATTTTAATGAAAGTTTACAATAATATAGATTATACATCAGAATAACACATAGGTTATAATTTGTGAAACCGCGGAGTACTGCTAGCACTTCATAAAAGTCGGGTTTTTTGTAAGGGAGTAAATCCCTAAATATTTATTTTATTTTATTATCAGTATTAATTTTGAAAAGCATATAATAAACATTACGTGGATATTTCAAGCTTCTATTCGTCGATATCGAGCAGAAAGGGCTGCGGAAAAATAATGTTTATATTGATTTTATTCTGTTTTTATTAGTTGTTATAGCGCCTAAAGTTTATCATCTGTAGAAATTTCAATTGTTTTACTATCATGTTTGGATACGAACACGGACGGACGGACGGATAGTGAATTTTTACTAATGGGCTTCTCGTTTTACATTTGGATACGGAACCCTAAAAATTTAAATTTGTCTTTTTAATGGCTATGAAAAGATTGGACGCAGAAATCGTATTCCAGATTTATGATCTTGAAATTCTCATGATTGAAAAAAATGTGGTATATAATATCTTTTTGTGATTAGAATTTTCCTTATAAGTACCAAATAAATAATTTTGACCGAAATATATTACTGACTAGTAATGAAGTTTATTTTAGAGATTCAATGGTATTTTTTGCTGAAAGATACGTAAAGTAGACCCAATTGCGGTTTTAGTTCACTAAGGTTTAATGTGTCGCATTTGTGGTTAGAGGTAAACCACAATTCAGGCTTTCACTATTACATTTTATGGACCTTTTATTTTACTCTTTAATTATTAGAAAAAAAAAATACTTTTATGTATATGATCGATTTTTAACACTATTTTAAATACACCTTATTATAATAAAATAACCACAATTCGCAACAAACTTCATTGAACCAAATATGTATTATATTTCTTTAATGACTGTTTTGACTCAAACTATAATTAAAATGGCAAGAATTCATTCGTTTTGGAGATATTTTTAGATTGATTGTATAGATAGGTGTACACACAAAATATTTTTTTAAATTCTAAAACCAGTCCTTATACTCTTCCACTTATTTTTGGTCACTATTTCTTATTATATAACGTATAATTTCATGTTATACTAGCTTTTGCACACAGCTCCGCCTGCGTTAACTATGTTTTAATATGGGCCACTAACTTTTTTGAAAATTTAATATTATAGCCTATGGTCGCCGGCAATAGTTTAGCTTCCCAATAGCCAAAGAATTTTTCAAATCGGTCAAGTAGTTTCGGAGTCTATTCAACACAAAAAAACAATTAAATCTTTCCTCTTTAATATTAGTATTAGTATAGATTAAAAAGTAAGTGCTTAGTAATAAAAATAAACTTACCAAAAGTAGGAGTTAATTTACAATCAATCACTTAAAATACACCTAATTGACGTTCATATTAGCACTAAATAATATTTAAATAATAGATTATTTATTCAAGTATTTTTATTTTGATTATACTTTAAGACCACAAAGTACGTGAAACAGTTTCATATGTAAGAGCCGACACGCGATCCCGCCAAATGTCGGAGCCTGACTGAAAACGCTGAACTGAAAACGCCTAAACCACCGCCGTTAAGTTTTAATGCGGGAAAAAATATAAACATTTTGTTCGGATTGTTTATCATATTATGATTGTTTATGTTATATCTAAACTTGTAAAGTAATTTCCATAGATAAATAGGGAAATTTCTTAATAAATGTTTATTTTTCTGTTCACGAAAAACGTTCTAGCGCCAGTTTTTTATTTTTATTTATAATGAAAAATAAAATAGTGGAAATAAGGCGATAGACAAGTGGTTTAGTATTAAAAACATTCACTACCAGTTGGAGTAATAATAACGAATCAAAAGTAAAACAAAGAAAATCATTTTGTTGTACATTGGAATATAGTAAAAGCCATCAATCTTCGGCTACTTACCTTCAATCTGGACCCGAATTCGGACGCTTTGTTGTTCTATGAGGAAATATCTATCATGGCAGTTTTTTTGTTTGTTGACAAAAATCTTAAATATTAGTTTTTTATCATTAGAATCTAAAAAACACAAGCTTATATTTTTATAGATTTCTACTAACAGTGATACCACGTAAAATCCGAAATGGTATAATTGTTAATTCCATTAGTCCAGTTTCAATTAGGTCATACCGCACCTATTGCTCGTAGCAAGTAATAGACAACTGTGACACGGCCAATAGAATACTTTATCTCATATTGCTGAACTACTAGACTTCCTCTTCTTTATTTTGATTGAATTTCTAGTTTTTTTCTTGACAAAGATTTTGATGTCTTGCTCATCAATGTTAACTAGGACCGCCCCGCGGTTTCACCCGCGTAATTACCATTCCCGTGGGAGGGAATTAATTAGGGAAGTAATTAAATGAACGGCATTATAAATTTTGGAGGGGCAAAAAAAAATCGGCATTTAAATAATTTGGTTGGTAGCAATTCTTGTTCCGCAAATAATTTTGATAATGGTCGAAAATTAAATCATAAATTTACAATATTATGACCTCGCATAATAAACATTCATCGGGCAAAATAATTACTTGAGCGGCACATTTCTTTGCATTACATTTTATGTCCTGTGTTCACACCGGTGTAGGTTTGCGCTATTTACCGCTAGATGGTGTTGTAAGTATGTTATTGAACAAAATTATAAAAATTGAAGAAGAAATTAATAAACTATATTATCATTCTTAATAAAAGACTAGTGAATTAATTCAGGTCATGACGTCGTCAAATCCTGTGTTCAGCAGTGGTCCGTCCACTAAAGGCTGATAATATGATGATGAATTTTTTTTCTTCAAGATTTTATTTTGTTTCAGTTTCGTAGATTTATGTAGATAGTAGATAAATTATGCAGGTATTAAAAATTGTAGGTGGTGTGTAAAATAAACAAATTAATAAATTATATTATCATTCTTAATAAAGGACCAGGGAATTAATTCAAATCATGACGTCATCAAATCCTGTGGACTGGGCTATAGCGCAGAATTTAATGAAAAAGAAAGTTGCTTGAAGTTATATTCATGCTACTTATATAAGCAGCACAAAATTATTTTTTTTGCTTACCCTCCGAGTGCTTACCAAAATTTTATTAAACAGGAGCAGCACATTGCCCCTCTTTTAATTAATATGCCTTTCAAAAATAATTACAGCCATAAAAAATGACAAAAAATTGCTGCTTGATTTTAAAATGTTTGCTGAACATAAGTTGCCGTTCAATTAGCTATTTTTGCTACCAGATTATATTTTTCTGCTCACAAAAATACGAATATTATGCTAGTCGTTTAAATAACACCCAATTAATTATAGCCTATGTGTTATTCTGACGTATAAGCTATATTATTGTAACGTTTCATTAAAATCCATTCAGTAGCTTTTACGTGTAAGAGTACCAAACATCCATCCTTACAAACTTTCGCGTTTATAATGTTAGGAGAAAGTACGATTATACATTTTATTAATTAGTTAATTAAAAGTTAATTCTATTTTCATATTTTTCTATAATCTATACCAATATTATACAGATTTAAAGTTTGTGAGGTTGTATGGCGTAATGTCTGTATCTACTTAACTAATTTTGCAAATTCTTTTACTAATATAAGACTTACGTTGTTTATAAGTGACATTGACTATGATTTACTATACCCGTACTCTCACGGGAATGGAATATTTGCGTGTACAAGCGTGGGGCCCTGCTAGTGTTACTAGTAGTCTAGACTGACAAATACATCTCAAGCATTAACTTATTTTTTACTACGTCGTCGTTTTTGAAGCTTTCTTGTTTCTCAACATAAAATGCACACTTAACTATTCTTCTCTGTAATACGAGATCTGTAATACTGTAAGGCTATTCTGTAAGGTCGTGTTCGAATCTCGAAAGCGGAGTCCGCGGTGATAAGACGTATTTGTATTCTTTAAAACTCGACTATCTATCTATATCAATAAAGTTCACTTTCGAAGTGAGCGTAAAGTGAGCGCTATCACTCAGGTGAAACTCGATATCGAAATGGTTTTAACAGAATAGCCCTACAGATCATTAACTACATAATAGGCTGTATATGAGTCCTACTAATATTGTAAGCCCGGTTACTCTTTCATGCTAAAACTACTCAATGTATTTTTTTGAAACTTTACAATAATATAGCTTACATATAAGTATAATTTTATGAGTTTCTAACACTGTTCTAAGTTCAAGCAATATTGAGCTATGGCAAAGCTCCAAGAACGTTTGAACGTAATAATTCCTTCATATATATATATAATATATTTTTATTTTAGAACTAAATGAAGTCAGACATATTTTGTATTCACAATACAAGCTGTCTGCTCTGCTACCAACTACGGCGAGACATGATGAGGATTATTCATTTATAATAATATTTTAAGGGATTTGATTAAAAAATATATTAGTGATGCAGCAGGGGTCGAAATTTGACCCTAGTTTCTTTTAATGATGAGCTTCCTATTTTTTTTTTTTATTTGTTTTATAATGTGAGCGACCATGGTCCAGTGGGTACGGGCTCGGCCTGAGCCTGAGTAAGAGGGTCTGGATTCGACCCTGACCCCCAGTGTGCCTTGAAAAGGGTTTCTCTTAACTTCAAAGCGCACCCATACAGTAAAATATCGTTCGCTCACCGGTGAATGAAACATCGTGAGGAAACTTGCATGACTGATATTATTGAAAATATCTGAAGGTATGAGAAGTACATCAACCCGCATTGGGCCAGCGTATCGGTGAACTATGGTCCAATAACCCCCTCACCTGATTTCGAGGTGGAGACCCGTGTCCAGCAGTGGGATACTTTGGTCAATACTTTTAAAAATAAAGTGATGGGGTGACGATTTTGAAATAGTTTGTCCACGTCTTAATCATACATTATAGAAAATCATAAACCATAAGTCGACGGTTACTCATAGCCACATTAATCCCAGACAATGGATACATTATATTGATAGCCAACGTTGACAAGGGTTAGGGTAGAGGATCATTTTCATCCACACTGGGCGGGGGACAGCGACGGTTTGGTAGCGATTGTGGTGAGGCCTGGAGCCGGCCCTCCCCTCGCAGTCAAAGCGAGGGGCCGCGGGTACGTGGCGGCGGTTCGGGGAGAAGTGGCTTTTGTTGGAGCCTATTTTTCCCCGAACCGCGATTTGGCGGCCCTGGAGCGGTTTCTCGACGTTCTGGGGCCGCTGGTGGGGCAGCTAGCTCCACTAGAGGTGTTTGTGGCCGGAGACCTTAACGCCAAGTCCACGGCGTGGGGCAATCCGATCACGAACCCGAAAGGGAGGGAAGTGGAGGAGTGGGCGCTAGCTGCCGGACTGTCCCTGCTCAACAGAGGGTCAGTACAGACGTGCGTGCGTTGGTCGGGAGGTTCCGTGGTAGACGTCACTTTCGCCACGCCGGCCATAGCACGCAGAGTGGAGGGGTGGAGGGTTGAGACGGGGGTGGAGACTCTCTCGGACCATCGTTATATTAGGTTCGAGGTGTCTCCAGCCCACGTCCGTCCGGCGTCATCGTCGTCGCCATCGTCGTCAGGTGGGAGGCGAAGCCAGTTTCCGCGTTGGGCGCTCACAAAGCTTGACCGGGAACTGGCTGAGGAGGCCGCCATAGTCGGCCGATGGAGCCTCCCGCCGCTGGCGGAGCTAGGGGTGGATGAGGCGGCTGACCGTCTCTGCGACGCTTTCACAGCGGTTTGCAGAGCGGCCATGCCGCGTTGTAGACGTCCGCCCCAAAGGAGGGCGCTGTATTGGTGGTCGGCAGAGATAGCCGACCTCCGGGTCGCCTGTAACGGGGCGAGGAGACAGTACACCCGGAGCAGGCGGCGGCGCCCTCAAGACGTCGACAGGGACGACAGACTGCGCAGGGCCTACGTGGAAAAGGTAAAGGCCCTGAAGCAGGCCATTTGCCGAGCCAAAGAGGAGGCCTGGCAGGAGCTAGTTGAGGGCCTCGATCGGGACCCCTGGGGCCGACCGTATAAGTGGGCGCGGAACAAGCTCCGTGCCCAGTCGGCCCCTATCAACGAGACGCTCCAGCCGGACCAACTGAGAAGGATTGTCGGGGAACTTTTCCCTGACACACCTGGGGGGTTCTGTCCCCCCAGGATGGCTCGGCAGGCGCAGACGCCGGACGAGGAGGATGTTGCGCCATCCGTCACGGAGGCTGAAATGGGGGCGGTTTTGGCTCGCCTCCAGAGTAAGAAGAGGGCGCCGGGTCCGGACGGGGTGCACGGGAAGGTACTTTCTATCTCCCTCGTGTACCTCGGCGATAGCCTTCGGGAGCTGTTTGACCGCTGCCTGCGGTCTGGTCAGTTCCCGAGGGCATGGAAGGAAGGCCGGCTCTGCCTAATACCGAAGGCGGGGCGGCCCACGGACTCGGCTTCGTCGGTGCGACCGGTGGTGCTGCTGAACGAGGCTGGGAAGGCTCTAGAAAGAGTTGTGGCTTCCCGGCTCGTTCAGCACCTCGAGGAGGGTCCGGGACCTGGACTCTCAGAGTCCCAATTCGGGTTCCGGGCACGCCGGTCTACGATCGACGCCCTCAAACGCCTGCGGGCGGTGACGGGTGAGGCGGAACACAGCGGAGAGGTGGTGGTCGCGGTGTCGCTGGACATCGCGAACGCCTTCAACAGTCTCCCGCACAGTGTGATACGGGAGGCACTGGCCTACATTGGAGTGCCTCCCTATCTCAGGAGACTGTTGGACGCGTACCTCTCCGACAGGAGGGTAGCCTGCGAGAACCGGTGCGGGTCCGTAGAGTGGTGGCGAGTTGGGTGCGGTGTCCCACAGGGATCAGTGCTAGGTCCAATCCTGTGGGACATCGGGTACGACTGGGTCCTGCGAGGCCGTCTCCTCCCCGGGACGGGTGTCATATGTTACGCCGATGACACCCTCGTATACGCCCGGGGACGAACATACAGGGAGGCGGCGCGGCTGGCCGAGGTCACGCTAGACCTCGTGATCGGCCGCATAGAGAGTTTAGGGCTTCAGGTCAGACCATCCAAGACCGAAGCCCTTCTCTTCCGTGGGACTGGGCGGAAAGGACCCCCACCGGGGGCTGCCCTCCAGATTGGAGGGGTGAGAGTCAGGATGAGCCCCCATATCAAGTACCTGGGGCTCATCCTCGACGGAGGTTGGACCTTCGGCCCACACTTCAAAACGTTGGGACCGAGGGTCGTGAAGGCGGCGAGTGCGCTGGGCAGACTCCTCCCGAACCTCGGAGGACCCAGCGCCGCCTGCAGGCAGCTGTACTCTGGAGTCTGCCGGAGTATGGCGACGTATGGTGCCCCAATTTGGGCGGATCACCTCACTGCGAGCGTTAAGGCCGCGTTGCGCTCGGCGCAGCGGGTCATCGCGGTGAGGGTGATTCGGGGGTACCGTACGGTTTCGTGGGCTGCAGCATCCGCTCTAGCCGGCGATCCCCCGTGGGAACTTGTGGCGGAGGTTCTGGCCGAGACACACTCCTATGTCTCGGATAGGAGGTCTCTGGGCTTGAGCCTTTCGCCTGACGGGGTCCTACGGGTCCGCCGACTAGGGATGGAGACATTAATGCGGAGGTGGGGAGAGGACCTGGCGCGTCAGCCGTATGGCAAACGCCTAACGGCTGCTCTGCGCCCGGTTCTTGAGCGGTGGATGCGCCGTAAGCGCAAACCCCTCACCTTCCGTCTGACGCAGGTTCTCACCGGGCACGGATGCTTTGGTGATTACTTGTGTCGGACGGCCCAAAGGGAGCCGACGACAGGATGTCACGATTGTGGCGCGGCGGTGGACTCTGCCCAGCACACCCTCGAGGTGTGCCCGAGATGGGCGGCGCTGCGTCATGATTTGACGTCTGTCATCGGAGGGGACTTGTCTTTGTCGAGCGTCATCACCGCGATGCTTGGCTCTGACGAGTCCTGGACGGCAATGGCCTCTTTCTGCGAGACAGTGATGTCCCAGAAGGAGGCCGACGAACGGGTGAGAGAGGAGGCCGCTGACGTAGCCTCCCCCCGTAGACGACGAACGGGGGTGCGTCGGAGGCGCTATTTAATGCGCCTTCAATAAAGCCCCTGTGCTCGTGTCGGGCTCGGGATGGGAACCCGGGCCCAGGTTAAGGCACGACGTCGTGGGGACTGCCAAGTCGTAGCCGGGCAGTCCCCCTATTGTGGAGAATCTGGTCTTGCCGGGACCAGTCTGTCGCTGAGGGTATCCCGTCGCCTGCACAGATCCGGGTCCCTCAATTATAGCGGCTGAAGGCTCACGCAGCGGTTTTAGTGGGGTAGGGCACCCAAATGCGAGTCCCCACACACGCCAGTGCGCCTACCCAGGCCCTGGTAAGGTCGTAAATGATTTCCGCTGCGTCATCAAAAAAAAAAAAAAAAAAAGAGGATCATTTTCATAAATTAGGCATATATTATAAATGAAGGAATTATATTTGTTAATTTCGATAACTGTATATTGTAATTAAAATGAATTCGTATGTTTGGTATCAAATTGTTAAATTAATCTGAGGCTATGTGTGTGTTATCTATTATTTTGTTCATTATTCACCGTTAAATTGTAATGATTGTATTCCAGCAGCGAAATGATTTTGTCACGTATTATACAATTTCATGAATAAATAAAATATTAGAAACAACAAATGGCAGATTTAACCAGTAATAGACGGATGCGGAGCCATGATGACTATGTGATACCTACCACTAAAAATGAATGATGTTTCTGAAGTGGGACTGGGCTGGTCGCATCACCTGAATGCATTCCCATCGCTGGGCAAACATATTTTGAATGCCAGAACAGTGTCGCTAAGGTTCGGGGTCAGCCCCGAAAAAGATGGTTGACGACCGGCCACGGCGATCCAGGACAAATACCAAGCTGACTGGCCTGCGGTGGCGCAGGACCGCGATATGTGGAAGAGCAGGGACAGCATTAGATAGTGGAAAAAAAATACACGTGAAAAACATAAAATATTCAAAGTTTTATTTGTGCATGCTTTATTTTTTTATTCAATATAAAACCTAACATATATTCGTATAAACTAACCGAGGGTCGCTTTCAAATTTATATTTTGTGTATATTTGTTAGTTCTTTGTTCCCTTGTTTTTATTTGAATAAATTCGCACAAAGCAGAGGTTTACAAAGCGGGAACTATGTCAAGCGAATAAATATTCTATTTCTGTGTTACTGCCGTAAAATAGTACTTTGTCACGGTATATAGGATTGTTACGTGGCATTTTATCAGGCTTATAACTTATGAAAGTGTTACTTAAAGTATGATATAATATGGCAAATATCATGAATGATAACGTATACGAATATCTATATTTCATATTTTTATCCTTTATGCAAATTAAGATATATTCTATAGTATAACTTATAAGGCTTTTGATAATATATTCCTATATGGAAGGAATGCGCTTTGTGCATCGATAGCATTATTATATCAATAAGAAGTGATTCACGAATATATAATATAATAATAATAATATGACAACTCGCACGCGACCATCTGATTAAAAACTAGGCGGAGCCTGTATTACGGCAACCAGGCAACAGGAACGTACAGACAGACACAGGGCAATTATTAATGCTTATCACCCAAACATTTATTCTGGTTGGAAATCAAAACCACGAATTTCTGGTTTAGCAGTCAGGGTCATTAACCGCCAGTCTAAACCAGTCAAAAGCTTTAAATCGGTTCGCATTGAAAAGTCGCCAGGGCCAACTTTTATCTATAACTATATTTTAAGAGAAAGATAATCGACTATAACATCAGTTTGACACATGCATAAAGCAACGCGGTCCTCCGTCCGGTGTCGGAGGACACATAAGATAATCTTCAGCGGCTTTCGAACAATAATGTGGTTTGGCATGTAACATGTACAGATAATGCCAGCCAATATCTATATGATGGGAGATAATCAAGAAAATGGACTTATGATCACAAAAGCAGGGATAAATTTTGTAACAGAATTCGTGTATATCCAATATTCAATTTCGATTCCATCGCCGAAAGATCAAAGATTTTCTACCTTTGGTTTGCTTTACGCGGGATGAAACACCAAAGCTTCAAGATAATTTTGATTCATCAAAAATATCATAAGTAGATATTTTGATCACTGAATTGTCTTTGTTGTAACAATATTATTTTTTATTTTTTTTATTTTATTTTATTCTTTATGCACATACAATTAATAAGAACTAATATAATATTACATGATTTTTTACAATGGTGTGCTTATCTCTATAAGAGATCTCTACCAGCAAACCATAATGAGTGCGTGATGAGATTCTAAAGCGGACATATACAAAAGAATCAGAAGGAACATTTATAAATGAATATATCATCACAAAAACAAATTCATCTATATAACCACATAAATACAAACAAATAAGCATATATATAAACATATATATTTACATCATATACTAAAATATATACATACTTATTATAATTATATAAAATATTATATCCTATTACATAAAATACATATTATCAATACACATATTATTAAAATATCTTTGAACCTGACAAGTAGTGGCTCTTTAATCTTGATTTAAATGTGGATACCGATGGACTTTGCTGTATGTTTACGGGAAGGGCATTCCACAACTGAGCAGCACGAACAGAAAAGGAGTTTCCATAGAAGTTAATGTTGTGATAAGGTATTACCAGAGCTTTTTTGACGGTGCAAGATCTTACAGGCCTGTCACTCGGAGGGGTATAATTAAAGCATTCGAAGAGATAGGGTGGAGAACAAGTGGTGAGAATTTTAAACAGAGTCGTCAAAATGTGGGAATTGCGTCGAAGGCGGATAGGGAGCCATTGTAGTTTACTGCGAAATTCGGATATGTGATCGAATTTGCGTAGGCCATATATAAAACGTATGCACACATTTTGGAGACGTTCTAGTTTGTTAAGGAGATCCTCAGTTATATCCAAGTAACAAACATCCGCATAGTCAAGAAGAGGAAGTAGAAGAGATTGTGCTAGAAGTATTTTAGTCGAGATAGGTAGAAAATTTTGCAACATGCAGAGAAAAGTGCACACGCTTACTAACGTTGCCAACGTGCACTGATCAAGATAAGTCAGTGTCCATAAACAGACCCAAGTTTTTTGCACTGGAACTAAATTCGATTACATTGTGGTTATACATAATTTTATTTAAATTACCAAGGTCTAGTTTACAACGTAGCTGCCTACTGCCAACCAACAAAGCCTGAGACTTTTTTGGATTAACAAGGAGACCAAATGTGTTAGCCCATTCATTGATTCTCGAGAGGTCACAATTAAGCTCCTTAATTGCACTAGCAATGTCATCGGTGGTAGAGTGCCTATAAAGCTGTAGGTCATCTGCATAAAAATGAAAAAACTTATCTTCTTAATTGAATCTTACTATAGTTGCATTAGCTGCGCTTGGGTAGATGAAGTGTTTCTCGGCTCGGTTGTGTTGGATATGATTGGCAAGGGATCCGTTGAATTCCCCACCAGGGTTCAGGCCTTGTCGTGGCGGTGGGGCACAGTAGCCCAGGGTGACTCAAACACCTTGGGTGAAGCAAATTGAGCCGAGGGGGCTCTTTGTACCCCTCTTATAAGAAGAGGGGACAAAAGAGCAGGGGGCAAGGGGTGAGGATGGGAACCTCACCTCATTGTACTGTCCAGACGTTGGGAGTGGTTGTTCTGTGGTGCGGGGCAACCGCTCTGTAGAGACTGAGTAGCCGTCGAGGTGCCCTGTTGCTTGTAGATCCGGGGCACCTCACCAAAGGCGGCATTGGTGGCACTCGCCGGGTTTTAGTGGGTAGAGCTGCGTCCACTTACCATCTTTCGGGCGCAGCGAGTCCCACATACCCGCCTGGGGAGACCCACTCCCCAGCGGTATGCGCCAGTGCATTTCCCGGCGTAAAAGAAAAAAAAAGGGATCCGTTGAGTTTATTGAAGTAGGTCTATAAACAGCAGTGGACGAATAACTACTAATGATGAATGAATATAATGTATGTAGTTCAAAAATCTAATCAGTTATGCTTAGTCAAACTTATGCCACTTTTGGGACGATAGTCCTAAAGCGTAATTTTGCATAAAATACTGCTTCTTTATTACCAAGCATAATGCATGATAAGTTATCGAATAACTTTTATTATAGGTAATAAATATCCTATAACGCTAGCGGCGCTTTGTAAAGCTCTTCTGGGATTCAGCGCTCGTCATCTAATTTATCATAGAGTAGTAGCTATGTATGTAATTAAGTAATACTATTATAATTAGCGTTTTATGTATAAGAAAATGGTGAGATCTGGGACGTCCAAAGTTAAATTTAAATGTCAGTTCAGCCAATCAGCACAAAATCAACGGCTATGTCACATTCTTACTATCATGTGATTTATTTATTACATAGACTAGAAGTTCGACCAGTTGGTTGATCAGTGGCCTGACCATCAGTGGCTCTCAACTGGCCAACCAACCGGCAATCAACTGTTGCTTAAAAGGCATATAGTCGTACTATACTTACCTAAAAAAGTTTTTCTACTGGGTGGGCCGGGGTGCAAATAATTTGAACCATTTTATTAAAATTAGTGTTTTTTAGATCTGACAGTATAAGCTGCCTGTAGAATATGGCCAATGAAAAAGAAGGACCTGTATGAAAAACGTACTTGAAATGCGAAATATTTTTACTTATTTCACATTAATATTTTAACTCAAGTCGTTAAAGGACGTAGAAAATTATGGCCAAGAACGAACTTCGAACGGGCTATACTCGTTGAATGGTGTATTTTATGTATCCTGTGCTATTTATGTCGGCTTTTGTCTATAATGTCATTAAATTTGGTCATTGCACCGTTTTACGACCTAAGTGCGAAATAATGTGCGGAGTATTATAGAATCTTTTTTGAATGAACTTTAATAGGTATTAGAAAAACTTTGTAATAAATTGCAATCTTTTTACTTTACTCACGGGGGACTGCCAAGTGATAGCCGGGCAGTCCCCCTATTGTGGAGAATCTGGTCTTGCCAGGACTAGTCTATCGCTGAGGGTTTCCCGTTGCCTGCGATCCGGGTCCCTCAAATAGCGGCTGAAGGCTCACGCACAGGTTTTAGTGGGGGTAGTGCACCCAATGCGAGTCCCCACACACGCCAGCGCGCCTACCCAAGGCCCCGGTATGGTCCGAAAAGGATTTCCACAGCGTCATCAAAAAAAAAAAAGTATAAGTATGTACTTACAGCCTATTTCTATATGTTAACCTGGTCAAAGGGCCAATACTTACTTTACGCAAATTCTCATGGCTGATTTTCACGCATGTTTTAGACAATATCTATAAAAATAAGTCGTCAATACTATCAGATACTTTCGTCGGCCTTGATGCTTACCAGACGCTTTACGCGAAGTTAATATTTTAAGAGCTTTAGGGCCTGTTTCACAATCTTCAGATAAGTGCCGAATAGGCTATTTACAACATATTTGACAGATAGAGTATGGAGTATCTGTCAAATATGTTGCCGACAGCCTATTCGGAACTTATCTGGAGATTGTGAAACAGGCCCTGAGATTCATAGACGTAATCATTCAGCTTATACTTAAATTGCGAAAGGACCGAGTTAGCATTATGTTCGGTCATATGATCGCCATGCCTGAAGTATTCCTCTGAGACTACCTTAAAAGGTTCTTTAAGAATATCTTGTAAGACTCGCTCTTAATAAGGTTTTCCCTTATGTAACAACCAGTTATAGATCAAAATAATATTTTGGATTCTAAACACAAATATAATGGTTAGTAAGTTTTTAGTCTGAGCTTTTTTTCCGTAAAACCTCCAGAATTCTTCCTCTAGGCTTCTCGGCAAAATTTCTAGTTATTAGATATCTCCTTTGTCTTCCGCTACTGCAATTTAGCTTGACTTTCCTGCATATTGTTCGCTTGCCTTCATTTTAAAATTTTATTTCTATTTTCGTATATTTACATGACCATCTTCTTAATATTAATAAGAAGATGGTCATGTAAATTTATCACACGGTTTGAGTATAAATAAAGCATTAATAGTAGATTTGTATGCGGCAAACGTGGTGGCAGATATTATTTTAAGTCCACTAATTTGATTTTGCGTGTGAGCTGAGGTTTTAAATATATATCTGGCTTAAAAGATATGCCCTATTTAGAAGAAGTGCTATGGCACTTCTTTTTTCACCACGGGTCGGCACGACCGGGGAGGTATCTCTCGCTCGCATCGACATAAAGTGACAGCTAAACTGTCACGTTTCCTACGGTTTGTGAGTTTCCGGTGGCCCGTTGCGCAGGGAGGGGGAGGGTTGGTTAATAGGTAAAAGAAGAGCAGCACAACCTCTGATTATGTAGATGATAATAGGCGTCGATAGTCGTAAGGCTTCGACTGCTCGTTTCGCTTCTATGCTCTAAAAGAAGGTGGTATGTTTGCCTGAAATAAGTAAAATATTGCAATAAAGACATTTTTCACACTACGAAAGTAGCACACAATGTGATAAGTACACGTAAGCAGGTACAATGATAAGTACACAGTACACAGTAGATGAAATGATTTTGAATTTGATAGCCAGGGGCTCATAACTCTGGGACGAAGACGACCTTAAATCATGATTTGATGGGACTGCAGTCTCCGTACAGTACCGGGTACTGTACGGAGACTTTGCGTGACGGGGGACCAGCCGTCTTGGCATTAATTGAAGGAGGCTTATGATCAGCGGTGGACAAAATAGAAAGTATTATGGTATAATATACTTTTTGTTTTCAAATATTATTTTGTTGCATAATATTCGAAACGTCTTCCAAGCATCAATCTTAATAAGCTGCAAAAAATCTTAGGACACCTAATAGGAAGGGTGTCTGATTTATTAAGCTCTCCATTTAATTGGCTCAGTGAAGACCATCTTATTACCGATATTAAACTAAATAAACGAGTAATTAAATTTCTGTTTTTGATTATTTTTTATGTCAGTTTGAGGAAAGGGCTGCCTTCAGCAATAGTCAATAAAAATACTGGTGATGGTAATAAAGAGATTAAACTTAATGTCTTAAATTTTGAACATAATCTCATCAACAAACCGTCGCTGTTAGTAACTTTATAGAAACGATTAAACGATTAAGTATCATAAAAGTTGTAAAATATTTTAGCTATCATTTTTATTATAATTCTTCAAACATTGAAATTCTGGAAACTGGCTCATTAAATATAAGCTTTATGACTATTTAGGAAGGAAAGGTGGGAAGAGTATTGCTCCCACCAAAAAACTGGTATTCGTTCCGGAAAATTCTAGACAAAATATATAATCCAAGACAGACAATACCATTATTTACACAAATTGTAGTATGTAAGGTGACGCTTGAACAAATCACCCTTATCTATAGAAAGTTAAAAAAAGATTTTAATAGTTAAAGAAAAATGCATATAATATTCAAAAGTATATTTTAAATTGGATCTAACTATATATTACAAAAAACGCTAATATAACTACGTATTTGGCAGTAACAAATGTAATATGCATGTCTATCCAAATAATATAAAATCAACACAACACTAATATAACATTTAATCTAATTATTTGGCACTTCAGCATAAGGCTGCGTTTCCATCGGAGATGAGTTAAGCTGCGTTGCGAGGAATGTGTTTTTAAGAACCAATAGAAACGCTTCATTTGCCTGAACACGTTCAGCGCGACGTCTCTATTGGTTCTTGTAAAGCACATTCCTCGCAACGCAGCTTAGCTCATCTCCGGTGGAAACGCAGCCTTAACTTTAATTATACTAATTAATGTTAAAATTAAAACACGATTAGTTGTCTTCACTTATCTCTTTAAAAGATACAGTCAACAAAAAAAAGAAATAAAATATTCTTCACATAGACACATCTGACTTAAGCTTTCAGTATTTTACCTTAGTGACTTTTCAATATTATAATTTAAGCGCTCATAAAAAGCTCATGAAAAATGTAAATTCCGGACCAACTGTACTTGAATAGCTGACGAGACATTATGATAATATTCTCACGTGTCAGCAATATTAATGATAATTTGAGAAGCAAAATATTTTCTCATGCTTTATACTTATTCTTAATTTAATTTAGCTCATTCGCATATACTGAAAATCCTAATCTTACATATTTTGTTGTTGCGTATGAAGTCATAGGAATTAACAGAATACTTTTTTTTATTTTTGAATGAGATAACATTAGTAGGTATAAAACAAAAAGTCACAGTCCGAGCTTTTCTGGCGGTGTGAAAAAAGTCAATGTCCGAGTCTTATTTTCAACATTTAAGCTTAGATTAATAATAGAATAATAAAATAACAATAATAAAAAATAACATTAAAACATTCATATAAAAGACAACTTGACTTCAATCATTCATCATTATGAACAAGAAACTAAAAATGCATTCAACTTATTCTACTTTCTTCTTAATCTCAAGTAGTTTCATGGTATGGAGACACCAGAACATCGCCGAAACAACATAGAACACTTGTAAAGCTGTTGTCACGGGACTCGCCGTTGACAAACTTCTGGTAAGGAAGGCCAGCGCCGAACAGCGAAGCACTTCTAGTAGCGGCGCGTACTTGGAGTTGTCGAATAACATTCCGATGATCGTCAATGACGCGATGATGTATGACACGAAAATGATCACTGACAACGGCGTCATGCCCTGTAACAAGAGATATATTTCTTTAAAGCTTCTTCTATCTAGCCTTTTTCACAAAAATATATTAGGTCGGCTTAAAGTCAAACCGTATGCAACTGAATACCAGTGCTTTAAATGAAGCGATTGCCTATCTAACCAGTAATTAGGTAATAACCGTACTATTAGACTCCCGTGGTAAGACTGGTTGTCAGATTTCCCGGCTTCTAACAACCCGTAATACATACAAATGACATCCGGGACGGTAGGAGCGGAGGAGTCTTGGCATCATATATTGGATGAGTGATCATATATAAATATGATCACTCATCCAAGAACTGACCCCGGGAATCGTAGCGCTATTATCATTAACCACGTGCTCCTTTGAGACATTTCTTTAATTTCATTAAGTTAATAATAAGATCGGTGTGTATTGGATGCGAGTGGTAAATGATCTGTCGTCTTGGTGTTCATTGAAGGTCCTATGAGCAGCGGTTATGGATAAAAATAGATGATGATGATGAATAGAAATGAATAATTTATTTTTATTAAATCAACTTCACTTGCAGTATAAATATTATTTAAAATATTTAAAGATACAATATAGTAACATGCTATAATGGTTATATCTTATGTTAAAATATTAATATGTTTGACCCTAGATGAAAGACATGTTTTCACATTATTCTACATTATATAACAGAGTGTGGGAACGCTGTGAGAATATTTCTATGTGAAAAATAGCTTTAGGGGACGTAAAAACGGCTTCATAGTCCCCAATATCTCATGTTCGGAATATCGGACCGATAAGATTTATGGCAGATCCGTCTCTTAGCAACATTTAAGCTTCAGTGCCAAAAAGTTTGAAAGGTTTATTTTATGATGACAATTCAAAAGATTTGATCATAGTGTATTGCCCACTTTATACATAATATAGTGAGATAGCTCACAGAAAAAAATAATTTTTGAAATTGTTAACATTTTTGTATAGAAGAGGGGTCAAACGGGCAGTAAGTGACTTGTAACATCCAGATATATCCGATACAACACGGGATTAGTGATTAATTCCTAATTATTAGTTATTAATTATTAATCGTAATTAGAGCATTTAGCGTAACTGACAAGTATAAAAGATCACTCAGTCTTGAATTTCGGAGATGATGACGGGTGTTATAATAAATCAAGTATAATATATCATTTGTTTACAACAATTGCGGAAACAAACATTTTTTTAATATTTAATCACCGTTTTTCTTGAATATATGTTAAGCATCATATCGGTTTCAAAAAGACATGACAGCATTACCTAACAGCGACCCTTATACGTCTCATTAGTGGGTCCTCCTCGACTTGAGACGAGAAGGTGTTGGCCCATAGTTAGCTAATGCGCTGGCCCAATGTTGGTAAGCTTCACAACCTTTAAAAAAGACTTCTAATCTAATTTAATGTGCAACTTTCCTCACCATCTACCTCACCCGGTAAGCAAGTGATGGTCTCACGTTTCAAGGCACCACAGGGGTCAGAATCGAACCCAAATCTCCGAATAAAGAGGCCGAGTCTAAACCGACTAGACCATAGGTAGCATAGCATAATCATATATTAGGCAACATCTTGTATTAAATTATTTTCGGCACCAAGTCTGAGCACAATAAAGGCTTATCCCATTAAAACGACTAACTACTGCTAATAGTGATCATCAGCAGCAGCAACAGTCATGAGCACTTACCACCAGCAATATCATGGGAAACTTAAGCAATCTCTATATTTATAAAGAATTTTTTATAAAATATTGTTTCTTTCAAGCGGGTCTATAAACTGAGGACTGTTCAGGAATTCTGCGAATTTGTCGCTATTTGCAAAGATTGCGATACATAATATATCACCGCTTTTAATCTCAATAAAAGTTCGATTCGACATTTCGATTTCGACTTCTCAGACTCAAGAAATATTTAGAATTATTTTAGGTATGTTTAAAAAATATTTCATACGCGGTTTACGTGAAAAGTTTTCAATAATATATTATCATATTATTGTACTCAAGATAGCTACTCCGTCTTAAATACAGTCGGCAAGGGATCGGTCATCTCGGCGTTCATCGAGGGAGGCCTATGTTTAGGAGTTGACTGAAAAACTTTAATCTTATTTTAGTAAAAACGAACATAAATATAGATAAAGCTGTTTGCTTTTAGAACTACTAATCTGAATCTAGCTACGAATTTGAGAAACTACCTACAATTTTATTGTTTTTTTAGTTTGTATAAGTATAACAAAAATTATAATAAATCTAAAGTTTTAACACAAGGTGCTTTAATTTTAATTAAAAACTTATTTTACTTCTTTTCTAATTTCATAGAATACACAATTTATATGTAGTTACATAACATGGAAATTCTAAAATTATATTTTTCCATAAAAATAAACAATCCTCAATTTACATTTTTTGCAATATTATGTACGCGCGCGCCATCTTTTAATTAAATTAATTATACGAAATAAACGCTAAATAATGTAGACGAGTTTACAAGAAAATATAATTTACTGCGTAATCTCGTTGGGAGATAAAACTAAATATACTTAAAATTCACCAGGAAAAGGTAAAGCCAAACCGTTTATATTCAATATATGCGCACTGAACGAAGACTTTTCAAATATTTATAGTGTGAAACGACAATTCTTATATTTTAAAATGAAAACTTGTATATTATATTTTATCAGAAAGATTTTGACATCTTAGACTCATATCAGCTGGTAAATAGAGATGCGTTGACTGAATTTATTTAAAAATAATTTATTCGCTTTTACCTGGCACATCAATCTGGCAATCTACACTGGCACATTATTTGTACTGTAATTCTTTAGACAAAAAGTATATTTTATAGTTTAAAAGTATATAAAATAATCTCTATCAGCTGCAATTAGGTCTGAGATGATGGCGAGGAAGGCCTAGCCGAAAAGAGCCGATTGGACCCGACTGTATTACCCAAACATTTCACTCGAACGTTTCAATGACATATTACGAAATCACAAGTGAATAAGCTTCAGTTTTCTTTCAGTTTATTAAAGTAAAACTTTTATTACATCGTCTCTAGCTTTTTCGTCTGTGTGTTGCATGTCGCGTGACGGTCGGCCGCGGGGTAGGGAAAAAGTCAAAGAAGCTCGTCACAGCCGAGATCAATATGGTAGCACCTATAGTTCGCATCAGCTGACCGTGTAATAATAAACTATTTCTCATAGTATGCGCTATTTAGTACGCTTTAAGTAAAATGTCTATAATGTGAAAAAAGTTTCGCTTTTACCGTGGTTTCATAGAAGCACAAAATTCCTTTTGTGTGAGTCTAAAAAACTTTTTTTTACCGAAAGAAAAACTGAAAGCAGTACGGTATCGGTATATTCGGTTTCTCTCGGTCGGCTCTAGATCCTAACTCACAATCCGCGCAATGGATTCGCAAAATTCTTTTTTGTTTGTTTGCTGAAGCTCTGGAATAATTTTCATTTGTATTATGTGGATACAGACGTATGATATATCATTCAACAAATGAAAGGTTCTTTGTGTAGTTTGATTTTGTATTCTATAAAAAACTAAGCGGATAAAGATGTAAAATAGAATAATGTTCAAAAGTAAAATATATTAAAATAAAGAGTAAAATATTTCTCAAAATATCCTAAAGTAAAAAGTAAAGTATCAACCCATATATTATGTCCCACTGCTGGGCACGGCTCTCTTCCTCGAAATCAGGCGAGGAGGATAATGGGCCATAGTCCACTTATACGCTGGCCCAGTGTGGGTTGGTAAACTTCACATACCTTCGAAGACTTTCAATTTTTTTAAGTTTCTTCAGGATGTGATGATGATTTCCTTCACCAGCCTATTTATTAGTAAGTA
Organism: Lycaena phlaeas; assembly: GCA_905333005.2. NCBI lineage: Eukaryota > Metazoa > Arthropoda > Insecta > Lepidoptera > Lycaenidae > Lycaena > Lycaena phlaeas. The sequence goes on along the minus strand of HG995167.1, from coordinate 14,330,090 downwards.
ATTATTGTGAATTATTTTTGAAAGAACTGTAAACTATAACTTTTTCTTTGAATTTTTTGATATGATAAAGCAAAAAATGAAGTCAAGTCAATGAAGGTAACTTTTTAAAGCTATGTTATTCGGACAGAAGGGAATTAAATCTGATTTATTAAAACGACTGGAGGACGCGTAGAGAGGAGTTTCACCCGTCATAAACTTATATTTACTGTTGTGATGCTGACGTAGCGATTTATTGTACAGACTTTTAAAAAAGCAAATGTACTATGTGGAATCGTATTAGCGGTCACGAGGTCATTCGACTTTGACAATAATATTTCTAAATATTATTGTTCGTAACTCTAGGTAATATGTGAGAATTATTCTATTTCAATGGCAAATATTTTTTGAGCGAAGTTTGTTTATGTACATACTTAGGATCCATGTATAGATTCGATAAGTTTTTCTATTAGGTATATTGTCAAAACTGTCAAATGGCTGACGCCGCTAAAGTTTAAATGATTCTAACAGAAGTTTATTTGAAGAAAAAAAAACACTAAATTAAAATGCTGTATTTTTTAGAATTCAAAAAGTGAAAATATTTTTTTTATTTTGAAGAATATTATAGCTGTATAAGCACCGCCCCGCGATCCCGTATACTTCATTCCCGCAATTTATTCTGATGTGTAAACTATATTTTTGTAAAGTTTCCTCAAAGTCCATTCTGTAGTTTTAGAGAGAGTAACAAACATACATCCATACACTTTCCCAACTTTTGTGTAATGTCATAAATATTAGTAGCACTATTTTCATAGTAGGACTTTTTTACTGTTTATTTCGCAATGTAATCTGAATTTCGATTTTTATTAAATGTAATCAAGCCTTCAAAATCTCTGAACCTTATAGTGAAAAGAGATTTTATATCAAACTAAATCCCTACTAATATCATAAATGTGAATGTAAGTTTGTCACACATTCACGCGAAAACTACTCAACCGATTATCACGAAACTTTGTACACATATTCTTGAAGTAACACGTGATACTTTTTCAGAAAAAAAAGTTATCGTGGTCAAAGATGCGAGTAACAGCTAGTATATAATGAAAATACTCACAATGTGTCTACCAGCCAGCTCGAGGAAGCCGTAGAAAATGACCGCGTAATGACATAAGATATACACATTACACCACGTCGGTAGCTGCACGTGGTACCGCTCCCGCACTTGTACCTGGAACACAATTGTATAGTTATTGAAGAAACACACATGTAAATATTTTTAAATAATAATTCGGGGTTCAAAAAAACTAAACTAAAAAAGCATTTGAAAGTCGAATAATCTTATCGAATTAGTGTATTGTCATCAATTCTCGATAGATCTTAGAAACTTTATAAAGTTAAAACGAAACGTTGCATTTAAAGTGGGCCAAAAAAGCGCAAAAAGGAGTCAGTCGCAAATATACATAGAGGTGAAGTTAGTAAAAAGAATAAAATAATTTTCATTGCCTGGCCATCCGGATGTAGCCACACATATCAATGAAATGATTGCTCATTTAGAAACACCTTAACTTGTTACAATATTTGTTTCAAACTTTTTAGTCAGATTTGTTTAAACTATAATGGATTACCATTTGCTTTTATGGATATTCTTATATTATTTGAGTACTTACATCGTCTTTCAAAAGTTCATCTCCAAGCCTTGAAGTCCCTGGTTCCCAGCTCGGTCCCCAGAATATCGCCTTGAATTTATCTCCCCACGTCTTCATTTGTTTGAACTTCTCTATCACATATCCAGTGTAGAATGTCTGTAAAAATAGCTATATTAGAAAACGTCTCAAGACTAGTGAACGAAACATTCGTTATCATGTCGTAATATCAAGCACCGGAAAATAATACAAAACATGGTAAGTATCCCATACTAAAGTGTTTCATAGTTTTTATTATCATCATCATTAATTAGCCTTTATCCGATCCACATGCATCCACAACGGACCGGCCACTGCACGGAGATTATCTTCCCACTTGGTTAATGGATCAACACTTCATCTACATTAACGTAACCGCCACTCTTGATTCTTGAATCTATTGCCATTATTAAAGTAATCACGTAAAAGTTACTTATTTCTAAAAGCTTCATTTTAAATATTTAATTTAATAAATCTGATTCCGGTTTTCCTTGTAGTATCACGGAATAAATCTTTTGTCATGTTAATGATCACCTTGAAATGTTTTCCTATTTATATGCAAAAATCACAAGTAAGCCGTCGTTGCTCGTGAATATAAAACACCTTGGTCCAAAACCTTCCGGCTCGGATATCGGATATTGTTTCCGTGTGTTATAGTTTTGCACTTCACATAAAACAGATTTCGTCGACGATATCGTTATATTGGCCGAGTCGCTGGAGGGTTTGCAGGAGATGCTGCACAGTCCAAACAAATCCTACCGACATGTGCTATGTGCTATGTATGGATTAATTTTGGCTAGGCGTGTGGGCCTTAGGATAAACTTGGACTAGGTGGTAATTATGTTCTCTCAACGTCGATAGCATAACTCGAAGTCGTGAGTATGTCTATCTTGGGCATATTATGTACTTTATAACTTGGTGGATATTCGAGAGGGAAGCCAATATGAATCAATTAGATGATTATGAAGCTTTTTACATTTTATTTTAGAAATACAGAAACAAACAGCGGTTCAAGAATTTCACAATACAATATTAGACAAAATAGAATTAGAAATTTGAGGCCAGACACACCTGTACATATTATTTTCAATCTATAAAGCTTCAATTTATTTTACCATTTTTTGTGTGGTAAGGGATCGGTCGTTCTGACGTTCATTGAGAGATACCTACACCTATGTGCAGCTGATGATGATGATGAAGTACAGATAGCACACGTGCCCGAATTTTCGGATAATTTATACTAACCATGGACCAGTGTCCATCTTCTCACCGACTCATACTTCTCATCCAATTAGGAAAGTGAGCAATGAAGAAGGCAATTAAACTTTTTCTTCTCATTTCGCGTCGCGTAAAATAAACTTAAATCAAGTGTTATATCAAATTATTTATATATTTTTGTAATATAATACTTATTTTTCCTGAGTATAATCATTTTACAAAACTCTTCCCCAAAGGCCAAAGGGATAAAAAGGCAAATTTACACGCGAGCGCAGGTGTACAATATTTTACTGCCATGACATGCACAACAAGATATTACATATTATGTTTTACCAGTAGAAAAAGAAAAGTTTTCTTTAAGAAAAATTTGGTCTTTAGGTAAGATATTTCTTTTTTATTACCATACCAGCTTCTGCTACTTTATCATATCAATTCAGACAAATTATTTGAAGAGAAGGCAATATATTCTTACTTTTTAAGGCGATTTTGAATGCTTAATATTATTAAATAAGCTGTTAAGTGATTTGTCCTCGATAAACAATTGCTGAGTGGTCTCGCAAATTCCACAAAGTGGTCTCGCGAAAACCACATTCACGTGAATAAATGATTTGATTGGTATACTCGTATATCTAAATATTGATATTAAAAAAAAGTATAAAAACTCCAATAAACCGCGATTTTAATAAGAAACTTATCATATCTTATGCTTTTCATTATTTTTTAACATTAAGTTGTCAACAATCTCAATAGGATGGCGGCTTGACGAACGTACTTATACTTTATTTTTAAATTCTTAACTAAATATAATACAATACAATAAAAAAATAATACAAATGCGCTTCACCGCGGTGCACGATGAGGCAACCCGCGTTTATTAAGCTTCGTTTTGCAGGAAAATGTATGTGATTGTCTTCGCTACAATCCTCAGATATCATCATCCACTGCTGAACATAGGCCTCCTTTAATGAACGCCAAGGTGACCGATCCCTTGCCACTCGCATCCAACGGTGATCGTCTTCCCGCCTGGTTAATGGTTGACCAACACTTCGTCAACGTAAACATGGCATCCACTTTTGAACCATAGTGGCCCATCGGCCATCTTTCTTCTGAGTGTCTAATCAGCCCATTGCCAATTCAACTTATATATTCTTCGCGTTATATCAGTAATTTTAGTTCTCTGACGGAGGACTGCGATCCGCGGATATTATGAGACACATCAATTTACATTCTCCTGCAAAGAGTAATAAACATGCAAAGCCTCTACGTTAGCCGCGATCGATTGCGCCATAAGACACGCTTACCTGTTGATATAGCGGATTGAACGACGGGTTGTTGTAGATCAAGCCGTAGACGATCTCAATTTTATCAATCTCCGGTCTGAATGTGCCGAATATTCTGTCCCAAATGATGAGAACACCACCATAGTTGACATCCAGGCAATATTTATTGCTGCCTGAAAAAAATATGGCATTAGATTCTAATCTTCTAAGTTCTCGTTGGTTGGAAAAGCGTTTCTAAAAATTACAACAGATGCAGGATATGGTTTTTCATTCTTTTGAAACCTTGAGCTTAAAATAATTAATTATATTTATAATTTACGAACAATTATGAAAAAATATATTTTCATTTAACTAATTTCTACTTACTTGAGTAATAACACAAGTAATTAACTTATTGCATTTTTGTAAATTATTTATTTTATTGATAAAATATTGAAGCGGCTATAAATACGAAATAAATCTATGCTAGCTGTCATAAATATTATTAGGAATCGTAACATAATTCACAAATGATATTTCTGGTAATATAATTCGAAAATATATTCATGCGATTATTTGTATACTGTGGGAACGAGGGAAAATGAATTAGGAGAGAACGAGAAAATAACGCCCAAGATAAGCTCTCGATAACGTCGCAGAATTAAACATTTTTGGCTCATAAATATCTCTGGCTAGACACAAAGTATTTATTTGTACACGATATATCTTCGAGTTTGTGACAACTTTTTGTTTCAAGCAAATTTAGGATTTTTTAAATTCAAGGATGCTTTTCACATCGCTTTTATTGATAAAAAATGCTTTAAGTAAATTTTCGTGTACCCATCCTAACAATAAGTTTTGTAGGAATCAAATTTTATCATTTGTTTCATCAGAGACTGTAAATTGTGCGACTGTTATGATTTTCCTAGCGTAGTCTTAAAATATAAAGTAAATATTATATAATATGATAATCTCTTTCCAGAACCGTATGTATACGAATATAGTGTTGGTAAGGAATTGGTTTTTGGTAATCCAGCATAATATTCCCATTTAATACAAGCTTACTTGGCGTAACGTGACAGTCAATTTATGTACCTCAGTTTATCTTACGTTCTCATCTTCAATTACGCTTAATGTTATGAAGATACAGATGTATGGAAACTCAGAACAAGTATGAATAATACCGTTAAATCTTGGCTAAAATTTCGCTTTTTTGGCTAAAATTAATTATTGAGGGATTATTCTTATTTTTTAACCCTCGATGCAAAAGGGACTGGGCAAGAGGGAAGCCACACTTAGCAACCACACTCAGATTAGTTAGACTACTAATTCTTTCTGTCTGTAGCACAATGCTTATGTTGTTGATGTACTTTTAATTTTTCTAGAACGATCGTATTTTCTTGAACGAGCGTATTGATCGTATTTCTATTTTAAGAGACATTTTTAAGTTGGTTTGTCACATAGACTAAATTTAATTTTTCCGTATATTGATTTATTATTGTCAATTAAAATTTACCTTACTAATCTTTTGTGTGTATTCGAAAGTATTTCTAAATGGTTAAGATTCATAATAATCCAACTACTCGTACAAAAACTTTTGGATAATGTTTGTTAAATCCGCAAGTTATAATATAAAAGTAAAGAAAAGGAAGCGGCGTATGCTTGGCCTTATGGTAAAAAAATGATGTTGAATTAAATTGAATTTTTCTCGGTGATGCATGAACTCACCATGGTGTACTCTGTGATGGCTAGGTGTGTTCAGAATGTACTCCAGAGGACCAAGACTCTTGATGGCCTCTGTGTGTATCCAGAACTGGTAGATGTAGCTGAACTGATGATGCATCACAAACTGGGCCGGCGGAATCACCAGCGCCAGGGGTAAGTAGAATATCTGCAAATAATAAGTAAGTATGTAATATATTATATTATAATTAAGTAATTATTATTTATATACCTACATTTAGTATGTATTAGAAAATTTCCTTAATTATAAATTTTGTGATACTTAGTATTTTAGTTTCGTCTAAAACAAAACATTAATTTTTATGTTATCAATTTATAATATTACTAGCTGTTGTCTGCGGCTTCGCTCGCGTTAAATTTAGAGTAACGCAGTTCCGTACGTACGTATAGTAAACACAGACAGATTTTTTTTGACTACTATGCGAACATTCATTTCCTATTTTTTGCCCATATAGATAAAAATCTTAAAAACGGTGGAACAATTATTAATAGTTATTTAATTCTTATTAAGCGCCTAAATGAAAAGTTTCATGGCGTCATCTTCTATGTATAATGACGAACTTCCATACAAACTTTCATCCCCTATTTAAATCCCCTAAGCTTTTTTTCGCAATAAAAAGTAGCCTGACCTTTCCTAAGTTCTAATCTATCTCTGTTCCAAATTTCATCGGTTCAGTGGTTTATGCGTGAAAGCGTAATGGACAGACAGACAATCAGACAGAGTTACTTTGGCATTTATAATATTACTAGCTGTTGCCCGCAGCTTTGCCTGCGTTAACTAAGATTTACAACGGGATCTTAGTACGCAAAATAAGTAACTTTTGTTTTTTTACACCTTGTGTCCGAATAACCCAAATATCTTACGGAACCCTATTTTTTCAGAATAAAATTTACCCTATGTTACTCATGGATAATGTAGCTTTTGAATGGTGAAAGAATTTTTGAAATCGGTCTAGTACTTTTTAAGTCTATTCATTACAACCAAATAAACGAACAAAGTTTTCCTCTTTATAATATTAGGGTGGAAGTAAGGATAAGGATGTTATTTTGTTATTATAAATTTTTGTCACTAATCAGCAGTCTCACGCATCTATTCGAGTTAGACGTATCGACGCTGATAGCGTATAGATTTTTTTATTTCAAATATCTGTAAGATAAACCTTTAAAAATATTTTATGTTCTATTACATTCATTAAAATATATTAATTAATTCTAACAATTTCAAAATATTGTTGAACTTTCAACAAACTTTTAATTTCAAACTGAAACATTTTAAGGGTCATTAAGGATTCAAAATTTGGATCAGTATTTTACATGCTTTAAGATTCGTTAATACACCATCTGTTTCCCATTATCGAATGTTTTGTTTAATTTTTTTGAGCTTTTGCTACTAAAATATACTAATAATATAATTAAGATCTAAAATTTGATTGTTTGTATTGAATAGGCTCCAAAATTAATGAACCGATTTGAAAAATTCTTTCATCATCTTCATCAGCCTTTATCCATCCACTGCTGAACAAAGGCCTCCCTCAGTGAACGCCAACACGACCGATCCCTTGCTACTCGCATCCAACACGGACCTGCTACTGCAAGGAGATCGTCTTCCGATTGAAAAATTCTTTCATCTCTAGAAAAAAACATTTATCAGCAAGTAACCTTAAACTATATTATATTTTGAATAAAATTCCTACTAAAATTGAAAAAAATGCAAATTATGCGCTGCCAAAACCATTATCGATATATAACATAGTTTTAAATCATTATTTTTACTCATAATTAGTCACAAAAAAGTCCCTAAAAGCATACACCTAACTATTATAGTTAATCCATGACAGGCTTTGTTTAAATTTTTACGTTCGAATATGGGTCTCTCATGAAATCTCATAATGGTGAAATTGGTATCAGGATATTACGATTTTTTGTTTTATGGTTACAAAATAACTCAAAAAATATTCGACCGATTAAAAAAAAAATACGCTTACAACCAACAAGGATCGACAATTGCGCGGTCTTCGCCTCAACAATCGCCGACCAACTTGGTCTACCTAAATGCATATTTTGTTCTTTATCATTATGTTATTAATTATTAAATAGAACTTTATAACCTTCAGAAACCCTGTGGTCGAATAGTATCGGGCTTAAGAATTATATATACCTAATAATACTTAATCGATACAGTTTCAGACCGTTTCTAGGACTCTTGTTTCGATCCAGTAATATATTATGATAGACACATTTTTAATAGTTCGTCAGTCTCAAAAGCTTCTCGTTCCAATAAGCTATGATAAAATGAAATAGATGGTGCAAAAATTAAGACATCTGATGTACTTACAAATCCACACCAGCCTTGCAACACCGACTGTCTAATGCTGACGCCCATGTTGAAGTCCTCCGACGTGTGATGGACCTGATGTTGCGCCCATAGGACGTGGACTTCTGCTCAAAAATACATGAAATTGGTTAATAAAGTAAAGCAACAGCCTTCTCTCCTCCTCTTCGAAATCAGACTAGGAGGATAATGTGCCATAGTTCACCGATGCGTTGGCCCAATGCTACCCGTAGAGAAATTTAGAAAAAAATCTATGCATTTCAAGGCATCATAGTTAGGATCGAACCCGAACCCTCTCGCTCAAGAGACAGCATCCCTACCCACTGGACCATAGTCGCTCTTTAAAGTATATAGGTTAATAAAAGTACAGTAGAACCTCGATAATTCAAACCTCGGTAACTTAAAAACCTATATAACTTCAAAAAATAATATGTTCCCTTCCCTTAACCTATCCCTAAAATGACCCTTGATAAGTTAAAACATCTATAACTTAAAATATTTTGAGTTTCCCTTGGACTTTAACTTATTGAGGTTCTACTGTATAAGTAAAAAGCATAAGTTAAATACAAGCAGATATTTTTTTGTTGCAGTGGATATATTTTGCGCATTTAACCGGAATGGGTTATCCCCAAGGATATGTGACTCTCGGCGCCTCTCGACTAACCCCGGTATACCGACAACCATGGCGAGTTTTAGCCTTTAGCCGCTTGAAGGGGAGTGTCCCGGATTTGACTAAAACAGGACCCATTGCGCATACATATGACATCAGACCAAAAACATGAGACCATCGCTCACTCACTCGCCGGTGAAGGAAAACATAGTGAGTATTTCCAGATGAGATAATATAAAGTCTTTGAAGGTGTCTGATCACCAACCCGCATTTGGCCAGTGTATAATTGAACATTGACATAACGCTTTTCTCGTCTGATTTCGAGAAGGAGACATACATAGATGATGATACTATCATAAATATATTATTTACTGTAACCGTAACAAAAGCTGGTTTCTAATGTTAACATGAATTTCAATCATTACAACGAAACGAAATCTCATGGGTTTTATTGTGGTGTATTATTAAGTTTTTCTATTGTAATCTAACAAAAAATCTTACAAAATCTGTGATGATTTTTGATTATGTATTGTAATTGTTTGAAAGCATCATCAAACGCCTTACCATGACAGGCTCTATGCATCCAATAGTAAATGAAGTCAACGCCGATAGCCGCAGCGTACCAGGTCAGCGTGTTGTCCCACGGTAGGTCCACCAGTCTGAAGTTCGAGTAGATCCACATGTAAAGGTAGGACTCCGCTCCTCGCCATACTAACCTGCAATAAAATACCATATTTGTAGAACATGTTATAATCACAAAAGTACCATAGAGTAGTTCTTACAAGACTTGTTTTTTAAGAATCTTCTTTATAGAGTTTACTCGATATGACTTGAATTTCATATAAGCCGCTCGGTGTATGGAAACTAGAGTATAATATCTTGTGACGGATAGGTCATTCTTCGTTACGTTTATGAAGCGAAGTTTCTACAAAAATGTCCAACATTTGGTCCGCTTGCTCTAGCACTCTAACCGTGCTAGGGCGGTCGAGCATTTTAACAATTTTAAAAGCCACGATTACTATTGATATTAATTAATTTATCAAGTAAAACAATGTCCATCAATCGAAAGAGTTCGATAAGAAAAACTTCTTGCCGTTGATTAAAACAGCAGCCAGGTCGTAAATATATACTCAAAATAAGGATGATAATGATGATGACGCAAATCTCTCAAGTTAAGCCGTAGTATAAAACCACAAAGATATAAATTGTATATATGACAACTCATATTACTTAGTAAAATATATTTTATGTCTGTATGGAAAAAGGGCAAAGAGTAAAACACTTATTATGCCTTGGCGTCGATAATTATTATAACATGAAAAAAATCGAACCAAAATCAAGCAAAGTTACCACATACTTATCATCACTTTATAAATGTATACTTATAGCAAAAATATACATGCCTTGGGGTCAACAACCGCTTAAGTCACTTTGACCAGATTGAGCCCAGCTCGTAATTCTCAAGCTTCACGTAACGGGCTTCATTCTCATTATGCGCATTGAATGTGTTAAATGGTCATGGCTCTATTTTTTATATGCAAAGTATGTCTTTATAAGCTTAATCTACATATATCAAAGTCAAAGGCGCACATCAAATTACAACAAAAAATGAAGGCAATTAAATAAATGGAATACAAATAATATTTTATGCGATTCGTGTATTTATTGCGCGTCTTACTAGTAAAATCAAACTTGAACACCGTAATATGATTTGACCATAGAAATCTAAATAATAAGATAATGATATATTTCAGGAATATTTCTGTCTAAATTGGTCAAGCCGTTTCAGAGCTTAACCAGAACAAATACACAGATAAGTATTGTAAAAAAACGTTATTAAGCTATAGATTTAGTAAAAAATAGGTTATTTTAATATTACAAACTGACATTCCTCTTCTATTTATCTAAGACGCTTCTCTGTTCCCGGCATCTCTTGTCAGCCTGTTTTTTTATCTTTAATGACTGAAGGCCAAATAATAATTATAAATAGTAATATTTTTTATGAAATTAACCTCACTTATATAACTTGCTATTTATTGTATTTTATGAGAAATTGATCGTATTATTTAAAACTTACAACTAGCTATTTCCTTACATAATAGCATAGCATATATTATAGCACTAAAGTTTCCTGGTTTGTATAAGCAAAGCACAGCTGAGTAGGTACTTTGAGGTTTAAAAGCTTCGCAACGGGAGCGTACAACTAGTACTATACTATTCTGTTGCACAAACATGTTTTCTTCTTAGCTTCTTCTGCTTTCTTATTCTATTTAAGAAAAGCAAATCAATTTGTCCATAATATGCTTTTGGATATTTGACTTTGCAAGGATTTTGCATTGAAAGTAAATTTTAGAGTAATTATTTATGTTTTTTTATTGAAAGGTGAAGAAACAAACATGTCGGTATATAATATAAAGGTATATATAGGTAAACTGGCTAACGACAAGCGCGTTCTTTCCACAGAACCGATTACTGTTTTATACAATCACAACTATAAGTTCTTAATTTAAATAACTTTGATAGATCTTTGATTGTTCTACAGATGTATATTTAACGACTGTTTTTATTATCTTCATCATTATGTAAAGGACGATAAGTTATTAGTGCCAATGCTGTGAACTTTGACAATGTATACTTAATAGCTATTTTTGCAATTAATTTGCAGCGCTTTGATTACATATGGCCTTACGACATAGTTTATCGATTCACCCGACGGATGTCATTATTATTCTATTATTTCGGCTTTTTGTTTATTATAAAGTTTATTTTATGATAAGGATTATTAATAATTACCACTATACCCTTTGCGGTGTAGCATGGTGCGGGTGACAGTTCCAGTAACGTTACGTTTTACTCTTGCAAGCCGTCGCAATTACAAAAATATAATTAAGTATTTTATTAATACCTCATTCGTAAAATAGTAGATCGCCAAGTACTGTAGTAAATTAAATCAAACCCAACCAGAATGTATTAGTCTCCAAATAAAAAAAATGTATATTGGGCGCAGTTGAATAATTATTGTAAAAAGTCTATCATTATATTAATGAAACAACAGAATCTATCATTATCGTTAAAAAGTTGTCAGGAAAAAAATATAAACCTCATTTTGATTATTCAATATAAGTTCAAATATATTATTATGTAGCCCTTAAATAAATGCATTGAAAAGTTTATACACGTAGATACACTGCACAACAGAATAACACACTAATTTTAACAATACTATTTATGAGAACTATACCTACGTTTCGGAGGCCAAGACCCACTTTGGGTCGCTGAGCCACAGAACCAACCAACCAACCAACCATACCTACGTTACGAGTATCGTTAGCGATAAAAATGAATAACATAACATTACATCCCTAATCATGTATGTCAACGTCATATTGGCAAGTGTCACCCGCACCAAGCTACACCGCGAATGGTATAGGGGAAAATTAATGGCTAAAATAACCTGATGATGAATGGTCAACGTCTAGCCCAGTCATCTCATCCACACGCCTATCCTAAGACATAAGTCTCGGTGCCAAGTTTCTGCAAAGACTATCCCACTTTCAATACAGCATAGCTGCTTATAATAAGGAATAAGCTGCGTGGTATTCATGCGGAGGCGGAAGGTATTCGCTGTGGCGCGCATACTTTCTAACAGTTTTCTCTCATAGAGCTATGACTCTCGTTATGAGCAGAATTTTGTCCACTGGACATCACTGGACACGGGCCTTTATTGATTGCGAAGACAGATATCTTGATACTTTCATGAAATTAGTAGATGGAAAGTGAGTCTGATCTTGTTGGAGATTGACTGACCGTCTGAAGCTGACTGACTGACTGACCATGTGAATAAATCGTATAAAAGTAGTCCTAATAAATTTTTGACTTATATTTTCATCTGTTTGTCAGAAATGAATAAAAATGACGGAAACGCAATGTTCTTTTTAATATTGCGTATTTAGCTAGTACTTTTGGCAATGTTGGAACGAAATATGTGTGCAGGGCAAGTTATATAAATTACAGCTTCTTGGCACTGCTCTCAGATTTTCTTTGCCAGTAAATACTGTACGTCCGTTTACAACATTTTTCATTTTTTTTTTCAAATTTCGTACCAATCGTCTCTTTTGTAAGTCAAACATCAACAAATTAGCTGTAGGTATTAAAAAAAGTTAAATATCAACTCTTATAGTATGTCTACACTCCTACTGCAGGACATAGGCCTCTTCCACAATATCAGGCGATTCGTCAATGCGCCGGCAGAATGCGGGTTGGTTTAGTAGTTGGTTTGTAGGTTACCGCACCATGTTTTCCTTCACTGGTGATCGAGTAACGGTAATTTTCAAAGAGCACTTAGATGTTTATAGAAACACATTTTAAGGCTTCACAGGGGTCAGGATCGAACCTGGAGCCTCTCACTCAAGAGGCTGGATTATAGTCGCATGCTCATATTTCACCATCATCATCATCATTATCAGCCTTTATCCGTCCACTGCTGAACATAGGCCACCCTCAATGAAAACCAAGACGACCGATCCCTTGCCACTTGCATCCAACGCGGACCTGCCACTGCACGGAGTTTGTCTTCCCGCCTGATAAATGGCCGACCAACACTTCGTATACCTAAACGCGGCTACTCTAGAACCCCATTTACCCATCGGCCATCCGTATTTAATAAGCATCGAAGCACTTTTGAACATATTAAAGAAAGATATTTATGCAAAAGTTTAATTAAAAAAAGTAAATAAAAAAATCATTAAGAATATCGACTTTATTATACCGTCTTATCAAATGGAATATTCTATTGAATAGATAACATAGTTTTGTTTAAGTAATTAAAGCAGATATTTAAACTGTTTATTTAAAAATGTATCAAGCGTTTGTCGTAAACAAAAAAAAAAAACGATTACAATATTATTTACGGCGTTTAATTGACGAATTCATTTCAACAAGTAACTTCCTGTTTTTCAAAATAAGCTAATAGTAAATCATTTTACGCACAATAGTTTACTTAATTATCTGAATAACTTTAAAGCAATTCCTTGGCAATGTTTTTCTCAGCAATTTTAAATCAGTATCAATTTATCTGCATCGGTACCACTACCCCGATTGTTGCTCCTGTAAAAATGCCTTACTGTTTTTCTAAGAGAAAGAGAGACAAGCAGTGTAATTACTTATTCTAACATCTAGTTTCAGGTAAACTAGTTTATGTTCATGGGTTATGCTGACCACTTACAATCAGATGACACGTGTTTTGCCTACCCGTGTGATATAAAAGCGTGTTGGACAGAAATAGTCCGATGACGAAACAATACCTTCACATATCTCGTTTCGATCTCGTCTCGAAGGACAAACAATCTAAATGCATTGACCATACTTTGACATATAAATGTAATTATTGTACTTGTATATTTTGTGATAGTTAAGTGGGCATGGCTTCGGCTTTAAATTGAGGGGTCTCGGTTTAAATTCAACGGTACAGATCAATGATATTATATTAAAACAGATATGTTATAAACGCGCCATAGTGAAGACTCGAAAGGGACCCAATTGGACTCCCGTACCTTCAGTCTGCGTCACGCATCGCACGAGTCATACGCATTACGCTGTTACAAAATTTTAAAAAATAATGCCCTCGTGTGTCTTTAGGAAATGTACCAATTATTACAGCAAAGTTAATAAAACACAAGGCATGTCATACCACTAGTAAGTACGCAAAATACTTCGATTTTTTACATATTTTAATTATTTTCCAATTATTTTGATAATTAGAGGCTAGGAAAAAGAAAGAAATGGCAAATACATTTTTTGTCGGGAGAGCGACAAGGACGCGTGCGTTCCGGACAAAGAATAAAAGTACAGATGCGAATATTAGGCAGTAAAGTCAACGTTACTCCAGAGTCCTGTTTTACAACATTTTTTTGAACATATCCCTATACTTACATGCTCATCATCTGGTATCGAAAATATTAATTCATCAACGGGACTTCGTGCTTTCGATTTAGATGAAAATGAAAATATTTTAGATACCCCATGTGACAAAAATTGTGAAAACAATATTAATATTCTATCTGAAATGTTGAATAGTGAAAATTGTTCAGAGTCAATCAAACAAATAACAGGTTACATTTCTGGTTGGATTGCACGAAAATTAACAAAGTGATTAAGTCTGAAATTTGTGTTGATGCTCTATGTACTAAAATTATGGTTTCACAAATTGGTCACAATCAGAGACATGGGAGGCTTATGTTATGCATCAGAAAGCTTGTTTTCAGTATGCTTAAAATCTGAAATGCTTATAAAATCTCATTTAAATGAAAACGGTACCCATTTTGTTCATAATAAAGATGTAGAGAGACTGAAATGTCAGATTTTAAAATCTTTCATTCATTCTAATATGTTTGACTCACTTTTAGAACATTCCAAACAACAGGCGCCTGCTTTTAATCATCGAATTCATTTAATTAAGACTATAATTGATAAATACTTAACAATTCGCCTTCATTCTGCTCATAAAAATAATCCCGGAATAAAAAAACTCTCTAAGAGACCGAAAAGAAATAAATTAAATCTTTTCGAAGGTGTATGATTGTTTTTTTTTTACTAAATAAATATTGTTCCTATTAAATTAATAAATTTTATTTCTCAACTAGGTAGTTGAGAAATAAAATACGATATATGAGGTTATTAGGTATAACCTCATGATCTTTAATAAAGTTCATTAATTTTTATAGGTACAAGCAGCGTCTTCCAATTTTGTACACGCGCGTGTCCCATCTGTTTTGTTAAATTTGTTAGTCTATGATGTCAAAATGTAATTGGTCGCCAGAACAATGTTTGTTTACTTTGAGTACGTAATTGATAACAATAACAGTCTCTCTTTTTCTTGTTATATTTATTATGCTATCCCTTTTCTGCCATTTTAACTTGTAGTGAAATGTACAAGAATAAAAAGTGTGCGTGTGTGCTAACGCTTTGCACGGAACACATTTTCCGTGTGTTTTATTTAGCGTATAACATATCTGTTTTTAATATAATATCATTGGTACAGATCAATGGAGCTTTTAAAATTTTCATTTGCATCTGCTTATGTCGTAGTTTCTCAGCCGCTAAGGAAAACATACTGAGTAATCCTGCAGGGCTGGTGAAATTAAAAACCTTTGAAGATGTGTGAAGTACAAAAGGATATTGCTGCCGATATAGACAATGTGTTTGTGCTACAGAATCGGGCTATCCATGCTTTTCCCCCCCTATTCAAATTCGGGAGAAAAAACTTTTCACTGAATTTATTTCGCTGGTTCTTATCAGTGCCTTCCGGTGGTAGATTTAATAGATGTTCAAAAATATACTTGAGTGCTTTTACTTTTTGTTTCTATTTTTTTTTCTTTGTGTTACTATTTGGAATTAAAAAACGACTTCGATTTTGAAAAAATAACTGATTCAGTACGCTGTCCGCCTGATTTCGAAAACGGGGGTGACAACGGTGAGGATGATGGGAGGTCGGCCATACACAGCAGTGGTACATAATATTAGCTTATTCTAATTAGCTTAATTTATTTCTTACCTGCCACATTCTTCAAATATCCCATGAGAAATACTGGTGATGCCATCATTGAGGCGAATACCTCTCTTCCCTTCCAGTCTCAGCACGATGTGCTCAATTATCATAAATAATAAGAAATACGGGTATGACTGAAACAAAATAAATATTTATTAATTTTAAATTAAGTTTACCAATTATTATTTAAAATTCAGATGTAGATAACAATTCTTTAAAACTACATACATATATTTTAATTATGGAAACTTATTAATATATGTCTCAGGGTGAGCAATACATGACTGAATTATTCCGTAGTATCAATTTACTCTATGACTGAATTGCTATGGTCTGTCAATTTGATGTTTTAGCTAACATTTTAGAATATCATCTAACCAATCGGACATTACAATATATAAAATAATAAAAACATTCTAACAACTTAATTTAAAGGAGAGAAAAATAATAATATTATTATCGATCTCGCCGGTAATAATGGAATTGTTTTGGTTATAATATGCCCAATGTATTTTCGTCCAAACAGCCAATAATACTTGATCAAACGAACTTCTATGTGAAGTTCGATCAGTATTATATGAGTCTCTTTATTCGAAGATATATAATATATTAACATGTAGTCCCTTCCTTGTTCGACTATTAATCGCACGTTAAGATGTTTTTTTTTTTTTTTTTTTTTTTTAATATCGATTAATAAATCGATTTAAATTACTGGTAACATTGCCTGCAGTGCGCCATACTTCATTCTTCAGAGTTAGGCTGTTTTATAGGCAAAACCTAGGGATGGGTTGGGTGGGAACTTAGTATATCTTCGAATAAAGAGACTCATATAATACTGATCGAACTTCACATAGAAGTTCGTTTGATCAAGTATTATTATTTCGTCTCTTTATTCGAAGATATATAATATATTAACATGTAGATGTTCAGAGTTATGTTTTGCCTATTTAATCGTGATGTTTTAGTAATAAAAGCTTTTTATAACTTATCACATTTATTTTTAATGAGTTTATACAAAATAATCGTTAGCGATTAACATAATATTTAACATACTATTTATGTAAATATAACAAATATTTATAGCAAAATACACCAAAATAATCAGACATCTGTAGCAATAACTGAATTAGTCTGTGAGCATACAGCTCTCGCAAATTGGTTGTTGTCCACAATTTGTCGATTATAGAATCTGGCAAAAGATTGACTAGCTGGCGTCCAGCCGGCGGTTTTTCTAATAACATCGAGTGAGACACCCGCACGGTGTGCGGCAGACGTGGCGGCGTGCCTCGCGCTGTGCGCGCTGAACGTCGCCACATCCACGCCGCACTCGGCCAGAACCTGCTTTACCCACCGCGATATTGTCTGGCTTGTTGCCGCTCGGTGTGGAGCACGCCACGTCAATAGCAACCTATTTATGTCACTGGTTCTGAGAGGTTTTGTTAGTCGTATGTAATCTGCGAGAGCTGTTGCTGGACATACGTCCCTATTTTCTACAAAGTAGGGAAGAGACAGCACTGGCTGTTCTCGACCGGCTGCCGATGTTTTGATAACATCCGAAATTATTATTTTAATATCGGTGCTATTAATATTAATATTTTCAATTTTAATCAAAGACAGAGTTTGAGCTCTGTGTGCAGTACATAATGCTAATAAGATTGTAACTTTTTTGGTCAATCTTTCCAGACTTAAATCAGTGTGTGGTTTCCAATTAGCTATATGATTTAAAACTATCTGAGGATCCCATGTAGATATATATTTGGGTACAGACGGTCTCAATTTATAAATACCCTTAAAAAACCTTGTAACTAAACAATTCGTGCTAAAATCTCGATTAAGTAATAGACCCAAGGCCGATCTATGAGAGCACAGAGAACCGTACGCTGCCCCCTTATCGAATAGATCAGTTAAAAACGATAAAATAATGGAATCAGAAGGATTATAAGGATTTAAATTTAAGTTAATGCAAAAATTCCACCACAATTTGTATGTGCTATTGTACTGTTGTAAAGTATTTTGTGCTAGGGATGATAACATTATATGGAGTGCTTCTTCAGGGACTCCTTTAACTATAAAAGTTTTCCAGAGAGCTTCGCGGCAGCCAGGGTAAATTTGAACTGTTGTCTTCTCCTGAAAGAGAAGTTTACGATGTGTTTATCGGCGTTAAAATAAATAATTTCGGAGTTGCACATACTCTTCAACACCGGAAACCATGGTTGGGAAGGCCAGTATGGAAATACTAATATACCTTCAGCCTTATCAGTTTTTATCTTTTTTAGGCATTTTAATATTAAAGTAAAAGGAGGAAAAGCATAAAAATAAAATTCTCTCCAGCTTATTGTAAAAGCATCGACTGTGACGGATTCCGGGTCTTGTCGCCAAGAAACGTATCTTTTACACTTTGCATTGGCGCGAGAAGCGAAGAGATCAATTTGAGGTTTTCCTAGAACACTTATGATGTGTTGGAATGTTTTGTTTGATATTTCTAGCTCCGTATCTAAGTTTTTATTACGCGATTCTTGATCTGCTTCAATGTTATCTTTAGTATTTATGTAAGAAGCGTATAGCCAGATCCTTCGGTTCTCGCACCATTGCCATATTTCTCTAGTTATATCATTCAAATGGGGGTATTGAATTCCACCCATCCGATTGATATAACTTATTGCAGTAGTATTATCACAACGTAATAAAATTGCACAATCTGACATATTTTTAGCGAAAAATTTTATTCCTAAGAATGCTGCCTTAAGCTCTAAATAATTAATGTGAAATTGAAGTTCCTCACTTCTCCACCTATCACCACATCGGACATTGTTACAAAAGGAACCCCAGCCTTGTCTTGAAGCGTCAGTGAATATTTCAATAGAGAAAATAGGAGTCGCGATTTTATTTTTGTAAATTAAAATATGATTATACCACCAATGTAAATCAGGTAATATATTAGCTGACGGTTTAAATTTCGCATTATAATTATAATTATTTTTAATCAAAACAAGATGCTTTTCTCTTTCTAAAAGCTTTGTATATTTCCAGCTGTAACAGATTGCTGGACAAGCTGCTATTAAAATTCCAATTAAATGTGCAAATTTCGTTTTTCAGTAGGTAAGCTAATAGACATATTTATAGAGTTAAATATAAAACCTAAATATCGGCAGGATGTGGTGGGAACTAAATTACTCTTTTTATAGTTAATAACAAAACCAAGACATTCTAACAACTGCCTGGTTGCATACACGTTTTTTTGACATTCTTCAAACGAAGATGCAATACAGAGTATATCATCAAGATACACAACTGATCTATACCCTTTATTTCGTAAATTACCTATAACCACCTTCATAATTTTAGTAAATATGCGAGGAGCTACCGAAAGGCCATAAGGCATTGCGTTAAACTCATAAGTGATTAACTGTGAATTTTCGTCCTCTAACTGAAACCTTAAAAATTTTTTATGGTCAGGCCTAATCGGGACCAATAAATAAGATTCTTTTAAATCTATAGTAGCCATGTAGCAACCCTCAGATATTAATTGTAAAACTGTCCTATAATCCTCCATTTTAAAATGAATTTTCTCAACAAATTTATTCAGCGATTTTAGATTTAAAATAAATTTACTGTCCCCATTAGGTTTAGGTGTCAAAAATATATCAGATATATATTGATTACGAGATGGATCACAAATACTAACCGCCCC
This sequence comes from Lycaena phlaeas, assembly GCA_905333005.2. Lineage (NCBI taxonomy): Eukaryota > Metazoa > Arthropoda > Insecta > Lepidoptera > Lycaenidae > Lycaena > Lycaena phlaeas. The sequence continues at coordinate 14,310,033 of HG995167.1, read as the reverse complement.
CAGCTTGAGTAATTTATCGATGGATTTAGATATATCCTTTTTTTCTTTAACTTTCAACACACGGGAGGTTTGACTTACACTTTTAACTTTTTTAATAAACGGTATTTGTAAGCCATCTCGAATCCACGATAAAACGGTTTTATTATTGGTTATTTTACACCAACAGTTATAAAAATATTTCAATCTACCGGCGTGTACCTCTATGTCCGTGGGCCTGCACGTGGAGGCCTGATCCAATTCCTGTTCGGATTGGGGTTGTTGGGTGGCTGAAATTTCTGGTTCACATAGGGAGTCCTTTTGGCTCCTCCTCGCCCCCCCCTGTTCGTTGAGCGAGAAGTGCCTCTCCAGTTTCCCTGTGATTTGGAAGAACGAGAAATAGTATAGCCAGGGCTATTTTTATTCTCTGGTTTTTTAATCTGAGAGCCCTGCTTCTCAATAGCCTTAGAGGCTTTAATTTTTTCAGGCAGATTGGTACCAAAAAGCATTTCATCTCGTTCACAATCTTGTATAAGATTAAGGAAAGACTTATCTAGACCTTGCAACAAAGATTTGGATCTAGTCTGAGTGTCCAAGGCGTGGAGGTCTGATAGGATTCTAGTAGCGTCTGATAGGCATTTTATTGCCCGCACTTTGTCATCCGACTCGAGTAATATGGAAGTTGCCCTGTTAATGGCTGTTAGCCCAATCCCCAGCTGTTGTTGAAAAGTTTCAATTTTTTTATCACGCGCACGGGCAAACTCAGAGACCGCTGCTGCTATCTCCGGGTTCAGTTGAGGGGCCCGAAACAGCTTACAATTTTCTGGGATTGCGTATTCATTGATTAATTTATCTTTTTGATCCTTATCTGTCAAGCCTTTGCGAAGTATAGGAGCCCACCTCTGGGCTAAATCTGTGTGTATGTTTGGGCCATAAATTACTCTTTCAGGGAGCAAGTCTCCCAAGGCCATTAATATCTCAGGCTGCAACGGAACCACGCCTGGTATTGGCTCGCCCCCCTCTCAACGACAATAACGTTATCCTCGTCATTTGACGGATTTAAGGTATTCTCGAAAATTGATCTAGGCATATCATTGTTTTCTGCACCTAAAATAAAATAAAATCTATCAGGGTAGATGCAAATATAGAAAACAATGTTTTGAACTGGTTGACTCACGGTCAACTCTGTAGTTCTATTAAAACCTTCTTGATTAACTCACGGTTAATTCTAAGGTCAACATTTTGCTTTTGGTTGACTCACGGACAACTCTGTTTTAAGACCTCCTTGATTAACTCACGGTTAATTCTAAGATCAACATTTTGCTTTTGGGCGACTCACGGTCACCTCGAAAGCTTGCAAGAACCAAATTTAATACTAATTGATTAAAAAATATTTTTATCGTTTTATAAAAAATATCCAGGTACCTTCATTATACATTTTACTTACCCGAACCTTGTTCAAAGTCCGAAGAATCCGATATAGCCTTTCGATGTTTTGTCTTTAATCTCTTAATTTTTTCTTTATATTTAGATATTTTATATTCCGCACTGCGTTTTGGCATTTTGAGAATACGTACGATCAATTCCGCGCACAAAGAAAGAATGAAGCATGGCGCACTGCAGGCAATGTTACCAGTAATTTAAATCGATTTATTAATCGATATTAAAAAAAAAAAAAAAAAAAAAAAACATCTTAACGTGCGATTAATAGTCGAACAAGGAAGGGACTACATGTTAATATATTATATATCTTCGAATAAAGAGACGAAATAATAATGCATGATAAATACCGCATTTTAAATTAATTTTCTAAATTTTAAGACAAATAAGTAGACTTTTAAATGTTATTTTAGGTTTTCAAATACTGTATTTAATATGTAAAACATAACTTTACATGAATTTGTAACATGTGTCAACATCCCTATTAAGAGCTTAATGCAAAAAGCAAAGTTCCATTAGTTTTTACGGTCCAAGTGTCATATAAGATTGTGAAAGGTATTCAAAGGGGAGATCCAGGGGTACGGTACGGTATCGTGTTCTGCAACAACCGATTTGGCCGACGACCCCCCGTGGGAACTCATGGCGGAAGTTCTGGTCGAGACATACTCCTACGTCTCGGATAGGAGGAGTCTGGGCTTGACCCCTTCGCCAGACGACCTTTCCGGGGCCAGTCTGTCGCTGAGGTGATCCTGTTGCCTGTGGATCCAGATTCCTTAGGAAGCGGCTGAAGGCTCTCGCAGCGGTTTTAGCGGGCTAGTGCACCACAATGCGGATCCCAAAACACGCCAGTGTGCTTACCAGAAGCGTAGGTATGGTGCGAAAGCATTTCCACTGCGACATAAATAAAGAAGTATTTCAAAGGGATTATAATAAGTAAATATTGTAAAGCAGTGGACAAATGAAGGCTAATGATGATGAAATATATCTAAACAATACTTATATAATTTAATCCTGTTGTAAAATCGTAAGACGAATGTATTTGTGTGTAAAAGAACTTGTAAAAATATTTATAAATGAACAGAAATGAATGTAAGTTTCACAGGTATTGAAATAATTTAACGAAAGACATGATGGGCCGACTTTGAACCCGTATTCTGTGCGTAGTGACAGAATTCAGCAGGAGCTCAAAACACTTAATAAAGCGCAATAAAATCTGTTTAAGTTGTTTCATTATGATAAGTGGAATTTTTGTAATATTTTTGTAAATATATATATATAAAACAAAACAATAAATTAAGTTGAAGTTGTTTTATTACATTGTAAAGATCAAAAGTTATATAATTTTCCATTTCTTGTACCACACATAATTTAGCAAAGCACTAATATCCACGAGCTTAATCTCACCTGTCATTAGGGAGCTTCATATGAATTTCCAAGCTTATTTAAACAAAGTATCGAATAACTCAGAACTTTAACTTGTTCTGAAATTTCAGATTGTTCTAATTAGTTGTGAAAGCTTCGGCTTTGCTGACCCTAACGCTTGTCCCTTAATTAAGAACATCGCCATCAGGCTTAACTCTCAAATATATAACGAGCCTTTAAAATCATGTTCAATAATATATTTTTTTACATGAAACTGTAAGATAAAAGAAAAGGTTATGATTTAGAAGTCCATTTATGAACCATGGTATGTAACATACATACCATGTTTCTTAGTAGCGTCTATTATTTTTATCAGATTCTGATGAGAAGTCTATCTCTAAAAGCGGTTTTTTTAACTTAGTTAAAAAGAATGCTACAATGTATTTGCTGTCGTGTCAAAATTTTTACTTGACTAAGGGCCTGTTTCACAATCTCCAGTTAAGTTCCCAATAGGCTATCGGCAACATATTTGACAGATATTTGACAGATACTCCATACTCTATCCGTCAAATATGTTGCCAATAGCCTATTGGGAACTTAACTGGAGATTGTGAAACAGACCCTAAATTTTAAATCTGGTCATTAACTTTCAATGTGTCATATTATAATAGTCAACAGCGGTAGTGTATTCTCAATAAGTATAGTAGTCGCAGTGCAGGCTCGTGAGTTTAAATCTTACAAAGAATTTAGAGTATAAGGAACGTGGTGGTGGACTCTGCCCACTTGCCCAGCATAACCTCGTGGTGTGTCCGGGATTGGCGGCGCTGAGTCATGATCTGACGTCAGTCATCGGATGCTCAGTGACGTAAAATTCTTGTCGGCGATGGTCTCTTTCAGTGAGACAGTAATGTCCGAAAAGGAGGTTGATGAGCAGGTCAGAGAGGAAGCCGAATGGTCCAGGATGAGGATTAGTAATTTAAATACATGCGTATACGCATTCCCCTGCGCCAACAAAAAAAAATGTAATTACAGAAAGCTTAAATATGTTTATTTATGGAAATAAATAAAAAATAAAAGCATCTTAGGTATGATAGAAATTTGAAAAAAATATTTCTCTGAAAAACACCAGCACTAAAAGAAAACTGAAGTAAATAAAATTACATTAGAGCCGCAAGAAAAAGTTTACTCGAAACTTACAGCCTAAGAATATTATGATATGATGAATATTAATGTTTCAATGTCCTAAGTTAGACTAAGTTGGGCTAAGTTGGGCTAAGTTACTTTAAGTTATTTCAACGCTGAGTGGAATCCATGACGCAAGTTTGTATTGTTATCCAATTATGGCAACTTCTTAATTGTATTTTAGGCTGACTGCAATTTGCTTGGGTACTATTTGTATTGTAATTATAGAACTTTACAATGACAGCGTTCGAAGACTGTTTGGCTGCTAAGAAAGCTCCTTTCATTTGTTATTTCAGTTTCTCTGTTAGACTACAATATGTCTTACTTTATTTTTAGAAAATTTTTTGATTTGGCGAAGATTGATTTCAGGCGATGACTCAAACCCTTCTGGCGATTATAGCCGAAGCTCACTCGAAAATATTTGTGTTAACATCTTGTAAGAGCTGGTGCTATGCTTCTTTGCATTTCTTTGCATTCAAATTAAGCCAGTACGATCATGATTGTAGCTCGTGTCGTGCGGCTTATTAGTTTCAGGTTGCCCATTGGGGGAAAGAAGCTGAAGGCTGGTAACATATAATAATATGCATAATCTATGGTTGTGTGTGTTTATGGGTATCGATATTCCTCAAGAGGTTCCGACTGCTCGTATGCCTACTTATACATAAGTACATATCGCATAAGTTTAAAGCAGAATAAATAAAGAGAAGCTTTTAATTTAAATACAAAGAAAGGTTATAAAATGGATTGATTTGATTGAATATAATTTATGCACAATATAATTCAACTAAAATGAGGTAGCCTTTAAGAGATGAAAATTGTATTTTTTCCGGTAAGTTATCCAGTGGAAAGAGATCGGCACAAAGAGTAACCAATTAATAGGCGAAATGCCCCGTGGCTAAAATTAATTTCTTTTTTTCAGTTCTTTTGTATTTTGCAAAAATTCACCCCTTTTAAATTTAAATTAACTAGCTTCTTTTAAATTAATGAATACCTATTGTATATAACTCTATTATTGTAACATATTTTCAGACCTTTTCACAATTGATACACTTCAAATAACTATTAACTCCATGTCAAAAGGAAAATACGTGTGACATTTTCGCCAAGGTACGTGATGATGTATTACTGGTATTTCGGTAAAGCTCTTTCCTGTACCCGTATTATGTTCCTCGATCCATCACGTGACCCCTGCCCTGTGATGTCATCAAATCTCGACGCCTCTCCAGTCTCTCACGACGTTAAAAGATATTATACTAGATTTTAAGTTTGTTCATAAACTTAAGTACGTACTTAAGTTTTTTTGGTTTTCTACTTACATTCTGTTTCTTAAGAATATGATAATTAGTTATAAGGAAAATTGTAAATTCTACTAATATTATACACGAGAATGTTTGTAAGAACGCATGGATGTTGGTTATTCTTTCACGTGAAAATAAAGGAACAAAATGTTTGTATCCTTTTTTTTCTTTCTAGTTCTTTGTATAGGAAGAACAAGGGAAATTATGGTAACCAGGAGCGTAGCATAGCTTATCCCTCCTACCGGTAACAAGCGAGATGGTGGTATTTATGCAGCTGGAAGCAGGACAAAGCATCCTTCCTACCGATATGATGATGGATGATGACAACATTGGTGATGAAGATGATGACAGTACGCAGGTGGACAGATGTAATAAACATAAAGTTTTATGTACGCTATTACCTGAAATTGGATCCGAGGTTGAAACATTCAGGTAATTAGAATAAATGAAAGTTAGATTTGATTGCTTTGAGGCCTATGTTCAGCACCCCACCATGGTTCAGGCCTTGTCGTGGCGGTGGGGCACAGTAGCCCAGGGTGACCCAAACACCTTGGGTGAAGCGAATTGAGCCGAGGGGGCTCTTTGTACCCCTCTTATAAGAAGAGGGAACAAAAGAGCAGGGGGCAAGGGGTGAGGATGGGAACCTCACCTCATTGTACTGTCCAGACGTTGGGAGTGGTTGTTCTGTGGTGCGGGGCAACCGCTCAGTGGAGGTGGCGTCAGTCCCCTGAGGGACTGACTAGCCGTCGAGGTGCCCTGTTGCTTGTAGATCCGGGGCACCTCACCAAAGGCGGCATTGGTGGCACTCGCCGGGTTTTAGTGGGTAGAGCTGCGTCCACTTACCATCTTTCGGGCGCAGCGAGTCCCACATACCCGCCTGGGGAGACCCCCTCCCCAGCGGTATGCGTCAGTGCATTTCCCGGCGTAAAAGAAAAAAAAAGGCCTATGTTCAGCAGTGGACGGATGGAGGCTGATGATGATGATGATAGCTTTTCTAAGACCTCACAGAAAGGCTGTTCTGAGAGGTAGACGACACCCGTAATCGTCAACAGCTACGACCCAGATGTGCCCCTCGTGTGTAAGTTTGAAGTAATTTGTTAATATACTGCGAACCCTTTTAGTAAGAGTAATTATACTGCCGGTTCCATGTCGTGTCCATTTATTCATTAATGAAAACTTTGGTATTTCCATAAACATTTATATGTAAAGCAGAATAACAATTAAGGTAGAATTAAATGCATAATATCAAATTGAATAATACAAAAAACTATTAGCACACATTGAAAATAGATTAAGTATAAATTTTTAGGCAACGAGTTGCCAGCTTTATGATGAGCAGTATTACTACTTCAATCCATGTTGACATTTTGAAGTAAAACTTATTAAGGCGCGACTGGGGCGTCTCTTACACTTTCAAGAAGGGAGCGAGGATATTTTCTGACTGAAATAACACTCAGTACTCTAGGTATATTAAAAAATATAAAGTAGCATTGATCGTATGTCATATCACATAATATCCTACTGTTGTTGTTTTAAAATTTATCCCCAAAAGGGAAAGTTAAAGGGCTATAAGCGATACAGCCTAGTCTGTATTTGTTTGGTAAGGCTGAAGGTCTTTAATATTGATAATCGCCTGGATATTCCTGTCATATACTTCCAGGCTTTTTACATAAGTGTGTACCAACTAGTGGCAAAGATAATAAATTAGGTTATTTATTAAAAGTTTACACGCACACTGGCAAAGCTTGGCGTTTTTGTTCGAAATAAATAGGCCATGAATGGATGAATCTCAAAATTTTAATTATTTTTTATATCATCACAATATTTTTTTAAATTCGGAATTCTTCATCCTTATTATTTCTAAGTAAAAATGCTATCATATTATTTCTTGAACAAAATATTAAGATTTGTTATTTGGAAGATAAAAGTTCGAGTATTCTTAGTGAATGTATGTATATTTCTAATAGTCATTCATGTAATAATATTATAATAGAAATCTTTTCCAAGTTAATCTGAGGACGATTGTCAGGGACATATATTTAACAATTTCATGTAAACTGATGACTATTTACCAATTAATTTATAATCTGTTGACTAGATCTGATGACTGCTTTCGTATTCCAGCTGGATATAACTGGTTATAACTAGTTGTCTTGGATTAAAGAAGTGTCTAACGAACAGATTGTTGAGTGAGTATCAAGTACATTTACCCCGACCCTTAATGTTCCACTACTAGGCACGGGTCTCTTCCTCGATATAAGCGAGGAGTGTTGGACCATATTTAAATGGTGCGCTTGATCAATTCGCTGTTTTTATACTTTTAATCTTATGAAGGATACAGGCTTCGTGACAATGATTTTCACCGATGAAAAAAAAGTATCAACCCTTATATGTCCCATTGCTGGGCACGAGTCTCCTTCCTCGAAATCAGGCGAGGAGGGTAATGGGCCAATAATTTACCGCGCTGGCCCAGTGCGGATTGGTGAACTTCACATACCTTCAAAGACTTTCAATCTCATCAGGTACGCAGGTTTTCTCACGATGTTTTCCTTCACCGGTAAGCGAACGATGGTCTCGTGTGCACTTAGAAATTTAGAAAAACCCATTTCAAGGCACACACGGACGGGTCAGGATCGAACCCGGAAACCCTCGCATAAGAGGCCGAGTACGTCCACCACTGGACCACCGTCGCTCAATAAGAATGATAATGATGATAAAATGAAAATGCAGTCAAATTTTTATGCTAGTATAATATTGGTATTTGAAATAAAAGAATAATGTTAAGAAAATAGTTTTATTATAAAAATACAAGTTCAGAGATGAAACGAAGATCACATTTACGTATTATAAACATTTATAAATTTTGTTTCAGAATTCTTAAAATAACTTGATTTTCTTTACAAATTTTAATATTCTTTGTCTCCTATTCCAAAATAGTTTGTATTGACACAGTTAAGTTTAACTTATAAAAAAAACTAGTTCTTGTATTTACTGATTTTAAAAAGAGGAAAGTAGATAAGCCCTAGCCATCTAAAAACAAAACAAAGAACAAAGATAGCAGGCTCATGCATTGCCTCTTTCTCCTACGATGACCTCTTGTTCATTATTATTTGAACATTATTTAAAAATTACACAATGATTTAGACTCGCTCCTTACAAAACAGTATTACGGAATATTGGTATAGGGTAAAACGTTTTAAGCAAGTTGTCGTTCCAGGCAAATTCACAAAAAACTTTATTAGCATTATAACCCATCATCATCATCTTCGTCAGCCCGCATCAGTCCACTGCTTTACATAGGCCTCTCCCAAGGCACGCCACTTTTCTCCATATTGAGCTTCGAGCATCCAATTGCTGCCAGCCACCTTGTGCAGATCGTCGCATTATCTAGCAGAGAGGTGTACAATACGCAGCTCATGCGCGGTCTTCAGTTCAGACCTCTATTATTCCATCGTTCATCAATTCTGCGACAGATGTGACACTTCAGCTTGCTTATCCAAGTAGCTATGTTTGTAACTTGGCTCTCTGTCGAATTACTTTCTATCGGATTCTATCTTTTAGAGATACTCCAAGCATAGCTCTCTCCATAGCTATATTTCATATTATGTTGTCGCGTGGGGGTGGTAGATGCCCCCAGCGAGCACGATAGGAAGGGGGGTTCGGACAAGTCTCACCTTATCTCGAGCCAGAAACTTTCTTTGGCTGGCCCACGTTCCGACAGCGTATAGCGTAGGGGTAATAATGGAGGAATCACTGGCCTGACTGGACTCCTGGCGATGGTAGGTTGGCTGCAGCTTGGGTCTTCACGCTGGGCGTTCGGTTCAGCCGGCCGGCTGTTAGGTCTTCTATACTTGGATACTTAGTATTTTTTTTTTAATTTTATTTGAGAAAAAGATGTAAGCAAACAGTTATTGAATTTTAGAATGTCGCTAGTGAGCTAACAGAGTATGTCAATAGTTGACACTAGTTAACGATAGATGGCGCTTATACCACCAGTATGCTTAGATTAAACATAATATCTATTGCTGAATCTTGAATTTAAGCCTAAAATCATGTAACGAGCTAGCGCAACGTTACAATGTATATAACTATATATTTTAACCCAACTAAAACTATTTTAAGAATTAATTTTATCATCGTTAAAACAATTATAAATAGATATGCCCGCTAATTACCGTCCACGAAGGGTATTGATGTCGGTATAAAATCACAGGAAGCACTTAACACGGAGGCCACCCCTTCCACAGAAACGCCCCGATATTTTATCCTCCACACACAATATAGACATCATATCAAGTAGATGACACTATTATACATAAATAAGTAATGCACCTATATGTTATAAATAACGCAAAAAAAAGAAACTCATTATTTTTTTTATATTTCTGAAAGGCTAACAAACGAGCAGGGACTTGAGACTAGCCCAGGCAACTCATTTTTGTGTGCCCATCCTGAGACGACGTGTTACTTTTCTGATTCTCCCATCGGTAAACAGATTTGAAAAAAATATAATTAAACTATCAACCCTTATGTCCCACTGCTGGGCACGGGTCTCCTCCCCGAAATCAGGCGAGGAGGGTATCGGGCCATAGTTCACCGATGCGCCAGCACAATGCGGGTTGGTGAACTTCACATACCTTCAAAGGCTTTCAATCTCATCAGTCATGCAGGTTTCCTTTCGATGTTTTCCTTCACCGGTGAGCGAACAATGGTGTCGTGTTTGGGGTGCACTTAGAAATTTAGAAAAACCCATTTCAAGCGTCAACCTCTCACATAAGAGGTCAAGTCCATCCACCACTGGACCATCGCGCTCGTAACAACAGATTTGAACAAAACTTTAATGTGAATAAGAGTTTGAGTCGAGAGTCATTGATATAATATAATTACTTCACTCATCATTAGAAACATTTTATTAAATACTATTTAATTTATACTATATAATAAAAATAAATATAAGTTTAGAGACCACGTAGAAAGAAGCTTACTTTATCTTAATTAAGCCAAAACAAATTCATTCGTAACTTCTATGTTTGAATAATTTAATGTACTGCTATTTACAGTAAGGTATTTATAATTAACGATACATATTTACAGTGAGGTGAGTAAATAACAATTTTAAAAAGACTATATTAAAATATGATATTAACAAACTATTTACCGGCTAAAAAAAATTTACGACGAAATTAATTCTCTCTCTCTCTCGCTCACGTTTTTCTTTCTTTTCAGTCTATAAACTTTTTTTTATTATTGCGATATTAATTGTAATAAATAATGCACAAATTTTTTTTAATTTAATTCAGTAGGAAATAAAAGCTAAATTTTTTTTGTCTATTTGTCAGGGTTTGAGAACTTTACGAGAATTAATAATTCTAAGGGTTTGTTTCACAATGTCCTAATAAAGTTCCAATTAAGCTATTTGCAACATATTTACCACATAACTACAACGTTTTTGTTTCACAATTGACAAATAGCAATATTTGGCTAATAAAGTTCCCTGTAAACTATAGGTCGGATCAACTGGCCATTAGCAAATTTATCTGCCACATAAATTAGTTGACAGATATATACGCGGTTGACAGCTTCACGACATTTGACAATTTGACGTTCCGGTAACAGTAATATACAAAATAATTTAAATTGTGTTTTGAACGTTTAATAATTAAGGGATAACATTATATACAATGTCTATGTAAATAAAAGGTATAAAGAGGGTATGATACATACATTTAAATTATAAAAACATATTTTCATGTATATTTACAACATGGAATGTTTTTCTAAAACATATTTATCGTAAAATGGAACTATAAAATGCGAGGTTGCCAAGCCTACTAACCAGTAAGTGCCAAATAGGGATCTGCCAAATAAATTTACAGGGAAGATGATGGTGAAACCCAATCAAGACTAACTAGAAGATTTATGTGTCAGTTAATTTATGTGTCATATAGCTATAGGGCACTTTACTAGTATATTGTGAAACAGACCCTAACTTTCTATGACTAATAAAAAATATATTCTTTTTTATGTACCATTGACATTTAAAACGGACTTAGTCAGTAAAATGATAGTTTTTTGAGCACTAAACCACGGAATCCCAAAACGTGTACGATACGAGAGAAATTTACAAGAAGTTTCGCGAAAAAGTTTGATGTTACAGAGAAAGGTAACTACGTCGTTAAAAGTACGAAACATAATGGCTGATAAAGTTTATATAAGCCAAGCTACTCGCCCACCCTTCTCGCGTTCAGTGTGTGGGGGTGGCGACACGTGAGGAGCGGCAGCGGTAGCGGGAGCGGGCGCTTCACTGACACGACGACGCGCCAGTGCACCCGCCGGCTCATGTCATGCGCTGTAGTCGATGCGAGCACACACCACTGCACTCAAGAGCGTTGCGATTGCGAGAACAGTCTGTACACAGGCAATTACAACTAGATCCCGCGACGATGGCTGAGATACTTCCTCCGTGGGACCATCGCTGAAATATGTTTAGGAGTGAATGTCTTGACCTTACTATTTTAAATTATGAAAATTTTGCAAGAAAACACATTAAGCAACCACATTCAAACCTAGAAGAGGTCAAGTTAATAATGAATGATTTTTTTATTGAATTGAAACTTCTTTAGAATCGTTGTGATTTCAAACCGGATGCAACGGAAAAAAACGACAAGTAAGAGATACAAATACAAAAGAGCGAGAGAGCAAATGTCGGTGTGTATGTTTATTGCACACTGTTTAATACTTGCTTGTATTTGAGCATTTAAAGTGTGTTTCACTTCTATCGGGTGTGAATCGCACACACACCTTTTTTTAAATTTGTATTTATAACATTTATTATATTATAAACACTTTTTTTTAAAATGAGATCTACAGAAGCTAAGCTGATAGAGTAAATGTAAATAAAAATGTAGATATTAAAATATGTTACCTATGAGTAAGTCCAGGTGGGTCTAAAATGGTCCGACAGCATTGGACTATTAGCACAAGTAAGAAACAACCTGAGGTTGCCCACAGAATTAAGCCCGCTATCGCTCCCGCTGTCGCGCTGCTCGTGACCACACCCCAGCCTCGCGAGGTGTGGATTGAGACGGCTGAAAGTATAAACAATTATCCTCAACTTGTGAATTTCTTATGCCTTGTTATCCTTAGAGATTTTAAAGTTTAACTTTTGAACTCACATGCTCGTAGGAAGTATATATTACGTTAATAAATTGCAGCATACTAAACTTTTGGAAGCTTTTTCATGTTAGTTGAATATGGAACTTTGGGATTTGCTATTTGATGGTGAGAAGGCGGCGTCGTCTATTAATACAAAAAAGTTCATCTGAGAATAGCCCAAGCGTTATTTACGCAGGTGGTGGGAGGAATGCCCTGTGTCTTAAAAGGGGGGCACGGATACCACCATCTAACTATATCTTGAAATACTCGGGGTGAAGGACAAGACAGGTTGTGTGTAGTGATATCGAGGCTCTAGACCTAGTTTTAGGTCAACTAGTTTATGTTCATAGACGATGTCAACCACTCACCATCAGATGGCACGTCTGCTTCCGGTTCCGGCTAATCCAGATATCCGGGTATCCGGTGATCCAGATATCCGGTTTGCCAATCCAAGGAATATAAAAGGATAAAACGTTGCGTCGCCTGTCCTGAGTTATAGACTGTCTCGGCTCCCTTTGAAAGCCTTTTACCGTAAAGCCTTTGAATCAAACTAGACTTACCAGCGGCCAGAACGCTGAAGCTACCAGCCGGTATACCGAGGCCCATATTGAACTTCTGCCTTTCCTCAATGAAGGCTACACTTCCCATCACCATTGTAGATATACCGCATACAATCTGTAACAAACATCTATATATTAAATATCTATATTAAATGTAGCGAAAGAAAGAAGCTGTAATGTTCATTTATTTTTTATTATAATCATCATGATTGTCAGCTTTCAACCGTCCACTGCTGAAAACAAGCCTCCCTCAATCAACACCAAGTCGACCGATTCCTTGCCACTCACATCCAACACGGACCTGCACGGATATCGTCTTCCCACCTGGTTAATGGCCGACCAACATTTCGTCTACTTAAACGCAGCCTCCACTTTGAAGCATATTGTATCAATCTATGGACAATATTTATAATTTCAACTTTATCAATCATCAATAAATAAAACTATATTGTACTAGCAGCGCACCGCGGTTTCATCCGCGTGTTTTCCATTCCCGTGGGAGTATAGGGATAAATTATAGCCTATGTGTTATTCTAATGTATAAGCTATATTATTGTAAAGTTTAATTAAAATCCCTACCTCATGAAATTCGGGATTGCAGGACGTTGACACTTTTTAAGAAAAAATTAAGAGAACATTATTTAAATCAAACATTAATTTAGAGCTGAACTGAATTATATATAATATCAATAATAACCATTATCATTATATTATTTGAGTGTGTTTTTTATTACTATTATCTATATATATATATATATATATATATATATATATATATATATATATATATATATATATATATATATATATATATATATATAATTGTATGTATGTATTTGTGTATATATAAATAGGTATATATTTGTATGTGCTGTGTATGTTCATTTAATGCTAATGTATTTATTAAGTATTTATTTCTATGTATTTAGAGTATTTATAAGGTTGTTATGTGCACACTGATTTTGTTTTGTCAATTATATTCTCCTGTAGGTAGGACTACTGGAAGAAATTCCACTTATGGAATAAGTAGTACCTTTGTACTAGTGTTTATTTTCACCGTTTCGCTGTATATGTTTCTAAGTGTACATAAATTATTAAATAAATAAAATCCATTCAGTAGTTTTTACGTCAAAGAGTCACAAGTCACAAACATCCATACTCACGAACTTTTACGTTTATAATATTAGTAAGATATAGTACAGTATGATCTAGTGCCAAAAACATAATTTTTACTTTCGGTTTTGTAGGGCTCTTGTAAAAAAGACACTGAGAAAAAATCCTGCTATACATTTATTTATTTTAATAAGATTGAAAAGATAGAAGATATTAATTTTCATGAACATAACAAGGTTGTGGTGTGACGGATACATGTTTTGAATATTTATGAATATTCTAGATTTTCACCTCCCCTAAGTATAAATAATAAACATAATATTACAATTCTTGATGTCCACATCTATTGGCGCGCCTTGGTAATTAAATCGCCTCAAAAGACAAGACAACAAACGGCATGACGTTGCCATGTCGCGATGCCTCCATTAACGCAGCTTCTTAATATTAGGTTTTTAGTTTTCAATATTTCATTATAAGATTTTTTAAATTATGATTTAAGATTTATGTAGCTAAGAATAAAATAAACGTTTTATATCTGCTGTGGGTTCCCTGCCTTTTTTAATTAACTTAAATGAAATAATGGCAGATTAACCTTTACTAAACCATCTAGTTATCCTTATATAAAGTAATAATAAATTATAAGTATGTCTGTAAAACAATGGATCTCTGAATAGTCCTTTAGTAAGTTATTTAGTTCATAAACTAATCCCTTTGTAGGGAAATGGACTGATCAATCTGATTCATTACTGTCCGAGCAAGTTGCAACATGGATCAAAATCGGATTACCTACCAATTACGATTTTAATGACATTTTAGGCGTCAAATTGCTACGTGGAATGTCGATAGAATACATTTATTTTCATTTTATCGACATGTGACAAGCATGTTACAGATTACATAAAAGCGACGTTCATATTTCTTTACTTAAAATAATTAGTTTTATATCTGAAATATTTCATCATCATCGCCATCTTCATCATCATCATCGCCATCTTTATCATCATCATCGCCATCTTCATCCTCATCATCGCCATATTTTCTAGTTAATAAGAATCCTATTCATTGTACTAACACATTATGGACCTCGTGTCTGAAATAAATAATTTGAATTTGAATTTAAATATTCATCATCGTCATCGCCATCTTCATCATCATCTTCATCAGCCCGTCCACTGCTGAACACAGGCCTCCTTCAGTTCACTGGCGTTCACGCCAAGACCGCCGATCCATTGCCATCCATTGCCACTCGCATCTAGCACGGATCGGTCGGCATGGAGATCGTCTTCCCACCTGGTCAATGGTCGATCGACACTTCATCTACCTAAGCGTGGCTTCCACTCTTGAACTTTAATTAATATTAGTAATATATTTGAAGGCAGCTTTAATCTTATATATAAAATTTTCGTATCACGGTGTACGTTATTGAAATTATTGAACTCCTCCGAAACGACTGAACCAATTTTGATAAAATTTTGCGTGCCAAAGACTTCTAGGTTGTGTGGTTGTGGACAACATCGATTTTTCATCCCCCTAAATGATAAGGAATTTTAATTTTGGCAGAACGAAATCTGTCGGGAGAGCTAGTATAAATGACATATTTTGATTTCAACAAATACGCATTGATAAGATCCAGACAAAGAATGTTCGTACATTCGAATATGTTTTACGAGATACAGAACATCTAATTACTTAGCAAAGCTATCTTGACAGCTGTCGAGATGGGGCGACGCTTTACGCCCCATTCGCCCGACATACGTACGACATTCAATTTGCGAGTGATCAATGTTATGTGCATATAAACGATGGGGAGAATTAACTAATTGAATTTATTATCACTAATTATATATCACTAATACCTTCCTTACCTGAGGGCAAGGTAACATCGCTTCGTAGCGGAAAGATACCGAAATTTGTTATCGTCTCTGATTTAGCGATGATAATTTCCTAGAAAATAAGATATTAAAAAATTACGATCAAAAACCAAAAGCCATCTCATACATTTTATTGTGTTCACAATTTTATGAAAACATTTGAGTAGTTTAGGAGCTTTCGTAAATAAACAACGTAAGATATTTTCTTGAATTCTATGATAAGAATTTCGTTATAATCATTTGAATCAGATCTTGCTTTCCGTTTGTTTTTGTTCATAAAAACAAAGACAGCCTATTTCCCTTTATTTTCATCATCAGGATGATGGAAGATATTATAGTGTCTCCTTTCCAGCTTGTATAGTACATTGTAGTAAATAGGCCTAGTCCAATGAAATTCAAGACGGCAGTAATATTTCGAGTTTGTGCCTATTTGCGGCACGTACTCGTATATGGGCTATTTGAGCTGAATATGTGTGTTCTTTCTTATTCATTCCCTAGGAATCTAATTTTAGATTTCTATTGCTGTAAATGGAAAAAAACTTCGTAATAAGATTTTTTCTCAGTGTTTGTATTTGAGCTCCGGTGGCCCAAAGACAGTAATGAAAGGCTAAAAAGAGGAGCAAGAAAAAATATCCGTAAAAAATGGCGATGAAATCAATAAAAGTCGTTCCATTATTATAAGTGAAATATGCGTAAAAACTAGAAAACAATATATAAATTAACATGATATATATATTAGTCATTATTAATTAAGCAATAAACAAATAAAAACATCAACGTCAAAAAAATAATCTATAAAATATTATGTGAACAAAATGAATAATTAAATTATTATCTATGAAATACAGGTACAGTGTTTTTCTCATGTTCTTGTCTATTATTTTATTTTTCTCTATTAAGAAAAAGTAGTTTCTAAGAAATAAATGTATAAAAGTTAAACTCCGGGGAATATTGCTAATTTAATCAGGAGAAAAAAAGAGATACTTTCTAGTTATTAACAACGAGCGAGCAGTCCAGTGGGCGTGAGCTCGGCCTCTTGAGTAAGAGGGTCCAAGTTGGATCCTGTGGTATGGTGCCTAAAAATGAGTTTTTATAAATTTTTAAGCACCGCAAACACGAGAATATTACTCACTCACTGGTAGGAAAACATCGTGAGGAAACCTGCATGCCTGATGAGGTTAAAAATCTTTGATGGTGTGTGAAGTTCACCAACCCGCACTGGGCCAGCAGCTCGGTGAACCACCCGATACTCTCCTCGCCTGATTTCGAGCAGGCGGTGCGACATATATGAATTGCTACTTTACTTTTTTTAATATAAGTATATTAGTACACATCCATGACCCCATACAGAGGTCCATTCATCATACAAATTATCTTCACTTGGCGGAATTCGAACCGTTTTTTGACGTTGACGTTGACGTTGTCACGTTAAACTACCGATCGTAAACCGATTTTTTTTTTATTATAAGAAAAGAGTAAAACTGCTTGTTTTAAATTTTTTAACAACACATGTATTATGATTATCTAAGGTTCGTTTATTTATAGGTTTTATTTTATGGGTATTTCATATGTTGGGCTTAGGAGTAATATGATTTAGAGTCGAGATAGTGTAGGAGGCCTCAGAGCCCGAGATTGTTTAATGTAGATAAGAATATAAAACCCAAGAGTATATTAGAAACACAGGAAAGGGACACATGCTGATAAATGGTTGTATATTGTCATCATTAGCCTAAGACCGTCGTTTTGATCATAGACTTCTTTGAGAACCAGCCATTGCACAGAGATCTGTGATCATTCATCATCATCATTATCATTGTCGACATCATCCGGATTCGATCACTGTTATACAGTCCTGTTTTAATGAATGTTAAGCCTGAGAAACGAATAACTCATGATAAATAAACTGCAATTTTTAAATGACTGCGACTTGTCCACACTAAGAGCGGGTACACATTGGGCGTTTTGAAACGCGCGCTTTGCTAACGCGCGTTTTGAGAACCCCGAATTCTTTTAAAGTGTACACATGTAAACGCGGACTGCTAGTCAAGCGCGCGTTTGACGCGCGCTTACATTTTTTAGTTCTAACGCGCGTTGTTATGGCGTCAGCTGCGCGCTTCGGGATACAAGGGTCGCCATTTTGTTGTACATTTGATCGCGCGCTTTTGTGTAGAGTGGACACACGTTACGAAAATGGAGATTGAACATTTCAATACTGATTTCTTTAAAGCTGAAATCCAAAAGCGACTAGCTATTTGGGATATGGAATGTCCCGATTATAAAAATAAGGTGATTTAAAATCGTAATTGGGAGGAAATGGTAGAATTTTTTTGTGACGCTGAAGATAGTTTGGAGAAAAAGAAATTATTTATTTAGAATTTTTGTTTACAATAATGTGTTATTTATATAATATTGTCTTGCAATTGGAGCTTTCCCTCGTTTACAAAATAATTAATTGGCATATTTGTCTCTAGCAGTCCTAGCTGTCAAGCTGCCGAGGAGTATATTTTTATGTGTGTGAGTTGTTTTCCACTATAAGCGCGCATCACATTTGACATGATTCCGACGTCCATTTTCAAACTGAGCCAAAATTATATTCGCCCTACTAATGCATGTCGAACGCCGTGCTAAGCGCGGTGTGTGTATGCAACTAACGCGCGCTCGACGCAACTCCGAGCGCCTAGTATGTACTAGCTCTAAAAAAAGAATGTTACATTCCAAATTTAAATTTAATTTATTCACACAGAACAAATAAATTAATAGAAATAAAACTATAATCACAACACGTTAACTTAATAGCACTAAGCTCGTACGAATTTCTTACAGGTAGGACGAGGAATGGAAATAAAATTAAGAAATGTATATAACTATTTAAAAACCTATTTTTTATATTTACTTATTTAATATTTTATGTACACTGAGAAACATTTAAAGTGAAATAGTGGTGACAAACTCCTATATAGGTATTAAAGGCATATTCCTATGTAGGTATTAAATATTTATGTACATTTCTTACTGACATATTATGGATATTTATCTTTATATTATATACATGTCCGTGACCCGGTGAATCTATGTTTATCATACAAATAGGGATGTTGACTAACTTTTTTAATTGATTTTATTTGATATATATATACTATAGATAAACACGAAAAAAAGACTTTTGTAAAGAAATATGTCCAATTTTAACAAAAAATTAAATAAAGAAAAATAGTTTTTAAAATAGCCGTTAAAACGCTCCAAGCGTCATTACGTCACACACCGCGTACAGAGCTCGCGCTATGTTAGGTGAGTTATGACAGTTTGTACTTAACTCAATGTTCAGTGACGGCATCGCCTTATTGGCGTTTATAGTCACGTGATAATGCATGATAAATAGCGCATTTGAAATTAATTTTCTTAATTTTAAGACAAATAAGTATACTTTTAAAATGTTATTTTAGGTTTTCAAATACTGGATTTAATATGTAAAACATAACTTTACATGAATTTGTAACATGTGTCAACATCCCTATTATATGCTCTTGGATTCGAACCCGTGACTGCTGAGTAAAGTGTCCAGTAACCACTTAGCTAGCTGGCCGTCAAATTCACTCAGAAGTTCATAATACAACATCGGGGACGAATAATTTATTCCAATTTTAATTTCAAATGAAGTCTTCTTAAAGCGACTTCCTTTCAATTGTTAAGTCAACAATATCTTGTTTGAAAACGCGAGATTAAACGTTGGGATTCTGAAGAAATATAATGTGATTCCGCGAGTATAATAATATTAGGATAGCGAATTGGCGTCCTCATAACATAATAACAGAAATAGGCAAACAGATATGAAGATGAGGTATATAGCGCTGATATTATGTTAAAAGCTTAAAGTTTAGTTTAAATATTATTTATTAGTTGCTGACTCAAAGCAAATGAAGTATTTTAACTAGTATTCAGCTGAAGTGCTAGAAAAATCTTAGATTCGATTTTTCGAGCACTTCGGCTTGGCATTTTCCGGAAAAAGTTCATTCAGAATGTGATAAAAAATATAAATTCTACAATTATTAGAAATTTGTTAAAACTGATATATTAATAAAATATATTTTATATAAAAGAAGTTATATTAGACTATTGAGATTTATATCTGTAAAAAGTATAAATTAATATAACGAGGATTCTTTTATGTCATATGGTGGCAACCGAGCGGTTGGAGCCAGATGGCGTCTACTGACGCCCATTATACAGTTGTTTTGTCCTCTTTTTCCCTTATAGTCACAAACCACGCGAAACGCGACAGCATATCTGTCACTTTAAAGCGTTTCACGTAAACTCGAGTACCACCCCGTGTCCGCCTAATTTGGCTGCAAAGCAGCATGATATTCGTAGGATATAGGTGCGAGCCCATAAGGGGAATTGAAAATATGAAATACGCATTATTATTTTTGCATCACTTATTCGTTTCAAATAAGCTGTTAGTTTGTGAAATAATAATAAAAAACTGTGTTAGAAATTATTGTATTTTTTTAAAATCAATGATAGCGCGGAGTTTCACAACCTACAATAGTAGCAGAATTAAAATATGCTTGTTGTGTTTGTACAATTGTATATTCTGTACTATATATTAGGGCGAGGTACTTAATACCTTACCTTAGCTTGTGTAGGTCTAATTTATTACCCCACCATGGCTCAGGCCTTGTCATGGCGGTGGGGCTCAGTAGCCCAGGGTGACCCCAACACCTTGGGCGAAGCGAATTGAGCCGAGGGGGCTCTTTGTATCCCTCTTATAAGAAGAGGAGACAAAAGAGCAGGGGGCAAGGGGTGAGGATGGGAACCTCACTTCATCGTACTGTCCCGACGTTGGGAGTGGTTGATCTGTGGTGCGGAACAACCGCTCTGTGGAAGTGGCGTCGGTCCCCTGAGGGACTGACTAGCCATCGAGGTGCCCTGTTGCTTGTAGATCCGGGGCACCTCACCAAAGGCGGCAGTGGTGGCACTCGCCGGGTTTTAGTGGGTAGAGCTGCGTCCACTTACCATCTTTCGGGCGCAGCGAGTCCCACATACCTGCCTGGGGAGACCCACTCCCCTGCGGGATGCGTCAGTGCATTTCCCGGCGTAAAAGAAAAAAAAAGGTCTAATTTATTACTTATTTTACACCAATTAACCTTACCTGCAACACACGGAGTCGTAGAACCAATGCTAATGGATATGAGAGGGTGCGTCCAAGGATCGTGCCATCTCGCTCTGCTGTGAGAGGCGCAGCAGACTCCTTTCGATGTGATAAAGCCGCCTGTGAACAAAAATTGCAAATGAAATCATTGAAACTGATTAGAGCAGCAGCAGGTGCCTTCGTAATTCTCTGCAGCGCCATCTAGTAGCTAGCTACAGCAACGCAGAAGCATTTATGAAAAATTGCATACATTTCATATAATATACAATATACATCAATTTTAAACTCCTTACGCTGAAAGGAGCACCATTATTTTTATGTTTATATTCTATAAATTTGATCGCAATATATGAGGTTGAGGAGCTTGTAGCTTATACGGTCATCCCTTATGAATGTGTGGTCGTTCTTAGACATGTTTTATTAAAATAGATTCCGCCATTTTAAGTTTATCGGCTCTTTTAATCGGCGTTGGAGGTTTTAAAAGTAAAAAATTGCATGTATATTTAAATAAATAAAGTTTTGCTGTCTTTAATAAGAAACCATTCATGTTATTATAATCCCCCGGCTTGTGTTTCCATCGTGTTGTAAAGCGAATTATTGCTGCTCATTTTTTTTTGGTTTTAATACCGAATCTCTGTTGGAATGTTATGCCTGCCGAATATGCTTTGTGAATTCCATTTTGTTCATTTCATTGCAGCTTTATTGCGTTCCACATTTGTTTTACAGTGTACATAAAATTATACTCGATGAAAATATTTATTCGAATCGTTAGAGAAAATTTTATTTGTGCATTATCTACCGAACCGCGATTTAAGGTATTTTTCTCAATCTTTCGGATGATAAAAATTTTATTTATTTATTTATTTATTTATTTATATTCATACATGACAGATTAACCAATATATTTTAGAATAAAAATACTGTGCTTTTTCGGCATTTAAATTAAGAAGGATTTTTTTTCACGTTAAAATAGATGAATTAGCAGATGTTCCATTTGATGGTAGGCTTTCAGATCAGTGAAACGAAGCAAAAGATTGTAATTATTTGTCTGTTTTTATTTTTTATCTCATTATACTAGCAAGGAATACATGCTTTTTCAATTCAGCTCGGGCAAAGATGCGAACATCAGATATTATAGAATTAATATATAACGAACGAGACTGGCTTTAGATATAATCGAATCCAGCTAAAATAGATTTAATCGAGAAGAGCTTACGAATATTAATATATTTGTAAGTTTCATTAATTAAGGACGGTTGATTGAACTAAGATTGATTTCGTTAAAATCAGTTTCACATATTTTATTCAAACGGTTGTTTGAACAGTTTTGTATAAATGCCAATTGAAATATGATTTGATTAATATAATTGTATCTTCATCATCATAATCCTCTATGCTGTAGATAGGTCTTGTTCAATAAACGCCAAAACGGACGATCTCCTGATTTTATATTTTATTACTATTGATTCATGTTGTATTTTACAAATATGTTAAAATTTAACAATAATGAAATTAGTTAGCCACATTTTGTTTCACACTGCTTTCGTTGCCGTGATATATAAAGTATTAAGCATTTCATTTCTTTTATCGGACAAGCAATTGAGAATTGGGTATTTGGATTTGCCCCAAGATATCTCATATTACATCCCGTTGCATATTTTGTATTTCTAGATGATATACTTATCTATATAGATTACTATAATAATAAATTTGGGATTTACGACTATATTATTCTTCATAGTGTATATATCTGCGATTACTAAACACATCTTTTAATTTTAGTTTGATAGGAAAACTAGCAGACGTTACCACTTAATGATATGGGGTCGACCCACCCATGTCTCCTTAGATCATGAAATAGTTTACCAGATACTTTTTATTTCTATACCATAGGAGGACAGACGTGAAACGAACAGTTGAAACCTTGTGACTATCGACGCCCATTAACATCCACATAATCAAAGGTTATGCAGATGCGTTGTCCTCCTTTTCCCTATTCCCCCAATGGGCCACCGGAAACCGGTAAAAGTAAATCGTGCCAGCCCAATTTAGCTGCAAAGCAGCATGGCACTACCTCTTACAACTAGAAAATAGCCCAAGCAATTCAAAAGAGAAGAAGAAGAAGAGAGAGAAAATTGGAAGGAATTCAGGCAACATAAATATGCCGCCCATGGCATAAGATGCTAAGAGTCAGTGTCAGTAATTACTTTGCCTGTCTTCAGAAAGGAGTTCTGAAACACAACGAATCTGTTTGAGGGGAGAAACAAGCAAGATGGTACCCCAGCTGTGGTACGATCGCGACACAGCACATCCCTTCCTTCAGTTATGAAACTCTTCCACAAATAGAACGAAAGCAGTGTAAGCATTGATTGAGAATATAATTTATAGTATACAAAATAGTTCCATAGAAGCTGTTTAGTTATATGAGTTACCCCACAGCTAATAGTTTATTTTAATAAAGACAAAGGCCGATTCCTTTTCATACAACTTGCAACTAAGTGAATTAACTGGAACCATCTTGTGCCAGGTACCAGTCCACGCATGCGTGATACGATTGTTTACCCCAAGGTATAGTTTACCCCCAGCAAGCCAAGAACTCTTAAGTTTCGTAACTCCGGAAAAATATTTAAAATAAAACTCTGTGCTTGCATATTCGTACAAGGTAAGTTTTTAATAAATGTTTTTATTACTCTAAGGGCCTGTTTCACAATCTCCAGATAAGTGCCGGATAGGCTATCGGCAACATATTTGACAGATAGAGTAAGGAGTATCTGTCAAATATGTTGCTGATAGCCTATTCTGCACTTATCTGGAGATTGTGAAACAGGCCCTAATCTATATTACATATATTTCTATATGATAATTTTATTAAAGATCTAATTTTAAACGTTCATACATTGAATATTTAAACTAACACCAATACCTGAAAATCACTATTTAATAGTTATAATATATACTAATATATAACAGTAATTTGATAAAAAAAATATCAAAAAATTGTTTTCTTATGTTTACGCGAATTTCACTCATTGTAATGAAATATAATTTACGGATTTTATAGCGGTTTATTATATTATAAAACTAATACAAAATAAATTATTGGTTGTATAAAACTTAATAAACCGCGATAAAATCCGTAAATTTGTTTCATTATAATCAAATAAATTGATAAAACAGTATTCTCCTGAAACTTATATGAATATCATTATGAACTCCGTTAACAGTGGGACAGAGTTTTGAAAGTTTTTCGATTGCCTCAAGAAAGTATTCTCGAGGCACTTTATCACTTTGAAGATGCTTTGTTTGTGCCACTTGTGCAAGTCGCACACAAATACATGGTGGACATTTACTTACTTCTTGTATCATTATTTATTATCAGAAGAAAAATAATTTTAAATTTCTTATGAATAAGTGGAGCGACGGTGGTCCAGTGGTGGACGGACTCGGCCTCTTATGCGAGGGGTTCCGGGTTCGATCCTGACCCGTCCGTGTGTGCCTTGAAATTGGTTTTTCTAAATTTCTAAGTGCACACGAGACCATCGTTCGCTTACCGGTGAAGGAAAACATCGTGAGGAAACCTGCATGCCTGATGAGATTAAAAGTCTTTGAAGGTATGTGAAGTTCACCAACCCGCACTGGGCCAGCGCGGTAGACTATTGGCCCATTACCCTCCTCGCCTGATTTCGAGAAGGAGACCCGTGCCCAGCAGTGGGACATATAAGGGTTGATACTTTACTTTACTTTTATGAATAAATTCTCATCGTCATGGTTGTTTGTTATGAACAATGTCTGGAACTACTGAATCAATTTTACTATTTTTACTTTTTCTCTTTAATAGTTTACACAGTGGACACAGAGGACGTACTTCATATTTAAGGCAGTTTAATAGCTAGAACAAATGTTCAAAATTTTACAATAGGTTAGGTATGGTTATTAAAAATTAATTATTAATGAATCCAACTTTGTGGTTTCGATATGTAAATAGTAAAATGAAATTTAATAAACACTTCTGTTTTTTACGGCACATTTTCATCAAAGAAACATTTTTTATAACGATATGAACACATAAAACTGAAACTTTTGAACTTTTCAGATAAAAATGGATTCAGACAGTGAAAATGAATCGAAGGCTAAGCATCAGGTGGAAATCACAAACTCTTCAGATTCCAGTTATGACGATGAAAGCCAGGCAGATGAAGTCGGTATGTATCACAATTCACGTGTTATTCGTGATTTTCTAAACTAAACTTTACAGATACTGTGAGTTAGTAAAACATAATGGGAAATGAAATACTATAAGATATAAAATAATATCTAACTATTTAAAAAAAAAATTTAACTGCTCGATTTTCAGAAAATTGTTTACAGACTATTTACATTGTATAAAAACTGTTTACTACAACACAACATTTGATTCCTTTAAATATAGCTGACATTTGTTTGTCAATTACACGAGTTGACGTATGAAATGTGTTTTATTGACTGTTTAATTTTTCTGCAGATGCTAATAAAATGACTAATTATCAACCACTACCCAGGCGAAAGCGGTTTGTGCCGAAATATGAAGTGGAAGGTGTATACAGAGTAACGTTGGGAGAAGAAACACAAATGCAAATAGATATGGTCGTTGGTAAACATGTCAACGCCCAATATCCGTGGAATTTTGTCCAGAAATCAAAGTTGATAGAAAGTATAGAGTCAACTGGAGAAACATCTGAGCTTTTTCCTCTATTGGAACATATAAAATCGTACACTGTCGATGATATTTTAATGGGCTATATCGTAGATGAATCAAACAATGTTGATGAATTCTATATTTGCTGTACAATTGAAGCCAGAGATCATTGTAAGCAGCAGTCAGATAAATTCATAAGAAGGCAAGAAAAGAAACTAGAGAAAGCTTTACAAAAAAAACCACGCCCATGGAAGAGTTTAGGTAGTGAAGTCGAATTAAATGATCTATTGCCAATAAACACGAGACCATTGATTGAAATGGAGATAAAGTGTAAGTTTCCGAAAGAATATCAACCGGAGTGTTTTAAGACTAGAGACACAAATTCTGTAAGAGATGGATACATTGAATTAACACCATACAGACAAAAATTTAATAATGTTTTTAAGCGTAGAGTAGACTGTGCTTCACAAGCGGCAGCATCAGTACGAAATAATTATGCGCAGACAGAATTACGATATCCTCAAAATGTGTGGACGCAATCGATTGTTGATGCTCTTGGAAAGGTAGATGATGTAGAAGCAGGTGGAGATACAAGTGAAAAACTAGGGCAGATTGAAGGTGAAACCAGTTCTGATGAAGAACATGAACAGGTCAATGAAACACTTGATGAAGTTGGCTTACAAGCATATAAGGAAACTTTAAAACGCATGCGGAGGTTGTCATATATAAAAAAGATTAATAATTTTATGTCCGAAAAAAGAAATGAAATGGATTCGATTGTTGAACTTAACACAGTCATGGATATGTATTATAATGATTACCTTAACTTAGAGCCCGAAGCAGCTGCTGATATTTATGATACTATGACATTCGAAGAATATGTATGTTTTACTGATGTAAGAGCAAAAAATAAATTTATATCGTGTGCTACTTTTCATCCAATGTGGACTGGAGTAGTTGCAATATGCTATACTGATGAATCTTCTGTAGTAAACAGAAGCTTGAGTACTCGCCCAGATCCAGTCAAAAGAGCTGTATATGGCCTAAATCCAGTTCTTGTTTGGAGTCACGTAGACAGTTTATTACCTAAACTTTATTTGGAGTCTCCTCGAGAAATAAAAGTCTTATCATTTTGTCCTTTTAATGAAAATATTCTTATAGGTGGATGTATTAATGGTCAAGTATTAATATGGGACCTTACAAATAAATTAGAAAATATTGAAAATGTAGAGGTTCTCAGTGAAGTAAGAGAAAAATATCGTATTGCTATGAATTCTCATATGGGTTGGATGAAAAGCTTGCAAGATAGTTCAGTTGTGCCTGCGACTGCTTTAAGCAATCTAATTACTAGTCATTATGGTCCTGTTCATTCAATAAAATGGCTCTCTCCAAATTTCGACGTATCTCCTACAGGGAAATTAACCTTATTAAAGGAAAATAAAAAATCAACGATATTTATTTCTGGTTCAGAAGATGGCGTTATTTTAATTTGGAATTTATCAATTGAAAATGTGTCACAATTTGAGACGAAAAAAATAAAAAAATCTAAAAGAGTGCCAAGAAGGCCATCAGGATTACTAGTTGATGTTTCCCCGTTAAAAGTATTGGATCGTAATTTACAACCCTGTTATAAAATATTGCTTGGAGTTGCTGGTCAACCACAACTTAAACCACTTCAATGTCTTGGAGTTAATCACCCTCCTATAAAGTATTTACATAGTCCAAGAAATTATATTTCAGGAAGAAAGTATTTTACACCTCAAATCATTTCACAAAGTGAGGAGGAAATTAGTTCAATATTTTATATTGGATCGCAACATGGTGAATTAACCAAAATCACGTGGGAGGGTCATGAGTTTAACTCGGGAGAATTGGTAAACTCTGAATATTGTGACATCAAATTTAACTGTAATATACATGACGGTATTATAACTTGTGCGGAAAAAAATCCCTTTATGGAACAAATAACTTTAACTGTTGGGGGAAAAATATTTGCTATATGGTATGACAAATTATTAAACAGGCCTCTAATTTGGAAAAAAAGAAATTGTCTCATTACAGATGGAAAATGGTCATTATATAAGCCTAGTTTAATTTTTATTACAACATCTGAAGGTGATTTAGAAACGTGGGACCTTCTATTAAGAAGTGATAAGCCTGTATCGGTACAAACTTTGTCTGGCAATATGCTTACAAGTGTTTCTCTTCATACTCTACCAATAGCTAAGAATATGATTGGAGTAGGCGATGTAAATGGTTCTTTTAGAATATTTTTAAATCCACCTATTTTTATGATCGAAAACCCCGCTTATCTAGGCCGTATGGAAAGTATGATTCTAAGAGAATTTAAAGTGATGCATACATTTATAGCTTGGCAAGACCAATGGATGAAGAATAATCCTCATGTATTACTTGAAATTAAAAGGAAAGAAGGAGAACTGCTAGCCCTTAAAGAAGAAGAAAAAAGACGACTACGAGAAGAAGAACAAAAAAAATTAGAAGCTGAAGCAGAAGCTAGAATGCAAGAAAAATTGAGAGTAATAGGGCCTGCTGAAAGATGGCAAAAAATTATACAAAAGCTTATTGAAAAAACTATCGCTGTTAAAAAAAGAATAAATAGAGCAGAACTCATTGAACAAGAAAAACCTTTAAGAGAACTCGAAAGTCAACGCCTTGAGAAAGAACGAAGAATGCTTGAAATTATGAAAAATCAAAAAGCAATATTTAATGATACCGTTGCGATTCTTTTTCCTGAAGCAATCAAAAAGGAGGAAAAAGTCAAGAAACGTTTTCTTTTAGATGATAAAGAAACTTTAAAAAATACATACTTAGCTGAATACAAAGAACTAAAACTTTCAGCTTTGAAAACAGTACATGATAATCCATATCGAGCTGTATTCTCTTGGGATGGGGCTTTAACTGAGGGAAAGGAAAGGAAACAAGCACTGAATGCCTATCAAGAGTTCATCGTTATGCATAAAAATAGATTAGAAATAGAAAAAGAATTTACTTCACAATCCGATGTAGTCAAAAATGATGTAGAAAATAAAAGTAAAACCATATCAAGTAATGATAGTATATAATAATAAAAATATTTTCGTGTAAAAAGTTATTAATAATAATATAATATATATTATGTTGTGTATGGCTTATAATTGGATGCTATCTTTACCCTTATATATTTTGCTTGGTTTGATGAAGGTCAACAAATGCTAGTGTATTGAATTCATTTTACTTTTTTAGAATAGGAATTCCTATTTATATAAATGCGCATGTATATATTTATCTGAAATTAGGTTAGGAGCATATTAGGCCAACGTTTTTTCGTTTTCACAGATAGTGTTATAGATATGGTAGCGACGATGGTCTAGTGGGTATAGACTCGGCGTCTTGTACGAGAAATTTCGGGTTCAATCCTCGGTTTCGGGACCCCCCCGTGTGCCTTGAAATAGCGCACCTAAGCACGAGTAAACATAGTGTGGAAACCTGCATGCTTGATGAGATTGAAAGTCTTTGAAGGTGTGTGAAGTTTACTAACTCGCATTAGGCCAGCGCATCGGTGAGCTATGGCCCACTATTTTTGGTTGTTACTTTAATTTTTGTATCTCATTTGGAACTGCCAAAACAAATATAATATAAAGAATCTTACAACATTAAGTTCTTCCATATCGTCGTCACAGGAGAATGCCGGGGTAGAGCATAATTTACGCTTCATAGGGACTAGAGATGAAGTTCTGAGGTGGGGCTTGGAACATCTGAAAGTAAGAAAGTACATATTATTATATATTATGTGGTGAAGTGGTATGAAGATTTTAATCTTTATTTATATAATTCTTTTCTAAATTGCTATGTAAGTAAGTAAGATCTCCGCGTAAAAATCAAATGGACCGGTTCTCGAAAACTGCGGAGCGACAGCGGCGCGTATCTACGGTGCCCGCGCTGCCACCGCTGCCGCCCCTAAATTCGAGGCAGAGTCCTAAGCGAACCTCGCAGTGCTGTCAGTTGTAATATAGTGTCACTCCCGCTGTGTATCAGGCGCATTGATGTCCATGTTTGTGTGACCGTTTCGAGCGTTTATTCGTAGTCTCCAACAGGCCCCATTAGCTCGAGCGCTTTTTTTAACCGAGCGTTAGAGAGAAGAGATTTAATGAGACAAATAGATACCCATGTATCTGTTAACACGGCGCGACGGGATTTAACGCGACGCCTATTAAGCGCACGTCCGAACGGGGCCTTATGGTTGATAGTATAAGTACTATGTATGAACTGGGCGATGTTATATTTGCAAGGATAATGTCACCAATCTCAACCAACTAAGTAATTAACTTTAAATTACATTCAGTCTGATTACAAAATATTAAATATACATCTTGAAAGAAAATTTGCAGGGATTCGTTTTATAGAAAATAGTCAACTCAGTGTTCGCCTCAGCAATTTTGTAAAGCTTTATGATTATTGCGCTCTTCGTTTTTATTGCTCAGGCCCTAATTAGGTACTGTTTGTGGAGGCTGTATATTTAATGAGAGCAGGAAGATTCTTTATTTCTTATTGTTGTAGGATTAATTATAAGGTATGATGTGCAGGACGTAAGAAGCTTTTATGTTATTAATTATTATTTTTTTGTTTGTAGTTTATTAGTCAGAACATGGAAGATGCAGAATTCCGTATTGGCTTGATTTGTATAATTTTCATAGATATTTTATGATAAAATTACTGTTGAATTCATAATACTAATTAATACACAGATTTAAAAGTTTTGCAAGTTTATTTGTCTAAGATACCGTAAAAGTTCGACCTTCACTCATCTGATAACTAGATGAGATCTCTATTTTATGAATGAAAATTATTTTAATTTATTAAATTATTATTACGATTATTAAATCAATGTTTGTTATTTACTATAAAAGCTACTAATAAATACTAAAGTTATATAACTCACAACCACATTCTCATACAAGATATCTAATGTATCGGAAAACAGTTTCCGCATAAATAATATATCGTGTTTTATTCATGTCCATTCAAACTGGTTTGGAAACAATATGAATCAATAGAGTGAAACATCTAAGGCATCTAAATATAGAATATACATATTTAAATATATATTGCTTACTGCTCTAATCTATATCTATACATATAATAAATTTGTAGAGGAGCCGTTTCTGTACATTGAAAATATTTAAAAAAAGAATAGCCTGGGTGTTAAAGGATTACTAACAGAATCCATTTCCAGCATTTTTGGAATTTTTGTCTGTTTGTCTGTTTGTCTGTATGTCTGTTTGTCTGTTTGTCTGTTTGTCTGTTTAGTTGTGCACGCATCGCGTGAAAACTACAAAGCCAGTGTAAATAAATTTTATCCATAAAAATTTAGCGTAACTTAGAGTAACATTTAGTTTTTGTTTCATCGCAATCGCTTCACTCTATCAAAAGATATATGTATTTGAAATGTAGCTAAATAAGATACTTAACAAATAGGATCAGATCAACGCCATCTATTGACAATTTACGGCGGCTTTCAATATCCTATCTATCATAAAATTTTCTTATCTATCTTGAAATGTTGACAAATTTTCTTAGAAAATCTGTCAAAATTTTAAGATACATAAGAAAATTTTAAGATAGGATATTGAAAGCCGCCGTTATAGTACCGACTTATTGACGGCTTACCGACTTATAAGTAGGTATGTAGGTCGTCAACAGATGGCGTTGCATGTATCTGATTCTATTTGTTAAGTTTAACGAATTGGTTATTATATTTTGTTAAAACCTTAAAACTTTGGAAAGGAATAGTAATCCTTACTAATATTATAAATGCGAAAGTAACTCTGTCTGTCTGTCTGGCTGTTACGCTTTCACGCCTAAACCACTTAACCGATTTTGATGAAATTTGGTACAGAGATAAATTAGAGCTTGGGAAAGGACATAGGCTATTTTTTATCGCGAAAAAAGCTTAGGGGGGTTTAAATAGGGGATAAAAGTTTGCATGGAAGTTCGTCATTATACATAAAAGATGACGCCTTAAAACTTTGTATTTAGGCACTTAATAAGAATTAAATAACCATGATTAATTTATTGTTCCACCGTTTTTAAGGTTTTCGCCTATATGAGCATTACATAGGAGATGAAATTTTTCAGGGTAGTTCAAAAAAAAATCTGCGTTGGCGCAGTGCGACGTAGTGGGGGAAATGTCGCTCTATTGCTCCCCGAACAGGCAGACACGTGAGGACATTTTTCTGCTGTAACAATTTCGATTTGTTCATAGAATTTTGTTTTCGTTAATGTTCTTAATATATTCGGCGAAATACAATGTTTCATGTATTGTTATTTGTATTTAATTATATGTTGTTGAATGGAAAAAAAGGGGACTGCAACATGTGCACGTTCTAATAAAGCTTAAAAAAGAAGATGCGGCCCATCCAAATAGATGGGCTATTTAGCGCCGGGATTCCTGATCCTGTGCAAGATAAAGAATTGTATGACACTATTATCCAAAACATGGTACACGGTCCATGTGGTGTTAGAAATTCAGCCTCGCAATACATGAACATTGGAAAATGCACAAGGATTTTCTCTAATCAATTGATAAAAGAAACTGTGCCAAATGACAATGGCTACCCGTTGTACAGGCGCACAGCGCCCAAAGACGATGGCCGAACAGTTACAATTATGACTCGATTTGGAGCGAACGAAACCTTAGACAACAGTTGCATCGTCCCGTATTTGCCTATTTTATATAAAATTTTCAATGCTCATATAGAAGCCTGTAGCTCTGTCCGCGCAATCAAATATACAAATATATAAACAAAGGAATTGACAGGTTATATTTAATCTCAGGAATGAAGGTGGAGCACTTCTTCTGAATGAAGTGCAAACCTTTCAAGCAGGACGTTACGTCAGCAGTAATAAAGTAGCGTGGCGGCTCCTAATCTTCCTCTTGCCTGAAAGACATCCAACAGTAACCTATCTTGCTGTACACTTAGAAAATGGAGAGCGCATATATTTTACCGAGAACAATTTCCAAGAAAAAGTATCTACACCGCCCAAAACAACATTAACAGCCCTTTTCCATCTTTGTTAGGGCGATTCTTTTGCCAAAACGTGTTTCTGTCCTAAAATCCCCCGTTATTATACCTGAAACATATCTACAAAGGACTGCGAACGCCGTTTTGAATGTCTGTTGAAAATTGGCCCGGAGTGAAATCATCTGATGCCCTTGGTCATGTGTACACCGTCCACGATATTAATTTTAAATGTTTTTGTTTACGTTTGCTACTACACCAAATTCAGGGTCCTATAGGCTATAGTGATCTTAAAATTGTCAACGGCCAGGAATTCGGAACATATAGAGAAGCATGTGAAACTCTGGGTCTGTTAGAGAATGATAATCACTAAGACAAAACTATAAAGGAAGCTGTCCAGTGCCAATCGCCAGCCAAAATCAGAGACTTTTATGCAACCCCTTATAATATTATCATCTTGCGGGCTATCTTATCCTAATGAATTATGGAACAAATATAAAGAGTACATGGCGGAAGACATTTTGCGTAGGCTACATTAGACACACACGGACATGATATACAATGAACACATTTAAATTTAAACACATCAGCATAACGAAGCCCCTGGAAAAATTTAAGACAAAGTAATGGCTATAGTGGATAAGCGTTTGAATGAATTTGGAATGATTAGCCCTCGGAGAACGAACGAAAATGAACTATCAGATGAGATTGTACGAGAAACAAACTATGACACAGCTTTGCAGCAGCAAGTAGCTGAATTGATACCCAAATCACTACCAGAACAACAAGTACTTGACGAAGTGTTGCAGCTAACAGAACTTGGGAATGGCGCGCTACTCTTTGATCTCGCCCAAGAAGATTCACCTATCTGTATTTCTATATGTGAAGGAACAATTTTAGCACCTAAAAATGATATTATCAACTAAGTAAATCCTGACATATAGAGTAAAGTACCAGGACAGGTATTTATCAATAGACACAACAGAGTATTTATCAATAGACACAGTTATGGTACAGAAAAGAGCATATCATATCCCGTAGAGTTTCTAAATTCGCTTGAGCTGTCAGATGTACCCTCACAAAAGCTTAAATTAAAACTAGGTGTCCCAGTCATGCTCATGCGAAATTTGGGTGCCCAGAGACTATGTAATGACAATTTTTCTAATTGACAATTGTATGTAGCATTCTAAATCAGGAAAGGGAAACTGCGCTACTCCAAATTTAACGCGAGCGAAGCCGCGGGCAACAGCTAGTAATTAATATGTACGTTGACTCGTAAACGATTAATAAAGAAAAGATTCTTAGAACGTCTATACCGCAGAGTGTGAAGACGAAAGTCTTCAATCAATGCTTTCCCCCCGTGATGACCTTCGGGGCCGCAACGTGGCCTCTTAATTTACGACTGCCGAAGCTAAACGCTTTTTCGCCGATTCACTGGGAGATAGGATTTAAACCAAGACTAAATCTTCCTAAGAACTAAAATTGATGATGTTACGCGAAGAATAAGCACGTTGAAATAACGCACTTTGGAAAACGGATGGCCTATTGGCGAATAATGTTCAAGAGTGGAGTCCGCAGTGCCATGGTCCGTCAATACAGGCTCTGCTTAGTTTGGGATCACATGGTCATGTGAGAATTGCCCTAAAATATTATCGTTATTAAAAATATGTCACGAATAGCGGTAACTGAACTGTAGACTGTAGACTTGGTCATAGAAGTCCAGGACACCCTATGGCATGACGGAACGATGACGTAGAAAGGCTGATAGGAACACTTGAATGAGACAAGTAAAGGTTCAGTAGAGTGCAATGAACAATCTTGGATAGGTAAGGAGCTGCTTGTCGGATTACAAAAATACTTTTGTAATTGATAGTTTTCATATAAGGGAGTGGGTTTTTCATTTAAAAAAAATATCTTTCTATTTTAGGAAATAGTAATCCAAAGACCATTGAGTCTTAAACACAACTTAAGGTTCCTTTCTTCAGGAACGATCATTTAGTTAATCTGCGGTGTGTCAGAGTTGGAGTGTATTGTAGAGAACTAATTTCCGGCTTTTGAACAGCTTATACAAGCTCTATCCTTATATACAAACTAATCTAACCTATTCAAAACAAGTTCAGTACTACTTCATAATTGGAGTACTCGACGAGTTAGTAACAGTTTTAGTATCCGTTTCCTCAATCTTTTATACTCAGATCATAATATTTATACTTTATGAGCTGTTTGGGATGAAAAGTGAAACAGGAATAGATGTTGATCGTTTTAAAACTGTTGTTCTTAGCTAAATTCCATTGTTTATGCTCCTATCTATAAATATATTTCGTACTGACGTTTTATATTACAGCTGGTGTAGAGGAATAAAAAATTGCGATCAGCATGTTACGCATATTCTAGAATGTTTCATATAAATGATCAAGTCAGGATCGGACTTTGGTCCCCACCGTGGTTCAGGCCTTGTCGCGGCGATGGGGCTCAGTAGCCCAGGATGAGCCCAACACCTTAAGCCGAGGGGGCTCTTTGTACCCCTTTTATATGTAGAGGGGACAAAAGAGCAGGGGGCAAGGGGTGAGGACGGGAACCTCTCCACATTGTACTGTCTCAACGCTGGGAGGGGTGGTTTTGAAGTGCAGGACAGCCCCTCTGTTTAGGTGGTTTCGCTGTCCTCAGGGACTGACTAGCCGTCGAGGTGCCTTGTTGCTAGCAGATCCAGGGCACCTCACCAAAGGCGGCATTGGTGGCACTCGCCGGGTTTTAGTGGGTAGAGCTTTCACTCTGGCACTTACCAGCTTTTGGGCGCAGCGAGTCCCACATACCCGCCCGGGGAGAGCCACTCCCCGGCATGCCTTAGCGCATTTCCCGGCGTAAAAGAAAAAAAAGGATAGGACTTTGGTATAGGTATATATTACTATGGTAGACCAATTAGCGAAACAATCCCTAATCAAAATTCACATTTACTTAGACGAAGTGTTTGTCAGTAAAGGTGAGAAGGCAATCTCCGTGTTGGTCCGTTTTTGATACGAGTGGCAAGGTATAGGTCATCTTGGCGTTCATTGAAGGAGGCCCATGTTCATATGGCCGATGATAATGTTAGCTGGTTATACTGACCTGTTGTGGACCTAACTGTTGTGGATCGACAAGGCGATTTATTTAGTTCTTTTTATGTTCCAGGAACTTTATTTTAACTGTAGTTACGGAAAGTATTCGATACATCCGAATTATAAATAAAACAAATTAACCGCGAAAAATTCCTTTTAATGAGAGAAATTTGTGACTTCATTACAATATAATATGTTTTAAGGCACAGCCAATAAAAATATAGTAGGCAAGTATATTATGTGTTTATCACTAAAGTAAAGGAAGGCCATATTATATGACTTGATTTCTATAGACAGAACCCTAAAAGTTTCACAAGGATATGTCAATAAATCCATGTTCTCTAATATTTGATATCACCTGTCTATCCTTCTTTTCCCTTTTGTATCCGTATATGTGTACATCAATAACGAGCTTTTATGTTAATAAAATGAACCAGAACATTTATCTCGTGGTGAAGTAGTTATTTACAAACTGCGCTTTATCGTTAAAAGCTTCTAAAACGGCATAGACAATTTAATTCAAGGAACCGACTCTGAGTTTACACGGAGCTTTCAAAAGCTTTTCGTAAGTAAGTTAGTATACTATTGCGTCTAAAATGCTTAGTGGAAGATAGTTTCTAGGTGATAAATCGTTTACATTTTTTTGTCACTGTTATATGTTTACACTTGGAATTTAGTATTTCTTTGCAACGGTGGTCCAGTGGTGGATGGACTCGGCCTCTTATCCGAGGGGTTCCAGGTTCGATCCTGACCCGTCCGTGTGTGCCTTGAAATGGGTTTTTCTAAATTTCTAAGGGCATACGAGACCATCGTTCGCTCACCGGTGAAGGAAAACATCGTGAGGAAACCTGCATACCTGACGAGATTGAAAGTCTTTGAAGGTATGTGAAGTTCACCAACCCGCACTGGGCCAGCGCGGTGGACTATTGGCCCAATACCCTCCTCGCCTGATTTCGAGGAAGGAGACCCGTGCCCAGCAGTGGGACATATAAGGGTTGATACATTTCTTTTTTTTTACAAAACCAAAATTATTTTCTTAAGTTTACGCGAATTTCACTCATTATAATGAAACAACTTTTACGGATTTTATCGCGGTTTATTTAGTTTTTTACAAGCCCGACGTTTCGGAAACTTTACAGCAACCATGGTCACGGGAGGACTGAGGTGTCAGACGTCCTACTGTTACAAAGTTATTCGAAACTACCCTATGATACAACAATATTTTATTTAGTCCTATCTATGCAGAAGGTGCTAACTAAGTCTTTAGTCTGTGACATGTTATGCTTGGATCTTGATTTTATTATATTTATTATGGGATCCCAAGCAGGTGGTAATGGCCAGCCATCTTCTCTATTCTAAGTCAGCAATCTGTGACCATAGCCTAGACAACGCTCGCCATTATATTAGATTTGATAAACCACAAGTCCTCGCAAAAGAACACCGATTCCAACCAAGGATGATTCGTGAGGCTATTGAAATTAAAAAACATCCTAATTTCAATAGAGAAGATGGCTGGCCATTACCACCTGCTTGGGATCCCATAATAAATATAATAAAATCAAGATCCAAGCATAACATGTCACAGACTAAAGACTTAGTTAGCACCTTCTGCATAGATAGGACTAAATAAAATATTGTTGTATCATAGGGTAGTTTCGAATAACTTTGTAACAGTAGGACGTCTGACACCTCAGTCCTCCCGTGACCATGGTTGCTGTAAAGTTTCCGAAACGTCGGGCTTGTAAAAAACTAAATAAACCGCGATAAAATCCGTAAAAGTTGTTTCATTATAAAAACAAAATTATTTGATAATCACACTTTAAAATTTTGTTAGCTCAGTCGCCATGCCATGCTTGCTGTAGAGTATCTGAAAGGTTGGGCTAGAAAAAGCGGCAGTAAAATCTGTAAAAGATATGTTTTATCAACAAGAGAAATTCCTGTGAACATAAGAAAATAGTGTAGGTGTTGACTTATTTAATTGTAGGGTAAATGTTTTTTATGAGCCCGACGTTTCGGATAATTTACAGCAACCATGGTCACGGGAGGACTGAGGTGTTAGACATCCTACTGTAATTCGTTACAAAGTTATTCGAAACTGCCCTATACATCAATATTTTATTTAGTCCTATATGATGTTTCATAGCGTAGTTTCTAATAAAACAAATATAAAAATAAAATAAAAAAATACGTTAAAAATATCTTCTTACTGTAGATTCAAACTTTAATATCTTTTCAAACTTTATAATTACTTTCCCCAAATTGAAAGCACACTGTTTCCCTCGAGCTACAATAAATTTTTTTATTCAATTTTATTTCGAGTTCTGAACCTTATAATTCACGAAATTTGAACTAGCAACCCGTTTGTTATTCACATTTTCTTCCTACTTATGTATATAAATTGAATAATTATCTTAACAAGACTTTTAAGTCTGACTTCATGTTTATACAACGTGAGTTTTATTACTTGTTTAACGTGAAAGTTTTTATCGTCTTTTGAAACTATTTAATTGTTTTTCTTTCCTCTCTGCGTCTTCGACGTAATGGGAAAAGATTCCACATTTGCTCCCATTAAGACTGACATTACACGACTAAAAATATGTGTTAAGAGAATATTATAGTGGTGAGTCTCATGGCAATATAGCAGTGGCATCTTAGGTTCAGTGAATAAGTGGTGGTGACTTAAGAATGTGTACAGTGTACGCGTTATGGTTGATGATAAAAAGAAGAAAAAAATTGGTGAGGTACCCGTTAATAAGATCCAGTAGGTCCCTTTCAATGAACGCAGAGACGGCTATTCCTCTACCACTCGTATCAGAGCAGGTCTTTTAACAGTGTATTAAGTAATAATAACTGATTTGTCTTGTTTTTATTATAATTTATTATGTTAGTTAGACAGGCAACTCATTTATGAGATGCCTTTTTTTTCACGCTGGAAAATGCACTGACGCATCCCGCTAGGAAGTAGGTCTCCTCAGGCGGGTATGTGGGACTCGCTGCGCCCGAAAGATGGTAAGTGGCCGCAGCTCTACCCACCAAAACCCGGCGAGTGCCACCACTGCCGCCTTTGGTGAGGTGCCCCGGGTCTGCAAGCAAGAGGGCACCTCAACGGCTAGTCAGTCCTTCAGGAGACCGACGCCACCTCCACAAAGCAGTTGTTCCGCACCACAGAACAACCACTCCCAACGTTGGGACAGTACGATGAGGTGAAGTTCTCATCCTCATCCCTAGCGTCCTGCTCTTATGTTCCCTCTTCTTATAAGAGGGATACAAAGAGCCCCCTCGGCTCAATTCGCTTAGCCCAAGGTGCTGGCTCACCCTAGGCTACTGAGCCCCACCGTTACGACAAGGCCTGAACCATGGTCGGGATTTATGTGTTGTCTGTTCTGAAATATTGATATTAAGTCTCGATGCTAATAATTACACTGCTTGTCTTTCTTACCAAATAAAGATTTTCACGTTCACCTTTTTCACGGGAGAAACAAAAAAGGTGGTTGTATCTTTGTAGGCGGGTACACGGGCGGCAGCGCTTCCTTTTCTGTTTTTTGTTTTTAATATCTATGGACGCTTCACAGCACGTCAATCTGGTCCCGTGTTAAGTTCTCAAAGAGACTTGTATTATGGGTACTAGACAACGGAAATACATATATTTAATACATAATATATTTAAGATTTAATATACATCTATGACCCAGGAACACAGAAACTTTTGTTCCCTGGCGAGGCCTCCGGGCTTAAGCGCCAACTCGCTTACCATTGAGCCACAGAAGTCGTCGAAGTCCTTTCCACTGGTATATATATTAATATATTATCAAAGTTTTATATATTTTCTTCTATATAAATAATAATGAATAAGCTCGTAACATGAAGATGGGAGTGAACTCCTGTAGTGCGTCAGAGCTGACACATACACTTTTTTATAATTAACGTATAAGCCTGTTCGAATAACAGGGGGCAAACATAATATCAAGATTTTTAGCTAGTTTTCGAATTAATTACTTACCACTGTTAATAAGCGAAGGAGTATAAACTCGACACTAGCTTTGAAAAACTCAACCTCTGACCAAGACAGCTTTAGTACATCGTATAGCTTATTTACCTTACGCCAGTGATATATTACAATTTTATAGATCCAGGTAAAAGATTTTATTACGAGTTCGTGTAAATTGTTGATTGGTATTGAATTTAAACTATAAATTGTGTTTATATTTCGATTTTCACACGAAAGAATAACTTTGCTTAGAGAAGTACACGAAAAATGTGGTGAAATATTTATTAGCTACAAGCAGCACCTCACAGTTTCGCCCGCGTACTTCGTCTTCTCTAGGGAGCGATGAATCATCGTGTAATAATTATTTTGTTCCCTGGTGGGATTCGAACCCGCTATCCCCAGCTTGGCCGCCAACGCGCTAACCATTGAACCACAGAGGTCGTCATGTATTCAGAGTGATTCTAGTATTAGCACAGTGTAGATAAATTGATAGTATTAGCAATTTATTTACACTGTGGTATTAGTCTATATGTCGTAGTATGATTTGATAAAACGTTTTTTTGCGAAAATACTAGGGTTTTTGCGAAAACACGGATAATTAGACATTGGCATTACATTTCTCAATCTTACTGAAAAAAGGTAGGGTTTTTGCAAAAATACCAGTCGCCTTAGCAAGATTGAAAATCCTTAACTCTGATTGGCTTGATTTTGGTTGACAGGCAAACTCTTAATGCGATTGGTTCATATTTTGCCTAGTAGGTTCGAGTATACAATAGGATCCCAGACAACGTTCAAAATCCTTCCATCAATAAATTTAAAAAGTTATTAAAGTAAGTTTGTTTTTACCACACAAATAGGATATAACAAAGTAAGTCTTAATGGAAGATACCACGCGATGGGAATAGGGTGGCCCAGGAATTTCAGGATAGCATTTAAATTTGTAATAGAATATTTGAAAAGATTAGTTCCACTGATTTTGCTTCGCCGGTTCTTCGTGGTACTATTTTGAATAAAAAAAAATCAATTTTTAATTTTAAAGGGCAAGAAAAGGCGATGCCTTTGATTTATAGTTTCTTTGCTTTTTTGCTAAACAATTTAGTTAAAATACAAACTAGTGACCCGGGGAACACATCAATCACAGAAAACTAATCATACCTTAACTACTTTAAATAATCAAAAAATAGCTAACAATAGGATAAAAGGATATAATATTCCTTAATCTTACTAAAAATAGTACCACGAAGTACCCTATTCCCATCGCGTGGTATCTTCCATTAACACTTACTTTGTTATATCCTATTTGTGTGGTAAAAACAAACTTACTTTAATAACTTTTTTAAATTTATTGATGGAAGGATTTTGAACGTTGTCTGGGATCCTATTGTATACTCAAACCTACAAGGCAAAATATGAACCAATCGCATTAAGAGTTTGCCTGTCAACCAAAATCAAGCCAATCAGAGTAAAGGATTTTCAATCTTGCTAAGGCGACTGGTATTTTTGCAAAAACCCTACCTTTTTTCAGTAAGATTGAGAAATGTAATGCCAATGTCTAATTATCCGTGTTTTCGCAAAATCCCTAGTATTTT
Organism: Lycaena phlaeas; assembly: GCA_905333005.2. NCBI lineage: Eukaryota > Metazoa > Arthropoda > Insecta > Lepidoptera > Lycaenidae > Lycaena > Lycaena phlaeas. The sequence continues at coordinate 14,268,561 of HG995167.1, read as the reverse complement.
CGCAAAAAAACGTTTTATCAAATCATACTACGACATATATATTATTCTGATATACTATTATAAAGTTCTTATATAATTCATTCGGTAGTTTTTGGGTTCACGAGTTAAAAACATACAACACATATGTACTTTCACGTGTATAATATTAGTAGAACGAATCATGAAGCCTAGCTTTTGCCGGTAGCTTTTACGATTAATTCTAATGGCGAAATAATTTTTGAAATCGGTCTAGTAGTTTCTGAGTTTATTTGTTACAAATATTTAAAAAAAAAATAAGATTTGTCTACATTGTACATGTAGACAAATCTTAAAATTTGTATAAATTCTTAGCTTCTATATTTCATGGTAGGATGAGTATTCGCCAGAGAACTAAAGTTACCAATATCACGCGAAGTATAAGCTCGTTAAAATGACTGGTTACACACTCAGAAGAACGGATGGTTGATGGGCCAATAAGGTACGAAGTGTTGGTCGACCATTAAGTACCTACGTACCTTCCCACCTGGGAAGACGATCTTTCATCTCCATGCAGTGGCATTTTTTGTGGCATTGGATGCGAGTGGCAAGGGATCAGTCGTCTTGGCGTTCATCGAGGGAGGCCTATGCTCAGCAGTGGACGGATAAAGGCTGATGATGATGATGATTGTGATCATGATGATGATAAAGAGATGAACTCATTTATTATTAAGTGGTACAGAAAGCGCTATATGGTTGGCTTTAAATTTAATAAACTAAGATCTTCGCAGTACCAGTATTTGTCGAACTTAGCAAAGCGGTTTTACGGAAGAGCAAAACTAAAAGCGCATTCTCATTTCACCTTTAAGTCAACATTAACTACACTGAGTTGATATCTTTTTAAAAGATTTTTGTCAAAGATACTTTAGGTGCTTTAAAAAAGATTTTTACAGTTCTGTTAACATTTCGTAAAATACACGAAATGTGGAAAATGTGATAATCTTAACGAAATTAAAAAGTAATTTTATTATTATTAAATCAAAAAAATATATATTTAGTTTAGTACTTTGGCGTATTTCAAGTATTACCTATACTTGAAATACGCCAAAGGAAGTAGTCAATAAAGAGTACTGAGAATGGAACAGGATGAGCAGGAGGATCTCTTAAGAATCCCACCATGGTTTAGGTCTTGTCGTGGCGGTGGGGCTCAGTAGCTCTGGGTGACCCCAACACCTTGGGCGAAGCGGATTGAGCCGAGGGGGCTCTTTGTATCACTCTTTTAAGAAAAGGGGATAAAAGAACAGGGGGCAAGGGGTGAGGATGGGAACCTCACCTCATCGTACTGTTGCAGATCCGGGGCACCTCACCAAAGGCGGTAGTGGTGGCACTCGCAGGGTTTTAGTGGGTAGAGCTGCGTCCACTTGCCATCTTTCGGGCGCAAGTCCCACATACCCGCCTGGGGAGATCCACTCCCCAGCGGTATGCGTCAGTGCATTTACCGGCGTAAAAAAAGGATTTCCTAAGAAAAACATATAAAAAAACCTAGAGGCTTAGAAGAGTAGGAAAGGAAAAGCGTAGCGTGGCGTTTACTATTCATGTCAGAATACATAGTTTACGGTAGCTCGAGCAGAAGGCGGATGATAAGGGTTAAATACTGCCTATTTATAGCTTCTGAGATTGTTTCAACACTATGACTGTTATTTGCAGCAATTCCAAAGGTATTCGAAAGTCTTTAATATACCAATACAATATACTTTATCTATATAGAAAACAAAAGTTACACAGAAAATGTACACACATTACTTTATACACAACTTTTTTGTTGTGTTGGTTTTTGACAGAACAAGGACAGAAAATGAAGATGACGCTAAACATTTTTTTCCGGTAAGGGCAGGACAAAATTTACGGCTTTCAGATATTAAGTAATATTTTATTTCATTTTGTTAACAAAATATTTCAATTATTATATTTATCTTTGATCGAATTAAAAAATAGTACATATAAAATTACAATTACATACATATAAAAAAACAACACATTTCAAGATATTGTTCATAATTATTTTATCCTTAATTTATCGAACCATTAGCATGTGTATTAGTTGATGTTGGTATATGTTATTATACAGGAAACGCTTAAATTAATTGAATCTTTGAAGACGCTATTAAACCTGTGGGAACATTCTGGAATGTCGGCTCCAAATTGGGCGGAATGTGCTCTTAGAACAATTTAACTCCAATTATCTAAGGATGTCTTCAAGGTATTCGCTAAATATCAGTCGATAAGCATACTTAGAATTATGATTGAGGTTACTCTATTAACTTCTATAGTATGAGAGTATGGTGATAATAGTGTCTTAAGCCTTTGGCTGACCTTTCAGCATTCCTGCTCAATATTGCATTTAAATGTCTGTCTATATAACTGATCTGCATATTTAAAAAAAAAAACTTTAGAACCCTACAAAATTCTAGTCCTTTTCATACTTAACCTCCAAACTTGACTTAGCGGAAAGGATGGATTAACTTATAAATTAATTTAAAAACATGCGATTAAAAAAAATTAAACATCCGAACATCGGAATTGAGTACATCCTTCTTTTGTATGTTTCGGCTAAAAAGAATTAGAAAAATATAGGTCCCTAAAACTACCAATAATCAAAAAGTGACAAAAAGATATATACTAAATGTGAATATTTTGGTTTCATTTACGTAGCTAATTAAGAGATCTTCAACGCATATTGACAAGGTTTTGATTTCAAATATGGTGACTTAAGGGTCTTTACATTTAATACACTCTCACTCCACGTAACCCAAACCCTCCCTTTTAAGGGATTTTCCATTGATGTCATAATGACCTACATAAGCATATTAATAAACAACAATAACCTTCGTAAAATCAAAAGTAAAATATGAACGAGCTATGTTTCAAAAAAAGGAAAATCCGTTTTTAATATAAAAAACTATATAATGAAACAAAATTATGGATTTTATGGCGGTTTATTAAGTTTTTTATATGGGGTAGTTTCGAATAACTTTGTAACAGTAGGACGTCTGACACCTCAGTCCTCCCGTGACCATGGTTGCTGTAAAGTATCCGAAACGTCGGGCTTGTAAAAGACTTAATAAACCGCGATAAAATCCATAAATTTGTTTCATTATAATGAGTGAAATTCGCGTAAACATAAGAGAACAATATAAAAAACTATATATTTTGCTAAATAACATATTATATTTTGTTTTATTAAATAGTCCTCCTCGAGTCAGGCGAGGTCCAGTGGTGGATGGACTCGGCCTCTTATGCGAGAGGTCCGGGTTCGATCCTGACCCCCCGAGTGTGCCTCGAAATGGGTTTTTCTAATTTCTAAGTGCACCCATACCAACATATTTGACAGATAGAGTATGGAGTATCAGTCAAGTATCTGTCAAATATGTTGCCGATTGCCTTGCCTTGCCTATTCGGAACTTATCTGGAGATTGTGAAACAGGCCCTAAGCCTCGGAGAGAACTATTTCATACCGTCTAGGTGTTCTTAAAATAACTCACTACCATGGTTTGTGTAAAACATTTGAAAGTATATGTTTCTAATATTGCTATAAGTTACGACAACATGTCTAGAAAGTGGTTTTATTACAAGGATTGAAATTTTGCGTATTTTCGAAGGGAAAATTTTAGGTGCGTTGAGAACTCTTTGGGTGATCTAAAATCATGGAGTTCGTGCCATCATCATTGAACGCTTTCAAGGTGACATTAGGACGTCGTTTGGTTATTTTAAATTTTCAGTATTAAATGTTTTAAATGACATGACTGCCAGTTTTTAAATATCGAATTTGATTTCGTAATGATCATCATTACACTAACAGTTACACAACGAATATTTGTGTTAAATACGCAGTGCGATGTCAATGCACTGTTCTGTTAAATTAACAATCGGCGCGTTTGCTTTTCATCAGCAAAATTATTCAGTGTTATGAAAATTAAATACAACCGTGTCAATTATAATCACTGCGACTATTGAGGCGAACGCAGTTAACGCATTCATGTATGATATTAAAATTAAAAAAAATTAAAATAAATTTAATCTATGAAATATCTTTTGACGGGTTTTATCGCGAAATGTCTTCTAAATCGGATATTTAGAACCAATAAAAGTAAGTTGAACCTATATATATATATATATATATTTAGGTTCAACTTACTTTTATTGGTTCATCAACCCTTTAATGTCCCACTGCTGGGCACAGGTCTCCACCTCGAAATCAGGCGATCCAGTGGTGGATGGACTCGGCCTCTTATGCGAGAGGTCCGGGTTCGATCCTGACCCCCCGAGTGTGCCTCGAAACGGATTTTTCTAATTTCTAAGTGCACCCCAAACACGAGACCATCGCTCACTCAACGGTGAAGGAAAACATCGTAAGAAAACCTGCACGCCTGATGAGATTAAAAGTCTTTGAAGGTATGTGAAGTTCACCAACCCGCACTGGGCCAGCGCGGTGAACTATTGGCCCATTACCCTCCATATTATTTATGTATATTATAAATGTTTTAGTTTATTATAATATATTTATATATCTTAATGCCTATGTTTTTGTATATTATGTGTTTATATTGTGAGTCTTTTATGCTAAATTATTGTTTGTTAGTGTTTTTATTAATGTTTTATATTTATGTACATCCAAATTATGGCTATAGGTTTTAATTTTTCCAGTATCGGGTCTGCTGGAAGAGATTCCTTTAGAAATAAACTGTACCTTTGTACCTACCCCTTAATTTTATTTTACGAGTATGTAGTATAACTCCTTTTTCTGTGTACATAAATTATTGTTAAATAAATATTGATTACAGATTATATTATTATTTTATAGAAACAATGAATCTGTTAATAATAAATAGGTACTTTATTCGTTCTAGAAATATTTTATAAGACTCTTATAGGGTTTCGAGCTTTAAGTACTTGAGACGTCTTAAGAATCACTCGAGGGAATAATTTATTGTCCGCTGATGAGCTGGGGGCTCAGAATTATTATTGTATTTGATTTTCTTTTATGGCAACTTCGAACGACAATGTAATGGTCTATTATTGCTATTGTTGATCGAGGTATCATAATAATAATAATAATAATAATATCTATCGACGCTTTTTTTACACCACGTCAATCTGGTCCTGTGGTAAGTATTCGAAGAGACTTGTGTTACGGGTACCAGACAACGGAAATACATATATTTAATACTTTTTATATTAATACTTATATATAAGATTTTTATTATATAATACACATATTTAATACACATCCATGACCCAGGAACAAATAAACTTTTTTTTTGTTCCCTGGCAAGATTCAAACCCTACCTCCGGCTTGTGCGCCAACGCGCTAACCACTGAGCTACAGAGGTCGTCAAAGGTATGGCATTAATTAAATAATATTTATTACAAGTTAAATTTTTAATAATTAATTAATTGAAGCTGTAATCAATAAAATTATTTAGATAATGTATAAAAATCTACAACGAAAGAAAAGGCAAATGAGCCAATAATTATCAATATTATTTAATAAAAAAAAAAAACACTTAATAATATAACTAAACAAATTTTTATATTTCTTCTTTACGAACGGACGGAATCTTTAATGAACATTAGCGACGCGACGTTGTGCGCTGATCACTTCTAAGCTAGTTTTCTTATCCACGTCTATATTTCCATAATATACATCATAAAGATAAAGACATCTAAAATTGATAATTGGATTGAAGGAATCACCACCTGGTCCCAAGCCCCGGTTAGAGAAGTAGAGGAAGACCAATCCAAAGATGGGAAAATTATTGACTTAATGAAGATAATGCCTTTTTCCTAAGACGACCTGACACCCGAATAGAATAGTAGAACTACTTGCAAAAGGATATATTATTATAACAAAATATAACACCAAAGAAAAAAACAAGGAGATATATTTATAAATTATAATTATATAGTAAATTACACCAATAGAAAGGTATTGGCGAGTAAATGCTATTTTATTTTATTTTATAATTAAGGAGAAAAAAAAAGACTCATAAACTACAAAAATAGTCCTTTTTCCCTAAGCGAAGCTTACACTCCAAATGACAGCCGACGAAAGATTTCGCGCTAGTTGGCTTAAAAATTAATGGTTTTCTTTTATATTTTATGTACACATATCTATTTCTGTATTTTCTAATCCATCATGTATTTTTATACAGCCTCCAGCTTATACGCTTATCTTGTGTCATATTTATGTCCACATAAATTATTACTACCATATAAATTTTAGCACTCAAAGTAATGTATGTCGTCTATAAACATAACTTGGCTATTGTAACTTGTTAGTATAACCAATAATATGTTTTATTGTTATAATATAAGAAGGGAAATGAATTATCTTGAAGAAATAGACTAAAATTTGTATGTTTCTAACTTACTTTAATCGCTTTTATGCAACTTTCTATCTTACTAATTTTTTATAATTGTTCATGCTGCTTTGCAGCCAAATTGGGCTGACCCCATAGATTTCCTAATTTAAAAAATAATTAAATACGACAGTTTATTAAGGTGAATATGAAAATCTAAAATACAAGTCTGATGTTATTGTTTAGTTATATCTTAATAAGGACCCGTTTCGTTAAACAACAAACAAAAAGTATATATTCAGATAGGTCTTACAAAAGAAATGCCTATACTTTTTAAGTCATTAAATTTCAAGCATAAAATAAAAATATATATTTTATCATATCAAGAGACCTTCTGAAGTGTAATGTAAACGTATGTAAAATGTATGTTCGAATCCCGCTAGGTCTGCATCTCTTTCGCCACAAAATTTGTGAGACTAATATAAATGTCTTCACGTCTAGCCCATGGAAGTGAATATATTATGCATTAAAAAAAAAAACAGTTTCTAGTACCTAAAATAGAAGTTCTTAAGAACTTTCCACGGGGCTACGTTAACGATTGAATGAATAAATGAAATATACTTAATTGTATACACAAAATAAACACAAAAAATAAATCAAGACTAATACTAAACGTGAAATATTTTATGTCCATAAAAGGCGGCGAATGTGATTAACGAAGTGTGATTGTCGAATAATATTTATTTAGATTATTAACGAACAAACAAGTGATTTGGTGTTTCAGTCAAATACTAAATTGTAGGAAGGGACCCTCGAATTAAGCCTTACTTTCTGGCTAAAGAAAACTAAAGATCGTTTTCGAAAATTATATTATGTAGGTACATAGCTTTCTTAACAAAGTTTTGCCGGTACGGACCGGTAATATAATTTTAAGTTAATTGTACCTTACGATAGTTAAACAAAACCATAAAGCTCATCCTTAGATAGTCTGGTGATAAGGCTGAGTTATCGAATGCGATAAGTTGTGAAGGGTAATCAAACTTGGTCGCGGAGAAATATATCTCTGGGTGATTAATGTGCTTTGGACATTTCTGGGTGATGGATAAGTAACTATATCTTTCACATGAATCACTTTGTTGTTTACACAAACCGCTCTGAAGCTCCTAAAATAATAAGTTAACTTCACGCAAAGCGTCTGGTAAGCAATATGGCCGATGGAAACTGTACGTATTGATGACTTTAAAGATATCGGCTAAAACACACGTGAAATTCAGCCATGAGAATTCACGTGAAGTTATTTAATTATATTGAGAGCTCTAGAGTGTGGTAAGCAAAATGACCGAAGACAGGTGTCTGGAAGTAATGATGACTTATTTTTAGCGATACAGTCTGTAACATAACAGACCGGGTTAACAGGTAGACGTACGATGTTAGTACATACTAATACTACTCAATCATCCACAATTCGTCGGTCAGAAAATACCTGATGTCTGGCAGCTCTAGTATCTCCCTCCACTACATTAACGTGGTCGTTAATTATTATAATGATACAAGTTTATCAAATTTTATCGCGACTTTTTAATGTTTTTTTCCTTCTCATCCTCCCATAGTGATAAACTGCGATTGTAATACGGTTTGTGAGTTTCCAGAGCAGGTTTGTAGCGTATCGGGAGATATAGAGGAGAAAAGGGAGGGTAATGTATCTGCATTTTCTCTTACATAGATTTAGGTATAAATAAATTAAGTTTTGTGGTAAAAGCTTGCTAAGATCGAGTCCCACAAAGTCTTCATACTTTCTTTAAAGTCTTTTGAAATTATAACACAAGTTAGACATAAGTATTTTGCGACCTCAATTCAAATCTATTGAAATATTCAGACTGTTTGTGAGCGGAATCCTTAATGATCTTAGTTCTTGTTATGAGAAAATGAAGAAATAGTAAAACTTGGCGAATTTTGTGTCTGTAAAGTTTTTGTATTTTGGGGCAATATAAAATCTTTTTCACTTTGATTTTATGAATTTGAAAAGTGCTTTGTGAGCACTTATATTATGTGAGCGGAATTAGTTTTATTTGCGTTCCGTGCGTGCGTGGCCGGATGGAACTTCGTTATTGATTTTAAACTTACTATCCGATGAGCCAGATATATGAGTTATATGAGCTGAGGAAAATATAAAAAGAAATTATTTTACCTCGTTATAAAAACAATAAGAGGTAGTGCCCTGCTTCATACTTCTCGCTCACATGAAATCGACGTAAAGTCATAGCTATGCTGTCACGTTTAGTGTGGTTTATGAGGATCTGGTGGTCAATTAGGGGGGAAAGGCAAAAGGAGGACAACGCATCTGCATAACCTCTGGTTATGTGAATGTTAATGGGTGTGGATAGTCGCAAGGCTTCAACTGTCCGTTGTATGATATTCTAGACCTTGATCAAATGTGGATAAAGAATCAGAAACAATAAAAGAAACTGCATCACATTCATCAAAAAACTGACTTATTTATAACTAGCTGTTGCCCGCGGCTTCGCTCGCGTTAAATTTGGAGTAGCGCAGTTTCCCTTTCCTGATTTAGAATGCTACATACAATTGTCAATTAGAAAAATTGTCATTACATAGTCTCTGGGCACCCAAATTTCGCATGAGCATGACTGGGACACCTAGTTTTAATTTAAGCTTTTGTGAGGGTACATCTGACAGCTCAAGCGAATTTAGAAACTCTACGGGATATGATATGCTCTTTTCTGTACCATAACTGTGTCTATTGATAAATACTCTGTTGTGTCTATTGATAAATACCTGTCCTGGTACTTTACTCTATATGTCAGGATTTACTTAGTTGATAATATCATTTTTAGGTGCTAAAATTGTTCCTTCACATATAGAAATACAGATAGGTGAATCTTCTTGGGCGAGATCAAAGAGTAGCGCGCCATTCCCAAGTTCTGTTAGCTGCAACACTTCGTCAAGTACTTGTTGTTCTGGTAGTGATTTGGGTATCAATTCAGCTACTTGCTGCTGCAAAGCTGTGTCATAGTTTGTTTCTCGTACAATCTCATCTGATAGTTCATTTTCGTTCGTTCTCCGAGGGCTAATCATTCCAAATTCATTCAAACGCTTATCCACTATAGCCATTACTTTGTCTTAAATTTTTCCAGGGGCTTCGTTATGCTGATGTGTTTAAATTTAAATGTGTTCATTGTATATCATGTCCGTGTGTGTCTAATGTAGCCTACGCAAAATGTCTTCCGCCATGTACTCTTTATATTTGTTCCATAATTCATTAGGATAAGATAGCCCGCAAGATGATAATATTATAAGGGGTTGCATAAAAGTCTCTGATTTTGGCTGGCGATTGGCACTGGACAGCTTCCTTTATAGTTTTGTCTTAGTGATTATCATTCTCTAACAGACCCAGAGTTTCACATGCTTCTCTATATGTTCCGAATTCCTGGCCGTTGACAATTTTAAGATCACTATAGCCTATAGGACCCTGAATTTGGTGTAGTAGCAAACGTAAACAAAAACATTTAAAATTAATATCGTGGACGGTGTACACATGACCAAGGGCATCAGATGATTTCACTCCGGGCCAATTTTCAACAGACATTCAAAACGGCGTTCGCAGTCCTTTGTAGATATGTTTCAGGTATAATAACGGGGGATTTTAGGACAGAAACACGTTTTGGCAAAAGAATCGCCCTAACAAAGATGGAAAAGGGCTGTTAATGTTGTTTTGGGCGGTGTAGATACTTTTTCTTGGAAATTGTTCTCGGTAAAATATATGCGCTCTCCATTTTCTAAGTGTACAGCAAGATAGGTTACTGTTGGATGTCTTTCAGGCAAGAGGAAGATTAGGAGCCGCCACGCTACTTTATTACTGCTGACGTAACGTCCTGCTTGAAAGGTTTGCACTTCATTCAGAAGAAGTGCTCCACCTTCATTCCTGAGATTAAATATAACCTGTCAATTCCTTTGTTTATATATTTGTATATTTGATTGCGCGGACAGAGCTACAGGCTTCTATATGAGCATTGAAAATTTTATATAAAATAGGCAAATACGGGACGATGCAACTGTTGTCTAAGGTTTCGTTCGCTCCAAATCGAGTCATAATTGTAACTGTTCGGCCATCGTCTTTGGGCGCTGTGCGCCTGTACAACGGGTAGCCATTGTCATTTGGCACAGTTTCTTTTATCAATTGATTAGAGAAAATCCTTGTGCATTTTCCAATGTTCATGTATTGCGAGGCTGAATTTCTAACACCACATGGACCGTGTACCATGTTTTGGATAATAGTGTCATACAATTCTTTATCTTGCACAGGATCAGGAATCCCGGCGCTAAATAGCCCATCTATTTGGATGGGCCGCATCTTCTTTTTTAAGCTTTATTAGAACGTGCACATGTTGCAGTCCCCTTTTTTTCCATTCAACAACATATAATTAAATACAAATAACAATACATGAAACATTGTATTTCGCCGAATATATTAAGAACATTAACGAAAACAAAATTCTATGAACAAATCGAAATTGTTACAGCAGAAAAATGTCCTCACGTGTCTGCCTGTTCGGGGAGCAATAGAGCGACATTTCCCCCACTACGTCGCACTGCGCCAACGCAGATTTTTTTTTGAACTACCCTGAAAAATTTCATCTCCTATGTAATGCTCATATAGGCGAAAACCTTAAAAACGGTGGAACAATAAATTAATCATGGTTATTTAATTCTTATTAAGTGCCTAAATACAAAGTTTTAAGGCGTCATCTTTTATGTATAATGACGAACTTCCATGCAAACTTTTATCCCCTATTTAAACCCCCCTAAGCTTTTTTCGCGATAAAAAATAGCCTATGTCCTTTCCCAAGCTCTAATTTATCTCTGTACCAAATTTCATCAAAATCGGTTAAGTGGTTTAGGCGTGAAAGCGTAACAGCCAGACAGACAGACAGAGTTACTTTCGCATTTATAATATTAGTAAGGATTACTATTCCTTTCCAAAGTTTTAAGGTTTTAACAAAATATAATAACCAATTCGTTAAACTTAACAAATAGAATCAGATACATGCAACGCCATCTGTTGACGACCTACATACCTACTTATAAGTCGGTAAGCCGTCAATAAGTCGGTACTATAACGGCGGCTTTCAATATCCTATCTTAAAATTTTCTTATGTATCTTAAAATTTTGACAGATTTTCTAAGAAAATTTGTCAACATTTCAAGATAGATAAGAAAATTTTATGATAGATAGGATATTGAAAGCCGCCGTAAATTGTCAATAGATGGCGTTGATCTGATCCTATTTGTTAAGTATCTTATTTAGCTACATTTCAAATACATATATCTTTTGATAGAGTGAAGCGATTGCGATGAAACAAAAACTAAATGTTACTCTAAGTTACGCTAAATTTTTATGGATAAAATTTATTTACACTGGCTTTGTAGTTTTCACGCGATGCGTGCACAACTAAACAGACAAACAGACAAACAGACAAACAGACATACAGACAAACAGACAAACAGACAAAAATTCCAAAAATGCTGGAAATGGATTCTGTTAGTAATCCTTTAACACCCAGGCTATTCTTTTTTTAAATATTTTCAATGTACAGAAACGGCTCCTCTACAAATTTATTATATGTATAGATTCGACTAAGAATTGATTATCTCACTTACGACATCACATTTTATACTTATATATCCCAGCGTTATGTGCATTTATCGTAAACCAAAAACATTGAAATAGACAAATTATTTTAGTCTATTTCATGAGTATGATCAACGGTTTGGGTTCAATTCTGACCTCATTAGGTGCTTTGAAATGGATTTTCCTAAATTTCTAAGTGCACCCCCAAATACAAGATATCGTAAGGAATCCTTTGGACTTTTCCAAAGGAAATCATTAATCTTTATTAAACGTTTTTGCGGATGAATAAAGTATATCAATCCGCATTGGCCAGGGCTTTGGTAAACTATGGCATAATACCCTCCTCGCCTGATTTCGACGAGGAGATCCCTTACTTTCTTTTTTTCATGAATATCTTATAATAATCTACATCTACATCTATCTACATCTACACTTCTACACTACACTACACTAATATTATAAAGAGGAAAACTTTGTTTGTTTGTTTGTTTGGTTGTAATGAAAAGGCTCAAAAAGTACTGGACCGATTTCAAAAATTCTTTCACCATTCGAAAGCTACATTATCCACGAGTAACATAGGTTACATTTTATTCTGAAAAGAAATAGGGTTCCGTAAGATATTTGGGTTTCTCGGACACAAGGTGTAAAAAATCAACCAGAAAAGTTACTTATTTTGCGTACTAAGCTCCCATTCTAAATCTTAGTTAACGCAGGCGAAGCTGCGGGCAACAGCTAGTATTACATATAATATTATATATAGGTATACATATTGGATATGACGATACGACATTTAATTAAACTGCATGTGTAAAACCACCATAGGAGTCTTTATACAAATAATTATTCAAAAATACCTCGTAGTTTGGGCACAGGACAATATTTTCATTTCTATATCATAATGACAATATAATATAACATATATATAATATACATAATGAAATATAACGATGCCCCGCCGGGCGGCGCGGCATCGTTCAAAGAGGCAGCTGTGCAAAAAGGACAAAATATCTAGGGTCCGATTGTTTCTATTTCGTTTTGATGATTGGTTGGAAATGGGAATTGAGAAGTAAGGTTGACCTTGACGATTATGCACTCGTATCGTGTAAGTTGTGTGTCAGTACTGACACTGAAGTCTTAGTGGGTCACCGCGATCTTGTGAGTTGTGACGTTGCACGTTCTTTGTTTGTGACAACGGTGATCATGCGTTAATCGACAGTCATCATCATCATCATCATGATTACCATGACAATGTTGCCGGCAAAATATCACGGCGTAAGTAACACGACACTACGCAGTACGCACACTACGTCTCCCCCATTGTTATCGGTCAGTGAACCTATTTTAACATAACTGTTTTACAAATATTTTATATTTATGCTATTTACTTTGTTTGAAAAAAACCTTTTTTTTATATATATACGTCAGGAAATTTTTAATAGATTCAAAATACTAGTATGGACTAGTATAGCCGTTAAGTTGAATTAATGTCGTATGATCGTATCCACATTGTATATGTAAAAATATATCACCGAAAAATTATTATAACCTATCAAAAGAAATAAACAAAACACTACAAGTCTGTTAACTGACACCGACTCAAAGAGAAACTTAATTATTTTTGACGAAACGTCTCCGAGACATAAACAAGAAGTGGCGGTCTTGAGATAATATGATAAGTCTAATAAAGTCGTACCCGTTAAGAATATATAAACGTAGAACAGTATATTTATTCTAGGAGAAGCTTATATTGTTAAAATAAAAGTCATAAATAACTAAGTATGCCTCTAAATACTAATTGCTTTTATAACGACTCTGTAAGGACTGAAAGAACTAAAATGAGAAGAACAAAAATAAGTTTTAAAATATACATCGACAGTTTATGTTTATTTTTTTCGATTCATTAATCATTAGAATAAAAAAATAATAAGTAAACAATTGGTTACTAAAAAAATAAAAAACAAATCACAGACTAATGTCTACCTAAAATATTGTCCACTACAAAGCTTAGGTAATAAGAAATCACTTTATTAATTTATTAAAATTTATTAAGCTTTGACTTGTTGCTGGACCATTACTAGGATTTATACAATAGTAGAACCGTTGTAATAGCGCTTATCAAAAGTACCTAAGACGTACCGCCTTTGTAGAGGGTGAATATAAGCCATCAGGCATACAACTGCATTTTTTTTTCGAAAGGACCTATGCTGTTGGCCTTTTAGGCCTTAAAGCTACATCAGAAAAGTAGATGAGCAGATGGCTCATCTAAAAGCATACAACTGCATCTTGCAGTGATGTAGCCATAAAATTATTAATTAATCAACTGGTCAGTGATTTTACACTGATGTTGTAGCAATTTAACGAATCAGTGACCTGTGAATACGTCCCATCGGAGATAATAATTATACTATACACATAATAATATGTTAATGATGATTATAAGTCGCTAAAATTAAAGGAAAGGTAGTAATTTCTCTGTTATTTATCCTACTATCTTACTAATATTATAAATGCGAAAGTTTGTAAGTATGGATGTTTGTTACTCTTTCAACATAAAAATTACTGAATGGATTTGTCGCGTGGAGGGGTAGGTAGATGCCCCCAGCGAGCACGATAGGAAGGGGGGTTCGGACAAGTCTCACCTTATCTCGAGCCAGAAACTTTCTTTAGCTGGCCCACGTTCCGACAGCGTATTGCGTAGGGGTAATAAGGGAGGAATCACTGGCCTGACTGGACTCCTGGCGATGGTAGGTTGGCTGCAGCTTGGGTCTTCACGCTGGGCGTTCGGTTCAGCCGGCCGGCTGTTAGATGTTCACGTTTGGATACTTAGCCTATCCAAATTCTGCTCCGCGAACTCCCAGCGGAATTCAATAAAATTAGACGAGGGTTAGCCTCGGCTTCCGCCAGCCACGAAGTCAGGACAAGAAAAGACCAAGAGGTCGGTTAGAAGTGACAGCAAATCAAAAGGTCCCTAATCACAGCTTGTCTATCGTTCCATAAACAATATAGTTCTATAGTCAATTGTCAAACAGACTTTATAATTAATAAAGTTTTAATTTAGTTTATTTGTAATTTTGTTTAGGGATTAGATTAAATTATTATATTTATTATTATAAATTACAAGAGGTAAATTAATTTTATTTGAGAAAAAGATGTAAGCAAACAGTTATTGAATTTTAGAATGTCGCTACTGAGCCAATAGAGTATGTCAATAGTTGACACTAGTTAACGATAGATGGCGCTTATACCACCAGTATGCTTAGTTTAAACATACTATCTATTGCTGAATCTTGAATTTAAGCCTAAAATCATGTAACGAGCTAGCGCAACGTTACAGTACCCCGCCAAAAAGCGTAGGATTTTGCCTACTACAGCAAAATCCGACTAAACTAACTACCTATTAAACTCACTGCAAGATAATATACTGAACTGCAGTCATACATACCAACTATGCATAGAACTAAACTTACTACACTTCCATCCTATACATACATCACACCTATACATACATCACATCTATACATACATCCCATCACATACACTCTTGCGTCTCTCATGATATCTTTAAGTTAATAGTAGTAACCTAAAGATCCTTACATATAGAGTAAACAACCCAGCCGCTGTTGACTCAATAAGTTAGTTTAAGAGTATTAATTAGTATTATTTAGTTTAATTAATACAGCATAGGTTAGGTAGTAGATGTTAAATATTAAGAGTTTAAGTTAAGTTCAAGTTAGGTTAGGTTAGATTATTTAAATATTTGAATTTAAGTTAAAGTTCAATTAGGTTTGTTAAAGTAATTTATTTAGTTTTATTTAAGTAAGTTTTATGATTTATAGTTTACTAATTTAATATCTTTAATATGCCAGTCACCTAGAGGTTTACCTGACATATCAGCAAGTGTGTAGACAAGTGGAGACCTCTTATCAATTACTTTACATTTAATGAATTGAATAAATGCAAATCAATCTTAGTAACGGTTTCAGCGGTTGCTCTCTTGATTAGAAAAAGTAAGCAATACATACTAAAACAACAAGTCACAACTAGAATAGAATAGTTGATTTTTGTAGGGGTAGAGTCCTACAAATCAATACCTATAACCTGAAGAATAAAGATATTTGATTTTAGTAAGATGTAGGGTCCTACTATATCAATACTCTTAACCTGAAGAGGGCTAGGGCAGCATCCTCGCCTCTGATCAGTACTTCATAGGTTAATTCGTTTTTGTTTAGCAAAAAGAATTTAATTAGGTAAGTCTCCATATTATCTAGCTATCAAAACTATTTATGTTATGCTATAGAAAACAATTAGGTTATGTAGGTTTAAAAATCTTAAGTAGTTAAAAGATTATCGAACGATAGATCAGCTGTTTACAAGTAGTTATAGTTAAATAGTGTTTTTTACAAAGCAATCTCCCTATTACGCTAAGTGACAAGTGAATTGTAAAATATCAACGATAGAAGTTTATGAATTTAAAATAAAAATTGAAGATCAACTAAGTATTTAAATAATTTGAAAATAGAACTTTAATTTACTAATTATTACTAAAGCTTTGCGAACTTTTACGTATCACAATAAGTATTTAGTGTTTTTATAGTAATTTCAATAGTATTAAAGACAAAAGGTTAGATAATTAAATTTTGACGTCTAGCACGACCGAAACAAAAATATTGTAGCAAAATATTATTATATAGGCACAAAATAAGGAAATATAGATGAAATAGTAACAAACAGATATTAATTAGGTAAATAATTACGTACCAGCTCGCTCGGCGTCACCTCACGCTTACAACATTTAGTATATGTGGGTATATAGAAAAAAAATTTTTTAGATACTAATTTTAGAAAAAACACTATATTTCCTTAAAAACACGCTATCAGAACTTGGACAGGCCTCAGAAAGAATACACGTTGGGCGCCAGCTGTCGCGTGGGGGGGTAGGTAGATGCCCCCAGCGAGCACGATAGGAAGGGGGGTTCGGACAAGTCTCACCTTATCTCGAGCCAGAAACTTTCTTTAGCTGGCCCACGTTCCGACAGCGTATTGCGTAGGGGTAATAAGGGAGGAATCACTGGCCTGACTGGACTCCTGGCGATGGTAGGTTGGCTGCAGCTTGGGTCTTCACGCTGGGCGTTCGGTTCAGCCGGCCGGCTGTTAGATGTTCACGTTTGGATACTTAGCCTATCCAAATTCTGCTCCGCGAACTCCCAGCGGAATTCAATAAAATTAGACGAGGGTTAGCCTCGGCTTCCGCCAGCCACGAAGTCAGGACAAGAAAAGACCAAGAGGTCGGTTAGAAGTGACAGCAAATCAAAAGGTCCCTAATCACAGCTTGTCTATCGTTCCATAAACAATATAGTTCTATAGTCAATTGTCAAACAGACTTTATAATTAATAAAGTTTTAATTTAGTTTATTTGTAATTTTGTTTAGGGATTAGATTAAATTATTATATTTATTATTATAAATTACAAGAGGTAAATTAATTTTATTTGAGAAAAAGATGTAAGCAAACAGTTATTGAATTTTAGAATGTCGCTACTGAGCCAATAGAGTATGTCAATAGTTGACACTAGTTAACGATAGATGGCGCTTATACCACCAGTATGCTTAGTTTAAACATACTATCTATTGCTGAATCTTGAATTTAAGCCTAAAATCATGTAACGAGCTAGCGCAACGTTACAGATTATTATGAAACTTTAGTATAAACTAGCTTGCACATCAGAATAACACATAGGCTATAATTTATCCTCGTACTCCCACGGGAATGTGAAATACGCGGGTGAAACCGCGAGACGCTGCTTGTCTAACATTAAAACATGTAATTATTAGGTATGGGCAGACATTTTTATCTGTGTCTAAAGTAATGTGATTTGCTAATGGAGAGCCTAATTAATATTCCACTTGTGTTTGCGTGTCCGCGGCCATTTGCGAGAACATTATTGGACGGCGTTTAGAGATGTGTCACACCATGGCTTCTTATAGCTGATATATCAAATCAAATCAAAAATATCTTAGTAACTTGTTTACTTGAAATACGTTAAAATGTACTCAATAAAAAAGTGGAAAAAAAATCGAAAAACTCGTTTAAGATACAGAAAAACGAGGGATATAATGGAATGCTGAATTCCAATTATAATTATTATACCCTACTATATATTAGCGTCGCCGATGACCATAATTTTATAAGACAAGTTATTCTATCTAGTAGAACTCATACAGAGTAGCAATATCAAAGAATTCAGACGTATATAGAAACACAGTTCTTATGAGCGCCTTGAGGACAACACCTTGAGCCGCTTGGCGGCGTGACGAGAGGGCCACCGCGATGTCCCCAGCATATGAGCCTACGAGAGCGAGCGAGTGCGAACTGGGGACATGTCCCCAATGTCTCAAAACGTCTGAATTCTTTGGCAATATATAGTAATGCATCTTACCATTAACAAAAAAAAAACTTTTATTATCACAAAATAAATAAAAAACTTTTGTATTCAAGAAAATATACCAACACGTACATGTAGGTTTATGCACGGTACGAATACCCACAATTCTAGCACTCTAATTTATTGGCCCATTCGATAACATTATTGCACTGAACGGAAAAATATTGTATGCAAGAAAATCGAGATATCGACTGGCTAGCGTTACCTCAGTGTAGTTACATCATTGAATTTCTATAGAAATGTTGAAGGCTATCCTTGTGCTATTCTTTACTTCTATTCATATTTCATGGTATGTAATAGAAGATAAACTAAATAATAAATTTATATTAATACATATTATACGTTCTAGCTACTCATAGTAGACGACCTCTGTGGCTCAGAGGTCAGCGCGTTGGCGCTCAAGCCGAAGGTAGCGGATTCAAATCTCGCCAGGGAAAAAAAAAGTTTTACGTGTTCCTGGGTCATAGATGTGTATTAAATTCTTGTGTTATATAATAAGAATCTTAAATATATGTATTAAAATAAAAAAGTATTAAATATATCTATTTCCGTTGTCTGGTACCCGTAACACAAGTTCTTCGGAAATTTACGGAAATTTAGCACGGGACCAGATTGACGTGGAGAAATAGCGTCCATAGATATTATTATTATTCTACGAGATTAAAAGAAATACATTATGTTTAAAATAATTCTTCGGCCACGGGCCACTGACCATAAGCCACTGGTGGCCGGCGAGGGTGACACATATTTTTTCATATATTTTGTTACACATCCTGAAATATATGAAAAAGTGTATTAAGTGGCTTTCGCTGACCACAAAGTGGTTGAGGTCGGTGGCCGCTTATCATTACCATAATTACAAAAGAAGTAATCAAGTGTCTTCTATGATCATTACCAGGATCGACTATATGCTACTGCTGGGCAGAGGAGGTGGGAACAGAGGCGGAGATACCAACAAATCGAGAAAATGGTTGAGCTCTAGTACTACAACTACGCACTGACCTGGCACATGGGTTAATGAACTTCACACGTCAAAGAATTTTAATCTCGTTAAGTTATAGGTGTCGCGGTGTTAGTAATACCGATATTTTCGTTTGTATGTATCGATCACCACAATTTAAAAGGCATTCAATTCGGGTACGATAACATTAATCTACATTGGCGTCACTAAACGTTTATTTTGTATTCATCAAAATTCCTTTGAGCGTAGCATTATGCATTGTTGATGGAACGGAATTAAACCAGACCCTTTTGCCTTAATGTCCTATTTAAATATGGCGTTACAATACGTGATCGATAATACTTATTACATAATGTATGCGTTTTTGAATAAATATTAGCTTGTCTAGCAGTGGAGAGAAAGAGAGAGAGGGATATAATAATAGTAATGAGCTACAAAATAGCTACAGTAGGCATGCCATGTTCTCGTGAACATGACATTCGTAGACAATGTCGAAATATCGAGCTCCTTAAAAGAATATTAAAAAACATGGTAAATATTCCGCCTTGAATAGTTTAAATAATGAAAATAACCATGTTAAATTATAATCCATTCAATATCATCATCATCAGCCTTTCTCTATCCACACTGTTGAAAATAAGCCTCCCTCAATGAACGCCAAGACGACCATTCCCGACGAATCCAACACGGACCGAAAAAAATATCCTTACTTTTTGTATCTTCAAGACACGCAACTTACAAACCGTGCAGAGTAATAGGTGTCTATTACTAAGCACCACTGATTCTGTGACTTCACACGGGACGCCTGGCAAATGCGAAATAAAAGCAAATAAATCCCACTTAAAATCACACCACGGTAACCTAGTCCCGTAGTAATTTCAATCCAACTTACTACGGGGTAAGGTTGGTACCCGGTTATTCGCAAGTCACATTCGTTTCCATCAAAGGAATCCATAGCAAGGGTTCGCCGTTGGCGGATACGACAAGGAGGACATCATCATCATCATCTTCATTCCTTGTACAAAATGAATACAAATACAACGCGGGACAGAAGAGCGTCATGCTGTTGTCGTCACGCTAACCCAGTCAACTTTACTACTTTGATCATCCAATATATGCATTATAATAAAAATCTGTTTTTTATAGTTCGTCTTAATAAAGATATAACGGCACTGTTACTAAGAGATTTATAAAAGACTTTTCTTTTGTATTGGTTTCTTTTGATTGAAAATGATCAATGCCATTTGAATAGGGATTCTTCACCTACTTGCCGCTAAGAGCTGATTAAATCTAATTTTACATCACTTGAGTCATTTGATTTGAAGTGTGAAAACCAGCCTCGCTACCATTTTAGAAACATTAGATACTTCACTAATTAAATCCTACTAATATTATAAGCGTGAAAGTTTGTAAATATGGATGTTTGTTACAATTTCACGTAAATGGATTTTAATGAAAGTTTACAATAATATAGGTTATACATCAGAATAACACATAGGTTATAATTTGTGAAACCATGGAGTACTGCTAGCACTTCATAAAAGTCGGGTTTTTTGTAAGGGAGTAAATTCCTAAATATTTATTTTATTTTATTATCAGTATTAATTTTGAAAAGCATATAATAAACATTACGTGGATATTTCAAGCGTCTATTCGTCGATATCGAGCAGAAAAGGCTGCGGAAAAATAATGTTTATGTAAATATTGATTTTATTCTGTTTTTATTAGTTGTTATAGCGCCTAAAGTTTATCATCTGTAGAAATTTCAATTGTTTTACTATCATGATTGGATACGAACACGGACGGACGGACGGATAGTGAATTTTTACTAATAGGCTTCTCGTTTTACATTTGGATACGGAACCCTAAAAATTTAAATTTGTCTTTTTAGTGGCTATGAAAAGACTGGACGCAGAAATCGTATTCCAGATTTATGATCTCGAAATTCTCATGATTGAAAAAAATGTGGTATATAATATCTTTTTGTGATTAGAATTTTCCTTATAAGTACCAAATAAATGATTTTGACCGAAATATATTACTGACTAGTAATGAAGTTTATTTTAGAGATTCAATGGTATTTTTTGCTGAAAGATACGTAAAGTAGACCCAATTGCGGTTTTAGTTCACTAAGGTTTAATGTGTCGCATTTGTGGTTAGAGGTAAACCACAATTCAGGCTTTCACTATTACATTTTATGGACCTTTTATTTTACTCTTTAATTATTAGAAAAAAAAAATACTTTTGTGTATATGATCGATTTTTAACACTTTTTTAAATACACCTTATTATAATAAAATAACCACAATTCGCAAAAAAATTGAACCAAATATGTATTATATTTCTTTAATGACTGTTTTGACTCAAACTATAATTAAAATGGCAAGAATTCATTCGTTTTGGAGATATTTTTAGATTGATTGTATAGATAGGTGTACACACAAAATATTTTTTTAAATTCTATAACCATTCCTTATACTCTTCCACTTATTTTTGGTCCCTACTTCTTATTATATAAGGTACAATTTTATGTTATACTAGCTGTTGCACACAGCTCCGCCTGCGTTAACTATGTTTTAATATGGGCCACTAACTTTTTTGAAAATTTAATATTATAAGCCTATGGTCGCCGACAATAGTTTAGCTTCCCAATAGCGAAAGAATTTTTCAAATCGGTCAAGTAGTTTCGGAGCCTATTCAACACAAAAAAACAATTAAATCTTTCCTCTTTAATATTAGTTATTAGTATAGATTAAAAAGTAAGTGCTTAATAATAAAAATAAACTTACCAAAAGTAGGAGTTAATTTACAATCAATCACTTAAAATACACCTAATTGACGTTCATATTAGCACTAAATAATATTTAAATAATAGATTATTTATTCAAGTATTCTTATTTTGATTATACTTTAAGACCACAAAGTACGTGAAACAGTTTCATATGTAAGAGCCGACACGCGATCCCGCCAAATGTCCGAGCCTGACTGAAAACGTTGAACTGAAAACGCCTAAACCACCGCCGTAAAGTTATAATGCGGGAAAAAATATAAACATTTTGTTCGGATTGTTTATCATATTATGATTGTTTATGTTATATCTAAACTTGTAAAGTAATTTCCATAGAGAAATAGGAAAATTTCTTAATAAATGTTTATTTTTCTGTTCACGAAAAACGTTCTAGCACCAGTTTTTTATTTTTATTTATAATGAAAAATAAAATAGCGGAAATAAGGCGATAGACAAGTGGTTTAGTATTAAAAACATTCACTACCGTGGAGTAATAATCACGACTCAAAAGTAAAACAAAGAAAATCATTTTGTTGTACATTGGAATATAGTAAAAGCCATCAATCTTCGGCTACTTACCTTCAATCTGGACCCGAATTCGGACGCTTTGTTGTTCTATGAGGAAATATCTATCCTGGGAGCTTTTTGTTTGTCGACAAAAATCTTAAATATTAGTTTTTTATCATTAGAATCTAAAAAACACAAGCTTATATTTTTATAGATTTCTACAAACAGTAATACCACGTAAAATCCGAAATGGTATAATTGTTAATTCCATTAGATCAGTTTCAATTAGGTCATACCGCACCTATTGCTCGTTGCAAGTAATAGACAACTGTGACACGGCCAATAGAATACTTTATCTCATATTGCTGATCTACTAGACTTCCTCTTCTTTATTTTGATTGAATTTCTAGTTTTTTTCTTGACAAAGATTTTGATGTCTTGCTCATCAATGTTAACTAGGACCGCCCCGCGGTTTCACCCGCGTAATTACCATTCCCGTGGGAGGGAATTAATTATAGCCTATGTGTTATTTTGATGCATAAGCTATATTATTGTAACGTTTTATTAAAATCCATTCAGTAGCTTTTACGTGATAGAGTACCAAACATCCATCCTTACAAACTTTCGCGTTTATAATGTTAGGAGAAAGTACGATTATACATTTTATTAATTAGTTAATTACAAGTTAATTCTATTTTCATATTTTTCTATAATTTATACCAATATTATACAGATTTAAAGTTTGTGAGGTTGTATGGCGTAATGTCTGTATCTACTTAACTAATTTTGCAAATTCTTTTACTAATATAAGGCTTACGTTGTTTGTAAGTGACATTGACTATGATTTACTATACCTGTACTCTCACGGGAATGGGATATTTGCGTGTTCAAGCGTGGGGCCCTGCTAGTGCTACTAGTAGTCTAGACTGATAAATACATCTCAAGCCTTAACTTATTTTTTACTACGTCGTCGTTTTTGAAGCTTTCTTGTTTCTCAACATAAAATGCACACTTAACTATTCTTCTCTGTAATACGAGATCTGTACTGTAGGGCTATTCTGTAAGGTCGTGTTCGAATCTCGAAAGCGGAGTCCGCGGTGATAAGACGAATTTGTATTCTTTAAAACTCGACTATCTAACTATAACAATAAAGTTCACTTTCGAAGTGAGCGTAAAGTGAGCTCTATCACTCAGGTGAAACTCGATATCGAAATGGTTTTAACAGAATAGCCCTACAGATCATTAACTACATAATAGGCTGTATATTCCTACTAATATTGTAAGCCCGGTTACTCTTTCATGCTAAAACTACTCAATGTATTTTTTTGAAACTTTACAATAATATAGCTTACATATAAGTATAATTTTATGAGTTTCTAACACTGTTCTAAGTTCAAGCAATATTGAGCTATGGCAAAGCTCCAAGAACGTTTGAACGTAATAATTCCTTCGGAAGATTTTCTCGTGTGGCCCATTAGATGTTAACATCAAAAAATAATTATGTTAATATGTCTTCACTGAAAAAAGTAAGAGCTCGTACACTTTATGTGCTCCCGCGGTTTTGTCTCTCTTAATGTTCCGTGAATATAAAACGAAACGTCTGAAGAAATCTCAGAATGTAAACATGGATTAGTTAATTTATTATAGCTTATACATTTTTATTAGTATATCATAATTTTAGTTCATGCTTATTTATGACTGAATCTTTATTATTTTAAGGACTTATTACTACATAATTAAAATTTTATATCCCTGTTTGAATAAGAACTTTTATTATAGGTATTGCATCTACTGCATCCTACTAATATTATAATAACGAAAGTTTGTATGTATGTTTGTTCCTTTTACGCGCAAGAACTGCTGTATAAATTTTAATGAAACTTTACAATTATATTGCTTACGTGTCATAATAACACAAAGTAAAGTATTTCCAAACTCCTACAGTAATTGAATGTGTGCGTGTGAAACCGCGGAGTGCTGATATTATAAATTAAATTTAAAATTAGACCATTGATTTATCGAAGCTTGAGAAAAACTAATAAAAGCTGTAAAAAGTTTTAGATGCACAAAAAAAATATATAATATATTTTTATTTTAAAACTAAATGAAGTCAGACATATTTTGTATTCACAATACAAGCTGTCTGCTCTGCTACCGACTACGGCGAGACATGATGAGGATTATTCATTTATAATAATATTTTAAGGGATTTGATTGAAAAATATATTAGTGATGCAGCAGGGGTCGAAATTTGACCCTAGTTTCTTTTAATGATGAGCTTCCTACTTTTACTTCAAAGCGCACCCTATACAGGAAAATATCGTTCGCTCACCGGTGAATGAAACATCGTGAGGAAACTTGCATGACTGATATTATTGAAAATATCTGAAGGTATGAGAAGTACATTAACCCGCATTGGGCCAGCGTATCGGTGAACTCTGGTCCAATAACCCCCTCACCTGATTTCGAGGTGGAGACCCGTGTCCGGCAGGGGGATATATTGGTTAATACTTTAAAAAATAAGATGATGGGGTGACGATTTTGAAATAGTTTGTCCACGTGTCAATTATACATTATAGAAAATCATAAACCATAAGTCGACGGTTACTCATATCCACATTAATCCCAGATAATGGATACATTATATTGATAGCCAACGTTGACAAGGGTTAGGGTGGAGGATCATTTTCATAAATTAGGCATATATTGTAAATGAAGGACTTAATTATATTTGTTAATTTCGATAACTGTATATTGTAATTAAAATGAATTCGTATGTTTGGTATCAAATTGTTAAATTAATCTGAGGCTATGTGTGTGTTATCGTTATCTATTATTTTGTTCATTATTCACCGTTAAATTGTAATGATTGTTTTCCAGCAGCGAAATGATTTTGTCACGTATTATACAATTTCATGAATAAATAAAATATTAGAAACAACAAATGGCAGATTTAACCAGTAGTAGACGGATGCGGAGCCATGATGACTATGTGATACCTACCACTAAAAATGAATGATGTTTCTGAAATGGGACTGGGCTAGTCGCATCACCTGAACGCATTCCCATCGCTGGGCAAACAATACCATATTTTGAATGCCAGAACAGTGTCTCTAAGGTTCGGGGTCAGCCCCGAAAAAGATGGTTGACGACCGGCCACGGCGATCCAGGATTTGTCCTGGATCGCCCAGTCCCATTTCAGAAACATCATTCATTTTTAGTGGTAGGTATCACATATTCATCATGGCTCCGCATCCATACCAAGCTGATTGGCCTGCGGTGGCACAGGACCGCGATATGTGGAAGAGCAGGGACAGCATTAGATAGTGGAAAAAAAATACACGTGAAAAACATAAAATATTCAAAGTTTTATTCGTGCATGCTTTATTTTTTTATTCAATATAAAACCTAACATATATTCGTATAAACTAACCGAGAGTCGCTTTCAGATTTATATTTTGTGTATATTTGTTAGTTCTTTGTTCCCTTGTTTTTATTTGAATAAATTCGCACAAAGCAGAGGTTTACAAAGCGGGAACTATGTCAAGCGAATAAATATTCTATTTCTGTGTTACTGCCGTAAAATAGTACTTTGTCACGGTATATAGGATTGTTACGTGGCATTTTATTAGGCTTATAACTTATGAATATGGCAAATATCATGAATGATAACGTATACGAATATCTATATTTCATATTTTTATCCTTTATGCAAATTAAGATAATATATCTTCACGAATATATAATATTATAATAATAATAATATGACAACTCGCACGCGACCATCTGATTAAAAACTAGGCGGAGCCTGTATTACGGCAACCAGGCAACAGGAACGTACAGACAGACACGGGGCAATTAATAATGCTTATCACACAAACATTTATTCTGGGTGGGAATCAAAACCACGAATTTCTGGTTTAGCAGTCAGGGTCATTAACAGCCAGTCTAAGCCAGTCAAAAGCTTTAAATCGGTTTGCATTGAAAAGTCGCCAGGGCCAACTTTTATCTATAACTATATTTTAAGAGAAAGATAATCGACTATAACATCAGTTTGACACATACATAAAGCAACACAGTCCTCCGTCCGGTGTCGGAGGACACATAAGATAATCTTCAGCGGCTTTCGAACAATAATGTGGTTTGGCATGTAACATGTACAGATAATGCCAGCCAATATCTATATGATGGGAGATAATCAAGAAAATGGACTTATGATTACAAAAGCAGGGATAAATTTTGTAACAGAATTCGTGTATATCCAATATTCAATTTCGATTCCATCGCCGAAAGATCAAAGATTTTCTACCTTTGGTTTGCTTTAGGCGGGATAAAACACCAAAGCTTCAAGATAATTTTGAATCATCAAAAATATCATAAGTAGATATTTTGATCACTGATTTGTCTTTGTTGTAACAATATTATCTTCTTAATTGAATCTTACTATAGTTGCATTAGCTGCGCTTGGGTAGATGAAGTGTTGCTCGGCTATCTACATCTACACTAATATTATAAAGAGGAAAACTTTGTTTGTTTGTTTGTTTGGTTGTAATGAATAGGCTCAAAAAGTACTGGACCGATTTCAAAAATTCTTTCACCATTCGAAAGCTACATTATCCACGAGTAACATAGGCTAAATTTTATTCTGAAAAAACATAGGGTTCCATAAGATATTTGGGTTTTTCGGACACAAGGTGTAAAAAATCAACCAGAAAAGTTACTTATTTTGCGTACGCTGCCTAAACTATAGAAGATAGAACCATAGAATGTTCTAATTAATTGAAGACCTTATAATTATCTACAAAAAAGTCCGCGACACACTATACCTATCTAAGTCGAGTGAGTCACAATAACCATTTTTTTATTTAGAAATTTTGAATTTTTTTGGACTACATTTAAACGCGTTTATTTTACTCATGCTTTGGATCCTTATCAAAATAAATTATTTCATCACTAAGTACAGTTTATGTAGATAATATTTTGACTTTGAATGATTAAAATTGGACGTTTGGTTTTGAAGTTATGGCGAAATTAAAATATTACTATTTCTGCTGCACGGCGCGTTGGAAAATGGACTTCATCAAGGGGTGCGTACTGTGCGAGTTTAGATATTAGTTATGAGTAAGGTTTGTATGTATGTTTGTAACGAATTTGCTCAAAAAGTATTTGTCCGATTTTGAAAATTCTTTCACCATTTGAATGCTACATTGTCACTGATTAATATAGGCTATTTTAATTGTAAGAAAAAAATAAGGATCCCTACTAAAACTACAATAATGTTACCCAAGGTGTAAAAAAATGCCTATAAAATATCTTTGATCGCGTGCCCTGCGAAAACTATTGACGATAGAACAAAAAACTTTCACAATATCAAAGAACATATTAATATCTACAAAACATGTCGGGATAGCATGTATCTAACTATTGTAGCTATGTTTAAAATCCGACCAAAATCAGATCAAGTTATTTATACCTTTGCCTTAATCCGTATCTAAATAAATGATTTCTCAAGAAAGGCCGTTTAAATGCCTGTAAATAACTTTTTAGTTAATTAAAATCGGATATGCCGTTCGAAATATATTACGAATTTAATACAATTTAAATAAAATTAATTCGTGGCTATGCCGTGACCGTGACGCGCCTGGGCCGGAGTACAGCCTACAGGAGAGGAGTTCTACTCAAACTGAAGAGTTTCTTCAGTTTAATATAATATTATTACTATTACTATATTAAGATATAAAGCCAAAGAGTTTGTTTGTTTGAACGCGCTAATCTCAGGAACTATTATTGGTCGGATTTGAATGTTTCTTTCAGTGTTAGATAGCCCATATATCGATAAAGATATATCATCCCGCTAAGATCCCGTTGTGAATCTTAGTTAACGCAGGCGAAGCTGCGGGCAACAGCTAGTAAACAATATGGAAAGACAATCTCCGTGCAGTGACCGGTCCGTGTTGGATATGATTGGCAAGGGATCCGTTGAGTTCCCCACCAGGGTTCAGGCCTTGTCGTGGCGGTGGGGCACAGTAGCCCAGGGTGACCCAAACACCTTGGGTGAAGCGAATTGAGCCGAGGGGGCTCTTTGTACCCCTCTTATAAGAAGAGGAGACAAAAGAGCAGGGGGCAAGGGGTGAGAATGGGGACCTCACCTCATTGTACTGTCCAGACGTTGGGAGTGGTTGTTCTGTGGTGCGGGGCAACCGCTCTGTGGAGGTGGCGTCAGTCCCCTGAGGGACTGACTAGCCGTCGAGGTGCCCCGTTGCTTGTAGATCCGGGGCACCTCACCAAAGGCGGCATTGGTGGCACTCGCCGGGTTTTAGTGGGTCGCAGCTCTGCGTCCACTTACCATCTTTCGGGCGCAGCGAGTCTCACATACCTGCCTGGGGAGACCCACTTCCCAGCGGTATGCGCCAGTGCATTTCCCGGCGTAAAAGAAAAAAAAAAAGGAGCCGTTGAGTTTATTGAAGTAGGTCTATAAACAGCAGTGGACGAACAACTACTAATGATGAATGAATATAATGTATGTAGTTCAAAAATCTAATCAGTTATGCTTAGTCAAACTTATGCCACTTTTGGGACGATAGTCCTAAAGCGTAATTTTGCATAAAATACTGCTTCTTTATTACCAAGCATAATGCATGATAAGTTATCGAATAACTTTTATTATAGGTAATAAATATCCTATAACGCCAGCGGCGCTTTGTAAGGCTCTTCTGGGATTCAGCGCTCGTCATCTCATTTTTCTGGCAAAATTGTGGAAAACAATATTTTATTAGGTTAGAAAATTTTCTGTAAATGTAATGTAATGTCAAAAATATTAATTTATAATAAAATATTGTAATGAATATCCTATTACCGTGTCATAAAGTAGTAGCTATGTATGTAATTAAGTAATACTATTATAATTAGCGTTTTATGTAAAAGAAAATGGTGAGATCTGGGACGTCCAAAGTTAAATTTAAATGACAGTTCAGTCAATCAGCACAAAATCAACGGCTATGTCACATTCTTGCTATCATGTGATTTATTTATTACATAGACTAGAAGTTCGACCAGTTGGTTGATCAGTGGCCTGACCATCAGTGGCTCTCTACTGGCCAACCAACCGGCAATCAACTGTTGCTTAAAAGGCATATAGTCGTAATATACTTATCTAAAACAGTTTTTCTACTGGGTGGGCCGGGGTGCAAATAATTTGAACCATTTTATTAAAATTAGTGTTTTTTAGATCTGACAGTATAAGCTGCCTGTAGAATATGGCCAATGAAAAAGAAGGACCTGTATGAAAAACGTATTTGAAATGCGAAATATTTTTACTTATTTCACATTAATATTGTAACTCAAGTCGTTAAGGGACGTAGAAAATTATGGCCAAGAACGAACTTCGAACGGGCTATACTCGTTGAATGGTGTATTTTATGTATCCTGTGCTATTTATGTCGGCTTTTGTCTATAATGTCATAAAATTTGGTCATTGCACCGTTTTACGACCTAAGTGCGAAATAATGTGCGGAGTATTATAGAATCTTTTTTGAATGAACTTTAATAGGTATTAGAAAAACTTTGTAATAAATTGCAATCTTTTTACTTCACTCACGGGGACTGCCAAGTGATAGCCGGGCAGTCCCCCTATTGTGGAGAATCTGGTCTTGCCAGGACTAGTCTATCGCTGAGGGTTTCCCGTTGCCTGCGATCCGGGTCCCTCAGATAGCGGCTGAAGGCTCACGCACAGGTTTTAGTGGGGGTAGTGCACCCAATGCGAGTCCCCACACACGCCAGCGCGCCTACCCAAGGCCTCGGTATGGTCCAAAAAGGATTTCCACAGCGTCATCAAAAAAAAAAGCATTAGTATGTACTTACAGCCTATTTCTATATGTTAACCTGGTTAAAGGGCCAATTTCCATGTATCAGTTGATCAATGTACATAATAACAATACTTACTTTACGCAAATTCTCATGGCTGATTTTCACGTATGTTTTAGACAATATCTATAAAAATAAGTCGTCAATACTATCAGATACTTTCGTTGGCCTTAATGCTTAACAGACGCTTTACGCGAAGTTAATATTTTAAGAGCTTTAGGGCCTGTTTCACAATCTTCAGATAAGTGCCGAATAGGCTATTTACAACATATTTGACAGATAGAGTATGGAGTATCTGTCAAATATGTTGCCGACAGCCTATTCGGAACTTATCTGGAGATTGTGAAACAGGCCCTTAGATTCATAGACGTAATCATTCAGCTTATACTTAAATTGCGAAAGGACCGAGTTAGCATTATGTTCGGTCATATGATCGCCATGCCTGAAGTATTCCTCTGAGACTACCTTAAAAGGTTCTTTAAGAATATCTTGTAAGACTCGCTCTTAATAAGGTTTTCCCTTATGTAACAACCAGTTATAGATCAAAATTATATTTTGGATTCTAAACACAAATATAATGGTTAGTAAGTTTTTAGTCTGAGTTTTTTTTTCCGTAAAACCTCCAGAATTCTTCCTCTAGGCTTCTCGGCAAAATGTCTAGTTAATTAACTAGTCTGACCTATACGCATATTCATTTTAAAACTTTAAACATATATCTCCTTTGTCTTCCGCTACTGCAATTTAGCTTGACTTTCCTGCATATTGTTCGCTTGCCTTCATTTTTAAATTTTATTTCTATTTTCGTATATTTTTATTTTCTTATTTTATTTATGTCTAAATTATTATTTTATGTATAGTTTAATAAAAATCCTGCTTATTTCCTCAGGGAAACATCAATCGGTGTCGAAATAAAACTAGGAAAGGTAGTATGTACGTAGTGGGACTTACCATGTTACCTGTCAAGATAGGAAACATATGAATGCGTTGCTCTAAGCTGGTGTTTGTTTGTGGGCGACGCTAATCACTTACTATTAGATGTCACGCCTGTCAATTTGTTGGTACGTACATAGAAAACGTAGTATGAGATTCGTCATCATCGTCATATAAATCGTACTCTGTAAAACTTCTACAGTATGCATCAAAGTATGTTCTCTTAATATTAATAAGAAGATGGTCATGTAAATTTATCACACGGTTTGAGTATAAATAAAGCATTAATAGTAAATTTGTATGCGGCAAACGTGGTGGCAGATATTATTTTAAGTCCACTAATTTGATTTTGCGTGTGAGCTGAGGTTTTAAATATACTCGTATATCTGGCTTAAAAGATATGCCCTAATTAGAAGAAGTGCTATGGCACTTCTTTTTTCACCACCCAAAATGGCTGCAAAGCAGTATGTTGCTTTGCAGCCAAACTGGGTCGGCACGACCGGGGAGGTATCTCTCGCTCGCATCGACATAAAGTGACAGCTAAACTGTCACGTTTCCTACGGTTTGTGAGTTTCCGGTGGCCCATTGCGCAGGGAGGGGGAGGGTTGGTTAATGGGTAAAAGAAGAGCAGCGCAACCTCTGATTATGTAGATAATAATAGGCGTCGATAGTCGTAAGGCTTCGACTGCTCGTTTCGCTTCTATGCTCTAAAAGAAGGTGGTATGTTTGCCTGAAATAAGTAAAATATTGCAATAAAGACATTTTTCACACTACGAAAGTAGCACACAATGTGATAAGTACACGTAAGCAGGTACAATGATAAGTACACAGTACACAGTAGATGAAATGATTTTGAATTCGATAGCCAGGGGCTTATAACTCTGGGACGAAGACGATCTTAAATCATGATTTGATGGGACTGCAGTCTCCGTACAGTACCGGGTACTGTACGGAGACTTTGCGTGACGGGGGACCAGCCGTCTTGGCATTAATTGAAGGAGGCTTATGATCAGCGGTGGACAAAATAGAAAGTATTATGGTATAATATACTTTTTGTTTTCAAATATTATTTTGTTGCATAATATTCGAAACGTCTTCCAAGCATCAATCTTAATAAGCTGCAAAAATCTTAGGACACCTAATAGGAAGGGTGTCTGATTTATTAAGCTCTCCATTTAATTGGCTCAGTGAAGACCATCTTATTACCGATATTAAACTAAATAAACGAGTAATTAAATTTCTGTTTTTGATTATTTTTTATGTCAGTTTGAGGAAAGGGCTGCCTTCAGCAATAGTCAATAAAAATACTGGTGATGGTAATAAAGAGATTAAACTTAATGTCTTAAATTTTGAACATAATCTCATCAACAAACCGTCGCTGTTAGTAACTTTATAGAAACGATTAAACGATTAAGTATCATAAAAGTTGTAAAATATTTTAGCTATCATTTTTATTATAATTCTTCAAACATTGAAATTCTGGAAACTGGCTCATTAAATATAAGCTTTATGACTATTTAGGAAGGAAAGGTGGGAAGAGTATTGCTCCCACCAAAAAACTGGTATTCGTTCTGGAAAATTCTAGACAAAATATATAATCCAAGACAGGCAATACCATTATTTACACAAATTGTAGTATGTAAGGTGATGCTTGAACAAATCACCCTTATCTATAGAAAGTTAAAAAAAGATTTTAATAGTTAAAGAAAAATGCATATAATATTCAAAAGTATATTTTAAATTGGATCTAACTATATATTACAAAAAACGCTAATATAACTACGTATTTGGCAGTAACAAATGTAATATACATGTCTATCCAAATAATATAAAATCAACACAACACTAATATAACATTTAATCTAATTATTTGGCACTTCAGCATAAGGCTGCGTTTCCATCGGAGATGAGTTAAGCTGCGTTGCGAGGAATGTGTTTTTAAGAACCAATAGAAACGCTTCATTTGCCTGAACACGTTCAGCGCGACGTCTCTATTGGTTCTTGTAAAGCACATTCCTCGCAACGCAGCTTAGCTCATCTCCGGTGGAAACGCAGCCTTAACTTTAATTATACTAATTAATGTTAAAATTAAAACTCGATTAGTTGTCTTCACTTATCTCTTTAAAATATACAGTCAACAAAAAAAAGAAATAAAATATTCTTCACATAGACACATCTGACTTAAGCTTTCAGTATTTTACCTTAGTGACTTTTCAATATTATAATTTAAGCGCTCATAAAAAGCTCATGAAAAATGTAAATTCCGGACCAACTGTACTTGAATAACTGACGAGACATTATGATAATATTCTCACGTGTCAGCAATATTAATGATAATTTGAGAAGCAAAATATTTTCTCATGCTTTATACTTATTCTTAATTTAATTTAGCTCATTCGCATATACTGAAAATCCTAATCTTACATATTTTGTTGTTGCGTATGAAGTCATAGGAATTAACAGAATACTTTTTTTATTTTTGAATGAGATAACATTAGTAGGTATAAAACAAAAAGTCACAGTCCGAGCTTTTCTTGCGGTGTGAAAAAAGTCAATGTCCGAGTCTTATTTTCAACATTTAAGCTTAGATTAATAATAGAATAATAAAATAACAATAATAAAAAAATAACATTAAAACATTCATATAAAAGACAACTTGACTTCAATCATTCATCATTATGAACAAGAAACTAAAAATGCATTCAACTTATTCTACTTTCTTCTTAATCTCAAGTAGTTTCATGGTATGGAGACACCAGAACATCGCCGAAACAACATAGAACACTTGTAAAGCTGTTGTCACGGGACTCGCCGTTGACAAGCTTCTGGTAAGGAAGGCCAGCGCCGAACAGCGAAGCACTTCTAGTAGCGGCGCGTACTTGGAGTTGTCGAATAACATTCCGATGATCGTCAATGACGCGATGATGTATGACACGAAAATGATCACTGACAACGGCGTCATGCCCTGTAACAAGAGATATATTTCTTTAAAGCTTCTTCTATCTAGCCTTTTTCACAAAAATATATTGGGTCGGCTTAAAGTCAAACCGTATGCAACTGAATACCAGTGCTTTAAATGAAGCGATTGCCTATCTAACCAGTAATTAGGTAATAACCGTACTATTAGACCCCCGTGGTAAGACTGGTTGTCAGATTTCCCGGCTTCTAACAACCCGTAATACATACAAATGACATCCGGGACGGTAGGAGCGGAGGAGTCTTGGCATCATATATTGGATGAGTGATCATATATAAATATGATCTCTCATCCAAGAACTGACCCCGGGAATCGTAGCGCTATTATCATTAACCACGTGCTCCTTTGAGACATTTCTTTAATTTCATTAAGTTAATAATAAGATCGGTGTGTGTTGGATGCGAGTGGTAAATGATCTGTCGTCTTGGTGTTCATTGAAGGTCCTATGAGCAGCGGTTATGGATAAAAATAGATGATGATGATGAATAGAAATGAATAATTTATTTTTATTAAATCAACTTCACTTGCAGTATAATTATTATTTAAAATATTTAAAGATCCAATATAGTAACATGCTATAATGGTTATATCTTATGTTAAATTATAAAAATATTAATATGTTTGACCCTAGATGAAAGACATGTTTTCACATTATTCTACATTATATAACAGAGTGTGGGAACGCTGTGAGAATATTTCTATGTGAAAAATAGCTTTAGGGGACGTAAAAACGGCTTCATAGTCCCCAATATCTCATGTTCGGAATATCGAAACGATAAGATTTATGGCAGATCCGTCTCTTAGCAACACTTAAGCTTCAGTGCCAAAAAGTTTGAAAGGTCTATTTTATGATGACAATTCAAAAGATTTGATCATAGTGTATTGCCCACTTTATACATAATATAGTGAGATAGCTCACAGAAAAAAATAATTTTTGAAATTGTTAACATTTTTGTATAGAAGAGGGGTCAAACGGGCAGTAAGTGACTAGTAACATCCATATATATCCGATACAACACGGGATTAGTGATTAATTCCTAATTATTAGTTATTAATTATTAATCGTAATTAGAGCATTTAGCGTAACTGACAAGTTTAAAAGATCACTCAGTCTTGAATTTCGGAGATGACGGGTGTTATAATAAATCAAGTATAATATATCATTTGTTTACAACAATTGCGGAAACAAACATTTTTTTAATATTTATTCACAGTTTTTCTTGAATATATGTAAAGCTTAAGCATAATATCGATTCCAAAAAGACATGACAGCATTACCTAACAGCGACCCTTATACGTCTCATTAGTGGGTCCTCCTCGACATGAGACGAGAAGGAGTTGGCCCATAGTTAGCTAATGCGCTGGCCCAATGTTGGTATTGGTAAGCTTATACCACCAAGCACCAAGTATATATACAATAATGGCTTATCCCATCAAAACGACTAATTACTGCTAATAGTGATCATCATCAGCAGCGGCAGTGATGATCACTTACTAACAGCATCATCATCTCTCATATCATGAGAAATTTAAACAATCTCTATATTCATAAATATTTTTTTATAAAATATTGTTTTCTTCAAGCGGGCCTATAAACTGAGGACTGTGCAGGAATTCTGCGAATTTGTCGCTATTCGTAAAGATTGCGATACATATATCACCGCTTTTAATCTCAATAAAAGTTCGTTTCGACATTTCGATTTCGACTTCTCAGACTCAAGAAATATTGAGAATTCTTTTAGGTATGTATAATATTTTTAACGCTGTTTACATTTAGAGTTTTCAATAATATATTATCATATTGTGGTTCTCAAGCTGGCCAGTCCGTGTTTGATACGGTTGGCAAGGTATCAGTTGTCTCGGTGTTCATTGAGGGAGGCCTATGTTCATCAATTGACTGATAAAGGCTCATGATGATGATAATAGCACTCGAAGGAAATTACTTTAATCTTATTTTAGTAAAAATGAACACAAATATAGATACAGATCGGTTTGCTTTTAGAATTTCTAATCTATCTTTGAATTTGAGAATCTACCTACTATTTTACTGTCATGTAGTTTGTATAAGTATAACAAAAATTATACTAAATCTAAGGCTGTTAAAGCAACTTGCTTTAATTTTTACTCAAAACTTAATTAATTTCTTTTTGTAATTTCATAGAATACAAAATTTATATGTAGTTAGTTACATAACATGAAAATTCTAAAATTATATTTTTCCATAAAAATAAACAATCCTCAATTTACATTTTTTGCAATATTATGTACACGTACATTCACGTCATCTAAATTTCGCACGCGCGCGCCATCTTTTAATTAAATTAATTATACGAAATAAACGCTAAATAATTTAGGCGAGCTTACAAGAAAATATAATTTACTGCGTAATCTTGTTGAGAGATAAAACTAAATATACTTAAAATTCACCAGGAAAAGGCAAAGCCAAACCGTTTATATTCAATATATGCGCACTGAACGAAGACTCTTCAAATATTTATAGTGCGAAACGACAATTCTTATATTTTAAAATAAAAACTTGTATATTATATTTTATCAGAAAGATTTTGAAATCTTAGACTCATATCAGCTGGTAAATATAGATGCGTTGACTGAATTTATTTAAAAATAATTTATTCGCTTTTACCTGGCACATCAATCTGGCAATCTACACTGGCACATTATTTGTACTGTAATTCTTTAGACAAAAAGTATATTTTATAGTTTAAAAGTATATAAAATAATCCCTATTAGCTGCAATTAGGTCTGAGATGATGGCGAGGAAGGCCTAGCCGAAAAGAGCCGATTGGATCCGACTGTATCACCCAAACATTTCACTCGAACGTTTCAATGACATATTACGAAATCACAAGTGAATAAGCTTCAGTTTTCTTTCAGTTTATTAAAGTAAAACTTTTATTACATCGTCTCTAGCTTTTTCGTCTGTGTGTTGCATGTCGCGTGACGGTCGGCCGCGGGGTAGGGAAAAAGTCAAAGACGCTCGTCACAGCCGAGATCAATATGGTGGCACCTATAGTTCGCATCAGCTGACCGTGTAATAATAAACTATTTCTCATAGTATGCGCTATTTAGTACGCTTTAAGTAAAATGTCTATAATGTGAAAAAAGTTTCGCTTTTAACGTGGTTTCATAGAAGCACAAAATTCCTTTTGTGTGAGTCTAAAAAACTTTTTTTTACCGAAAGAAAAACTGAAAGCAGTACGGTAGCGGTATATTCGGTTTCTCTCGGTCGGCTCTAGATCCTAACTCACAATCCGCACAATGGATTCGCAAAATTCTTTTTTGTTTGTTTGCTGAAGCTCTGGAATAATTTTTATTTATATTATGTGGATACAGACGTATGATGTATCATTCAACAAATGAAAGGTTCTTTGTGTAGTTTGATTTTGTATTCTATAAAAAACTAAGCGGATAAAGATGTAAAATAAAATAATGTTCAAAAGTAAAATATATTAAAATAAAGAGTAAAATAATTCTCAAAATATCCTAAAGTAAAAAGTAAAGTATCAACCCATATATTATGTCCCACTGCTGGGCACGGCTCTCTTCCTCGAAATCAGGCGAGGAAGATAATGGGCCATAGTCCACTTATACGCTGGCCCAGTGTGGGTTGGTAAACTTCACATAAGTAAGTAATAATTGTGAATTATTTTTGAAGGAACTGTAAACTATAACGTTTTCTTTAAATTTTGCTATATAATAAAGCAAAAAATGAAGTCAAGTCAATGAAGCTAGCTTCTTAAAACTATGTTATTCGGACAGAAGGGAATTAAATCTGATTTATTTAAACGACTGAAAGACGCGTAGAGAGGAGTTTCACCCGTCATAAACTTATATTTATTGTTGTGATGCTGACGTAGCGATTTATTGTACAGACTTTTAAGAAAGCAAATGTACTATGTGGAATCGTATTAGCGGTCGTGACCGCTTTCGATTATTATCAAAGTCGAATGAACTCGTGAGTTCATTCGACTTTGATAATAATATTTCTAAATATCGTTCGTAACTCTAGGTAATATGTGAGAATTATTCTATTTCAATGGCAAATATTTTTTGAGCGAAGTTTGTTTATGTACATACTTAGGATCCATGTATAGATTCGATAAGTTTTTCTATTAGGTATATTGTCAAAGCTGTCAAATGGCTGACACCGCTAAAGTTTAAATGATTCTAACAGAAGTTTATTTGAAGAAAAAAAAACACTAAATAAAAATGCTGTATTTTTTAGAATTCAAAAAGTGAAAATACTTTTTTTATTTTGAAGAATATTAGCTGTATTAGCACCACCCCGCGATCCCGTATACTTCGTTCCCGCAATTTATTCTGATGTGTAAACTATATTTTTGTAAAGTTTCCTCAAAGTCCATTCTGTAGTTTTAGAGAGAGTAACAAATATACATCCATACACTTTCCCAACTTTTGTGTAATATCATAAATATTAGTAGGACTATTTTCATAGTAGGACGTTTTTACTGTTTATTTCGCAATGTAATCTGAATTTAGATTTTTATTAAATGTAATCAAGCCTTCAAAATCTCTGAACCTTATAGTGAAAAGAGATTTTATATCAAACTAAATCCCTACTAATATCATAAATGTGAATGTAAGTTTGTCACACATTCACGCGAAAACTACTCAACCGATTATCACGAAACTTTGTACACATATTCTTGAAGTAACACGTGATACTTTTTCAGAAAAAAAAGTTATCGTGGTCAAAGATGCGAGTAACAGCTAGTATATAATGAAAATACTCACAATGTGTCTACCAGCCAGCTCGAGGAAGCCGTAGAAAATGACCGCGTAATGACATAAGATATACACATTACACCACGTCGGTAGCTGCACGTGGTACCGCTCCCGCACTTGTACCTGAAACACAATTGTATAGTTATTGAAGAAACACACATGTAAATATTTTTAAATAATAATTCGGGGTTCAAAAAAACTAAACTAAAAAAGCATTTGAAAGTCGAATAATCTTATCGAATTAGTGTATTGTCATCAATTCTCGATAGATCTTAGAAACTTTATAAAGTTTAAACGAAACGTTGCATTTAAAGTGGGCCAAAAAAGCGCAAAAAGGAGTCAGTCGCAAATATACATAGAGGTGAAGTTAGTAAAAAGAATAAAATTATTTTCATTGCCTGGCCATCCGGATGTAGCCACACATATCAATGAAATGATTGCTCGTTTAGAAACACCTTAACTTATCACAATATTTGTTTCAAACTTTTTAGTCAGATTTGTTTAAACTATAATGGATTACCATTTGCTTTTATGGATATTCTTATATTATTTGAGTACTTACATCGTCTTTCAAAAGTTCATCTCCAAGCCTTGAAGTCCCCGGCTCCCAGCTCGGTCCCCAGAATATCGCCTTGAATTTATCTCCCCACGTCTTCATTTGTTTGAACTTCTCTATCACATATCCAGTGTAGAATGTCTGTAAAAATAGCAATATTAGAAAACGTCTCAAGACTAGTGAACAAAACATTCGTTATCATGTCGTAATATCAAGCACCGCAAAAAAGTACAAACATGGTAAGTATCTCATACTAAAGTGTTTCATAGTTTTTATCATCATCATAATTAATTAGCCTTTATCCGATCATTACTGGACAAAGTTATCCTTAAATTAAGGCCAAGACGACCGAACCCTTGCCACACATATTGCATCCACAACGGACCGGCCACTGCACGGAGATTATCTTCCCACTTGATTAATGGATCAACACTTTGTCTACATTAACGTAACCGCCACTCTTGATTCTTGAATCTATTGCCATTATTAAAGTAATCACGTAAAAGTTACTTATTTCTAAAAGCTTCATTTTAAATATTTAATTGAATAAATCTGATTCCGGTTTTCCTTGTAGTATCACTGAATAAATCTTTTGTCATGTTAAGGATCACCTTGAAATGTTTTCCTATTTATATGCAAAAATCACAAGTGAGCCGTCGTTGCTCGTGAATATAAAACACCTTGGTTCAAACCCTTCCGGGTGGATATCGGATATTGTTTCCGTGTGTTATAGTTTTGCACTTCACATAAAACAGATTTCGCCAACGATATCGTTATATTGGCCGAGTCGCTGGAGGGTTTGCAGGAGATGCTGCACAGTCCAAACAAATCCTCCCGACATGTGCTATGTGCTATGTTTGGATTAATTTTGGCTAGGCGTGTGGGCCTTAGGATAAACTTGGACTAGGTGGTAATTATGTTCTCTCAACGTCGATAGCATAACTCGAAGTCGTGAGTCTATCTTGGGCATATTATGTACTTTATAACTTGGTGGATATTCGAGAGGGAAGCCGATATGAATCAATTAGATGATTATGAAGCTTTTTACATTTTATTTTAGAAATACAGAAACAAACAGCGGTTCAAGAATTTCGCAATACAATATTAGACAAAATAGAATTAGAAATTTGAGGCCAGACACACCTGTACATATTATTTTCAATCTATAAAGCTCCAATTTATTTTACCATTTTTTGTGTGGTAAGGGATCGGTCGTTCTGACGTTCATTGAGAGATACCTACACCTATGTGCAGCT
Source organism: Lycaena phlaeas (assembly GCA_905333005.2). Taxonomy (NCBI): domain Eukaryota; kingdom Metazoa; phylum Arthropoda; class Insecta; order Lepidoptera; family Lycaenidae; genus Lycaena; species Lycaena phlaeas. The sequence continues at coordinate 14,227,553 of HG995167.1, read as the reverse complement.
GATGAATATATGCTGATGATGATGATGAAGTACAGATAGCACACGTGCCCGAATTTTCGGATAATTTATACTAACCATGGACCATTGTCCATCTTCTCACCGACTCATACTTCTCATCCAATTAGGAAAGTGAGCAATGAAGAAGACAATTAAATTTTTTCTTCTTATTTCGCGTCGCGTAAAATAAACTTAAATCAAGTATTATATCAAAATATTTATATATTTTTGTAATATAATACTTATTTTTCCTGAGTATAATCATTTTACAAAACTCTTCCCCAAAGGCCAAAGGGATAAAAAGGCAAATTTACACGCGAGCGCAGGTGTACAATATTTTACTACCATGACATGCACAACAAGATATTACATATTATGTTTTACCAGTAGAAAAAGAAAAGTTTTCTTTAAGAAAAATTTGGTCTTTAGGTAAGATATTTCTTTTTTATTGCCATACCAGCTTCTGCTACTTTATCATATCAATTCAGACAAATTAATTGAAGAGAAGGCAATATATTCTTACTTTTTAAGGCGATTTTGAATGCTTAATATTATTAAATAAGCTATTAAGTGATTTGTCCTCGATAAACAATTGCTGAGTGGTCTCGCAAATTCCACAAAGTGGTCTCGCGAAAACCACATTCACGTGAATAAATTATTTGATTGGTATACTCGTATATTTATATATATTCATATTAAAAAAAAGTATAAAAACCCCAATAAACCGCGATTTTAATAGGAAACTTATCATATTTTTAACATTAAGTTGTCAACAATCTCAATAGGATGGCGGCTTGAAGAACGTACTTATACTTTTTTTTTAATTCTTAACTAAATATAATATAATACAATAAAAAATAATACAAATGCGCTTCACCGCGGTGCACGATGAGGCAACCCGCGTTTATTAAGCTTCGTTTTGCAGGAAAATGTACGTGATTGTCTTCGCTACAATCATCAGATATCATCATCCACTGCTGAACATAGGCCTCCCTTAATGAACGCCAAGGCGACCGATCCCTTGCCACTAGCATCCAACGATCGTCTTCCCGCTTGGTTAATGGTTGACCAACACTTCGTCTACGTAAACATGGCATCCACTTTTGAACCATAGTGGCCCATCCGTTCTTCTGAGTGTCTAATCAGCCCATTGCCAATTCAACTTATATATTCTTCGCGTGATATCAGTAACTTTAGTTCTCTGACGGAGGACTGCGATCCGCAGATACTCGTATTATGATACACATTAATTTACATTCTCCTGCAAAGAGTAATAAACATGCAAAGCCTCTACGTTAGCCGCGATCGATTGCGCCATAAGACACGCTTACCTGTTGATATAGCGGATTGAACGACGGGTTGTTGTAGATCAAGCCGTAGACGATCTCAATTTTATCAATCTCTGGTCTGAATGTGCCGAATATTCTGTCCCATATGATGAGAACACCACCATAGTTGACATCCAGGCAATATTTGTTGCTGCCTGAAAAAAATATGGCATTAGATTCTAATCTTCTAAGTTCTCGTTGGTTGGAAAAGCGTTTCTAAAAATTACAACAGATGCAGGATATGGTTTTTCATTTCTTGAAACCTTGAGCTTAAAATAATTAATTATATTTATAATTTACGAACAATTATGAAAAAATATTTTTTCATTTAACTAATTTCTATTTACTTGTGTAATAACACAAGTAAATAACTTATTGCATTTTTGTAAATTATTTATTTTATTGATAAAATATTGAAGCGGCTATAAATACGAAATAAATCTATGCTAGCTGTCATAAATATTATTAGGAATCATAACATAATTCACAAATGATATTTCTGGTAATATAATTCGAAAATATATTCATGCGATTATTTGTATACTGTGGGAACGAGGGAAAATGAATTAGGAGAGAACGAGAAAATAACGCCCAAGATAAGCTCTCGATAACGTCGCAGAATTAAACATTTTTGGCTCATAAATATCTCTGGCTAGACACAAAGTATTTATTTGTACACGATATATCTTCGAGTTTGTGACAACTTTTTGTTTCAGGCAAATGTAGGATTTTTTAAATTCAAGGATGCTTTTCACATCGCTTTTATTGATAAAAAATGCTTTAAGTAAATTTTCGTGTACCCATCCTAACAATAAGTTTTGTAGGAATCAAATTTTATTATTTGTTTGATCAGAGACTGAAATTGCGAAACATTTTAAAGTTATGATTTTCATAACGTAGTCTTACAATATAAAGTAAATATTATATAATATGATAATCTCTTTCCAGAACCGTATGTATACGAATATAGTGTTGGTAAGGAATTGGTTTTTGGTAATCCAGCATAATATTCCCATTTAATACAAGCTTACTTGGCATAACGTGACAGTCAATTTATGTACCTCAGTTTATCTTACGTTCTCATCTTCAATTACGCTTAATGTTATGAAGATACAGATGTATGGAAACTCAGAACAAGTATGAATAATACCGTTAAATCTTGGCTAAAATTTCGCTTTTTTGGCTAAAATTAATTATTGAGGGATTATTCTTATTTTTTAACCCTCGATGCAAAAAGGACTGGGCGAGAGGGAAGCCACACTTAGCAACCACACTCAGATTAGTTAGACTACTACTAATTCTTTCTGTCTGTAGCACAATGCTTATGTTGATGATGTACTAACTTTTAATTTTTCTAGAACGATCGTATTTTCTTGAACGAGCGTATTGATCGTATTTCTATTTTAAGAGACATTTTTAAGTCGGTTTGTCACATAGACTAAATTTAATTTTTCCGTATATTGATTTATTATTGCCAATTAAAATTTACCTTACTAATCTTTTGTGTGTATTCGAAAGTATTTCTAAATGGTTAAGATTCATAATAATCCAACTACTCGTACAAAAACTTTTGGATAATGTTTGTTAAATCCGCAAGTTATAATATAAAAGTAAAGAAAAGGAAGCGGCGTATGCTTGGCCTTATGGTAAATTTTTTTTTTTTTGTAATAATAATAATATCTATGGACGCTTTTTACACCACGTCAATCTGGTCCCGTGCTAAGTACTCGAAGAGACTTGTGTTACGGGTGTACCAGACAACGGAAATACATATATTTAATACGTTTTATATTAATACTTATATTTAAGATTTTTATTTTATAATACACATATTTAATACACATCCATGACCCAGGAACACAGAAACTTTTTTGTTCCCTGGCGGGATTCGAACCCGCGACCTCCGGCTTGAGCGTCAACACGCTAACCGTTGAGCCACAGAGGTCGTCAATTATAATGATAATGATGTTGAATTAAATTGAATTTTTCTCGGTGATGCATGAACTCACCATGGTGTACTCTGTGATGGCTAGGTGTGTTCAGAATGTACTCCAGAGGACCAAGACTCTTGATGGCCTCTGTGTGTATCCAGAACTGGTAGATGTAGCTGAACTGATGATGCATCACAAACTGGGCCGGCGGAATCACCAGCGCCAGGGGTAAGTAGAATATCTGCAAATAATAAGTAAGTATGTAATATATTATATCATAATTAAGTAATTATTATACCTACATTTAGTATGTATTTGTAGGGTGTTAGAACATTTCCGTAATTATTAATTTTGTGATACTTAGTATTTTAGTTTCGTCTAAAACAAAATATAAATATTTTTATGTTATCAATTTATAATATTACTAGCTGTTGTCTGCGGCTTCGCTCGCGTTAAATTTAGAGTAGCGCAGTTCCGTACGTACGTATAGTAAACACAGACAGATTTTTTTTTGACTACCCTGCGAACATTCATTTCCTATTTTTTGCCCATATAGATAAAAATTTAAAAAACGGTGGAACAATTATTAATAGTTATTTAATTCTTATTAAGTGCCTAAATGAAAAGTTTCATGGCGTCATCTTCTATGTATAATGACGAGCTTCCATACAAACTTTCATCCCCTATTTAAATCCCCTAAGCTTTTTTTCGCAATAAAAAGTAGCCTGACCTTTCCCAAGTTCTAATCTATCTCTGTTCCAAATTTCATCGGTTCAGTGGTTTATGCGTGAAAGCGTAACAGACAGACAGACAGTCAGACAGAGTTACTTTCGCATTTATAATATTACTAGCTATTGCCCGGAGCTTTGCCTGCGTTAACTAAGATTTACAACGGGATCTTAGTACGCAAAATAAGTGACTTTTGGTTTTTTACACCTTGTGTCCGAATAACCCAAATATCTTACGGAACCCTATTTTTTTCAGAATAAAATTTACCCTATGTTACTCATGGATAATGTAGCTTTTGAATGGTGAAAGAATTTTTGAAATCGGTCTAGTACTTTTTAAATCCATTCATTACAACCAAACAAACGAACAAAGTTTTCCTCTTTATAATATTAGGGTGGAAGTAAGGATAAGGATGCTATTTTGTTATTATAAATTTTTGTCACTAATCAGCAGTCTCACGCATCTATTCGAGTTAGACGTATCGACGCTGATAGCTAGATTGAGATAATTTTTTTTATTTCAAATATCTGTAAGATAAACCTTTAAAAATATTTTATGTTCTATTACATTAATTAAAATATATTAATTAATGCTAACAATTTCAAAATATTGTTGAACTTTCAACAAACTTTTAATTTCAAACTGAAACATTTTAAGGGTCATTAAGGATTCAAAATTTGGATCAGTATTTTACATGCTTTAAGATTCGTTAAGACACCATCTGTTTCCCATTATCGAATGTTTTGTTTAATTTTTTTGAGCTTTTGCTACTAAAATATACTAATAATATAATTAAGATCTAAAATTTGATTGTTTGTATTGAATAGGCTCCAAAATTAATGAACCGATTTGAAAAATTCTATTATCATCATCATCAGCCTTTATCCATCCACTGCTGAACATAGGCCTCCCTCAATGAACGCCAAGACGACCGATCCCTTGCTACTCGCATCCAACACGGACCTGCTACTGCAAGGAGATCGTCTTCCGATTGAAAAATTCTTTCACCTCTAGAAAAAAACATTTATCAGCAAGTAACATTAAACTATATTATATTTTGAATAAAATTCCTACTAAAATTGAAAAAAATGCAAACTATGCGCTGCCAAAACCATTATCGATATATAAAATAGTTTTAAATCATTATTTTTACTCATAATTAGTCACAAAAAAGTCCCTAAAGTCCCAAAAGTTAATCCATGACAGGCTTTGTTTAAATTTTTACATTCGAATATGGGTCTCTCATGAAATCTCATAATGGTGAAATTGGTATCAGGATATTACGATTTTTTGTTTCATGGTTACAAAATAACTCAAAAAATATTCGACCGATTAAAAAAAAATTACGCTTCCAACCAACAAGGATCGACAATTGCGCGGTCTTCGCCTCAACAATCGCCGACCAACTTGGTCTACCTAAATGCATATTTTGTTCCTTATCATTATGTTATTAATTATTAAATAGAACTTTATAACCTTCAGAAACCCTGTGGTCGAATAGTATCGGGCTTAAGAATTATATATACCTAATAATACTTAATCGATACAGTTTCAGACCGTTTCTATGACTCTTGTTTCGATCCAGTAATATATTATGATAGACACATTTTTAATAGTTCGTCAGTCTCAAAAGCTTCTCGTTCCAATAAGATATGATAAAATGAAATAGATGGTGCTAAAAATTAAGACATCTTATGTACTTACAAATCCACACCAGCCTTGCAACACCGACTGTCTAATGCTGACGCCCATGTTGAAGTCCTCCGACGTGTGATGGACCTGATGTTGCGCCCATAGGACGTGGACTTCTGCTCAAAAATACATGAAATTGGTTAATAAAGTAAAGCAACAGTCTTCTCTCCTCCTCTTCGAAATCAGACTAGGAGGATAATGGGCCATAGTTCACCGATGCGTTGGCCCAATGCTACCCGCATAGAAATTTTGAAAAAAATCTATGCATTTCAAGGCATCATAGGGGGTTAGGATCGAACCCGAACCCTCTCGCTCAAAAGACAGCATCCCTACCCACTGGACCATAGTCGCTCTTTAAAGTATATAGGTTAATAAAAGTACAGTAGAACCTCGATAATTCAAACCTCGGTAACTTAAAAACCTATATAACTTCAAAAAATAATATGTTCCCTTCCCTTCACCTATCCCTAAAATGACCCTTGATAAGTTAAAACATCTATAACTTAAAATATTTTGTGTTTCCCTTGGACTTTAACTTATTGAGGTTCTACTGTATAAGTAAAAAGCATAAGTTAAATACAAGCAGATATTTTTTTGTTGCAGTGGATATATTCTGCGCATTCAACCGGAATGGGTCATCCCCAAGGATATGTGACTCTCGGCGCCTCTCGACTAACCCCGGTATACCGACAACCATGGCAAGTTTTAGCCTTTAGCCGCTTGAAGGGGAGTGTCCCGGATTTGACTAAAACAGGACCCATTGCGCATACATATGACATCAGACCAAAAACATCGGACCATCGCTCACTCACTCGCCGGTGAAGGAAAACATAGTGAGTATTTCCAGATGAGATAATATAAAGTCTTTGAAGGTGTCTGATCACCAACCCGCATTAGGCCAGCGTATAATTGAACATTGACATAACGCTTTTCTCGTCTGATTTCGAGAAGGAGACATACATAGAAGATGATACTATCATAAATATATTATTTACTGTAACCGTAACAAAAGCTGGTTTCTAATGTTAACATGAATTTCAATCATTACAACGAATCGAAATCTCATGGGTTTTATTGTGGTGTATTATTAAGTTTTTCCATTGTAATCTAACAAAAAATCTTACAAAATTGTTTTCTTATGTTTACGCGAATAAATAGTAAAAAACTAAATAAACCGCGATAAAATCCGTAAAAGTTGTTTCATTATAATCTTACAAAATTTGTGCTGATTTTTGGTTATGTATTGTAATTGTTTGAAAGCATCATCAAACGTCTTACCGTGACAGGCTCTATGCATCCAATAGTAAATGAAGTCAACGCCGATAGCTGCAGCGTACCAGGTCAGCGTGTTGTCCCACGGCAGGTCCACCAGTCTGAAGTTCGAGTAGATCCACATGTAAAGGTAGGACTCCGCTCCTCGCCATATTAATCTGCAACAAAATATCTTCCTTGTACAACGTGTTATAATCACAAAAGTACCATAGAGTAGTTCTTGCAAGACTAGTTTTGTAAGAATCTCCTTTTTAAAGTTTACTCGATATGACTTGAATTTCATATAAGCCGCTCGGTATATGGAAACTAGAGTATAATATCTTGTGACGGATAGGTCATTCTTCGTTACGTTTATGAAGCGAAGTTTCTACAAAAATGTCCAACATTTGGTCCGCACGCTCTAGCACTCTAACCGTGCTAGGGCGGTCTAGCATTTTAACAATTTTAAAAGCCACGATTACTATTGATATTAATTAATTTATCAAGTAAAAAATAAACAATGTCCATCAATCGAATGAATTCGATAAGAGAAAATTCTTGCCGTTGATTGAAAAAGCAGGCAGGTCATAAATATATACTCAAGATAAGGATGATAATGATGATGACGCAAATCTCTCAAGTTAAGCCGTAGTATAAAACCACAAAGATATAAATTGTATATATGACTACTCATATTACTTAGTAAAATATATTTTATGTCTGTATGGAAAAAGGGCAAAGAGTAAAACACTTATTATGCCTTGGCGTCGATAATTATTATAACATGAAAAAAATCGAACCAAAATCAAGCAAAGTTACCACATACTTATCATCACTCTATAAATGTATATAGCAAATATGTACATGCCTTGGGGTCAACAACCGCTTAAGTCACTTTGACCAGATTGAGCCCAGCTCGTAATTCTCAAGCTTCACTTAACGGGCTTCATTCTCATTATGCGCATTGAATGTGTTAAATGGTCATGACTCTATTTTTTATATGCAAAGTATGTCTTTATAAGCTTAATCTACATATTATATCAAAGGCAAAAGGCGCACATCAAATTACAACAAAAAATGAAGGCAATTAAATAAATGGAATACAAATAATATTTTATGCGATTCGTGTATTTATTGCGCGTCTTACTAGTAAAATCAAACTTGAACGCCGTAATATGATTTGACCATAGAAATCTAAATAATAAGATAATGATATATTTCAGGAATATTTCTGTCTAAATTGGTCAAGCCGTTTCAGAGCTTAACCAGAACAAATACACAGATAAGTATTGTAAAGAAAACGTTATTAAGCTATAGATTTAGTAAAAATAGGTTATTTTAATATTACAAACTGACATTCCTCTTCTATTTATCTAAGACGCTTCTCTGTTCCCGGCATCTCTTGTCAGCCTGTTTTTTTTTCTTTAATGACTGAAGGCCAAATAATAATAAAATTATAAATAGTAATATTTTTTATAAAATTAACCTCACTTATATAACTTGCTATTTATTGTATTTTATGAGAAATTGATCGTATTATTTAAAACTTACAACTAGCTATTTCCTTACATAATAGCATAGCATATATTATAGCACTAAAGTTTCCTGGTTTGTATAAGCAAAACACAGCTGAGTAGGTACTTTGAGGTTTAAAAGCTTCGCAACGGGAGCGTACAACTGGTACTATATTATTCTGTTGCACAAACATTTTTTCTTCTTAGCTTCTTCTTCTTTCTTATTCTATTTAAGAAAAGCAAATCCATTTGTCCATAATATGCTTTTGGATATTTGATTTTGCAAGGATTTTGCATTGAAAGTAAATTTGAGAGTAATTATTTATGTTTTTCTATTGAAAGGTGAAGAAACAAACATGTCGGTATATAATAATATAAAGGTATATATAGGTAAACTGGCTAACGACAAGCGCGTTCTTTCCACAGAACCGATTACTGTTTTATACAATCACAACTATAAGTTCTTAATTTAAATTACTTTGATAGATCTTTGATTGTTCTACAGATGTATATTTAACGACTGTTTTTATTATCTTCATCATTATGTAAAGGACGATAAGTTATTAGTGCCAATGCTGTGAACTTTGACAATGTATACTTAATAGCTATTTTTGCAATTAATTTGCAGCGCTTTGATTACATATGGCCTTACGACATAGTTTATCGATTCACCCGACGGATGTCATTATTATTCTATTATTTCGGCTTTTTGTTTATTATAAAGTTTATTTTATGATAAGGATTAGTAATAATTACCACTATACCCTTTGCGGTGTAGCATGGTGCGGGTGAAAGTTCCAGTAACGTTACGTTTTACTCTTGCAAGCCGTCGCAATTAAAAAAAAAATTAAGTATTTTATTAATACCTCATTCGTAAAATAGTAGACCGCCAATTACTGTGGTAAATTAAATCAAACCCAAACAGAATGTATTAGTCTCCAAATAAAACAAATGGAAAGAAAAATTAAGCAAAGTGCGTATAACGTAAAACCATAGACGTGCTTAGTGATGGGATGTACTATACTAGGATGAAAAGTCGATGTTCTGTTATAATAAAAATGTATATTGGGCGCAGTTGAATAATTATTGTAAAAAGTCTATCATTATATTAATGAAACAACAGAATCTATCATTATCGTTAAAAAGTTGTCACGAAAAAAATATAAACCTCATTTTGATTATTTAATATAAGTTCAAAGATATTATTATTTAGCCCTTAAATAAATGCATTGAAAAGTTTATACACGTAGATACACTGCGCAACAGAATAACACACTAATTTTAACAATACTATTTATGAGAACTATACCTACGTTACGAGTATCGTTAGCGATAAAAATAATTTACATAACATTACATCCCTAATCATGTATGTCAACGTCATATTGGCAAGTGTCACCCGCACCAAGCTACACCGTGAATGGTATAGGGGAAAATTAATGGCTAAAATAACCTGATGATGAATGGTCAACGTCTAGCCCAGTCATCTCATCCACACGCCTATCCTAAGACATAAGTCTCGGTGCCAAGTTTCTGCAAAGACTATCCCACTTTCAATACAGCATAGCTGCTTATAATAAGGAATAAGCTGCGTGGTATTCATGCGGAGGCGGAAGGTATTCGCTGTGGCGCGCATACTTTCTAACAGTTTTCTCTCATAGTGCTATGACTCTCGTTACGAGCAGAATTTTGTCCACTGGACATCACTGGACACGGGCCTTTATTGATTGCGAAGACAGATATCTTGATACTTTCATGAAGTTAGTAGATGGAAAGTGAGTCTGATCTTGTTGGAGATTGACTGACCGTCTGAAGCTGACTGACTGACTGACCATGTGAATAAATCGTATAAAAGTAGTCCTAATAAACTTTTGACTTATATTTTCATCTGTTTGTCAGAAATGAATAAAAATGACGGAAACGCAATGTTCTTTTTAATATTGCGTATTTAGCTAGTACTTTTGGCAATGTTGGAACGAAATATGTGTGCAGTGCAAGTTATATAAATTACAGCTTCTTGGCACTGCTCTCAGATTTTCTTTGCCAGTAAATACTGTACGTCCGTTTACAACATTTTTAATTTTTTTTGTCAAATTTCGTACCAACCGTCTCTTTTGTAAGTCAAACATGAACAAATTAGCTGTAGGTATTTAAAAAAGTTAAATATCAACTCTTATAGTATGTCTACACTCCTACTGCTGCGCATAGGCCTCTTCCACAATATCAGGCGATTCGTCAATGCGCCGGCAGAATGCGGGTTGGTTAGCTCCATACACCTTCAAAGACATAAGATCTCATCAGGTATACAGGTTTCCTCACCATGTTTTCCTTCACTGGTGATCGAGTAACGGTCATTTTCAAAGAGCACTTAGATATTTATAGAAACACATTTTAAGGCTTCAGAGGGGTCAGGATCGAACCCGGAACCGGATCATAGTCGCATGCTCATATTTCATTATCATTATCATCATCATCATCATCAGAATTTATCCGTCTAATGCTGAACATAGGCCTCCCTCAATGAACGCCAAGACGACCGATCCTTTGCCACTCGCATCCAACGCGGACCTGCCGCTGCACGGAGATCGTCTTCCCACCTGGTAAATGGCCGACCAACACTTCGTATACCTAAACGCGGCCACTCTAGAATCCTATTTGCCCATCGGCCATCCGTATTTAATAAGCATCGAAGTACTTTTGAAGATATTTATGCAAAAGTTTATTTAAAAAAAGTAAATAAAAATTCATTAATAATATCGACTTTAATATACCGTCTTATCTTAAATGGAATATTCTATTGAATAGATAACATAGTTTTGTTTAAGTAATTAAAGCAGATATTTAAACTGTTTATTTAAAAATGTATCAAGCGTTTGTCGTAAACAAAAAAAAAACGATTACAATATTATTTACGGCGTTTAATTGACGAATTCATTTCAACAAGTAACTTCCTGTTTTTCAAAATAAGCTAATAGTAAAACATTTTACGCACAATAGTTTACTTAATTATCTGAATGACTTTAAAGCAATTCCTTGGCAATGTTTTTCTCAGCAATTTTAAATCAGTATTAACTTATCAGCAACTCTAAATCACCATCAACTTGTCAGCAACTTTAAATCAACTCTCGTCTGCATCGGTACCACTACCCCGATTGTTGCTCCTGTAAAAATGCCTTACTGTTTTTCTAAGAGAAAGAGAGACAAGCAGTGTAATTACTTATTCTAACATCTAGTTTCAGGTAAACTAGTTTATGTTCTTGGGTAATGCTGACCACTTAAAATCAGATGACACGTGTTTTGCCTACCCGTGTGATATAAAAGCGTGTTGGACAGAAATAGTCCGATGACGAAACAATACCTTTACATATCTCGTTTCGATCTCGTCTCGAAGGACAAACAATCTAAATGTATTGACCATACTTTGACATATAAATGTAATTATTGTACTTGTATATTTTGTGATAGTTAAGTGGGCATGGCTTCGGCTTTAAATTGAGGGGTGTTGGTTTAAATTCAACGGTACAGATCAATGGAGCTTTTAAAATTTTCATTTGCATCTGCTTATGTCGTAGTTGCTCAGCCGCTAAGGAAAACATACTGAGTAATCCTGCAGGGCTGATAAAATTAAAAACCTTTGAAGATGTGGGAAGTACAAAAGGATATTGCTGCTGATATAGACAATGTGTTTGTGCTACAGAATCGGGCTATCCATGCTTTTCCCCCCCTATTCAAATTCGGGATAAAAAACTTTTCACTGAATTTATTTCGCTGGTTCTTATCAGTGCCTTCCGGTGGTAGATTTAATAGATGTTCAAAAATATACTTGAGTGCTTTTACTTTTTGTTTCTATTTTTTTTTCTTTGTGTTACTATTTGGAATTAAAAAACGATTTCGATTTTGAAAAAATAACTGATTCAGTACGCTATCCGCCTGATTTCGAAAACGGGGGTGACAACGGTGAGGATGATGGGAGGTCGGCCATACACAGCAGTGGTACATAATATTAGCTTATTCTAATTAGCTTAATTTATTTCTTACCTGCCACATTCTTCAAATATCCCGTGAGAAATACTGGTGATGCCATCATTGAGGCGAATACCTCTCTTCCCTTCCAGTCTCAGCACGATGTGCTCAATTATCATAAATAATAAGAAATACGGGTATGACTGAAACAAAATAAATATTTATTAATTTTAAATTAAGTTTACCAATTATTATTTAAAATTCAGATGTAGATAACAATTCTTTAAAACTACATACATATATTTTAATTGGTGGGCCTAGCCCTAAGGGAAACTTATTAATATATGTCTCAGGGTGAGCAATACATGACTGAATTTTCCCGTAGTATCAATTTACTCTATGACTGAATTGCTATGGTCTGTCAATTTGATGTTTTAGCTAACATTTTAGAATATTATCTAACCAATCGGACATTACAATGTATATAATAATAATAACATTCTAACAACCTAATTTAAAGGAGAGAAAAATAATATTATTATCGATCTCGCCGGTAATAATGGAATTGTTTTGGTTATAATATGCCTAATGTATTTTCGTCCAAACAGCCAATAATAAAGATGACACACGGTTTCAAATAAAGTGTAAAGCGGATTAAGTTTTTTGTACCCAATGAGTTTTTACCTTAGTTTTTGGGTAGACACAAGTCAGTGTTTGCAATGTTGACGTAATCGTTTATAATGATGTTAAATGAAAATATTTTCGTAGAATAAGATCCTGTTCAACAATAACAGAATTAAATTTGCAAACAATTCATTCGTAAAGTATTAACTCATGAATGCTAAGTATTAACTAATGAACTCATGAATAAATTACTTTAAGAAATCGTTGAGGCCCTGGACCGTATTTTTTACTATCAAAATAAATTCGATTGAATTGAGCAACAGCGTCGACAAGTTTCACTCGAGCACAAATAATTTGATAAATTGCACAATGCATATTGTGTGAACAAATAAGCAAACTATCCTTGAGTAAATTGACTTTTAAGTACTTGTTAATGGAAAATGATTGTAAGGTTAGTGAGATTTGAATTTCACAACATCGAAACATATAATAGAAAGATCTCAGCAATATACTTAATCATAAAAAAATATCTCAGCAAAGTCGGCTAAATTTTGAACTATTATTGCTTGGATGGAAAAGCGTTTGATAAATTTTCGTATTAATGTCTTATCCATACCAAGTGGCAATGATTTCACACCTACCATAATAATATTATAATATTAGGATTTTTTTTTTGTTAGAAAAAAATATATAAATAAATTATAAATAATTATAATTAACTTTTTCAGATCATGCTAATTATGTACGCAAGAAAACTTACAATAGGAACCGAAAAGAAAAAAGGAAACATAGTTCTGTATGATCACAATATATGTTATGGTTCGTAAATTACTATAGAAACATTCTTAAGACGTAACGAAAAATAAGTTATTGCAGTATATTAGAGATATTATATTATATTATGTGGTTACTAGAAAGCAATCCATTTATAACAGCGCCCACACAGTCTTGGCTTTCGCTAGATTAAATTTGATAAAAATGTAACATTAGACTTATAGATAAAAGTAAGACCTCTATAGAATATCCCTTTGGTGTATAAGGTTTACGAAGGTTTTTATTTCCGACTGTTTTCAATAGAAGGGATTTTCAATAGGCCTGATCTCATTGCTTAAAGCTTTGACAATAGGATCTTTCGGTTATTGTGCTATGAAATTCTTTATTTAATTGAAATATATTTAACTTTGACTTAAAGACTAGCTATGCCCACAGCTTTGTGCGCGTTAGTTTAGATTTACAGCCATATGCTTAAAAAAACGCAAACATGTGTTAATGTAACACACCTCTATGAACTATGTATATTAAAATACTTGTTGGAGACTTAAACCTACAGAAGCTTTGAATTTTTCTGAATAAAATGTAGCTTATGTTATATTCTGGTATATATACGCTACAACACTGTCAAGTTTTAATTAAATCTCTTTTTATAGTTTTAATAGAAGTACAAACATCCAAACCCTCGCATTCATAATTTAACATTATGAATGCGAGAGAAATACATATTATTTATTTAAATTGTACTCTCATTTTATCGCTTTTTTTTGCAGACAAAGTCTCCAATTGGCCTAAATTTTAATAATTTATAGTCGAAAGGAAGTAGGTATAGAACAATAGGTTCTGAACCCGGAAATAAGCAAGTGATCGTTCATCATCGTCATCAATCAGCCTATATTCATCTCAATATAGGCCTCGCCCAATGAATGCCAAGACCACCGATCCCTTGCCACTAGCATCTAACACGGACTAGTCACTTCACGGAGAGGTTGGCTGACCACACCTTCGTCTACCCGAACGCAGCCTCCACCCTTGAATCTTAATGGCCCATTGGCCATCTATTCTCCTGAGTGTGACCAGCCCATTTATTAATCGTTCTTAACGATCATTATTAAAAAAGGGCTAACAAGAATAAATGTATACATACATAATATATTATCTAAGATAGTGTCCTAAAATTCTAAGTCTTTGATACAATAACGCAAATAATTTTATCTTCAAAATTATACTTAATAATTTACCTGTCTAAAAAAGTTAGGCACTTCCTCTGGTTTTTCATATAACTGTTCTTTAGGAGAATGTAGGTAGAAGAATCTTCCAACTCCTTTTAAGTGCTCCGCGACGAAATCAGAATATCCATGTCCCGAATGATTCGAAAATGCGACGTCCGCCGCCATGTTGCTATCTGAAACAAATAAAAAACGATAAGTTGCGACGAAACATCTTCGAATTTATCGCGGTTCATTAAGTTCGTTAAGTCCCTTATAAATTACAAATGCTATAGTGACAAGAGGACTGAACATTAGAAAACGATAAGTTTTAAATTCAGTCAATGAACTGTAGTAGCATTATATTGTAGTTTATATTATGGGGATAAACTTACAAAGAAACAATTCATCAATAATTCATATCGGTAATGAGAGTTGCATGGTACTCACGACACGGCTATTTAAATCATAATAATTATAATCGATCTTGACTATTGCGAACATGCGAAATCTTGAACATGCGAATTTTACATATTTTTATCTGGAGTTCTCGAGTCGTCTGAAGTTGATTTGATAGATAAGTATCCATTACTTTCTTATATGAATATTCATTATTCACGTGAATATATTAACTTTTCATGAAAAAAACAGTTTTTATACTTAAATAAGTTTTCAAAACGTTGTAAACTATAGTTTCATAATAAACACTTATGAAATAAAAAAATAATTATTACAGTTAACTACCACAAAAAGAACGAAAATATATATAATAAAAACACAATGTTTGTTTAATGGGATAGTTATAAAGCTATTTTAATAGATTAAAAAGAGAAGTGCTATCGCAAACGGGGACCAACTTAGTACACGTTTAAGAATAATTTAAAACTTGAAATTGCGAAAGTTTCAGACGGTAGCTATACATATTATATACATTTCTTAAGTTTCTCTTTGAATATAATTTGTATCAGGTCCTGTCATCAGAAAGATAAATTTTCTTTGTTTTTAGCATAATTCATTTCATAAATTCAAGAGCTGCTAGTTCTGGCATAATTTTATTTTATTACAGGAAAACTGACAGACATGCCATCTGAAGGTGGTTGACGTCGTTCATCAAGATAAACTAATTTACCTGGAATTAGCCTAGGCAACTATATATTGCCTATCGTGAGACATAAGATGTTAAATATCAATGCCAATTTTGCCTGTAATGCGCTTCTCTCCGAAACCGCAAAGCTTTTAGGAGAAACAAGATGGACCCATGCAGCGATAGAAGCGGGGCACAATGCACCTTTCCCAACGGTAAGCTGATAATTTAATAAATCTCTTAATCATTAGTATGCTTAAATATTGTCAGTTCACCAATGAACTCTGGAATAGTGGTTGGGTTAATGGCAAAATGTCTAGAGGCTGCTGGTTTGAATCCTATCAATTTATAATTCACTGGAAATATCTTTAAATAATATTCGATAAAATTGACATTTTATATAGACTTTTTAAGTGGCTTTTAAAAATTTCACACTTTCATTACACATATTTAGCTGTCACAATTTAATTTCAGAGGCCCAATGATTAAAATAAATATCACTGTCTTTTTTATAATAAAAAAATAGCATGTTCACGAACAGTTATTTGTATGACAAAATATAGGTACTTACTGTCATATATAAACTATGTTATTAGTGAAGGGATCAACACAAACTATTCCACCACGTCTATTGAACTAGAAAAGATTATTTAGATAGTTCGTTCTTATTATGATAACGACTCACATATCTAAACCTGACCCTCCGAATCCAATGAACTTTGCCTCGACAATCACAATTTTTAATTTCGCTTAAATGTTGTGCAATATTAAGTAATAATTAACAAATCATTAATAGCATCTATAACTAGTTGTGTATAGAAAAAAAGGATCGTATGGTTTTATGAAACCACGGTAAAAGTGAAACATTTTTTCACATTATAGACATATAGACATTTAACTAAAAATTTTCGGAATAATATTTCAGTAATGGTATAAAAATCGGTGAACTATGGCCCATTACCCTCCTCGCCTGGTTTCGAGGAGGAGACCCGTGCACAGCAGTGGGACATAAAGGGACTTACTTACTCATTTATTTACTTCACTATACTTTATTTATTTACTTCATTTTAAACTTTAAAGTAGTAACCAGTTAATTTTAAAGTATACAAAATATTTCAAGAAGCATTTAAGCTCTAACGCAGAAAAAATATTCCCTTTTAATAAAGGAAACTAATAAACTCTCATTCTTTGATTTAATTAAATATTAATGAACCCTACCAATGAAGAGTAAAAGTAAAAACTTTTCAAGTTTTTTTCATATTATAAAGTTAATTAATGTAGTTGACCGTCCAAATTTATGAGTCTAAAAGGTAATGTATATTTTTACATGTATTTATTATTTATAACGTTGTCTAAGCTAATTTGTGAGCGACGGTGGTGCAGTGGGTATGGATTCGGGTTTGAATTTCGACGAGATTGAAAATCTTTGAAGGTATGTGAAGTTCACCAACCCGCATTGGGACTTAATATATGAGTTAATACTTTACTTTTTTGACTTGATAATGTCTAATAACGGGCACGAAAAAGATGACGTCATGTAGCGTTCCGAAAGCGAGAGCGTGGCACGAACGAAAATAGGCATGATCGGCTCGAGCGATCGGCTCAGTTCGGTTCGTGCTGTATGTAATGTTTGACGTTGTCACATTTTACAGACAGCCAATATTTTACTACGCAAATTTCCGAAGAGGTATTGCCATGCTGCTTTACAGCCAAATTGGGCCAACATGCGTTTCGAGAGATTTCTGTATTTCTCATCGGAGGAATAGGGAAGAAGAAGGTAAGGCAACACACGACCTCTGGTTGTGTTTATGTTTGTGGGCGTCGATAGTCGCCAAAATGTTTCGACTGTTCGAACAAAAAAAAATATCGTTTCCAATTTTGGCTCAAGCCATGGTCAGATTTTGATACAATATCATAAAGGATTACCCTTAAAAAATATTACTAAAATGATCATAATGAGAATTCCTCTATAAATTTGGAGCACATCCCTTTTTGCCATTAGGCAATAACAATAAATTTAAATATAGACAGACAAATATGTTCTGTTTCATTGCCTTATAAATTATTATAAATGATCATAAACATTTGTCGAGATAACATTGAAACTATTTACGTAGCTTTATCTTTGATATAAATCAACCATTACAATAGCATAGAAGGTGTATACAAGATAACATATTTCATCTTTATCTCCTAAGCTACTTCAATTCTATTTGTAGCAAAAGAGAAACTTCTAGCAACATTGCTTAGGTAGAAATAAAATGTTACAAGAACATGTGATTAATTATTTATTCTGTGAAAAAAATAAATAGAAATGTGCGTTCGAGTACTCATGTTTGTTCATTGTCGAGTACTCATTTGTTTCTCATCCCAGATAAGAATGATATGTTGAGTGTTAGATAAAATGTATTGAAACGTATATTGCTGAATCTTTGCATTATATTGTTTTCATTCATCTAATATTCTACGCTTCCACCACGTCAATCTGGTCCCGTGGTAAGTTCTCGATGAACTTGTGATACGGATACCAGACATCGGAAATTATATTTAATACTTTTAATGTATAGATTCATACATGTATGACTTTTATTGTATTTTAAGCGTATTTAATACACATATTGACTCAGGAATACAGAAAACTATTTGTTCATTGGCGGAATTCGAGCCCGAAACATCTATTCTCAATATGGCGCCCTATCCGAGCTCCGGCGACTGAATAAAGTGTCCAGTAGTTAGATTTTCATCAAATGGTGAAGCCAAGCTCGCCTCACGTCTGAAAAAAAAACCAGTAACTGGCTATCGTTTGAATGTATATCCTAATGAACACATACTATCCTTATACCTATGAGGTCCTAGAATTCACATTTGCATGAAGATCACCTTCCTGTTCATGGATATCCCCACCTTTTTTATTCACTCCTGGACACGGTACTCTTTCAATGATCGAGAAGACGGCGAACCCCCGTCTCCATGACAGGAATTTATACGGTATGTCCAAGAAAAATAGCTGGTATTCATAATTGGTATCGCTTTAATTTGTAAGATGCAGTGCTACTGCTGCATTGTAGCCGAAAGCTGGTGTGAAATAACAGCACCTATGCTGTTGTTTGTTGTCGTCTCGTATGGTTCCTTTCACGTTGTTCTATGGGGGCATATAATATAATGAAGGAGGGCAATGAATAACCTCTGGTGGTGTCGATGTCTAGGGGCGTTGGTGGTCACCATAAGGCTCCGAATGGTCATTTGAGTAATAATAAATATGAGCCAGTATGCGTCCATCAATTAATTTCGTCAATTTTGGAATTTTATAGACCTTGTTACTTTCATATATATTTTTAGAACTATATCATCCTATACATATAAATACGGCAATACTACTGCACTGTGTCAACTTGATAAGAAATAGTTGTCAGTCGTCACTGTCATACAAGGCCAAATAAGACTCCAACTTTCCAAATGTGGAACGCGGATGTACGGCTTATATTAATACAGATATTAACAAGCGATCATACCACTTAGAAAACTGAAATAAATTTGATTATCATAAATGTCAAATGTTAAAGAAATAGTTGAATTGTATTTCATTTACAGTTTATAACTATTTAAAGCTGAAGTGTTATTTTGAAAGCGCTAATCATCTAATAAAAATGTGGTTTTTTTTTACAATTTATAAACAGAATATAGACTGGTTGTAAGCTACCAATTTGAAAAAAAAAAAAAAACATTCTTGTATTTCTTTATTTATTTGGAGAATAGTATAAAACACTAGGTAAACAGAGTATGTACCTTATATAATTATAATAAATAATGAAATATAAAAGTACGTGCAAACTTCATTAATTTATCATTTAGTAAACGTTTACATCTTGAAGTGTTAAAACATAATAATAATCTGAGATAATCACATGTTATTATGTTTTTATTTAAGTTATTATTAAACGCAAGTGTATCTTTATTTCAGTATTAAAGATATAATCGCGAATGTATCTTTATTTCATTCTCAAAGATAAAATATTTTTTATAGTACATATTTACAATATTATAAAGTCGACGTAAACTGAAGATGAATGCTATTTTCCGTCCTGTACTGTTTCTATGCTATTCTATGCCTTTTTTTTTGTTTCTTACACCCTTTTTTAACATTTAAAAAACGATAGCAATTCTACGTATCTAGCGGATTAGGAAAAATCATGTAACTTATGTTGTTAATTTTATATGATTTGTTTTATATTTTTCGGACTTATGCTGCTTAGGTATTTTAAAAAAGATACTCTTTTGTGTCTTTTTTTCGCATGGAAATATTTTTCGCTTAGCTCATCGAAACTATAATATGAAACGGCCGGTGGAAATCATTTTCGGGTGCCTTGTCTTTCTTATTCTTTTATTTATGCCATGTACAACTATTATAATATTACTTGACTCATCCATTTGCAAGGTTTATTATCTTTGCAGTGATAATTTAGGGTTAAAATCTGAGAATCTGCATGCACTATGTATAGCATATTAGCTGTTGTCCGTGGCTTCGCCCGCGTTAGCACAAAAAATCCTTGTTTAATAAAAAGTATCCTATGTTACTTCTAGAACCTCCCAGAATATGTGTACACATTTTCATGGTGCCCAGCAGTGAAACATCTTATATAAATTATAAACGAAGGGTGATAAAAAAGGATCGATAGATGTATGTGCAATCGTTAACACCTTGTAAAAGGTTAAATAACCCTTCATCTTTACCAACACGACCTCCATCAGAGCACTTTGCTATCTCATAATTTGTTTATATAAGCCGATCGCTATCGTTATTTCCATAGCAATATTTATCATTACTTAGTTGTATTCATATTGAGGAACTGGTTACACGTTATATTTACGTAACCGTCCTACTGATATTATGAAGAGCTTTTATTAATGTATGTTTGTTACTCTTTCACCCAAATAACTACGAATTAAATTTTGATGCAACTTAACAAAAATATAGCTTACACATCAGAATTATTTACTGTTATTCTGAAAGTAATAATATTAAAGTAGGCAGGTATTTAATAATATAAGTAGGCACTTATATTAAATACCTGCCTACTTTAATATTACAGCTAGGCAGCTGTAATATTTAAAAATCAAACTAAGAAAAGCCCAGAAAAAACGGAATGGAATGGAGAAATGGAAATAGGTTTATATTAAGCCTCACGACTTATTTCCATTTAGTTCCAAAATGGCCGTTTTCAATTACAGACTATTCAAATCGACTTTTAAATGAAACAAATAAAAATTTATATACTAAAGGAATAAATACAGTTATGGTGCTTACACACTGCTGCTATAAAATATTTACGTTTGTAAACTTTATTAATCATTTTGTAAATTAATTTTCACTATGTGTATTGGCCTATGTTCAGCAGTGGACGGATAAAGGCTGATGATGATGATGATGATGATGTGTATTGTATAGTGGTTTTATTTTTATTATGGCCTTCCTACATAGGGTTATCACCTAAGGTTCTCACTGATATTTTGTTATCAATTCAATTAAAAACACTGCAATTATGTCTACTTAATGTTACTATCACTTTAGAATGCTAGTAGACGTTACTTAATTTCTATTCTGACTAGAGTCGGTGAAACTAGACTTTGGCTTGATATTATATATCTTTGAATAACCATATACATAGAATTCGAGGAAAGATACCAATATTACAGCATATAGGCCGTCTGTTGTGTTTTTACAAGAGATAGTAACTATCTGTGCCAGGGTTAACTGGTCCATTAACAGTAATTAAACAATAAATTTTTTAAATATATACGACATAATATCAAATCAAATCAAATAATATTTATTTCGTAGGCAAATTACATAGCACTTGAAACATGTCAATTTTTTTTATAAGCTAATGCTAGATTCGCAAAGTAGCAGTTTTCCTCAGAGAAGAATCTAGCAAGAAACTCTGTAGGATTGCTCTTTTTAAAATATAGTTTTACAATTTTTGTAAATACATCTAAATAACAACATACTTATATACATATAAATAATAACAACATGCTAGTTACATAAATTAATTCACATTTGCCTAAATAAATAAGTAAGTAAATTTGGACCCCGCAATATCAAAACAAACAAGAGGATATTAATAAAAAGAAAACAAAAAACCAAGCGAGGTAGAAACTGCATAACACGACCAGCCACCACAGCGGCACCTTCACATAGGCCAGGACGCGTGTGCCAGCGTCAATGCGTAATATGAATGTTGTATCATAAGGATCGAAAGATTATCCTATAGATAGATTAGATATTATATAAGATTAGAGTCAGCATACAGCCCTTTAAAAAAAGCAGAGTGTAAACTCTTATATGTCAGAGCACAGATCTCCGCATTGAAATCTGGCGATGAGGTTGTTGGGCCATAGTTCACCAATGCGCTGGCTGAATGCGGGTTGATGAACTTAACGCACGTTCAAAGACTTTTAATGTGTGCAGGTTTACTCTTGATGTTTTTCACCGGTGAGCGAGCGATGAAATGAAACAACTTTTACGGATTTTTAGGCGGCTCGTAAGTTTTTTATATGCCTACGTCTCGGATACTTTACAGTAACGATAGTCACGGGAGAATTGTGGTCCTTTCACTATAATAGAAAATTCTTAAAATATCCATTAAATAATTAAAAGAAACAGAAATTACAAAATCAAATTAAACATACATACTGAATACTGATATTATAAAGACTGGTAACAATATCTTATGTTGACTAAACAAATACTGATATCACATGTGGTATTAATTTGTTTTAGAGATATAACAATTGCATAATAATTACAACATGCTCTATAACAATTGACGAGAAGTTTGTCAAGTCAGTTTGGGCCAGCGCACACACCGACTACCGCTTTAAAACTTTTACTATTGAGAACGACCAGCTAACATTTAATATTTATCTCATATTATCAGTATTGAATATAATATTATAGTGTTGTTTATGATAATATAATAAAATGATTTCCTTTATATCCTAAATTTCAATTATACCTAAAATTCAGTTAACCTTATAAAACTCACGACACAACAAATACCGATATTTATAACGATGTAATGGTTTTTGGAACTTTATTTCTACGTAATATGGTAGGTATTTTACAAGCCAGCACTGCTCAATATATCACTATTGTTATATCATATAGAAGTATCTGGTAAATACAAAGATGGCCGAATCATCAGTGTGTAATTAATAATTAAAATTAAATAATATAGCTCACAATGGTTAATTTATTTAATTCATCATTAAGACGTTTTATTAACTCACGCATGCAGTGTTCACTGGCCCTATACAAAACGCGGAGTTATCTAATGGCTAATGTCTATCAAGACCTTGACATACGCGCCTTAGAATAGAATGTAATGATCACAAACATGGAAAATGTACTGATAAATATAATTTACACCCCACGGAAAGTGCAATGATTTTTTATCTTACACGTGCATAGGGCTGTGATTTAAATACTATCGATACTTATTATCCGATACTTATACCTTACAAGTTACTTGTATATTAACATCCCTATTTATAAACAATAATTTGAGGTGTCGCAATGCGCCCGAATGCATAGGGTCATATTTTAAACCAATTCTGAATATTTATCTGAAATCCCCCACTGTGCGTCTGTCAAATCAGCTTATTGGTACAAGGAGAAGATAGAGAGTAGCGTTCTTTGCATAGTGCTGTTTCATTATTTAGTCAAGTACGCTTCTTGAATACGGGTGTATACCAAGTTGTATATACCTAAGAATACATTTACAGTTGGTAAAATAAACGACTGGTCGACCACTAACGAGATAGGCAGACGATCTCCGTGTAGTGGCCGATCCTTATTAAGATGGATCTAGAAAAAAGTGTTACTCTAATAGATAAACAAAAAAAGTATAAAGTATCAACCCTTATAATATGTCCCACTGCTGAGCACGGGTCTCTTTCTTGAAATCAGGCGAGGAGGGTAATGGGCCATAAGTACAAACATACAAACTATTTGTAAGCAAGTATAAAGAAAGGCTCTGTGATGGTAATTTTATTGCCTGCCTTACGTGTTCTGTCTTGTAAATTGTGTCTTCAAATGTAAAATGTATAATGTGACGTGCAGCTCAGGAGTATCCTTATAAGTAATATCTCAATATTATATACTTATAGTAAAATTAATATTATTTCAAAATTCCGTTTCAAAAGTGCAAAAACCATGAAACATATTCAGAAACGTGAGATAAATAACGTGATAACAATTATACATTAACATACTGTATAAAAACATTGGCATTCCGGGTCAAAGCACTGACCACTTGACCATGATTAGTCCACGTAACTAACCTTACCGTTTATCATTATTAGTATTCATTAACTTTTGGAAATCATTACACCGATCAGTCATTAATACTTGGAAAATTTAAAAAGATAGTCAATCATTACATTTTTCTTTTTCAGTGGTATATTTCAAAGACAGACAGTGTACATGCAAATTGTGGGTGCATGAACCGGTTGATCGTTGGCCTCGAACGCCTTAGACGGAATAAAAAATAACTTACTTATGTAAACTGTTTAATGTAATACTTGTAGGAAAATAACATAATGTTTTTACCACTCTCTCATATTTTTGTGTCTTAGTTCAGGCACGAGGCATTTTTTACATTATAGAATAGGTATAAATTATTGTACTTTATGTTACCTGTAATTTACCATGCATGCATTTTGTATAAACTATTACTATTATTATATGTAAAAAATAAAACTGCCAGAAGTAACAGTTTACTTCTGGCAGTCCAGACATTATGAAATTTAATATTTTGGTGATGCGAACCTGTACAATTTGCCTCTACCAAAAAGTGCTCAATGTTGCTAACGAAGTTTTCACTTCAAAAATAGTATCTGACTTGAAAATAGATATTATGTCAGAACAAGACTATAAATCGTGTTATTAAATGTTTTTCATATTATGGTTTGTTCGAATTAAGGTTCTTTATGCCTAGTATATTAAATATATTGTGTATTATATAATAAAAATCTTAAATATAAGTATCAATATAAAAAGTATTAAATATAATATGTATTTCCGTTGTCTGGTACTCGTAATACAAGCTTCTTCTAGAACTTACCACGAAAGTTGACGTGGTGTAAAAGCGTCCATAGATATTATTATTTTAATGTATTAATCCGGTCGGGTGTCGGTTCGTGATGGATGCGTAGGACAAGAAAACGGTCGTATCGGATAAAAGGAAGCCTTTGTTCAGCAATGGCGGACAAAGGCTGGTGATGATGATGAATAGTTGTCACGGTAAGAATTATTACTAACAAGCCAAACCCGGCCAACGGTGTTCTGCTCTTGATTAACCTTTACCCAAAAATGCTTGTCGTCATCATATTTTTTATTAAAACCACAAAGTTTTTACCTGTACCCGACGATAAACAAACAACAAAAAAATCATTATCTAATTTGGCACAGACTCTTCAACAACTGACAACTCTTCTGAAACAAGAAAAAGTAGGTACAAAGTACAAACATTTCGGCAATTCATTTTTATTTGTTGACTAGTTTTATATTGAAACGTCAACTTAAGTTACGTTAATTTGACCATTTTAAGTAAAAACCTAAAATGGTCAAATTTGTGGCATGTTCTCAGCATGGGTACGTTTTATTTATCTCCCAGCAAATTTTCTGTTTTAGAAATAGAAACACGATTTACAATAATGTTTTATTTAATGCTTTAAGGCTCTGTGATAACAATCGATCCATCAGGTAAAGCTATGCTTTCCGGACTTGGTCCTGAATCTTTGCATACCGAGACACCTCCATACCTCGGAAGGCACGCTCAGTCGTTGACCGTAACTGTCATTCGTGGACGGTAGTTACGGACCGTCGCAAGCCCTAAAGTCTGACAACCAGCTTAACTACGGGCTAATTTTTACTTAGTTACAGACTACATGCTCAAAGGTTGTCTGGAAGAGATCGCTTTAGCGATAAGACCGCCTTTTGTGCTCTCATTTCTAGTTTTACTATTTGTATATTGTATTATGTTTTTGGTGTGCAATAATGTGTCATTTATTATTATTATTATTATTTCAGTGATATGGAGGTCAGGGAGCCAGTCGCTCTATTTATAATACTGGTATTCATCTGCGTCCGGTTAGACTGGAAGCCGACCCCAAATATAGTTGGGAAAAGGCTAGGCAGAAGATTTATCTAATACTCATAAAATGAAAACTGGTTTCAAAATGTTATACCTAATAAAATAAAAGTGAACTAGCTACTTATACATATTCACCTATCAAGGATATAAAACTTGATATTTGATATTTATGTTATGGCTAATGTTGAGGTTGATCGCAAAAAATGTAGCTGGATAAGTTACTTTACGAACTGGTAATTTTTTCCATCTGTAATTTCAACTAAATCATTTATGCAATTATCATTATTAAAGAGAAACAATCGAATTATCTTCTTAGAATCTTCCGTTTTTAAAAATTACGGTCGATTTTAAACGTATAAATTACTATAATGTTACTAAATTTTCTCCATAAATATTCAAAAGTAGGGATGTATGTTACGCTCTCACGCGAAAACTACTTAACTGAATACCACGAAACTTTGTACCGATTTTCTGAGAGGTACAAACTATAAATAGAACTAAAAGTAACATAGTATACACTAAAAACAAAGGATTTTTTCTAGCGTGGACTTAGCCTCGGGTAACAACAACCAAAAGTTAACAAATCAACTGTCGAATCTCTTGTTAAATTTCAAATGATTTGCTAGAAGCATGGTCAAATTACTTAGGGCCTGTTTCACAATCTCCCTATAAGTTCCCAATAGGCTATCGGCAACATATTTGACAGATATTTGACAGATGGAGTATGAAGTATCTGTCAAATATCTGTTGAAACAAACCCTTAGTCTAATCAGCCTGTCATTTGACATAGCAACTACAATAAAAAACTGTCAAATTTGACTAGAGTCAATTTCGTTTTCCGGTTCGAAGAACCGAATGCATCAAATCGATTCGAAAATACATTGACTGCCGCACGTAGGTATAGACTTTTTTCCTGTATGGAATACATACATTTTAAAATAGCGGACGCGGAAACTAATTCGGAAATCAAATAAGGAATCCAAATATGTGACCAGCCTTAACGTCGTGCTTACACCTTAAGAATGGGATAAAATGTACGTACTTCTACATTCTTTTTTAAATAAAATTCTGACCATCGAAATTTCAGCGAGACTTAGAGTTTACTTGTTTACCCTCGCTGCACGTGCTATTTTTGGGATATCTTTGACTAATGAGACAAGTGCAGTGTAGTCGATCCATTAGATGAAATTTTAAAAGTAAAACAATTTATATAGTACTTAGGTCACATCACAGCTCTACTGATAGTAGAGAACTAAATTTTATAAAACATTTCGCTACTCGAGTTCTGGGCTAACACAAGTTTATATAAATTGAAACGTAAGCCTCTTAGTTTTTGTAATACTCTTTCACTCGTGTTCGTAACATATAAAAGTAAAAACGATATACTTTTTTAATTTATTTTAGATATAATACCTTTATTCAGTCAGTTTTTTACTGTATCACTGTCCTTAAAAAAAATGTGCTGCATGCAGTTGTGTTGTATGCAAAATGAGCTTGAAACAAGCCAATTATAGGTTGTAAAAGTTGTGACTGTAGGAAGCTTGTGCCAATCACCCGTTTGCATATCTACTATCCACCTTGATTATTACGTAAACGCAAACGTACGCTTTGATGTAGGTTGGAAAGAAATCCTGAAGGTTGGAATGAAATCCTGTAGGTTGGAAAGAAAAAAAGAAATAATGGAGTAAGTACTACCATCGTGGGTTATCTTGTATCTCAAGAAAGGTAACACGTGGAAGTGACTCTTCCAAGCGCTGTTTCTTTCAAAAAGTAAAAAGGTCTGAAAAAGTGTGGGTTTAAAAAGAAAGGAAGAAATATTTATTCAACACTAACAAGTTGGCTAGTTCAAGATGAAATTTATTATGATCATGGATGATATGGAATTCTTATCATTCGGCAACTTTGCTGTCTACTTAATGATTACTTTTATTAGAACTTCATTATTCATTCAAGCAGGACATAATTAGTGAGCTGTGTATTTAAATAACTTACTTTTATTTATATGCTGTGTAAGAAACACAGGATGCATAAAAGCATACAAAAAAAAAAACAATAAAACGAATATAATGAGCATGACGTACATATGAAATTGTATTTAAATAAATTTGCAAACTTGTAATGTTATCGACCTAATTTATATTAACCGCGCTATAAATATATGATAATAAATAATGCATGCTATCAACGTTCATACAATGTAACGTAATGGTTTGCATAATTGTATGTAGTAGTTAAAGATCAATACACATACACACAACTCATCTTTAATTTTATACAAGCAGCGCCCCGCGGTTTCTGCTGCATAATTACCGTACCCTTAGGAATATGGAGATATTATAAAGCCTATTACTAGTTGATAATGTAGTTTTCCATTTGTAATGTAATATTAAAATCGGTTAGCGGTTTACGAGTGAAAGTGTAACAAACAAACTAACACTCGCCTTTATTAGATAGATATTAGGATTGGATATTATAAATATGGATGAACGTCTAAGTGTTTTTAGAAAAGGCTTTGGGATAGATCCTGATTTGAAACCAATCTGTGCGCATGCGCCTCCGACATACTTAAAACTATAAAATAGCAGTCGCTAATTTTAGGCTCGTGTACAGGGTCATACCTAATATATTGTACACTATAAATCTTGTCATTAAATATCTTTTAAATTTCTTTAAATGTTCTATCGGTATTTTGTCTCCTAATTTAAGGAATCCCTATTATAAATCAAAACTACGATTAATGGTAAGTAGGATTTGAAATGAAGCGAAGTTCATCTCCATTCAATATTATATTGAAATCGTTCTCCCAATACTCAGAGTGTCTGTATAATTTGAATGTCTTCTCGACACCAATAACCCCGGACTAAGTCTGTTGATCACGTTCTCTGGAGATATCATTCCATGCCTTTTAAAGTCGTCTTATGTGCTTAAGTATAAAATAATATACAATCTGAGGGGTTCATTGGATACGTTTTTTATCGCGTTTTTTTATTCTAACCTTTTGTAGGTTTGAGATAAAAGTTTGGTGGTTTGGATCGTATATTACTATTATTTTTCTTAGTACGTAAAATTGTTAAAATGATGCTTACTTTAAGTATTCAAGGCATAGAGGTTATAGTGGCATGCATAGTCCATAAATTATGTGATACAGAAGTTTATTGCTCTTGATAATTAAATTATTTTAATTTTTATTAATACATATTTCATTTATTATTATTGAAGCATTACAGCTGTTATTACAATATAATTGTTTATAACCTTAAACACTATACATTATTGAACGACAAAAAATATTTCTTAGATAGTTTCTTTACAAATGTGATCGAACTCTTCACAAGCTCATAAATCTCAAAATTGTTTAACCATCGTATCTCTTAAGATTAATTGGCCTATATTAAAACAAAAGTACAAATAAATATAAAAGTACTTACGATACAAAATATACTGTCGTAATCACAAATACACAAACTCACGTGAGCGGTAAAATGGCGCGCACGCGCAACCGTCCGATAAGTACTGAACGCAAAAACGTCGCGCGCCTCGTATTTGTATTAATAGCCGGCGCTAAAGCTATAAGTGGATTAGCGTATCCGAGTTTGTTTACACTAGGCTGTGTGCATACAGAAACCTTACAAACATTGATTATAATATATTTAGGGTCTGTTTCACAATCTTCAGTTAAGTTCCCAATAGGCTATCGGCAACATATTTGACAGATAGAGTATGGAGTATCTGTCAAATATCTGTCAAATATGTTGCCCATAGCCTATTGGGCACTTAACTGGAGATTGTGAAACAGGCCCTTGTAATAAAATCTATGGACGCTTCTTATACTGGTCCCGTGGTAAGTTTCCGAAGATCTTTTGTTACACACCAGTAGTGTTTTCTGTAAAAACCATTTCGATATCGAGCTTCACCTGAGTGATAGATCTCACTTTACGCTCACTTCGAAAGCGAACTTTATTGATATAGATAGTCGAGTTTCAAAGAATACAAATTGGTCATAATATCAACGCGGATTCCGCTTTCGAGATTCGGAAACGACCTTTCAGAATAGTCCTACAGACAACGGAAATACATAATATTTTATTTAATACTTTTATGCGTATTTAAGATTTTTATTATATAATACACATATTTAATACGATGTGTATTGACCCATGACCCAGGAACACAGAAATATTTTGTTCCTTCGCAGGATTTGAACCCGCTACCTCCGGCTTGAGCGCCAAAACCATTGAGCCACAGAGATCGTCAAACGGCAACGGGGCATGCTCCAGTGTCAAGGGCAAAATTCAATAGCAACATATACCCTCCCGCTAAGTCTAGATATTGCTATTAAATTTTCCCCTTCATATACAACTGGGTAAGATTTTATCTTAAGTATTTATAAACTAAATATTTCCTACTTCTCATATATTATTCTTTATATTCGTTGCCTGTCCCGAGGCAGTTAGATATCCCCCGGGCTTCTTGAGATCGTATCAAAGGGTCATTTGGTTACCGCTCTCGATCTTGGCTAGTATTAGCGGTGGGACTAGCCCGAATATTGGCTAAAGTATTCTAGATAAATAAAGAATCCTGGTCTAGGAAATGAAAATGAAAAACATGGTAAATATCCCGTTTTACGTTAAAAAATATAAATATTAAAAGTAGGAAAGTT
Organism: Lycaena phlaeas; assembly: GCA_905333005.2. Lineage (NCBI taxonomy): Eukaryota > Metazoa > Arthropoda > Insecta > Lepidoptera > Lycaenidae > Lycaena > Lycaena phlaeas. The sequence continues at coordinate 14,196,644 of HG995167.1, read as the reverse complement.
TGAATAAAAAACTTTATTTTAAATACGAAGCGAGGTGTAGTTAGAAACGAGTTAGTTTAAAAATTTTCAACACATGAATCAGCTATTTATTAGATTATCAAAGTTTAACGACCCCGGGTGCTTGATCACTTGTTGTATGACCATTAAAATTTTACGTTTTAAGTTTAATTTTTTCTAATAACTTTTTACTTTTTATTTTTTAACTATTTCCTCATCGGTGTTTTAATATTGATGTCTTGTCTTTTCGTCCCTTTACTGGTAAAATACAAATCCACGTGGGTGAAGCCAAGGTAAACGCTTATTTGAAGATAAGTAAAGATTATTTCAGATTGTACTCGGCTCGACATAAACTATTAATAATATCGAAAAAAACATCATCGCAAGACTGTTTTGTTTCATTAACGAGTTTGTTTATCTTATAAGGGAGTGTTACAAACTCAATCGTTTTACTCACTTTTCAAACTCAAAGATCACTTTAGTGTAATTTTGTTAACGTTTCAATTAAATTTCTTTTACAGTAAAGCTGTTTACATAATGCTGGTGATAATATAAATGGGTGACATTGTCTTGGAGACAAAGATAAGCATTGTATTTTTGTGATGAGTAAAAAATACCACATTTATACAATCTAGAGTCTAGACATTATAAAATACACTTTTTTGTTTTTGCTAAGAAGTGTTAAGTTGAATAATCCTTACTATCCTTACTATTCCTTACTAATATTATAAATGCGAAAGTAACTCTGTCTGTCTGTTACGCTTTCACGCCTAAACCACTGAACCGATTTTGATGAAATTTGGAACAGAGATAGATTAGAGCTTGGGAAAGGACATACGCTACTTTTTGTTGCGAAAAAAAGCTTAGGGGGGTTTAAATAGGGGATGAAAGTTTGTATGGAAGTTCGTCATTATACCTAGAAGATGACGCCATGAAACTTTGCATTTAGGCACTTGATCAGAATTAAATAACCATTAATAATTGTTCCACCGTTTTTAAGGTTTTTACCTATATGGGCATGAAATAGGAGATGAAAGTTCGCAGGGTAGTTCATACGTTCGGAACTGCGCTACTCTGAATTTAACGTGAGCCAAGCCGCGGGCAACAGCTAGTAATAATATACTTTAATTATCATTTTTAAAATTATCTCAAATTTGTTTTTAAGTGCCATGCTATAAAATATAAAGAGCTATTAATATAATTAACGTTCAATTAATTGGTATTAGTTTCTGGGTCAAATATTATGTAGTATGTTTAGGTAAAATTCCTTAGTATAGGGTTCATATACAATGTTGGATTCACGATATCCTACTACATAATTATATTAAATAATTATTATAACATAGTTTTAGGTATGAAGTTAAAATGTATTCTGGATGTTAGAGTTTTTAAGAAGTAAATGGTGACTTTTAACACAAAACATTAATGAAAACATATTTTTGGTACCTGGCGGAATTCGAACCTGCCTGCTCAGGTTTAAGCACAAAAGCGCTAACCATCGAGCCACAGAGGTCGCAACAGAGGTGTATTAAAGATTTCTTTCCATGAAACCTTGAAAGTCTTGTACGATGCTCTGTCATTTTAAAATAGAGTAATTAAATATGAATATTAAAATGAGTAAATCAATATCGATCAAAACAAATCAATAAAAAATGTGTCATTTCATCATCATCATCTTCAGCTTTTATCCGTCCACTGCTGAACATAAGCCTCCCTCAATGAACGCCAAGACGACCGATCCCTTGCTACTCGCATCCAACGCGGACCTGCCACTGCACGGATGTATCTAATATACATAGGTACTAGCGGACCCCACAGACGTTGTCCTTTAGATACGAATCGATAGTGGCAGTACAGATCAATAACCTAGATACCGACTGCAGCGCCATCTGCCGGTCTGATTTGTGAATCTAAACCATCCTCGAATCTACTTGAACACACACAAAGAAAATCACTCAAATCGGTCCAGCCGTTTAGGAGGAGTTCAGTCACATACACACGCACACAAGAAATATATATATTAAGATTATTAAGAGATGAAAGAATTTATTTACTGTCAGACTTATCAGTAATCAATTTTTAAGGGAACCTTGATTGATGTTTCCGGATAGTTTCCCAAGTTCAATAGTTCGATATGATTTAAAATTACTAAAATTATTCTAAACGGGATATTTGCCATGTTTATTATTTTTACTTCGCGGAGCTCGATATTTCGATATCATCTAAGAATGTCTTGTCTCGAATTCAATGGTTTTGATTAGGGCATCTAAACTCGGGTCAATTTTGAAAACCCGGGTTTTCGGGTCTCAGAGTAATCAAAAACCGGGTAGACCGGTTTTTTCGAGCATTTCGATCTTTTTATTGTATTTTTTTAATACAATAATCTGCATTTATACATCGATTTCCTACAATAAGTACAAAATATAAAGGATGAGGAAGAATTTAAATAAATGAAACAGTACTTTAAAAATTACAAAAACAGTTTTAATGTTTAAAAAAGTGATAATGATTTATTTTTTCTTCTGAATATCTTAAAGCTTAGTAAGTAATTTAGCTTTTTTTAAATCACAGATGTAGAGAAGAGCAGAGAATTTAACTGCTTAGTTATCTTGTGTTACATAGACTACACTAAGGCTTTCGACTGTGTGCAACGTATCCCGTTGCACAGTTGTGGACTGTGCACGGGATGGGAACGCCTGAGCATTTGATTGCCCTAATACGACAACTATATGTTGAGAACCGCGCTTTTGTCCGAATCGGCAACGACTGTTCTAATGCGTTCGAAACAAAAATAGGTGTCAGACAAGGCTGCATTTTATCTCCGGCCCTATTCAACATATATGGAGAGTTTATCATCCGGAAAACACTAGAAACTTGGGACAGGGGATTTCCGGTAGGTGGAAAAAAGATATCAAACCTCAGGTATGCCGATGACACGGTCCTTCTAGCGACGTCTGTTGAAGATATTGTGCAGGAGCTGTTTCAGAGACTCGAAACAGAGAGCAATAATATGGGTCTCGCAGTAAACAGGAGTAAGACCAAAATTATGGTAGTAGACCGTGCCGGTAAATTGCCTAGCGTTACCAACATTATCCCAGGAGTGGACCTTGTAGATCACTATGTGTACTTGGGCGCACCTATTTATAACGATAGCAGTAGCGTACCGGAGATAAAGAGACGTATTGGTATTGCTAAAGATGCAATGACTCGCCTGACCAACATCTGGAAGAAGAGAGGCATAACCAATACTACCAAGACTCGGTTAGTGCGGGCTTTAATATTCCCCATTTTCTTATATGGAGTGGAGACGTGGACAATACGAGCACGAGAACAGCAGAGGGTTGATGCATTTGAGCGTAACTTAACAAGCATCTCCATCACATGTGGTGCTGGAGATTGTTAAGGATACCTTGGACCGCCAAACGCAAAAATGAAACGATCCTTTCACAGCTCCGGATAAAAACCCGCCTTTATACATTCTGTCTACAGTGCATTATGTCCTACTTTGGCCACATTATAAAGAAGGGAGATGAGAGCCTTGAAAAACTGATTGTTGAACACGGAAGGTAAAAGACCCCGTGGACGGTTCCCGGCGCGATGGAGCGATCAAGTAAAAGGCCCATCTCCAGAAACGTTTTACTCGGTTGTCAGAGACGCGAGGGATAGGCACCGATTGAGGCGGATTATCCGCACGAGGTGTGAACCATCCACATCCACAGATGACCACGATCCTCAGTCATGAGGGAGCGACCAGAGAGAGAGAAATCACAGACATGCAGAGAAATGTTAAAACATTAAATTAATTATTTTAGTAACATATTGTATTTAAAAGCTAATAAGCTGAGCGACGTTTTCCTCGAAGCCAACAATGCGTTTATACATAAATTACATCCACAATAAATAAATAATAAAAAAAATAAAGTAGCAACGAATTTAGTTTTTACGTAATAAATAATGATTTATCAAAGCGTGTTTTGATTTCCTTTACTTATTATTGCATTCGAAGTGGCTTAAACTTAATAAATAACAAAAACAAAAGTATTTTTAAAAAACCCGAAAAACCCGAGTTTTAAAAATTAAACCCGGGTTTTTTTGTAATCCTCAGAACCGGGAAAAACCGGGTTTTTTCGGTCCGGGTAAACCCGGGCTCGATGCCCTAGTTTTGATCCGTTTCAAGGTAAATGTATTAAATCCACACTAGATTATGCAAAGCGACTTTTTATTGATTTATTATTTTCTACTTTGTTGTTATTGTTATGATATTGTTCTTGTTCAAAAATATATTATATTATTTAAAATATAATATTCAAGTATATTTTTATTTATTCTTAATAAAAACTGCATGCCTATATATTTTTATCTGTATATTTTTTAAATATTATATTATTTAAGTTTTTGGCAGTTTTTTTATATTACTAACAATGTTTACACTAGTTTACAGCTAAGCATTTCCTCCTATAATAACTGCTTCGGAAGTTAAGATATTATTGCTATTATTAAAGGAAAATCCTATATTTACAAATGTGTCTTGTAATCTGTATGCAAGAATATTATAATATTTTATTACAAAATCAGCTGATACAATATTATGGTATTATTTCTAAGGGTGTCATTTAATTATTGTATTATGTAATAAAGAAAAAGAATATAGTTATTTTATATTAATTTAAGTCATATACTTAATATTAATTTAATTTTGTCTGCTAACATGCGTTTTATGTCTGCGTGTGTTATCACCTGATTAATACTTATTCCTTTTTACTTTTGTCTCATTGTACCTATTCATTATTTAAAGTATAAGTTTTATTTGTAAAATTGATAAATAAAGTATAAATTGAACGACGATAGTCCAGTGGTGGGTGGACTCGGCCTCTAATGCGAGAGGTTCCGGGTTCGATCCTGACCCGTTCGTGTGTGCCTTGAATTTTTTTCCTAAATTTCTAAGTGCACCCCAATCACGAGACCATCGTCCGCTCACCGATGAAGTAAAACATCGTGAGGAAACCTGCATGCCTGATGAGATTGAAAGTCTTTGAAAGTATGTAAAGTTCACCAACCCGTATTGGGTTAGCGCATTGGTAACTATAGGACATGTAAGGGTTGATACTTTACTTTATGATCGTCAAAGGCAACTCATTCGTGTGTTGCTTACGTTAATACGTAAGATAATAATTCTCGGTAGCATATTACATTGCCTATCTTGGTTTATTGTGACGATAAGCAAGGCGGTCTTACAAAAACCTCAGTCGTGCCAGCGTGGATTCCTCCCATCATTAAAAAAGGTTAAATATTTACATTTCTATTTCATTAACTAATTTTATATTTCGACAGTCAACGTTCTAGTTTACATGCCATCTAAAAATGTGGCCTACCAAAGACAGCCAAAATCTTGAATGAGTTTATTCTTATCATCACCACAATATTATGTTAATACAAATTTTATACAAACAAAATTATTAGCCTTGTGAATAAAATATGTAAATAGTTTCTAGTAAAATTTGAAATTAATTCATAACTGAATTTAAATTAGAACATATTTATTAATTTGCAATTAAAATAATTCTAGAAATGTATATTAATTAGTGATAATTATTTTTTTAAATAAGAAAAGAACAAGTTAACCTTTTCCAAGGTTCTGTCGAATGTTGTGTTTTTTATAGATCCGGAAGCGGAATTTCAGGTTATATTGTTAAATCCTGCGACTTGTTAATATTGATTATACACGGTTATTCAAGTAATTTAATTAATATAACATTGGGATGAGGACTGCGGTTTGAGTTAATTAATTAAGTGGAAAAGTTTGATTTTGAAAATGCTTGTGTGTTTCCTGTATATTTTTTGGATTGATTTGCAGAACATCATTTGACTTTGAGTGTATGTGTTTGTTCTCATTTATCGATATAATATTTGTTACCTGTTTTTTAGATAAAAGTAGGTAATAACTTTAATATATTTTGCGTAATGGCAATAATCTTCTAATATTTATTTAAGTGTGATAAATAAGAAGGTATTAGGTACCTTACTTTCGTAACGTTTAAAACGTACGTAAAGTGCGAAAAAAATTATCGAAGTAAATTAAACATTATTTATTAAAATATTAAATATTATCAGTTCTTGATCGAAACTCGTTTCAATTAATAGCTTTTTTAAATATTATAGATGAATAAAATATAATTTAATCACCGTAACGTATTAATAATACGGTACCAACGATCCGCCCTGACTTCACACGGGTGATTAATGTATAGCCTATAATACTCGCTATGTAGCTTTTCATAGGCGAAAGAATGTCTCAAATCGCTCCAGTAGACTCGAAACCTGAATACAGTAAATTGTGCAAACAATTAGGAACAATATTTTCTATTAAATTTTTGTCCTAGTGCTGAACCTATAATTTTGTAATAGCTCAAATATTTGTAATAAAAACATATCAACAGGGTTTTCCAATTACTAATAGGAACCTAAAAACCTGCCAAGACACTAATGTCCTTACTGACAGAAATCTATGTTTACCTTAATAATATGTAATAATAAATAATAGATATATAATATAATAACATAATTATAGCGGATGAAGTTGTGAAAATATTTTATTCTTCTTTTAAACTTTACTTTATGTAATTCAAATTTTGTTTTGTTTACATTGTTATTTCACTTAAACGGGTTGTTCAATGACCTTGTCAGTACATATGATTTATTAGCTAACAAAAATTGTATCGATGTATAACATATAAATAATATCAAGTACACGCAATTTTTATCAACAACAGCTGTAAATATAATTAGATTTAGGTAATTTTTGTTTAAGTAAAAAGTTATAGTTTAGGAATATTGTAAGCTAAAAAAATAAAGCATACAGTTACTATGTACACATGATGGTTGCTAATAATTTTATTGATACATGATATTCTATAGAACTAAAAAGAACTTAACACTATGCTAGCAGTGCGCTTTTTGTATTTAATTATGTATATGATATACATAATATGAGCGACGATGGTTTAGGATTATGGACTCGGTTTCGATGCGAAAGGTTCCGGGTTCGATCCTGAACCGCGGTGTGTTTCTAATGGGATTTCCACATTTATAAGTGCACAGAGTAAATTAAACACAACTTGCTCACCGGTGATGGAAAACATCGAGCCTGCTTGCTTGATGAGAAAAGTCTTTGAAGGTATGTGAAGTTCACCAACACGCATTGGGCGAGCGCATCGGTGAACTATGGCCCATTGCCCTCCTCGCATGATTTTGATGAGGAGACCCATGCCCCGCAGTAGGAAATAATATAAGGGTCAATACTTTACATAATATGCTCAATTTATGGCAGAATGATATCATACACATTGGAAGACAAAACTCGACTTCAAAAAAGGTGGGTTCTTAAATCCTCTGTATTTTTTTTAATAAACAACAACATCGTAAATACAAAAGACCTTAACCGCTTGAATAAAAACATTATAACATATTCATAAGTGGTATCGCTGATCGTATACTAATTTCCATATTAATAAATATTTTAATGATGCACATTGTTATTGTTATGATGCAATAGAACTTGACACTTTCATAATATCAATACATATTTAGTATTTACTAAGTCGTCTAAGGCTCGTCTTAAGCCCCCTCTACACACGAGCGTTTTTTCCGAGCGAGTAGTCGTAGACATAGTAGTCGTTTAATAGTGACAAATGTTATCATGTATATTTTGTTCACACATACGTTTTTTTAAAGAGCGGCGTTTTTTTTGTCAAGTACTGTTGGATGATTGACGTTGAGCGAAGTCCGACCCTCTCCTCCTCCCCCGTCAGAGGAGGAGGAGAGGGCCGGCCCTCCGACTAGTAGTTTAACTTCATCCGCTAATGACTCGTCGACCGTATTGGATTTGACTAGCCAAACACCTACTCTCCAGAGTAGCGCGCGCGATATACCGCGCCCCCTGCGGGGCTCGGAGGGGGGCGCCCCCCTTTCTAATTTTACTAGGTGAGCCATCTGCTCACCTACCTACCGATTGAGCTTAAAGGCCATCTGGCCTAAAAGTCTAGACCTTTCGAAAAAAAAAAAAAAAAAGACGTTGAGCGATAAACGTTAAATCGAACTGAGCGTGCCGAATTCTTAACTCGAGCCAACGTCGGATTATAACGCGACGCTTATTAAGCTCTCATGCGAACGGGGCTAAGAGCTAACAACGTTTTCAAGACAAAATTTTCTAGGCCCATTTTTAAAATATGCTATCTCTCTTACTCTCTCGATTATAAAAGAAATCTTCTTAAAATGATTTTAAAAATTGATATGATGACGACGCAACCTTCATCACCAGCTAGATAGCCCGTATGACATCCGGGAGAGTAAGAGAGAATATAACATTTCTAAAAAACTAGTCTTATTCCCAACGTTGGTAGCTCGTGTACCTACTACGAGTATATTATGGTATTTAAAAATAATGTATTTTAATAGTGCACGATATAATATGGGACAAATTATAAAATTTTCCTTATCATTGTCTTGTAAGTATTGGTCCATGATATTATGTATTTGCAATTACGGAGGAAAATGGAGGTGTAGGAAATTAGTTGTCAATATAATTAAATGAAACCTTTTTTTAAGAAACATATCATTTTTTTTATAATTTCACATAAAACTTTTGTTCAATTCTGTATGATAAAATCATCGATAGTATTATCGATACTGGTAAAGTAAGATTTCAAGTTTAAAGAAGAACAAGGCATGCAAGAACTGTTAAATATAACTTTAGTAATGACAAATTAGCAATAACAATAATAAAAAAATAAAAGCAATAATAAAATTATTTAGTTCTATTTTAACAATATAATTTTAGTAATGACAAAAAAGCAATAATAATAATAATGTTTTTTAATTATTTGTATAGGCCAACGAGAACACGTACCGCCTGATGGTAAGTGGTCTACGTCATCATGAACCTGAACATCCCGGCGCCCCCCGAGTTATCTGGAAGATTTCCAAATAACTCGGGGGGCGCCGGGAGTCCCACATATTCCCGGGGACGACACATCCCCGGGTGAATGCGCAAAGCATTTCCACTGCGAAAAAAAAAAGAAAAAGGCAACTCCCTACCACGGTTCAGACCTTCTCTTGGCGGTGGGGCTTAGTAGGCCAGGGTGACCCTTGGACCTTGGGCGAAGCGAAATGAGCCGAGGGGACTCTTTGTACCCATCTTATAAGAAGAGGGGGCAAAAGAGCAGACATCCCGACTGGGGAGACCCACTCCTCAACGGGATGCCTAAGCGCATTTCTAGGTGTTAAAGAAAAAAAAAAAAGAAAAGTCCAGGCAATTCAAACAAAGGCAATGTGTTGCCTTTCTGAGAGATTAGATGTATTGGTTCCTAATTACACGGCCGTCGTGCCCTTCTCTCCGAAATACAGCAAAGCTGTTTCACGAGAAAAACAAGCTAGCTGGTAGTATCCATGCAGATGGGAGCGCCGTAAAGAGAATTCCTCCTACCATTAAGTTTTTATCGTTTGATTTACCCATCATCATCATCATCATCATCCGCCTTTTCCGTCCACTGCTGAACATATGCCTCCATCAATGAACGCCAAGATGACCGATCCCTTGCTACTCGCATCCAACGTGGACCTGCCACATAATATTACCCATAATATATTTAAATTCATCTTTTTTGCTTTATGATGTTATAACTTTGTCGAGATGTTTACAGCTTCTGTTGAGTGCGATTTTAAGGTCAATGTCACGGTTTTTCTAGAAGGACATAACGTTTCATACAAGCTTAAAGCATCACGGTCTTCTACGACACCCAGTGACCGATTTAGGCTTGATGCCGCCCTAGGCCCTGTTTATTTTGCCGCCCTTAATGCTAGAAAAAAGTAAAGTATCAATTACCCTTATATTATGTTCTACTGCTGGGCCAGGGCGAAATTATTAAGATTTAGTCATTTTTAAAAGCTTTATATGCATGTGATATTCAGTAATGAAACAAAAAGTAAAGAACATCATTCGGTAAAGACTATAATTAATCTTTAAAAAAACATAATCTCAAATTCATAGACTGAAAAGTAAATAAAAAAAGTGAATTGTTATAGGTATATTCTATAAAGAATTCTTTACAAAAATTAATCTAAACTCATTTTCAAAGGCAGTCTTCTTTATTTTTTTCGTCTCTGAAATTTTGGCGCCCGTCAAATCATGCCGCCCTAGGCCCGGGCCTCACGGACCTATACGTAAATCCAGCATTGACGACACCGTAAGGAGGAATGAGGTCCCGCGTTGCTCTATGCATACAAGTCACGTTTAGTTTGATTTTAATAGCCTGACGTTAGGAGTTAAGTTTTCATAAATACTAATATAAATAGCTAAATGAGTTTGTTTGTTTGAGGAAATTAAACGAGCTAACGGGATTACAAGTAAATTAGTAAAATCCTTTTTAAAATTCGGCGCAATAAGAAGGGTGTTGTAAATTTTATCGTTGTGTGTTTGTCTGTAGTAACGCTAAACGAAATAACCTATTTTAACAAAGCAGAATTTTTGGTAGTGGTTCTAAGATATATTTTATCAAAATCGGTTCAGCCGTTTAAGGATTGGCTGATATTTTGTTATTGTCTTCGTTTTATAGAATGCATTTGCGTAATAGTGCATTTTATTGCGAAATTATTAAGGAAGGATATAGATTTTTTTTTAAATTTTAGAGTGGATTAATCCAAAGAACTAGGAAGAAAAATCTTAAAATATCTTACAGGTGTAATACCCTTACAAATCTCGGAACTTATAAGCATAATATTCGTGCAACTTTGAATGTACATAAGTTAGATTGAGTTATTGTTTCTCCGTGCTAAAGTTAAGTGATTAGGAACAGAGCTTTAAGCAGCGTACATTTAAGCAAGATTAATGAAATGAGTTTTGATCTAGCGTTCCGATTTGTTAAGTGAAAGAAACACAGTTTTATAGTTGACTAGCTGTGGCCCGCAGCTTCGTCTTTTTGGATGAAGGCTTTCAAATAATTCAGGTTTTGCCTCGGATAATCTTTACACTTAATATAACAATAATTAATCGTAATAAAAGCAAATCATTTTATTTTGCTTAATGGCGTACCTAGAGCAATGTGTGGTTTTTAATTTAAAATATATTGTGAGAACAAGTAAAATATAAACTCTGTGCATCCACTCTGTGCATCTTGTTATGAATTCATTATGTACACTTTTTTCCATCGCCATTTGAAGTAGAATGTAGATGAATAAAATATTTTAAATTGCTCGGTTAGTAACAGTATACCTACATTATATTAACCATTAAATCTTACATAACATGCTATTTACGTCGTGGATTTTGTTTTTTTGTTGAGTTTCAATATACCTGTTACATTTTACTGTAATATGATTTCTTCATATCTTTAAAAATAAATATGAATACCTAGTCGAAATGTATACGATTAACTTCAAAACTACTGAACAAAATTAGATATTTTTTTGTTGTGTCGTATCGTATATATCGTCCGGACAGGGCTTAAATAAAATTGATGATCGTATTGATTTTAATATTTTTTTATATATGCTAAGGTAGGGACATCATTATCATCACCTTTATCATCATCGTCAGCCTTTCCCCTGCTGTATATAGGCCTCTTTCAATTAACTCAACTAAACTTTAGTTTATTTTCAGGAATAATGTCTCTCAACTTCTGACGGGGAGTTCGTGGGGTAGGGATTCCTCCGTCTTATCATTCACTAAAAGGACCTAGTTCGAGCGACTAAAATTGTTAATAATTATGAAGAAGAATCTTTACGTAAGCTACTATGTTATTTTTAGACAAGTTTTATGTAAGCGAAGGTCATAATGTTTTAAGCGAGTTATAAATTTAGCGCCTAAACAAGTTATGGAAATTTAAGCAATGATAATGAAAATTTAATGTTGTATACTGCCATTGAACTTACAAACTACAGGTTGAATTAAACAATAATTCATATAACAACGAACAGACGCTGTCATGTATAAAACAATTTAACAATTCGGTTCACTAAAATGAACCGAATTGTGAATCTGAACCATTCACAAATTCATTTAAAAACTAAAATATCAAAATCGATCCAGCCGCATATATGAGTAACTCAATGACATACACACGCACAAAAGAAATAATATATTTGAAAATTATAATAAAATATTTTGCTTATCTTAAATGTCTCAATGTCACAAAAAAAAACAAAGTCCCTTTTATATGGGAATGCATTTGATTTGTTTCATTGTTATACCGGATCCGCGCGTTTGTGTGTTGCTGCAAACTCCAAGCCTCCACAAGTCACAAGAATGTGGACGCTTCGCAAGCGCTTGCGGCAAATTCTCTTTGGTTTTTTTCGGCTTGTGCATAATACCTACACTCGTCGGGTCGGCCACAAACCCTTGCAAACCTGCGCAAGCCAAGACAAACTCTGTATACACGTTTGAATTTGTGAAGGCTTGTCAAGCCTCGGCAAACGTGCGGTTCCGGCTTTACTCTTTACTAGCAATGATCCCCTCCTCGAAATCGGCTTCCAATGGCTCGATCTAGCCTGACTAAAACCTGCCCTTAACTTCCAATCTCACCTATTCAGGTTTCGTCACGTTTTCCTTCACCGGTGAGCACGCGACGACAAGGTCAATTTGTATGTTGAATATAAACAACCGGATATGTATAATACATTGCTTGAATTCATTTCCGTTTTCTGATATCCGTAACCAGTTCACTTACCCAGTACTAGGTTAACTCGTAACGATAGTTTCATTAACGATAGCTTTATTTTGTTAATAACTGGACATAGCCTAGGATAGATTAATTCCCCACCATGGTTCAATCCTTGTCGTGGCGGTGGATCTCAGTAGCCCAGGGTGACCCAACGCCTTGGGCGAAGCGAATTGAGCCGACGGGGCTCTTTGTACCCCTCTTATAAGAATAGGGGATAACTGAGCAGAGGGCAAGGGGTGAAGATGGAAACCTCACCTCATCGTACTGTCTAGACGTTGGGAGTGGTTGTTCTGTGATGCGGGGCAACCGCTCTGTGGAGGTGGCGTCGGTCTCCTGAGGGACTGACAACCCGTCAAGGTGCCCTGTTGCTTGTAGATCCGGGGCACCTCACCAAAGCTTTAGCGGGTAGAGCTGCGACACTACTTATCACCTTTCGGGTGCAGCTGAGAGTCCCATATCCCCGCCTGGCGCGACTCACTCCCCAGCGGGATGCGTTGGTGCATTTTCCCGGCGTAAAAGAAAAAAAGAGTGGACTAATTAAATGTTAAAAAAAAAAATGGTTGTCTGTAAAGTCGGTTTACGGACGGTAGTTTGACGTGACAACGTCAAACATTACATGCATCACGAACCGAACTGAGCCGATCATGCCTCCCTCGTTCATGCCGCGCTCTCGCTTGCGGAACGTTACATGACGTCATCTTTTTCGTACATGCTGCCCGTAATATTGAGTTAATAGACGTTGTCACAACAAAAAAAAAATAGAAATATTACAGTAAAAATCTAAAAAGTTAAACATTATGATGAAACAATTACAATACAGTATAATATTCTATATCATTGTAGATTGCATGAATCTGTGTCCGGCTCAATTTAATTCTGATAGATAATATGTCCAACATCCTTTAGATGCTATGGCGTTGTCGGGCTGAGATGAGATGGATTCCCAAGCCCTTTGATCTTTCAATAAAGGGCTGTGCTACCTCATGTTTAGACAACGAGCATAATATAACTGGAATAGGTATTGTTTGGTATGAAAACAAATTTCGCCATACTTGTGCTGCGTCGCTGCTATGATTTGTTGCTGCTATGGTTGACTGATGGGTATTGATGGCTGGCTAACGTTAGGACGTATTCATAGATCACTAGTTGGTTGAATTGGATAGCGGAATAGTACGTCAGCAACAAGTCACTGACTTTCTTCACTGTTTCGGAATATGGCTCACATTACTACTCTAATCTGGTTAGCTTATGCTCTATGTGTATAGATAATCCTTCATCATCATCATCATTATGATTCAGTAACATTGTTCACTTTGTTCACTTTGCCAGATACGAATACAGATACAGATGCAGATGCAGACACAGATACAGATAAACATGCACATACAGATACAGATGAAGATACACATACATGTCGGAGCGGCGACACACTGCGTATTACCTTAATTTAAATTTACGCCATCTATCTTTCACTAGAAGAACTGTAGTTAAACTGTTTGTAAATGTTCATTTAGGAACGTCAAGTGTGACAACTTGGGGATGGTTGGTGCGGAATAATGGCGGTTCTTGGACGATAGTGACCGTACGCGGGGAGTGCGGGACATTTGGCATTCTTGGTCGGAACGTGGTTGGCTGTTACTCCGTACTAAACTTCCCACGTTCCTAATTATTTTAGTCAGTTTGAATCCGTGGCATCTTCAATTGTTTTGTAATCTTAATTCAAGAATGCGTTATTATGAGAGTAAACCTAAGATTTGCAGTTAATATTTTGGAATGATAACGATATCTCGACCATCTGATGACGGATCCCCGTCATACATATAAAATACAGACGCAGTGCAGATGTAGATACAAATCAGATACCAATTTAAGTTAAATACCTCACCTACCCCTTCAACTAATACGAAAATTATAATTTACAATGTTTCATAAATCTTTTCTGAACATGATATTTAGTATCGGAGCAAAAAAAGTCTGTTACTTTACTCATTTCATCAAGAGAAGTTATCTTAAAGTAACATACTATACATATTTCTTCAAGTCCTTGAAGAAACCAGGGCCATTAGCTATTCGTGATCAAGGTATAGTGCAAGGAACAACAAAGTTTCATCATTTCGTTATTATGCAGATGATTGTCATAGCGATGCAAATGAATGTTGAGTCTGCAGTCATTGTTCATTCCCTAATATGTACTGTTTCCTTATAGTTCTTCATACATTGATGTAGAGCTTATACCTGTTTTAGTTATTAATTAATTAATTAATTTATTTATTTATTTATTCAACACAAATACAAATTCAACTCATCAATTTTTAATTTTAAAATGGTAAATGTTTTTGGAATTATGATCGTTTTATGCTGATGTAATGTAACATATCTAGAGATGATGTGATTTCTATTTGTTTAGTTGATTTTGTTTGTGATTTTAAGAAACATATTAAAAAGGGAAACTAGAGGAAGTTCTTTACTATTTTTAATATATTTCGGGATGATTATCCAATGATTATCTGACTATTAAAAAACATAATTAAGTATCTTTATAATTTCCAACCCTGGTTTTATGTACTCGACAGGAAGAAAGACCGGCCACCCTACATTATTTTGGATTTTTCTCAGTATTTATACGTAATATCTGCGACAAAAAGTGTATGTAAAATCAAGCTTTTTTTGTTAGTATGAGAAATGTAAAAAGCCTTACAAATGAAGAACACCGTTTATTTTGGCCGGATATGCAATCAAAAATCCTCCTATGTCCGGCTTTATCTGGACGCCTGACAACTCTAAGCATAGCCATGAGGAAATGATACGAATAACGAAGCTACACTTCAGGACTCCCAATAGGTGTTAGTAAAATTCTTAAAACTATTTATGTAAGTACTCGTAAAGTGCCATTTAAAAGTATGACCTAACATGTCGATGCGGGCCCCCGCCAGACCCAGCTACGCCACTGCTTAGTAGTTCAGACAGATATACACATTTAGTGATCAGTAGATAATAATATTATGTATAAAATCTATGAAATAAATGACTGATGCCGCAGGGCTACACAGCAATAGTAATATAAGCGCCATCTATGACATTCTTTTGAAATTTTAACGAATCTGTCTTAGTTTGAATTGAGCTGAAGCAAAATAAAGATAATTCTATATGTAAAATCTAGATGTCGCTTATGGAATACAAAGTCACGACTATGAGGTAATTTTCATAGATTAATATAACATATATGTATAAACGGAAATTCATATTTGTTTGAAACGTAGCATAATATTATAATACTTATAATAAAGGCGAATGTTTGAAAGTTTGTAAGTTTTGACGTTTGTTGCGCTTTCAGAGCTATACGGCCGAACCATTATGGCTGAAAGGTAAGACGCATGGCTTATACCATGGAATATGACGCTACAATTTATCCCGTGAAATTCAGTCTTCGAACGGAAATTACATTTGCCTTAATATTAGTAGTAATTCACAATAACATTAATAGAAACGTTTTTTTTATCTCCTTTTTAAACGATATTCCAAGCGGGCGAATTTGCGATCAAAGGCTAGTAGAGACATAAAAAATAACTTCAGAACGACTATGTGATATAAAAAATAGTAAAATGTTTTCATAGCAGCTGTTATCGTCGTAATAGTTTCTGGGATAATCGATACTACATTATGGCTAATAAAATATTCTTATAATATAATATAATTTCTTAACGTAGAATATTTTTATTCCAAAATATCCTCTATCTTAAGTGTCTTTAAATTTGGGGTATATAATTATTTAGGTATACATGTTTTTTTTTGCAGAAAAAAAAAACCAGTTGTACATATTAATATTTCTTTTAGGTAACGTTTGGGCAGCTTTTTGCGTCTGCAAAGAAAACTGATATCTTTATGTCATACACAATATATTTCATGGTCAATATCTAATTTCTACTGAGAAAGCTTTCACAAAATATATTCTAAAAGAATATTATATATTATATTTTTGTTTTAATAATTACTAAAACACACAATAATATATTCACAGAGTATCTTCTAACCGGGAAAACGGATTATCCGATTTCCTAAATTGAAAAATCTTGCAAATTTATGCTTTGTGTTCTGTAAGGGTTGGGATTTTTTTAGAAAGGGCTAGACTTTTCGGGCAATTGGCCTTTTAGCTCAACCGGAACAGTAGGTGAGCAGATGGCTCACCTAAATATAAAGGATACGGAAGGCAATATAACAACACTTTTATCATCATATTGCTGCCTCATCTACGCGTTCATTTCATTTTACTGCTTGAACGATGACGACGCCTCACTTGCACCACCATCACTGCCTCACAAATTTGCTTTTGCTTCTCCATCGCTTTCATCTTCATCACCAACTAACAAATATTTCCCCCACTCCGCTGACGGAACAGGATCGAGGAGGCGGGCATCGTCGCTTCTGCCGGACGCAAAAGTGCCCCCGTGTCGCTGGTCATGCCATCTGCTGGGCCTCCACCTAGTGAAATCACCCGGTAGGGGTAGACCGCCGGGGGGTGCTCTCCGGCAGTCGGCGCGACGTAGCCCGCCGTTCTCTGAACCCGCTGTCGCCGAGGAAACCAATGGCTAAATTGAGCCAACCCAACGACCGCCCCATATTGATAGGGCGCGGAACTACCCGCTGCCGGGAGGCCTCAGGGCCTCGATGCAGCATCCTCGAACCCCTTGCGGGGCTCGAAGACGACCACTAAGCGTTTTATAACAACACTAAGATTTATTTCTTTTATATTTTTAATACACTTTTTAAAAATCTAGGGATCAATACCTTTGTACATTTACATAATAAGAAATATATAAATAGCATTACGAATAGCAAATATTATAATAAGGTAGGTTACCATAAACGAACTAACCTGGAAATTTCACTATGGGATAAGCTGTACCTCAGGAGCTTTTTTAATAGTTTCATATTATTGTGTATATTTTTTTTGTGTACGTAATTAATTGAATAAATAAATTAGCTTACTATTTAAAAAATTAGATTGAATAAAAAAAATGTTTCAAAAAATTATTCATAACAATTTAATTTCATAAGAAACTTATACAAAGGCATATATATTTTAATAAGAGTTAGTTATTATGGTTTTACACGTGGAACTTTTGCTGGAGGCAATTTAAGCGAAGCTCCAAGCGCACATATTAGACTATACGAAAAAAGAAAATTACTTTCAGCTTGTTTCCGTCCCAAGGCATTCGACTGCGAACTAATAATAACTTTAAGCTTTACCAAAAAGGTTTTTTATTTGTTTGGCACTCGCAGAGCCTAGTTAGACAGGCACCCGAAAATTATTTTCACGCTCGCTCCCTTCATTTCACATACATACTTCCGGTCATAAGCAAAATAAATAAAAGACTAATGAACACAAACGCGCATACAGCGTAAGCAACGATAGCATACATTACAAATTATAAAAAATTACACAGATAAATTACATGATTTTACACAATTCGCGAGCGACCATATTCCAGTGGGTCTGGACTCGGTTTCTTATGCAAAAGGTCCTGGTTCGATCCTGACCCCCGTGTGTCTTGGAATAGGTTTTCCTACATTTTTACGTGCACCTTAAAACACGCTCGCTTGATCACCGGTGAAGGAAGTCTTCGTGAGGAAATCTGTATGCCTGATGAGATTAAAAAGTAGGTGAAGTTCAGCAACACGCATTCAAAAAATCCTTTTTTTTTCAATGTGTCCTATGTTACATATAGTAAGTACTCCGAGAATATGTGTACTACATTATTGATTGGTTGAATTATTCGTTTCACACCATGTGCGTATTTATACTACAAGTACTATTGCAGGCCTATGTCTTTTACAATGTAAAAAAAAAACCGCTAAATTTTTATACGTCTTGTCTTACAGTTGTATGCACAATTACCGTTACTAATATTTTTTTCTGAAGTTTCTTTCGACAAGGACCTCCTGTTCCTGTTTTTCGATCTTCCTGCATTGTATAATTCTTATTTTACACATTCTTTTTATGAGAGAAGACTCTGGTCAAGTTAATAATTAATATAATGTTATTTTGTTATTAATCACAACCTCACATTTTTCAAGAATTAATTTTTTTTAGAAAATTTATGTTTCCAATACGTGAGCTTTTTTCATGTTCAAGAGAATGAGAATAAAAAGTATACGGTGCGTGGAAACGTAGATTCAACTTTTTATTCGTATAAATTGTGCGTGACATTTCAGCTGCAAATATGTTCATTACACGAGCCAACATGTGGGTGAGCTAATCATAATTCAACTGCATGCGGCCTCATTAGGTCTTATGCGCGGGTCAACGGGCTTGACCGGGTCACGGATTTTGTTCTCGCCTGGGTACACACTACTTGTGGATTTTCTTTT
Organism: Lycaena phlaeas; assembly: GCA_905333005.2. NCBI lineage: Eukaryota > Metazoa > Arthropoda > Insecta > Lepidoptera > Lycaenidae > Lycaena > Lycaena phlaeas. Next base: position 14,177,565 of record HG995167.1, on the reverse strand, counting down.
CTATTTCTATGCAACTATAATTAAAAGTCCTTTATATGGAAACCTTTTTATTATAAGTTAACAAGTTTTTGTTTATCTAGTACAGACTTTTTTTTCTTTAACGCCGGGAAATGCGCTTAGACATCCCGTGGGGGAGTGGGTCTCCCCAGGGGGGTATGTGGGGCTCGCTGTGCCCGAAAGCTGGTAAGTGGACGCAGCTCTACCACTATAACTCGACGAGTGCTACCAATGCCGCCTTTGGAGAGGTGCCCCGGATCTACAGCGAGATGCCCCTTGACGGCTAGTCAGTCCCTCAGAGGACCGACGCCACCTCTATAGAAGGATTGCCCCGCAACACAGAACAACCCCTCCCAACGTTCCCGTCCTCACCCCTTGCCCCCTGTTTGTTTGCCCCCTCTTCTTATAAGAGGGGTACAGAGAGCCCCCTCGGCTCAATTTGCTTCACCCAAGGTGCTGGGTTTACCCTGGGCTACGAGCCCCACCGCCATGACAAGGCTTGAACTATGCTGGGTAAGTTCTTTTTATCTAGTATAGGCTACTTTAACTTTCTATATATTTATATTTTAAGCTGACTTTAAACCGGAGCTTCTCAATTCGACTGTAAGGTTTTCTTTATTACTCCGTCAATTAAATTTATTAGAAGGCTGTTATTACCAATGTGGACCTATTTTATTAGTTTCATTAAGATCTCTGATTAGCCGTTTTGAGTTCTTTGATCCTGATTAATGCCTATTTGATTAATGATTTCGTCGATGGTATGCTCACTATATGATTTTTCCATGTGTAATGAACAAATAACCACAGTATAATAATATGATTCTCTGGAAGCGCATCATAGTATTCTAATATATATTTTGGTTTGGTGATGTTTTTTCATCCATAATAAAGGGCAGCCAATATATATAATTATAATATGGTAGTTTATACATTAGTAGAATTATTCTTAATATATTCATAATGAATACATATTAATAACATTTACTAACTACTGATGCAAGTGGCAAGGAATCGATCGTCCAGGCGCTTATTGATGAGGGTCTATGTTCAGCAGTGAACGAATATGGACTGATGATGATGAATTACTGCTAGCTCACTGCCCCTAAAGTTTGCGTGCTTGAACTTTTCTATTCTGAGTTGTTTGCATCAAGAATAATTACGGGACTATATCTAGTCTGATATTATTGGTCTTTTTATTATCAGATCTACTGGGCACGTGTCTCCTCCTCGAAATCAAGCGAGAAGGATATTGGGTCATAGTTTACCGATACGCTGACTTAATGCGGGTTGGTGAACTTCACATATCTTCAAATACTTTCAATCTCATCAGTCATGCAGGTTTCCTCACGATGTTTTCCTTCACCGATAAGCGAGCGATGTTCTTGCGCTTAGGGTGCGCTTAGAAATTTAGAAAAACCCATTTTAAGGCACACATGGGTCAGGAACCCGGAACCTCGCATAAGAGGCCGAGCCTACGCACCACTGGACTATAACCGTCGCAATCCTAACGCAACGAAATTTACTGCGAGTGCTATCAGCCGCCTTTTGAGGTTCCAAATCTGCAGGCAATAGTAGCATCTCAACGTCTGCGGCACCTATTTCTCTTGTTCCATAGTCAGCAAAATATGTATAGTATGAGTGTCAATTTTTTTCAAGTATTTGCATACTTATATAGATTACATATAATACGTAATAAATATTTAACATCGACGACTACGTTACACCGTTCTCTATGTAATTCCATCAACATCTTAAAGTTCCCACGGGACTTCCCCTTTTGTAGATAAATTGTTAATGGAGGGACATGTGCGAATCGGTTTATTATTTAAAATTGTATGTCTTTTTAGGGTTCAGTAGCCATCGAACAGAAGTGTTTTAGACAACTCTAGTTATTTTAAAAGTAATTTTAAAGTGAAACCTAATTAAATATAAATTAAAATTTGATGAAGAAAAAAGAAGAATACATTAGTATAAGCAAGTAGGCAAAGGCGAAAAAAAAATGAATCTCGTTCTGTCTTGTAAATGTTCTAGAGATACGGCTTACCTCGTGCTGCTAAGACGGTCAAATGTTTAATTACATAGAAGGGAAGCTTCTAGCTGAAGATTGTTAATCTTGGAAGGCTTAATTTATGCAAGCTCCTAGTTGTATCATCTGTAAACAAAATAGAAAAATAACAAAAACATATCGTAATGAGGTGTTATAAAAATGGATTTTAAAACATCTATACTATTTAAGTATAGCTTTTATTTAAAATACTGCAGCAACAAAATTTCCAGGATTTCGGTAAGGCGTCAATCACGTTGATATGACCTAGCGACATAAACTGAATATTAACCAACTTTAAGAATAGTTGCTTGATCAAACTTTAGAGTCCCTTATAGCTAAAGTATTTTAAGTTTAAATTAAAGGAGCGATAAGTTTTACATTCGATTTTTTTTTGTTTCTATTAATATTTTATTTTTATAAATGTATTTACTAAAATTTGTTGTGATCCAAAATCAATGATGGTTTTCGAAATCACGTATCTGTACCTTATCTTATCTGTTCCGTTACACACTTGGCCCATTTCAGCAGTGATACCGTTAACAGGTTTTACCTAAACCTTTACCTTCGCAACTTTATGCATAACATATTATACACACTGTATAAAATTGTACACTAGATCTCTTCATTTATATCTAAGTATATCTTATTGAATGTATTAAGATTTTTATGGCGTCGGAGTTAATATAATCATCATCATCGTCAAAATTAGAGCAATTTTGTCGATGTTACTCTAATACCAAAATGAAAAATAGTTTGGAAATTTGAAATAATTTTAAGGTTTGAAATAAAATTAAGGATTTACTGTGTTTTTATACATACCTATATATCTCCATACACACCTATATATGTGTGAAAAAACAATAAGTTTGAATTTATACTATAGTTACCTTAAAATCATATCAAATTTCTAATCTATTTTTCCTTTTGTAATTTAGGAAATGTCATAGAAATTGCTCTGATTTCATAGTTGCTTATAACTGGATAGTTTTTTGCCTATTTACAGTTGGTGCTTATTTCTGTTTTGCTCGGTTATAAATTTTGGCCGTGGATAATGTCTCGGCGTCTTAGTAGAGTTTACACACACACAAACACGCATATACACTTACATAAGCAATTTAAAGTATACATAATAATTTATAAAAGTTCCTTAAAATACGTCATTCCTGTAATGATGTAATGAACCCTAAAGTCGTGTGTCTGTTTCACACATACATAAGCTAATTCTTATTGATTGTGCGACTGAAAGCCTCAAAGGCGCAAAACTTTCCCGTAATTGCAGGCAATTGCAGAAAATGAATAACAGTGCATTAATACGATGCCTCAGTCATAACTATGGATCAATAGTTTATGACATACTTAAATTTAAAGATCGAAGAAGAAGAAATAAATATTTAAAGATCACCTAACTTTGAATTTAGTGGGCTTTTGTCCAGCAGTGGAATGATTGTAGATTATACTTATTGTTCTAAAGTATATTGTAAGTGCGATAGAAGTTATATTTATGTATGCGACGGTTATAATCCTAAATCGACATAGTATGTATTTCAGTTTTTAAACGAATTTACACTAATTTTATAAAGCTGAAGAGTTTTGTTTGTTTGCTTGAACGTGCTAATCTCAGGAACTACTGGTCTAATTTGAAAAATTATTTCAGCGTTACATAGCCCATTTGTCGAGTAAGGCTATAGGCTATATTATATCATCACGCCAAGATGCCGTTTTTAATGTTAGTTAACGCAGGCAAAGCTGCGGGCAACAGCTAGTTGAAAATAATTCAAATTAGTTTACTGACCTTCAAACTTCGATACGAAGATGACACCCCGTTGTTGTCTTTAATCATTAGACTAAATTATTAGATTCAGGGCCTGTTTCACAATCTCCATGTAAGTGCCGAATAGGCTATCGGCAACATATTTGACAGATAGAGTATGGAGTATCTGTCAAATATGTTGCCGATAGCCTATTTGACACTTATCTGACGATTGTGAAACAGGCCCTTATTAATCTAATAAATGTACATTAAATATAAAAATTTATCCTTTAAATAGGTTAAGCCGGCTAATGTTTATGTTCATGTATGTATATAGACATATAACTAAATATATAGCATATTAATCGTGTTTTCATAAAGATAAAAAAACATACAGACGAATTATTGAGAACCTCCTTCTTTGTTTGAAGTCGGTTAAAAATGTAAATGAGGTTGTCGTTCACAATAAACGTGGTGAATACTAAATCATGATATCCCGAAGTATGACGGATGCTACGGCCCAGCGAAAATACTCTTTTCTCAGGTTTGTTTTTTTTCCTTGCTTTTTTATTTGTGCTCTGTCTCTTTCACATGCATGGATGTGAATGAGACAGAGCACAGTAAAACTCGAATTTTTCAAATTTATGGCTGAACAATGTCAATTCGTGGCACTGAAGATTGAAAAATTAAAAAGCTACTTTGCCTCACGCTCGAATCAAAATCGCATTTTGTTCACTGTTGACTCGCAGCAAAAGCGGCATGTTTGAGCTGCTGAGGTGAAAAATATTTCATTGTATACCAGATTAATATAATATTAAGTGGTATTTGCGCGAGTACTGTATGTAAGACGTTTTCATAAGCAGCAGTTGGATGAGAAGAGCTGAAGATTGGCTTCAATTAATTCCCTGTGCTCGTGTCGGGCTCGGTATGGGTACCCGGGCCCCGCTAGACACGACGTCGTGGGGACTACTTTGCAGCGGTTGGTCAGGCCCCTCATTTGAAGAGTCTGCCTGGGTCAGCCTGTCACAGAGGTGATGCTGTTGCACCTCACAAAGTGTCTGTAGGCACTCGCAATGGTTTTAGAGGCATTTCAATGTGAGTTGTACTTACCCACTACTACACTGTACCTACCCAAGATCCTGATATGTGTTTATGACATTTATTTCCCTGCGTCAAAAAAAAAGCTACTAACGTGTTCATGCTAATAGTAAGTGATATTAAAAATATGAAAGCTCAAGGCACATAAATGCACAAATATCAAAGAAATACTACGCTGGAAAAAAGAACTCCTCTTATAGCAGTCAGATAAAATTAATATTTATTTCAGGCAATCTTTTCAATATTTTAATTCTGCTTGGGTATACATATGTCACTGACCTCCATATAAAGGCTTATACAGATTTTGGTGAAGTATATTTATGTGAATTGTATACACTATATATTAATGTTTTGTACGCTTGCTGTTGGCATTAAGGCCTTAAAGCTAAATGTTTGTACTAGAACGTCAATCGTGTCTGCTTAAGTATCCGCCTTATCTAGGTGTTAGGTCTTAATATTATGTGGGACACCTGACAAAGGTGAAACATATGAGCTAAGTGTTGATAATCCATTAATAGTCGCATTTAACTACAAAAATATAAAATGCCGCAGCGGGCATTGCCATGTTTGTCGTTACGGAGGGTCATTTAAAATTTACTGCAAAGTATTGAAACACTATTTGGGACTGCGAAGTCTGGTTGTACAGCGCATGCGCGCGGCGGTAGTAATGGGACACGTTGACCTATATCGATGAGAGGAGCTATTTTATCGACATGGGATATGTACACGATTTTATTATGATTATCAAGAAGAAGTCCTTTTATTAACTTATAAACAAAAGCCGGATTTAACACATATTCAGGACGCTATATTATATCGATGAGAGCACTATTTTATCGACATGGGACCACCACGTCTAAGGTTTAAAAAGGGTAATAAAAGAATGGGGTAGAAAAATATTTTTTAGACTAAACTATCATTTCTAGTGTTTTGTTGATTTCAAAGGTAAAACAAATTTGAAAACAAAAATATAATTTCACAATGACAACCCTTATCATTTACAAAAACAATATTATAAATACAACTTTTTCTTAGAGATAAGGTTTATCATAGAACAAAAGCTACTACTTTATTCAAAAGTAAAACACACATCTGATAAAACACAATCGTGATTCAAAATACTGTATGTTTTTTATTAATATTAAAAATATACCAAAAAAAAAATCTTAATTAAATAAGTGGAAATGGCACATCCCTAGCTCCAGCTTTCCTTAGTCGGCGGCCAAAGCTCGACAGCCGCGCCCGAACCTTCCGTTACCGAGCTTTGGAGGTGAGCTTCGAATAAATTAGACTTTTGTGCTAGTGTTACTGAATCGGTGCGGGGGATTTTAACACATGTGGCCAAATTACATACGGTTCGATATAGCGTGGCACAAGCCAGGGTAGTCTGCTAAGCACTTTGTGACGGAATGATAGGGTGAGTTTATTTTGTTTATGTTTTTATTTTGCAGATATTCCTCATAGTTCTTCGTGTTCTTGAAAATTTACGGAATTTTTTTAGTTGTGCTGCCAACATAAAATAATCAATGTTAGAATATATATAGATATTATTATTAGATCGTATTTTATTATGATACACTATCAAAGTAAGTATATATTGTATTTATTAGTACTGTTTTACTAACAGTAGAGTTTTCATTATTATTTTAGTAATTGTAGCAATTACATCTTCGAAAATTTTGCTATATATTTCAGGATGGAATAAACAAATAAAGTATATAAGGCAAGTCTTATATACCTGTATTTATATTATTATGTGTGTATGTATAAGAAACCTAAATTCATTAATATCCATCTAAGTATATTATCATGTAACTAAGAAAACGGTTACATTGTATCAAATTATGGTATGGTAGAAAATGTTGACAAATGTTTCTATTTAAACAAATTACAAAAAACAATGAAAATAATAAATAAGGTTTGTTATTGATGTATTACACATATTTTACCAATAATATCGTCTTGGATCCCTGAGAGAGACATTAGTCCAGCAGAGGATAGTGACGACGAAGATCAATATCGAGCAGGAAACGCGAAATTACCGACGAAACTAATGTCATAAGCCCGTGATAATATATTCGTCGGTAAAGTAGTCACTAGTCGTCATACTAAACATATGAATGTTTAGACATTACAAGCAGTATTTTTTTTAATTCGTTAGTCGTTTAGTAGTTAGGTTCAGTTCATATTTGCAATTACATTCAATCATCAATCATTAAGTATCTAGATCTACGGTCAATAACCTCATTTAGTATTCAAATTCTTTTAAATACTAGAGATATTTCAAATACTACGTGAAAAAAAAATATCCGTCTATGTTATTTATAAGAAATTAAAATCTAAAGCAACTAATGTCAGCACAATTCCACGACAGCGTCATCCCATTTGGCGTAATGGCATTGGAGTTGATTTTACAGCATCGAGCCAATAGATTATTTCAATTGACTTAGAGAATTTCAAGAAGAAGGGCATTCTCATATCAGAAAGGTCGGCAGCTCACCTGCTTATCCTCTGGCGTAGTCTATGGATGTCGCTTTCATCAAATCAGGTGAACCAACTGTTCCTTTGTCCCTCTTCTATAAAAAACATCGAACGAACACAAAGCTGTCATTTCATCGATACCTGTAACGTCAATATCTTTGTGCGGAGCTTACCTAGTAACTTGGCTCTCCCGGGAGTTGTTTGTTCTGAATATAGTATAGGTTGTTTTGCTTCAAGATTATCCACGCCCATTAAATTGGTATTGATTGAGACGTTCATTTTCCTTTTGGTTTTATAATTTTTCCGTATTATTGATTGAGACGTTCATTTTCCCTTTGGTTTTGTAGTTTCTTGGTTTTGTATTCGTATTTTTTTGAGTCGTTTATTTTATTTGGTTTTGTAAATTTTTGGTATTATTGGTTGAGACGTTATCTTCCGTTTGTTTAGTATTTTTTTAGCGAATACGGTTCTTACAAAATTATTTATTATAATTTTAAGTAAAAGAAGAAAAGTAACGGTTGTAATTATTTTGAAATAACTGTTATGTATGTATTCATCTTAGAATAACATGTAGAACATTGGATGCATCTGTTTTTGTAATGACAAATCAATGTAAGAGTTGAATGAGTCTCGATTAATTCCCCACAGTAAAAATAGAATAATATTTAGCTTCGCACACAATTTCCAATCCCTTTTTTGTCTATAAGGTTAAGGGTCACTTACTAAGCATAATATTAAATAATGTTGACAGATACAGGTAGAGATTTAAGTGCCACCTGGAAAAAGGGTTTTGGCCCATGTATTGGAAAGTATGCACTTTAGGGCAAAACTTATTGAGAACATTATAAAGTAAAGAATAAAATTTCATATGTTTATCCCATGTAAACTTTTTGAAAACATACCGTTTACTGTTTATTGCCTATTTATTGAATGGCTTTTTCTCTCGCGTTCATATTCGGATAATAAAAATGCATCTGAAATTGGATGGATTCATTTTATTAATTAACCCAATGTTTTAAAAGTTAACGGTCTAATTTAATGCGAGGCTAAAACAATAACGTATTGTTGCTGTTTGTAAATTCCATTGATACATATGAAAATCAATATATTTTGAAGACTTCAACGTGATTAAAGTATATGATAAAGCTCTTAGATCTGACATAAATATCAGGCCATTGAATGTTTACGTGCAGCTGGCGGTCTATTTTGGATGCGATTGCCAAGTGATCGGTCATTGAGGTAGGCCTGTGTTCAACAGCAGACGGATAAAGCCAGGTGATGATTATGATGATGATGATGATGATCATTCACTAGGAGATTATATACTTTTGGAAACTACTCAAATCAAATCAAATCAAAAATATCTTTATTACGTAGGTTGGTTGTACACTTGAAATAAGTCAAAACATAAGTAGTCAATAAGTAGTAATAGTAATAAAAAAAAAACTCGTTTGAGATGCAGGATCCCCTAAGAAAAACGAGAAAAAAACTTAGGGGTTGCTCTTTTGTCAATAAAATGAGTACATAATATTTTATAAATACATCATCATGCACCGTTGGAGCGTTGGGTATTGAAAATTTAGTAAAATATCATGCGTGATTTGTTACTACTGTGAAGGATAATGTTGAAATGTCAGTTTGATTGGCATCGAGCATAAGGGATGGGGAGCTTGAAAACGGACGTTATTAAAGTATCATACATCCATAACTGCCAACCGGCTTACTAGTGCAAATAAAAGACGTCGGATGCAAAGAATATCATATTAGTAATAATATAAACTCGATAGTTTGCAAGAATGTGTGACTGTATGTTTGTTATTCTTTCACGCAAAAACTACTAAATGCATATTTGATAAAACAACAAAATAGCTTACACTTCAAAATCACACATGGGCTTTAATTTTTCTCCGTAGAACCAGCCAATAATCCAAACACAACTAGTATTAGCTTTTTCATGAACCAGCGATAGTGGCTTATGGGAAGCCTTAATCGTACATCATCATCATCATCATCGTTATTAATTTAGATTTAGTAAAACAATGTTGTATTCTTATTTTACTTTTGTTCTTGTATACCTTCTTTATCATCATGTATCTTTGCACTGAATAAAGTTGTTCTATTCTTTTCTATTCTATTATCAGCCTTTTACGTCCACTGCAGAACATAGGCCTCCTTCAATTAACGCCAAGACGACCGACCCTACTCACATGGGAATACGGGTAAAGCCGCGAGGTGCTGCTAGTCTCATTCATCATAAACCAGAAAATTGACTAAACATAACACGACGGTGTATAGTAAGCTATTAAAAGCTTTAGTAAGAACTTGACTTAAACTGAAAAAACATTTCAACTTAATAATATTGGTTTATTTCAATTCTAATTCAGAAAGTAGAACCTGATTTTAAATTTTATTTTATTAGAAAAATTGTCCTATGTTATGAATGCCTATAATAACTAATATATGTAACATCAAGTCTCTGTTTGTTTCATTTCCACCCTTTAAAAATTTAACGGTTCATTATGTATGCGATTTTTAGGCATTAGCAATAAAAAAAAAAAAATAGTAAGCAAAAAGTTTCTGCTATAGATTTAATAGAAAAATATTTATAATCCGCTCACGTTTGTCGTTTCGTACAAAAGGTACGTAGAAATTGCGCGGAATTCCCGCCATAATAATTGCAAAATACCAATATATCTGCTCATCGGAATGAAAAATTCATTTCATACTTTACGTCCTCATTGTCTGGTCATAACTCAGGTTTATTAATTTTCATTATTCTTCATTTTCGATGAAAATCGCTTTTTATAATAAAATAACTTTTACGGATTATGTCGCGGTTTATTGAGTGTTTTACGTTTCGGATACTTTACAGAAACCATAATCACGGAAGGACTGGATTCCTCCGAAGTCCATAAAAGTTCTTTAATTATAATAAGAGAAATTTGTTTAAACATAAGAAAACAATAAGAAAAAGTTTTTTTTTTAATATAGAAGAAGCATGAGAAGCTTGCACTGTTGGCCTTTCATATTATATCCTTCTGTTCTTGATGGTTCTGTATGGTATCAGTTTTGAGATCCCGTCCACAAAATAACGTTCGTGGCAGAAAATGCCTAGAAAATGACGCTGTTGTGGAGTTTGTCTATAAATGTGATGATCAATATTATTTAAAAATTATATTGAATGTCAAGATTTAAGTTCATTCTTCTTAGTGATGGCATCAAATAACGAAGTCTGTTATTGAATCACTCAATAATACATATTCATTGAAGTGACCGTGATAAGTCAATTAATAAATAAAAAATGTATAAATATTTTGTGGTTTTCAGCACTCGCCACTAGTGTATCTTTCCCTAAGCTTCCCAGTAAATAAAATCAAAGGTTTACTGTACGTAAAATTGTGAACCGAAAGAAAAAGGGGTAATTGAAGGCAAGCCGTTGTGTTTTATTACACATCATAAAATTCTGTTCATTTATTAACTACTGAAGTAATATAAAAGTATTGTCGGAGTCCGTTTTAGGTATTATTAAGTCTAGTTTATTTTATCTGTAACTTAACAATTACCTTGAATGTGTTAGCGATGTTAAATTGTTGAGTATTTTTATAACAATATTATATCATAATTAATAACGTGCACTGTGCTAGTTCTATCTACAAATGAAAATCAAGATCGCCAAGATCATCAAGAGAAGATCATCTCAGCATGTCTTCCATGTTTGCTTGGAAGTATAAGGCATATTTTTGCTGTACATTTATTACTCTATAGAATTGTTTCAATTGTAATTTTTGATACTAAACATTATTAGAATTATTATTTAATTAACTACCTAGTATAATAAATATGTTAACCTGCAATTAATCACAGATGATTTTCATTTGAAGTGGATTGACAAATTATAAACTAATTGTAACGTGTGTTGCAAGTTAAAATCTATCCTTAAGCCGCAGTGTGCGATCCGCAATGCAAATTACATATTCATGAAATATTACCATTTTAAAGATACATGATATTTATCACACCTCTTAATTTTGTAAACCAAATTACAATGCTATATTTTACACGAAAAATACACGAAAGAAACAATGCAAACGGCGTTTTCCCACAAATATAGTTTTATCGTGCAATCTACAAACAGAACTTGAATTTTCAAGCTTGTGTGTAATGTCAAGCTTTTACGGTGTGAGCGAAAATATTATGCAACATACCTACATGGGTTTATTTGTTCCGATTTAATGTAAAATGGACTATAAAATATATGTCAAGATACCTATATTTAGTTGTGCTTAAAACAACTACTTAATTTATTGTTACAACTTTCGAATCTATATTAATAATTTCGTGCAGGGGTACGATAGACTCGATCAAAACCTTACCTGCATAATAAAACATAAAAAATTAAAAATTTCGAGTCGATAACATAATTATACATTTATATTTTTTTTACAATTATATTATACTTCACAGAAAGGTTTCTCGGCACCACAGAATAACCCCTCCCAACGTCGGGACAGTACTATGAGGCGAGGTTCCCGTCCTCGCCCCTTGCCCCCTCTTCTTATAAGAGAGGTACAAAGAGTCCCTTTGGCTCAATTCGCTTTGCCGAAGGCGCTGAGTTCACCCTTGGCTACTGAGCCCCACCGATCGATGGACATACCTACTATTGTATTATATACTAGCGGCGTCCCGCGATTTACTCGCATACTTATCGTTTCCGTGAGAGTCCCTTATTTGTCACTCACAAATAACATAGCCTTCTAACGGTTTCAATAACGGTTCAGTAGATCTAGAAATTACCTCCTACAGTCTTACAAATTTACAATATTTTTTTGCTTCATAATATTAACAACTAGCTGTTGCCCGCAGCTTCGCTTGCGTTAGCTAAGTTTTACAACGGGATCTTAGTACGCATAATGAGTAACTTTTCTGGTTGATTTTTTACATCTTTTGTCCGAAAAATCCAAATATCTTAACCCTAAATTTTTCCAGAATAAAATTTAGCCTATGTTACTCGTGGATAATGTAGCTTTCAAATGGTGTTTTCCTCTTTATAATATTAGTGTAGATGATTACCCTTAAAACTATTATAATAATAATAATAATAATAATAATGATAAAGCCTTTATTTCCATGCCTCGAACAATATTACAACGAACAATGTTTTTTTTTTTTTTTTTTTTTTTTTTTTTTTTTTTTTTTTTTTTTTTTTTTTTGATGATTGTTTTCAAGAAGACGTGGTCCCTTCTCGGGTATAGGCCTCCTCCAACTGTCTCCATTCTTTCCTATTACTTGCTTTTTGTATCCAATTTGTACCGGCTGTTTTGTGGATTTCGTCTACCCAGCGTTCCTTAGGTCTCCCCACTCCTCTGCCTCCGGTTGGACCTTTCCATGTGGTGACGCGTTTTGTCCATCTGTTATCCGTGGTCCGTGCAACGTGTCCTGCCCATTTCCATTTCAACAGCTTTGTGTGCTGCACTGCGTCAATTATTCCAGTTCTCTGTCTTATGCTTTCGCTCTTGTGCTTATCTTTAAGTTTAATTCCCAGCACACTTCTTTCCATTGCACGTTGGCAAGAGCGTAATTTGTTTTTGATTTTATTAGTGAATATCCAGGTTTGGGCACCATATGATAGGCATGGCAGCAAGCAGGAATCGATGACCTTTTTTTTCAATTTTAGTGGAAGTTTTGACTTTAGTATTTCCTTGAAGCTCCAATATTTCTTCCAGGTAATGCAGATTCTTCGTTCTATTTCTTCTTCGTGTCTGGTTTTTTTGAAAGCTATTTGCTTACCAAGGTAAATATAGTTGTCTACGTACTCTATGCGTGCCTCGTTAACAATTATAGTATTTTGATAGCTGTTTGTGGCAACTTTCGTTTTTGTGGTATTCAGTTCTAGTCCAACATTTTGGCTGGCTCTATTTAGCTCTCTGAGCATATTTTCCAGCTGTTTTGAGGTTCTCGCAAAAAGAACGATGTCGTCTGCGAAGCGCAGGTTACTCAGGAACTCTGTACCAATTAATATGCCTTTATTATTCCAATCTAGATCCTTCATGACGTTTTGGAGGACAGCTATGAATAATTTCGGTGACAGTGGGTCCCCTTGCTTTACTCCTCTTCGTATGTAGATTTTTGGTCCAAGCCTGTCTAGTTTTACTCTACTAATACTCTTTTCGTATATATCTTTGATGATGTTTATATACGTAGTTGGTACACCTTGCTGTATCAGTGCTTGCCAAATGCTTGCGTGAGAAATTGAATCGAACGCTTTCGCATAATCTATATATCCGAGGTAAAGCGGTTGATTAAATTCCAGGTGTTTTTCCACTACTTGGTCTAGTGTGTGAATATGGTCCATAGTTGAGTATCCTGGACGAAACCCGGCTTGTTCTACTGGTTGATTTGCCTCTATGTGCGGCGCTATTCGTTTTTCTAAGCACATGGCGAACAGTTTGTATATGGATGGCAACAAGCTAATAGGTCTATAATTATTAATATCTGAAGAGTTTCCTTTCTTATACAACAGGATTATTCGAGATTCTCCCCAGTTTTCGGGTATTTCTTGTCTTTTCAGTATTTTATTAAATAGAGTGGTAATATGGTCTATTAGTACGTCTTTTCCAATTTTCAAGGCCTCATTGGGAATGTTGTCGGGACCTGGGCTTTTTCCGTTCTTTAGTTTTTCTATTTTTTTCATTATTTCGCTGCCATGGAAGGGCTCGAATGTGTTATCTAGTTGTATTTCACATTTTTTATACTCGTTACCGTCATTGCTTTCACTTTCATAGAGATTTCGATAGAAATCTGAGGCGATGTTGATGAGGTTTTCTCTTGTTTGTGTTTTAATATTTGTAGTTGGGTCGTTTAAAGAAGGAATCCATTTTTTTTCGGTATTTAATCTTTTGTATGCTTTTTTCTGACTTCCTGAGTTGATTAGGTATTTTTCTATCACTGCCATTCTATGGTTCTCATAGTCCTTTTTTAACAATTTATTTGTTGTTTTGTAAAGAGCTGAAAGTTCCTTTTTCTCTTCTTTATTTTTGGATGGTTTTGCCTGAAGTGCGATACGTTTTTTTAGTAGGTGTTTTGTTTCGTCTGTAAGTATATCCTTTGATATTTTTCTTGATCTAATAGAATCGAGGCTTTGTTTAATGGCTGTCTGCAATTTCAGATAAAACGACTCTACATTTTCTCCGTTTTCCCACTGTATTAACTTCGATTTGTCTGTCAGAGCCTCGAGATACGCCTGTTGGTTTGTTACGTTTGATAGATCAGCTTGAGTTCCTCTGAAATTTGCTCTGTTTTTTCTTAGGTTTTGTAATTGCAGCGTGCCTCTTAGTAGCCTGTGGTCACTTGGAAATATACTATTATTTAAAACTTCAACGTTTGAGAACAGCTTTGAGTTGTTGCTTAGAATATAATCGATTTGGTTTTTATATTTTTTGTCAGGTGAACTCTAAGTCCAGAGGTTTTTTACGTTTTTCTTAAATAATGTGTTTATAATTGTAAATTTGTTTGTTAATGCGTATAGTAATAGCCTGCTACCTCTTTTGTTCCTTTCTCCATAACAGTATGGTCCCATAATTGATTTTTCTGTGGGTCTTTTTTGTCCTATTTTTGCGTTGAAGTCGCCCATTAAAATGATTTTTCCCCTTGCCAGGTTTTGGGCCTCTTCGATTTGATGATAAAAAGCTTCTATTTCTTCTTCCGGTGCTTCAAAAGTAGGAGCATAGACTTGAATGATTGATATCGTTATTTTTTCGAATTTCATGATAAGAAGGCAGACTCTATCTGATATGCCAATGTAATTTTCAATATTGTTTTTGTATTTATTTTTAACTATTATAACAATTTTGAAATTATGCACCCATTTTACCCTACTAAAAGATTTGCAGATTATTAATATTTTTAATGTACCATTACTTATTAAATTAAAGCAGCAAGCAAGCAAAGCATTATAATAGTCCTACCGATTCGAATATACTACGTAAACTAAGCTGAATAAATGGTGCTTAGTACTCATCGTATCGCTATCTCTTAGCTCGCGATGTGTACCCTGAGTATCTGCGTTTTCATTGGCACCAGGCCAAGTGGCCGGTAAACTGCAAAACCAGGCCATAGTAGACTTGAGACATAATCGCAATTACGTTCTGTTACATTGAACTGTATGCTAATAACGTGGCGACACGCTATATACTACTAATTGTGAACATTACTGAGAATGCATATTTACTTAAAACTATTTAATTAAAAGTACACGACATACTAGTGCATTAGTGATTGCGCGCAAATGGTGTAGTGGGTGGACCCGGTCTCTTGAGTGAGAGGATTATAGTTCGAACCTGACCCCTTGTGGTGCATTAAAATTGTTTTTTTTTTTCCAATTTTTAAATGCACCTACACATGACCATCGCTAGCTCACCGGTGAAGGAAAACATCGTGACGTAACCTGCATCCCTGATAAGATTGAAAGTCTTTGAATGTTGTTCACCAACCCACATTTTGCCATTTTGCCACCTTCCCCCAGGATGACCCCAGCTGGCACTGGGTCATATTATAAGGCTTAATACTTTTTTAGTAATTGTCTATTTGTGAGCAATGATATTAAAACGTACATTGTAAGACTTTTTGCTGTGCACCCGCTGTGTTGTCTAATGTTAATCAGAATTTCAGTCATTAAAATGGCCAACTACTTACAATTCGAATCTTATCTGCCAAAGAAACACTAAGCATAGCAAGCTCCATATCACGTAGAGCTACAGCAAACTTGCCAAAGCGTGGCATCTTAATTTATGACTGGTCTGGTCATAAATTAGAGGCCACGTTTCGGCCCCGTTGGTCATCACGGGGAGAGCGCATTGGTTTAAGACTTTCGTCATCAAACTCTAGAGTATAGACGACGTCAAAACTAAAATTACCGATATCACGCGAAGAATGATGTCGTTGGAATGCCAGTAGGCCGGTCACACACTCAGAAGAACGGATGGTCGATGGGTCAATAAGGTTAAAGAATAGAGGCCGCGTTTAGGTAGACGAAGTGTCGGTCGCCATAACTCCGTGCAGTGGCCGGTCCGCGTTGGATGCGAGTGGCAAGGGATCTTGTCGCTTATTACTGTTGTTGTTGATGATGATGATAAACTATTTACGCGAAGATTTCTTTAAAGTGTCCAAAAAGTTAGACGTGTAAAAAAAACTTATCAAACGACGATATTATAACCTCTAAGGGGTTACTTTATTTTTTACACCAACGTCGCGATGTAAGACGTCAGTGTCACATGAACGCGATTACAGACCAGCCAATGCAACCTTTTTATGCTTTATCTATATAAAGACAAAAGGGTCGTGTAGCTGGTAAATACACTGCCTGTCTTATCCTTCTTTTTGAAACGGAGTAAAACTGTTTTGCGGATAAAATAAGGGCATTGTAACCACAGAGACGGGCTGAGTTGCACTTCTCGCCTACTCATTTCTTATTTCCTCTTTTAATAGAACGTAAGAGCGTGTCAAGATGGACAAATAATAAAAACCTCAAGAAACAAGAACATAAATCAATTTTAAAATGCGCTTCTTAATATTCCGTAGCATTTTTGTTAATTTGAACGTCTAGGCTTACATTGCAAGAGACACATTTAATGCTGGTTTGGCAGAAGCTTTTGTCGTACTGCCAAATAGCTTGAAGTGTGGCTCAAAGATAATTCCAGTTTTTCATGTTAATGTCTTTGAACTAGAAACTCCAGTATACTAAACTTAAAAAACGTTCCTGAAAGTTCAAGTTGAATGTCGCAGTTCAATAATTTACTTATAAAATAAAACCTTTTTGGTATATGCGTCGCAATTACTGTTTCATTTAAATAAGATTTGAAGTATGTAATTTTAAATTCACAAGAAAACTTTAACGTGTTCACCAATTACGAACAGTTTACATCCTTCCAATAAAAATTAAAAAATATATATTACTGAATTGGAACGGTACAATACACATATTTTTCCGCGCTCCTAATTGGATGCCTTAAAAGGGGACTGGCCATTTTAGCTTTCAATTAAAGAGTTCTATATATACCAGGGAATAAAAAAATGCGTATAATGCTGAATAGGGAGAAGCCATAATATGTCCTTCCTATTTTCCATTGTCAATAAATACAGTTTTCAAAAAACCACCCGAAATGACTCAATACAATACGATTCATACCCGTAAAACGAATTTAATTAAGTAATATCATTATATACAAATATATGAATGAATGAATGAATGACAAATATATGTTACCAGTCTTTATAGTAATGAACTAACATTTTCAAATTCGTAGACCCTGGAAGAACATAAGAATTACAGTAAAAATATATGTAAACTAGTAACAGTTTGTTAGTTTCAAAGGCAATGTATTATTTACGACATGACAACCGGATATATCAAGTCCTTTGATGTACGGTTTAGGAACGTGACGTTGTAATCCCGTATTTGCTGACGTGTGACAGAGTCAAAGGGTGCCAAATCTCCAATTACTCAAATAACAACGTTATAATATTATACGATATGATAAAGGGATAGCGACTGACAAAATAAAACCATGTATAAACTACTAGCAGCGCCCCGCGGTTTCACCGCCGTACTTCTTATTCCCGTGGGAGTACGGTGATAAATTACAGCCTATGTGTTATACGGATGCATAAGCTATATTAGTGTAAAGTTTCATTAAAATCCATTCAGTATTTTTTACGTGAAAGAGTTACAAACATTTCTTACTTCACTTACAAACTGTCGAGTTTATAATATTAGTAGGATTTTCAACTTTTTTCTTTTCACTTACATGTTAGCTGTGTAAAAATATTAAACTTCGCAAAACTACCAGATACGATGGTATTTACACTGCAGAAACTATTTAGGATAAAAAAAAAACTTATGACGGAGACGGCCGAGCAGCCACAGCCTTATGGTGACTACCAACGCCCAAATGCTATGCAAGTGCGATGCCCCCCTTTTCCCTATCACCCTTCCCGATGGGCCACCAGAAATTCAGAAACCACAGGAAACGCGACAGCACTTATGCCGTTGACGGATCCAGGCTAATTATGATGATGATGGTGATGTGACAATGAATGAGAATCATATATGGATTGGTATAGATGGATAAATGTATATTAATTATTTTAACAATTTTATTAATTTTAGCTCTAATGCCAGAGGTTTTAAGTCTGTTGCCTACCTGTCTTAAGATATACCTAGTACTATTTTCATAGACGAAATATCGGGTACCATATTATTCCGTCTGTAGATATCTTTTGGATTATTTAACTTATACGATCAGACCAGGGGTAACATAACCTATCCACGCTAATGTCATAGTAATCCTACTTATATTATAATTGCGAAAGTTTGTGAGCATTTTTGTTACTCTTTAACGCAAAAACTACTGAATGGATTTTGATGAAACTTCATAATAACTTAGCTTATACATCAGATTAACACATAGGCTATAATTCATCTTCGTAATCCCACGGGAACTGGAAGTAGAAGGCTGAAAAGTAAGGAAGCAGGTAAAACTGCGGGGCGCTCCTCGTAAAAATAAAAACTGCTTGCTATGTTTATACCGGTAATGCTGTATGATGAAATAAAGCCCGTTATTCGTAACCACAATAAAATTGTGGTTGACGATTTTAATTAAACACGCCATAAACATCTGTCTCCTTCCTGATACAAATCATTTCTGTAAATGTTTGTGAAAATAAAGAATTTAAACCAAATGAATTTATTGTTTGCACTGCCTGCTGCAGCTCAGCCTAGTAATTTAATATGTGCGCTCTTTAGTTACTAAATCTTTTTGTCGTTTTTGAATTTAGAATGTCTTATACTCCTCTAGCAGGAGCGAGAATTGACTACAAATGACTGCCACCGGAAAAAAAACAGTGGGTTCAGCCTTTCATTATTTGCTGGAATAGCAAGTACTCATAAAAATATAGCAAGCACCTATTCCTTCGCTCTTAAAGTAGAAGTCGCTGTTTCTCTTTCTCCTCCCCATTAGATTTTTGAAAATGCAAAAGTCCAGGCTTCTCTTTAGCAAACATCACGCATCTACACGTTATTATATTTCAACAGCTTATTGACAGCACAAAAGAGTCCACACTTTTACTGAGCGGTGCAATTTTATTGAGAATATTTCACATTCACCTCTGAAAGGAAAAGTGATTTATGATCAGACTTGAAATATTCAATTGTATGATGACTTAATGACTCGATGCTAATCATTCAATATAAGACATATGATACGAAACGTTCAGTATGTGATGGCTCCCTTATGTATCCTCTTATTCTTCCATCAGTACACTATTATGGAGAAAACAACACAATGGGTTATTACAGGCAAAATCGAGGGCAATAGTTAATGTACAAATGCTATTCAATAAGATTGCGTTCACAAATATTTTTTAACATTTCGTGACTAAAGCAGTTAATCAGTTTAAAAGTTTACCTTGAAGTAAATATATACGTTGTAATATAAGTTATTACTATAAAAATATTTATGATAAATTTTTCTACATCTAATTAAATTTTAATCTTTTTCAGAATCATTTTTTTATTCAAATCGGTATCACGAAATTATCTTTTTGAACGTCAGTTAAATCTATCACCGGTTCCAAAGCAAGCCCCCTCAGAAGATCGGTTCTTCTCGGAACACAAATTCAGTTAAAGTAATCTTTTAAAATATTCTTTTTTTGTATAACATTCTACATATTATAACAATTTTACATTTTATCTATGGGAGGAACAAAATTAAAGAAAAAAAATAATTAAATAATAATAATTAAATTTAATAATTAATTAATTTAATATTTCCTTAATTTAATAATTAAATTAAGGAAATTCTAAATTGTGGCATCTTTCATGAATTTTTTTCACTTTGTAATTAATATCTTTTACCACACAAACGCTTTAAAATAACGTTTTTAAATGGATTATAAATGAACGTTTTCTGGGATCCTATTGTGTAGCCTTTAAAAGAATTGTTAATTTTCTAAATTTAAACCCTGTCAAATGAATTCATCAAAAATACAATATCTCATTAGAAAAATATTCATGAAGACCATTAAGCACATGTATCCATTCAAATATACATATAGTCGAACCCCCGTATGAATAATTCATACATCCATACATCCATCCATACATCCATACATCCAGCCTATACATTTTTAATCCAGAGCACTTATCCCAATACATATTTACCTCACGTATTAACATCGCTAGTTGAGCTCCCGAAGAATGTTTAATATTATCGGGAACGGCTTCACGATCCTTGTACTTCTATATTAAAGGTACCTGAGATTTTATTTATTCATCAGACAGCTTCAGTAACTTTATCTGCGGATAACAAAATGTCTTGAATTTTTTTATCGTTTCATCTTATACAAAATTTAATTTAATATAATATAAACTCACCCACGTTTATAAATATTAAAGAGGGTATTGGAAATCATAATTATTACAAAAGAGACCTGCGGTATTTGCACACTAATAGAACGTAGTGTCCTCCAGCGGCATACTTAGCTGCGTAGGAGACCAGATCAGAGGGTGTAGCGGCTGTTTATGCTTGTGACTTATTACTTACCACCAGGCGAATGTAATGTCCATTAATTTTCCTCTCTTCTATAAAAAGTGTATCAACCCTTTATGTCCCACTGCTGGGCACGGGTCTCCACCTCGAAATCAGGCGACGAGGGTAATGGGCCATAGTTCACTGATGCGCTAGCCCCGTGCGGGTTGGTGAACTTCACATGCGTTCAGAAACTTTCAATCTCATCAGGCATGCAGGTTTCCTCACGATGTTTTTCTTCACCGGTGAGCGAACGATGATCTCGTGTTTAGGTGCACTTAGATATTTGGAAAAACCCATTTCAAGGCACACACATTTGTCAGGATCGAACCCGGAACCTCTCGCATAAGAGGCCGAGTCCATCCACCACTGGACCATCGTCGCTCAGAAGAGGTTACTCTTCTATAAAAAAAAAAAAAATTTGTCTACTAGTCTACTTTCGTTGAAGATGTCGATTTTATTCGACGTTAACATTATTTTGATGACATAATCAACTTTTGAGCTGAACCGAAATTGTCTCGGCGATACTTATTGATAACTAACTAGTTACTAAGTTAGCTATTAATTAACAAAGATGTACAAAAATTGGTAGTAATAATATTTTTTTAAAGATGGAAGAGAAGAATGAAGAGCGCATGGATACAGCCTATCCTCATGTATTTGTCTTTTACCCAGATATTGAATTTTCGTGGGTTTTTTTTTTACATTAGTCACTATCCTGACAAAATTCCAACACAAAGCATAGCCCCTGGGAGTTTTCGCGGCTTTGAAAAAAATTAAATATTTTTAGTTGCAGGCACTAAAAGCATTAAGTAAACATTGTGCATGCCTGAAACTACGAATGAAATAAAAATCACCAAATAGAGTTGAACTCCATTGAGAGTAGAGAATATTAGCATAGTGTAAAAAAATTGTGTTCATTTATACGCAACTCATATTTGATTTTTTTTATATACTTCTCTTTGTTTTTTTAAAGTTTCTAAAATTTTAATCATAAACTGTTTATTTAATACCGTATTTAAATGTTATGAAAATATTACCGCACCCCATAGACGACCGATGGGTGGAATCTCATACCTACTGGTGAAATTAAAATCATGGTATTACATAGTCCTTAGCCATTTAAATTGTTTGATAAATAATGGTAATTATTTACCTGTAAATTCTACTTTAAATAATTATTCAGTTAAGACTTTTCGTTTGGAAGTCATGACGGGTATAAAATCACAAAATGTTACGATTTGAACAAACTATTCTGCGTTAATCTAAACATCGAATCGACTTCAATAAAATTTGGTATGGATATAGTTTGAGATCTATAAATGGGGATAGTATAATTTCAACAAGTTTAGTCAAAAAAATTCGGGGTAGGAACTAAGCGAGTCAAACGGTGGTAGTATAAACATTCTCAAAATAAAGACTTATTATGATCATTTTTTCAGTTAAATAACACAAAATATTATGATTGTTTGTCAACAGCTAGTTATTTATAGACATGTAAGTCATGAATAAAACATTGATAACAAGAATCCAATAAGCACTCAGTATTTTATAGATGTACAATAACGTTTTGATACTTCTTCGATATTGGAAGGAGAACAATGGCCAATCGCATTTTACATTTGCGAAGGGAATTTCTCAATATTGAGCAACATAGCATATTTTCAATTCGATTTGAATTACATAGCATGCTTCGCGAAGGACTTCAATGGATTCTATAAATTATTTAAAGCAGACTTTTTATGTATGATTTGTATTTCTTTTTTCAGTTTTTCGTGTTTTTTGTGTCAATCAACAAAGTGATATTTTAGTTTTGAATTTTTAATGGTTTCTTGCTATATATTATTACTATTCAAATTATTTATTATGATTTTCATTTTCATTTCACGGAGTTTCTTATCTTGATGACAAGATTTTGTGCTGGTGTAATATATAATGTGTGCTATTACACTAGCAGTGTGCCGCGGTTTCACCCCCGTAGTTCCTGTTCCCTCGGGATGCGGGAATAAATATAATATAATAATATTATAGCCTATGTTACTCGCTAATGATATGACTCTATACTGGTGTAATAATTTTTCAAATCGGTCTAGTGTCCTATTCAATTCAAACAAACAAATAATCAAATCTTTCCTCTTTTTAATATTATTATAGGAAAAAGTAAAAAAAAAAATATATTTTTTAGAAGTATCCACATCTACTGCCTTCTTCGTGCGTTTGCAGTGTTACTTGTTTGGGGCATTTGATTTTCAAACTGAACCCAAAGAACTTAAACATATTCGTGATTTAAACTTTTTTTTTCGACAACAACGAAATTCGTATTAATACCGAGTAAACATGGGTGGATCGGTCGCTTGGCGTTCATTGAGGGAGGCCTATGTTCACCAGTGGACGGATAAAGGCTGATGATGATGATGATGATGAAACATGGGTAATAATTTTGAACATAATATTTAATACTAACTCTCGTAAGCTATGTACATATTTTGACTACAAAAAAATATTATTTTTCACGGCATATTATATTACCTATAATAAATGGGGCGGAGGAGTCAAATAGCAAAGCTACCATTGCGTGAGGTCGTTTTACTATATTAAATGTATTTGCCCTGAAAAACTGCCATTTACAACTTTAAAATTAAGTTTTATGAATCAAAAAGAAATGTGGTGTCGTGGGACACCAGGTAGGAACGAAGTTTCTTCGGCTAAAAAGAAAGGTATATACACTACTCGCTTGTGTATGGACTGTCGCGCCTGCGCACGTCTCATTTAACGCTTTTTATTCCACGCACTTTTTCTTACAAATTTACTATCACATTTTTTTCAGTTCGCTCGCGCAGCAAAGTCCCTATCCCCTCCAAACCTGCCGTAAGGAACTTCGTTCCAAAATTTAAAAGAATAGTATCAACTAAAAATCTTTTTTTTTTAAATATAACATTACGTACATGCATTCGCGCCCTTACATTTCAATTCTAGAGCTTAGCCTGTGTGGTGTGGTGAGGTGTCTGTGATATGATGTTTGAGAATAGTATTTAAATGTATATATTGTAAAGTTTAAAAATTTGAAATCTCTAAAAAGAATATATAATGAAGATGTAGTGAAGCTCATTATAATAGCGCACTCGTCTGCTCAGCAACTTTTACGTTCTTGGTAAAATTTTAATAGAGTTTGTCAGTCGTGCCATTTTTGTAGAGTAACACATTTCTATTAAAACTTCTTACGTTGATATGAACCAGTGTTGTAGATTTATCTGCGTATTCAGTTTGCTCACTAGATTTTATAAAATGACTTTTATCACAGGCTGTCAATTTTTTTTCGGATCGAATGCTTTTAAGAGATTAAAGACCTTTCAGCTCGCAAACTTCCGATTTTTATGTGAAAATACTTTTTGAGTATTTTTAGTGTTATTAACCCCATGTGAATACGTAAATTAATGTTTTTGTTGGGCTTAAAAATTTGCATTATACTCGAACTATTTCCACTTGAATTTTTATCTGATAAGAAGTGCCAATAAAGTAAATAAAATACGTTTATCTGATAAGAATTTAATGTTTACCTTTGTTAATAAGGTAATTCCGAAGTGAATTATTTTCTTTTTTGCCAAGAAATCTTTTTCTCATTAGCTATTCTATCTCTACTCCACCTAATCAACATGAATCATTTATTTGCACGAAGGGTAGAAGAAATAGTAAAAATACAAGGACTTATACATTTTATTTACATTAAGACTAATTTCAGAAATAAACCATTGCCTGTGATTTTGCTTAAAAACAATTAAGCTCGTTATTGTTCATGGTGTTAAGTATTTATTATTAATAATGTATCTTTCTTATTTACAAGCCTACGGCAAAGCTGAAACGGACGGGTTGCGATTTTAGCTACATATTAAATGCGTTTGTGTCTATTTATGTATATGTCACTGTAGCTCATAAACTATATGTCCGATTTAGTTAAATGTTACTCCATTTATTAGTATGGTTCCGGTGGCTTAGGCTTCATTTAGACTAATTCCAGAAGTAAGAGGTTAAGATTTTCACCGTCGAGACATAGCTAACCTTTTCACTTGTTATTTATAAAGTTCTGAGTAAGTGATTAGAAATTATCATTCATAGCTATTCGCATGTTTTAAAATTATAATTAATAATTATTTTCCACGAGCCGTGTAATATAACCGACCATAATTATTGTTACGGTGTTTGGCCGAGTGCAATTTCCTATGTTAATTCTCCAATTAGCTTTCAATTCTAATTTCAGGGAGACTTACGTCATTGTGTCAAAGTTTACAGTAGTGCTTCTATTTATTCTTACTCTAGCCCTAGTTAGAGCCCTAACTCTTCTAGTATTGAGATATTGTAATAGATTTAAAACTTCGGATAGAGTTTGAACAAAACTATATTATGATAATTGATTTTAAATTGTATGAAATTGATAATAAAGGAAAACTTATTTTTGACATAATATAATGTATTTTTTAACGGTGTGTATAGGTAAAACGTATCATATTTTTATTTCTTATCACTTTTTTTACCGCCTCTAGGACTGTAGAACATTACTGCCTCGCAGAAGGCGACCAGTGGTAGTCTGCTTATTAACCTTGAAACTTCAATAGGAAGATACCTTGATGACTTTATTTTCTCCCTCTTTTGATTCTCTCTTTCGACTCGTTACATTTAATTGTCTTAAGTGATGATTGGCGCTCATGAAGTATCGTGAATAGATGAGCTTTATATACACTAATAACACATTATAAAATAGCTATCCAAAGTGCTAATATGACCCGTTAACGTCAGTTGATTGGGCAAAGGCTTAACAAAAGCTTCCTGAATTCAGGCGTAATTGCCTGTAATATGGCTTAGTGGCGTTCAACGTGCGCTATACGAGGCGCATGTCGAAAAGTATTCTATTGAAGAATTGATATAAGTAGAATTTTTAGATAATTACAGATACAACTATTTGAAGTATAAGTTGATTATATTATATGTTAGTTATTATATTATATTTTATAAGTAAGTTATACTTGTCTGTTTATATAAAAGTTTTTGCAGTAGGCTGATAACACATTAAGGGGAATGAATGGCTGATGGGCCACTAAGGTTCAAAAGTAGATGACGTGTTTAGGTAGACGAAGTGTTGGTCGATCATAACCAGGTGGAAAGACGAACTCCGTGCACTGGCCGATCTTGTTGCATGCTTGTGGAAAGTTATATGTCGTTTTGGCGTTCATTGTAGGATGCGTATGTTTAACGGTAGATAGATAAAGGCTTATGATTATAATTGAGTATATATTTTTGAATAACTTTTTTACCTAAATAGCGCATAAAAGCCCGCGGCATATAGAATTTTATAATTAGTTAATTTAATTGAAGA
Organism: Lycaena phlaeas; assembly: GCA_905333005.2. Classification (NCBI taxonomy): domain Eukaryota; kingdom Metazoa; phylum Arthropoda; class Insecta; order Lepidoptera; family Lycaenidae; genus Lycaena; species Lycaena phlaeas. Next base: position 14,151,241 of record HG995167.1, on the reverse strand, counting down.
AAAATGTAAATTTGAATAAGCTTCGCTGGCATTGAGCGAGGTGTGACTAATCTTGTAATTTGCTAAGTGAAAATACCACTTGCACCGCGCTTTCCTTTATGATTTTTTATACAATTTCAAACCATAGTAGAAAAGAGTGCTTTCTTCTAAAGTCTTTCTAAAGTTCTTTCATTGCGGCCAAGTAGTGGTGAAAAAGTTTCTGCGAAGAATTGGAAAAGTAAATAAAATTTACTAAGTAATTCCTGGCAAGATATCCTCTTCCTTGGTATTCCTTGAGGAAAGCCTATGTCCAGCAGTGGATTTATAGAGGCTATTGATGATGATGATAATGATGAATCCACACTGAGCTTTGTTCCAATTTATTAAAATGCATGTATTGATCTTAGTATTTTTAAGCGAAAGCGAAATAGGTCACCGAATGCAAATGATTTACTAATACGGAATTCCATAGTTATTCACGCTTTAGTTGTTGTGCTTATAAAACAGACGTGACAACATTTTTAAATTTAAACTGATCTGTGGGATAAGAGTTTTTTTAAGGTTAGTGAAGATATAATTAATTGAATGTACTTGATGGAAATTCATGTTATAGCCACTATAATGAACTATATTTATTATAGGTGCTATAGTGAAGATATGTCACTTAGCTATGTTTAACTATCTATAATATTATACCGAGTAGATACTTGCATCCAAACTGTTAAGTTTGATACTGACGTACGTTACTACGTAGGCCAAGTAGCTATTTATAGAGGTTTCTATAGTAATAACATCATTATTATACCCTTGTAATTCTTGTATCAGTGACTGCTGCCTATTTTTTTCAAATTATACACAATTTATATACACCATACATAATATTATATAATGTACTATTACGGATAAAAAATAATTAAAAAAACAATTACTAACTAGCATCTGGGTTGTAATATTATGTTAATTTATATATATACAAAAAAGTTAAAAAAATCGGCTGATCGCTTCATATGGCTAGACTCACCGTTTGTACATTCAACAATGACTAACATAAAAAAGAAAAAATAATCTATAGTTAACACAATATCATCATAAAAAAATACTAATAATGCGGCGATGCGCCATGGCTTGTCGGATATTACTAATGTTGTAGTTAATGGAGCTGTATCCTTCTTTGGACCAAATTTTACTTGCCAAGTTCACGTAGTGCCAAAATATGTATATGCCAGAATTGAAAGGACTCGCCCTAATAAACTTGTCTCGGCTTTAAGTAGGCTATTGTGATTGTATTCTGGCGCCCTGACTTTTTTTATAAAGGCCCTAAATAAAAATAAAGATTTTACAATCATTCATGAATATTGCTTATAATAAACGATTATTAAAAACAATACTCATTTCTAAATATAGTTTTTAAATGTTTAAGCGAATCATAATTATATTTATAGCTACTAAATACATTTCACAGATTACTAAGATGGCAAATTCATGGTAATATTTTCTTATATTATGTGGAATATAAAATATATAAATATGGAATATAAAATTTGTAAGGTCAAATACCTTTTCTATGTTATTGAATTCTGTGGTTATTTTGATCTTACTTCGAAATTTTCTGTTCGTCTAATTTATATAAATAAAGATTTTAGGAAGAAGGATCTTTTAGGAAGGAGGCTATATCCTTGGCTCTTGATTATTGACTTCATTCAACAGTAGACTGATCAAGACTGATAATGATAACTACTAAAATAAGTAAGTAATTACTCCGCTAGCTTACATCTTTAAGCATCCTAAATGCTAAATTCAAAAAAATAAAAAAGTATGAAAAGGTCGCTATATATGCAAACGTGTATTAAATTTATAGGTCGTGGTAAAGATATGGTTTTTATAGCGATTGAAAGTCAACCCGATTATGTTTATCGTTGACTTTAGCACCACCATTAATCTGTGAAGTTTACGGGCGCCATGACTAGGAAGTGAGTGATTAATTAATGAAGCCAACATGATAAGTAAAAAGCTGTTATATTTATATCATTCTTAAAAATAATAACTACAAGCTTAACGCGAATTCTTCCGTGTATAATTTTGTATAACATTGCGGAAGAAGAAGGGCAGCCTAATAATTTCCTAAATAATGTATTTCCTAGAAAAAAGATACTATTAATTATTACAGAATTTGTTAAAAAATATAGTCCAATATGTAGACAATCGAGCGAAAAACAATCATAAAAATTTCAAAACATTCAGATTTTATATAATTTAAAATTTGTGGCAGCACTGAATGAAACTGATATCCATGTATATTAATCATTATCATCAGTCTTTATCCGTACTCTGTTAACATAAGCCTCCTAAAAGGAATGCCAAAACCACCGACCCCTTGCCAGACAACACGGGCCGGTCACTGCACATATTTCAACGTATTTAATATAAAAATGTAGACTTACGTAATTTAAATTTTTATTTCATCTACTTAAAAATTAAAACTATAATTTATGCTACCAATGAAAAAAATGGATCATGAAAAAAAAATATAGAAACAAATTGAAAATACACAAATAACAATTTTCTGCACTCATTTCTCTTGAAATGCCGTCGTGCAAAATTCACTGCAAGAAACGTTATGTTTTTTTAATATAAATTAATTATACTAATGGGCTTCGAGCTTTTTATTCTTTAAAATCCATTAACGAAGCGAAATTAGCTCAGAAAATTATTCTGATGAATATCGTAAATATAAAACATAGGAAGCATGTAAAGTCGTGACGTTCTTGGAAGAATACTACGTTCAGCAAGGATTAATATGTCGAGTATGAATATTGATTATTATTGAAAGCATGTTCGTTTGCTGATTATTTTTGAAGAGAGAAACAAAAATTTCATACCATGTAATCAATTAGAAGTGACAAAATGATCACTTGATCTTTAATAAAACTTGTCGGTGATATCTGTCGCAGATCTAGTTGAATGTGTATGACGGATTAGCCACCCTAGAGTTCTTTATAGGAATCCTATAACCAGGGAAATATTATGTAAATAATGACTATGAATTAAGAAGAGTACATGAAAAGATAGAAAGTCTCTAAAAATATTTCACGTCGCTGAAGTTCCCGCTTGATATGGCTGATAGTGATCTGTGAGCCAAGCATCGCGTTTATGAGATCATTAACGATGTAATACATGCCATCAGAGCTCATCAGCTTTATCAAGGGCGAAGCTTACTCTTTCTTTAAACTTTTTATAAGGTAATACATACTGTTATTAGTCGATGAGTTAAATATCGATTTATGGTCCTTCAACCGGATCGTGGCCGGACTAGATGTTTGACTCCTGTAGCGATTGATAAAACCAAACTTGATCTTATTAACTCATACAGATGATAATAATGATGGGATAAAAACAGTGGACGTGTATCACGGTACATACCCTTTTATTTAAGATTATTGATCGATTTTTTCGATCGTATGTCAAACTAATTCATGCCTAGGTTCTAAAACCATTGATTGGGTAACTGCACTTCCGTGTGGAAGTCCCACATATAATCAGTAGCTTTATCCCGTAACGTATGAGAACTGCATTTCCACGCGTTATAAAAAAAAGCTTCTGCAAACAATTAATTAAACACCTAAATTGAAACAATCCTTCTTTCAAGTCATCTAGTATTAGTTGAGTGCAAGTAAGTAAGAAAGCCTTCACGAAAATTCTCTGAAATACAAAACCTAAATATCCTATCTGCCCGTCGTACATATAAGCTGATAGCTTCGTAATATCGAAATCAGTATCGTTAGGGTTGTTTTGGGAACATTTGGACATATTGGAAATATTTATTATCTAAATTCTTATGTAAATGGTTTCTTTTATTTATATTAAATTGGTTGTTTCGAATCATATCAACGCTAAATATACCGAACCCCAATGAAAGCAACGTTGAAACTTTGAGCTAATTTACTCCCATTACTTTTAAAATTATAATAAATATATTATATACACACAAATATAAGTAAGTAGTAATAAAGAATAATTCTTGGGTGAATCATTTGTTCACCCACTGTTTCGATTTCGCTCAAAGGCCCTCGGGCCACAGCAAAGGACATTTCGAAAAAAAAAATGAATGGTATCTGCCATTGATTAGTTGCACGCATATAAAAGGATAGCGTAAGGTCTTACAGACAAACTTAGTAAAAAGCATAGCACGCGTGATTTGGCTAAAGTGAAGATGGATAAATACAAGCCGCCAACTTCTCTTACTCTTTGCTAAATAAAGTCTAGTTAGTCTTTATTTTGTCCGCAAAATGAGCTTCAAACAAGCATGGCGCTTGTTATAGAGCACAAATCCATTTACACCATTAATACGTTGGCAAACGATGTGTTAATAAAATAATACATTTAGTACGTCACTTTATAGATATTACCTACCACTCTAATATACATTGTGATTTTGAGGGTCCACTTTTATTGTTTCGTTTATGATATTGGATTTTTTATTTAGGTCATAAGATTTTATTGTGCTGTCATCACCATGATATTTGCTACCATTAACGGACATCGGTCCCTATTAATAAATGCTAAGACGACCAACATTTACCTTTTACAATGGCCAAACCATTGTTTGAATATCACCATCGAAAGGATTTGTGTAATAAATGAACTAATTTAATGAAGGAGACTACTACTTAGAAATTTCCTTTAATTATAATTAGAAACGACAGATTTGTGTATTCCACAAATCTCTCACATTCTTTTATCTAGATTCTTTTAACACAAGGGATGATTTGGTCAATTTTTCTTAGCGGGCTAGCCTAAACAGATAGTAGACACAATCTGACGTTCAATTTAGGTTTGTATTTTTTTTATGTTGAACAATTTTGTGTTAAATAAATGTTGAATTTTCAATTAGTAATCTGACAATAAGAGCGAGATAATCTGAATATTTAGCAAAGAAATTAAGCCGAACTGTAATATTTATTCTATTACCATTTTGGTGATTGCCTAAATATACATTATCTCTACGTTGCGAACTTGTACTAAAATTGCTTATCTCGAACAGTGCGCCATTTATTTGCAAAAGTATTATATTTATAAAATATATTTTAAGCGATAGAGTCGAAATTAATGTTATCTTAATTATTTAAACTTAGCAATAAAGAAGAAATGTTTTACGGGGTAATATTGGAAAGTAACTAATGATCGAAATTAAAAAATTCTTTCATCAGTCTGATAGTATATTACTTAGTAACAACTTCAAGACATAAGGGGGAAATAAGATCGAAACCAGAATCTCTCGTACAAGAGTCGGAGAACATACTCACTGGACCATCATCGTTCATTATTATTATTTATTAAAGAGCAGCTGTTCCAGGCAAGGACTGCCTTCGTACCACTGCGACCAGGTTTGATCTATTCTGATCACCACTACTTACAGCTCCAGTCCAAGTCCTGTTGTTTCTATGAACTCCTCGACTTTTTTGGCACCAAGAGATTTGATCTCATCTGAGTGCAATACGAGCTTCTCTAGAATAGAGCTATCTCTATGCATTAGGTTGGGGCATTCAGTGAGAATGTGCATAGGCGTTTCATCATCGCTCATACCTGGCCTGATTTCGAGGAGGCGACCTGTGTCCAGCAGTGGAACAGATATGGGTTGATACTATAATTTCCTTTTACTTAGTGACGATAGTAATAACCATGATCAGCCCGGTCAAGACTAAATCTAAGTTCACACTTCACACTTTCATGTATCGCTGTTGATATTGGTGCTATATTCTGCAGGAGCTGTTCGTGTATTGTCGTGTTATGAAGTTATTCGAAACTACCCCAAACATATCTTATTTACGGTTGATTGAATGTACTGTCGGTTCTTGGTGTAAATTCATGTTATAGCAACTATAATGAAACTTATTTCACACTTTTTCCAATATTTATAAATAGTGGAAAAAGTGTTAAATAAGTTTCATTATAGTTGCTATATCTTATTTAGTCCTATATCCGGAGAAATTTACTTTCTAAAGGTGGTTTCAAATAAATTTGTGACGTTAGGACGCCCTCTCTTCTTATAAGAGGGGTACAAAGAGCTCACTCGGCTCAATTCGCTTCGCCATGGTGTTGGAGTCACCCTGTGCTACTGAGCCCCACCGCCACTACAAGGCCTGAACCGTGGTGGGGTGACACCTCAGTCCTCCCTTGACCATGGTTGCTGTAAATTATCTGAAACGTGGTAAATGTTGACTTTAGACTTGTAGAGAAACCGCCATAAAATACGTAAAAGTTGTTTTATTATAATGAGTTAGGAACTAAATTCAAACATCTCTAAGATACTCTATACTCACATCTCATTTCATACCCAGTTCGTTAGCGTTACATTTGCGAGGGCATGTCTTATCAGTTTCATGGAAGATATATATTCGCTGAAATTTTGGTTCATGTTCAAACATCTTAAGGCTTTCGAAACATACACTTATTTTTACTCCATACTATTAGGGACGATCACTATTTTCTTTTAATTAAAAACTTTTACATTTTACACTTAAAGTACTTAAAGCTACGTACTTTAACAGCAAAAAGCATAAGTTGCTAAAGAAAAAAGTATTGCAATATTAGAAACAGAGAGTCTAAAACTATTTTGTCATTTCGCAGTCCTTGAAATTAACGCTGTTGTAAATTTACAAATGCACCAAGTTTGACAAAACCTTAATAACATGGGGTTTATGTTTCAAATCCTTTTCAAGGACAAGTGCAGGTCGTACCGCCCCGTGCCAGGCGCGAGTTGCCATGACACGTTTAATGATACTTTAATTGTAACGATCATGATCGATGGACTGATAAAACATAGTATTACGATGACTAGGTAATGTCTAGTAAGACTCAAGTTGTATTTATTATTAGTAATAAGCTTTTATTTGCTATGCCATCGCCAGTCAACGAATAAAAATAGATTTTAACACAAAAATAACTCACGAAGGCGTAAATATCCATAATAATATAATAACTAGGGATGTTTGCTACGCTTTCACGCGAAAACTATTCAAATAATCATCATGAAACTTTGTACACATATTCTCGGAGGTACTAAAAGGAATATAGGATAGGTACATTAAAAAAAAACTTTTTTTTGCGGACGAAGCCCTGGGCAATAGCTAGTAATCTCATAAACGAGTCATTCGGGGGTTAGTAGTCGACGTCAGTCACAATCAAATTCACTGACTGGTCTAGGCAACTACTTTATAAAGTCATCTTGTCTCTTTTGATGGCCATCACTCCGATTCTCGGGGACGAAGGGTCCTGAAAGCGATGGATTCCTTTGCGAGACAATGTCCGAGAAGGAGACGACCGGGTGAGAAAGGAGACCGTCAAAAAGGGCTCCTCCCGCAGGCAACTAACAGGAGTGCGTAAGAAGGTGCATGTTGGTTCATGACCTGATGCCACAGAGACTGCTTAGTGGCGGCCGAGCAATCCCCTTTTATGAGGCGTAGTCTGGCATATTGCCGGTGCCAGCCTGTCGCTGAGGTGCCTCTGTTGCCTGCAGATCCGGGACATGGGTGGGGAAAAGTGACTGAAGGAGTGGTTTTAGTTTTGGTATGTACTGTCTAAGTGCGAGTCCCATATAGGATCAGGAACCACCAAGGTACCTGGCTATATCCATAAGGCTTTTATTTATTACTGTTGGTAAAAAAGACAATTCATTGAACACAATGCGGCAACTAATTAATCTGAACACAATGAGGCGACTAATTCAAACGCACTCATTTACAGTAATTGGCAGTGCAAGTTCCGCCTTTCTTTCCGAAATACTGAAAAACTGTTGCACGAATGAAAAGCGCGGCTGTTTGTTACTAGCGCTACCAATCTTTCTAAAATCATTAACGCCTTTGTGCTAGCGATGCTAAAGAGAGATATAAGTTAGTAGACTAGTTGACAAGTGGAATAATGGCTTATTTTTCAATCTTATTTTTATTTTTGATAGGGTTGCCACTTGCTTTTTATTATTATCAAGCATATTATAAAAGTAGTTTTAGAAGACTAAAACCGATACAAGAAGCAAAAGGCTTGTGCATGTTACGACTTAATAGTTTTTTGTATTTTTGGGCCATAGATATTAGAACTACGAAGAATCTTTTAATAAGTTATCTTAGCATTAGAAGACATGTTTAATAAGCCAAGACGACGAAGACATCTGTGACTCAATGGTTAGCGCGTTGGCGCTCAAGCAAAAGGTAGCGGGTTCAAATCCCGCCAGGGGACAATAAATTTCTATGTTCCTGGGTCATGGATGTATTAAATATGTGTATTATATAATAAAAAAATCTTTAATATATGTTTTAATATAAAAGTATTAAATATATGTATTTTCGTTGTCTGGTTACCCATAAAATAAGTTCTACTGAAGCTTAGGACGGGACCATTATAATTATAAGACGGTCTTTTTATTAAAGCCTCGCATAGACTTCTATAAAGGTTATATTCATAAATTATATTTATATTCTTCCCAAGGATATCAGTCGTACACAATATATAAGGGCTTGTTTATTTATATGGTAGAGGGGGCAAAAAGATAGTCGGCTCACGTGTGGGCAGGGGGTCAGCAAACATCCACAGATACATGCTACAGCAGCAGGTTCATTTCAAATATGGGTATGCTTTTCTTGAAGGTCCCTAAATCGTATCGTTTCGGAAATACCGAATCGTATATAATTATGTCAATATGTATAATAATGATAAGTGACAACACTAAATTATATGTAATAAGGCTAAGTATTTTTCAAATAAGCTCGCAATTAGTGAGAAAAATTAAGCTCTACAAATTCAATGCGCTATACCTTTTCTCTTTAGTTTCAAATGGTGCCGGTGTCAGTGAAACTGGGACATTACGGCGTATTGCTAGATTGCATGACACTAGGTGATATGGTTCCTATTTATAAAGGTGTAGACGAGAAAATATTTATTTGGGATAGGCTGTATTTAAATTTTCATTCTCGCAGAAATTTCTTTTTTATAACCGCTAAAAAGAATTATTTTATAACAAAACAGGCAAACGATTGCCTGGCGCAGTTTGGGTTCCAAAAAACGTATTCTTTAAAATTTGTAACAACAAGTAAATTGTTAGGTCATGCTTATTAAATCTCAAGACCGTTAATTATTAACGGCCATAAAAAATTTCTTTGACTTATATGGTAAAACCTAGATTCACAGCAAATTTCAAGATCGTCTGTCCATGGTAAGTTTTGGTTTGACAAACTGACAGACATATTATAGATAAACAGATGAAAAACAAAGTCGTCTTATATTCCGTTTTGTCACTGTGCGGCTTATTCAGTCAGATTATTTCATCCCAGATAATTATCCTTATTACTATCACGTATGTGATTGTAATGATTTTTATGTCATCTCATGACACGAGACGCGAAAATGTGTTGATTACTGTTACCACTGCATCATATTTGTGCATATTAATGTATGTCAACACGACACAAAGCTGTATGATTGACATAAATAGGTCAGCTTAATGAAAATAAGCCACAAACTGAATAAATAAAAACGTAATATTCGTTTGTTCAAAATCTCAAGACTCGAAGGTTTTCAAGTGTGCTTTGCAACTGTGCATTGTTTGTTTCGAAACTTCACGAAGTATTTCAGAACAAGAAATTTATAATGTAATAAGAAATACAATGTAATATTAGTAAGGTATTTTAAATAAATACAAATAGGAAATATTACGAAAACTAATTACTCTTCTCCTCTCCAAGTGCGAGAATATTTATATCAGCTTTTCTTTGTTTTAACAGTGGAAAGGCCAGTGTGATTACTAGCATAAGTCAAGTCAAGCATAAGTCAAGTAACACAAGACGAAATGTCCTCAAAAAAAGATCCAAGCAGATCCAAGGATCTGCAGGCAAACCAAACACCTCAGCGACAGTCTGGCCTCGCTGAAGGCCAAACTCCTCGAAAGAGAAGAGTTCCCGGTCCCCACAAGACAGTCCCGACACACGTGCCTTTACTTGATGAACAAGTCCTAACATGAAAAAGTATCTTTATTTTTTATTTATTTATTTTATTTATTTATTTATAGAAACAAACAGTCTTAACAAAGTTAGTTATTACAAAAAAGTTATTACAATATAGACCTTTAGTTTCCTATATTACAAGTGTAGGTACATCTAGTGTTATATTGAAACATTTTAAATTTTTATTTTTGTTAGTTGTTGATAAAAATGTATCATTAATATTGTATATTTTTTAATATCGTATACCTTTTAAACAAGCAATTTTTGGCTGCAATGCTTTTCATGAAAAGTATAGATGCACTTTCGGGGGCGATACATCGATCTAACTAGGATTCATTTTTAGAAAATGTCGTTTTATTAGTGTCTTCAATAATTTAATCAACTTTACCGAGCAAAGCTCAGTCATCCAGGTACTTTATATTTGAATGTATTTATTACATACACGCAGTGTTATCATAATAATATGGCGCGTTTAACGTGCTTGTGTATTTTTAGCTCTAGATAATTCTAGTCCGAGTTATTGTAACCGTTTATTAGTGATCACAATTGCGTTGTTGTGAGGACTCGCTGGGCCACGGTTGACCACAGCAAAGCGAGTGAACCATTTGTAAGTGATTGCATTGTTATGCCTTTTGCATTTGCATGTATTAGAAATGTAATGAAGATACATTTAGAGTTCTTTTGATGTCAGGTTGGGAAATTTTGGTATTATTTTTCTTTATGTTTGTATGTGAAATTAAAAAAAAAGTCACATATCTATTAGAGCATCTGCAATTTTACTTCCCTCCCCTCCCTCTTTCTGGGGGGTATACGGGGATAAACATTAGCTTATATTTAATGCTGATAATGTGGCTTCGGTGAAATAACTTTTTAAACATTCGTGACATAATATAAATCCTTTAATTCATTTATTTCTACTGCTATTCCTTTTTCTTGTTTATATGTATGTACATTGCCTATTAAGAAATACTAAAAATATTTAATCTGACATAGCTAATTAATCATTAATTATATTCATTCATTTATTTTTGAATCCCATTTTTGTGTGTAACTGTATCCTATCGAATATTATGAGGAAATGAAAATTTTATTTTTTCTTTACAACTCATGGTTTGATAACCTCAAATAACCCTGACCTTGAACGTTCGATTGGGTGGGGCTGTCGTTTACAAATCAAACCTATTGATGGCAAGAAAATCAGTTATGGTGATTACCTTATAGCTAATGGATTAATATTACTTATACTTTTTGCATATACTCATACTTATTAAACCTTTATTTTAGTTTTCCCAGGGGCAAAGTAGAACAGGGGTTTTTTTAACCTAAACAAAGTCCATTCTAATCCAAAATTTTAGTAAAGATAATAAATAAACAAAATTAAGATGAAATCCGAAATTATCATGCCGATATTTTAAACGCTCTACTGATCTTTTAAAATTGATAAGAATATTATATTCAATGACATATGTATGAGATGCTGTCGTCATGTGTAGCAAAAAAAAATTGCATTGACCATAATACATATAACAAAATAATACTACACTCTTTGTAAAACTGGTAACTGGGTTTCCGTTGGCTGAAAGATGCTATAAACAAGGATAAATATAATATGAATGGCCCCGGTAGAAGTTGTTTTATTGTAACTTAGCATAATAGAGAACATTTGATTTGGCCGTTGCGATTGCAGTTTTGGACAAAATGTTCAAAACTTTCTGGTCTAGCAATTTGGAGCAAACAGTATCTGTGAAATTTCATTAAATATTCAGTAAATACAGGCGTACCTTTCAAGTAAAAATTCTAAATATCAAACCAACGTTTCAATAAAATTTGCCATAAATAGTATTTTTTTTACTGTGGGTTACCACCATGTGTGGTATCCATGTTTCGTTATTTTTTAACTTTATGTGATCTGTATTTATTAATGAGAGTGAATTATTTAAGGGCTTACTCAGACATGGCTATAACCATGTGATTTCAGTTTTTTTTATAATATTTATTTATATTAGTTAGATATTTATTTAGTGCTTTATCAGACACGCATAAAGCGTACGACTACATGTTAAATTTAAATTGTGAGTTCTGAGATCGCGCTATTGTCGCTGTGTTTGAACGAGGCCTTAGTTGAAGCATAATTAAGCGGTAGGCTATTGAACCTATATTTTATTGATTTGTATAGAGGAAAATATACCGTGTGACTAGGGTTGCCAGGTCGCCAAATATAAAAGCTGAATAGACCAGCCAGCTTGGCTGGACATTTGGGTAGAAAGTCCGGTCTCAGTATTTATAGGTACGACAAAGAAATTATAATATGTAGAATCAAGCTTTTTTATGTGTATCATACATTTTGTTAAATTCTAGTGAACTAATAGATAAAATCGAATGCCAAGACAGTCTTAACCTAAGATTGTTTTGGCATCGCTCGTTTGCAAAAGTCTAACAAAAGCACCGTTTCTTTTGGACGGACACGCAATCTTTTGATTGCCTATGTCCGGCTTTATCCGGATGCCTGGCAACCCTACGTGTGACTGGCATAATATATTCCGGGTTAAAAAGTGTGCTTATGTGCTACTGAAAGGATGATTTCAAAAATCTTATAGTGCATATTATTATTTTGATGACGAAAAATACTAACAAATTAAAAAAATGTGGTAGCGCCATATTTGATTTTTATTTTTATATATCTTTACTTGTTGCATATTAGGTTGATATTTGTCTTTCTGAAAAAAGAGTAGGTTACTATTATTGGCCTGCAAACAATCTAAGACAAATAAAAACATATTTTATTTTCCGTTTAGATTAGAGGTATTACAATGAATAAGTATACTGTTTCCCACAAGCGATTTTATGAGAAAAGTTGCGTAATATTACCGCAATCTTCCGTAAATAGAGGTCGGAGTGTCCGAGGAGGTCTGAATGACTGGACCAAGTAATTTACAATTGTGGCAAATTGAGCCAGACGAGTATAATGGATGTAAATTTGGACCATTTCACTAATAGGTAATCCTATTTCCAAGAAATGAGTTAAACTTTGTATTCGAGGAAAGAAAATACAAAAATTGTCACGGTAACTTGATTAGTACGGAAAAGCGGCCGTTACTGATTCTACGGATTGCTATTGTAAGGAAAATATTTTTTTTGTTTTGTCAGTAGTATTTGAGGTGCGATTTCTTTTTTATTTGCGAAACAATGTTATCTTTTAAACTTTAGTAATTAGAAGACGGTTGATAAGATAATAATATGAATTATGAATAGTGTATTAAGAATACTATAGCTCCATAATAATGTACGAAAATATCATCATTAAATAAAATAATATATTATAATAATGAAATTTAAAATTTGCACGTTTCAAGAGTGAATAAAAAAATTGGCAGTCCTCAAGTACGCCGATACAATCGAAAATTATGACATTATTAAATTTCAAAAACTTCTAAAATTACGAAATTTTATAATATCCACACAATGAAGTCACATTGGCATGTCACTGATACGAATCTATACTGAGTTTCATTGGACAGAACCTATGAATGAACTTGTACTAAATGATTCCATTAATTATTCATTTATAATGCATATGACATGACATTTTTAGCCCACAGCAAAACTTTACACCAAATGCCAACTCTAGTCCTAAAACTTTTGAAGTGAAACTTCTTTAGAATCGTTGTGATTTCAAACCGGACGCAACGGAAAAAACGACAGGTAAGAGACACAAATACAAAAGAGCGAGAGAGCAAATGTCGGTGTGTATGTATATTGGACACTGTTTAATACTTGCTTGTGTTTGAGCATTTAACGTGTGTTTCACTTCTGTAGTGTGTGAATCGAAAACACAACCTTTTTTTTTAAACGGGATATTTATCATGCTTTTCATTTTTATTTTTATAAGCTTATTATTTTGCCACTGTCTATGAAAATCTATGGTTTCAAACACCTTTTATAGTAACTTAGCTCTCCATTCCTAGTTCCGGGTGGTTTAACTTGCCTACCATATCCATTGTGAACGTCTCATTGTTGTCTTCGCTACAGCCGAGATAATCCAGGGTAGCAACGGCCTCAAAACAAAGCTTTTATATTGTTATAGGACGGCCTTTCAGGTTCACTTCGTCTTTTTATTATATTTTCTGTAACGACTGTTCCAGATCTTTCCATTCATTAAGTAAGGATTTGGAATTTAAATTGTAATCTCTTTAAGAGGAATTTAGTCGTTTGAAGGTTATATGAATATTGAGAGGAATCGAAAAGATAATGTTGCCTGCACTTGAGCATGATAAAAGCTTCATATCTACCGGCTATTTACTTTGTTTTAAATAAAACTCTAAATATTATGACAGTAAATAATATAAGTAAACGTCATTTTTTGTACTGAATTGAGAAAAATGTTACTGAATTACGATTTTTTTTACTGACATATATCATATTATTGAAAAAATAACCAAAACATTTCAAATATTAGGGACATAAAGAGTTTACATAATAATATAAATGATTTGGTATTATTCAAAAGCATTTTAAATTTTAATGCGATTAATTACTTGATGTAACTATTATTACAACTATTTACAACACAAACGTTCACGTATTTTTTTAAATATATTATTTGAAGCTCCTGGATACATAAAATGACATGAAAATGAAAAACACGACAAAGAATCCCTTTATACTTCATTTGTTTCATGGGACTGCATGCAATTAAGACCACCTTTCTTCGGAATCAAATTCTGTGACAAGTTCCCCGTGTGGCACGTGCAAAACCGACCTCTATTGCCTCGGAATGGAGTCGCATGTGGTGTGAAGTTCGTGCGCATGCGTATTGTCTCTACCGCAGTGCGCGGCGCCTTACCGTCGACGATCGTGCTGGTCCCCCATTAAATAAAAACTTCAAATTGGTGACGTGTGGGCAAACATTCAATTTAGTTTTCAAGCTATTACATATGTGCATTACACAAAGCTTATCACTAGTGATATTACTATGTTATGCTTATCACTCACCTGATGCAGCCAACAGTAACATGGCAATTTGGTTGCTACCGACTTGAGACGGGAGCACTACAACTCCCTGTATTAGCAAAACTGGGATATATGATTGTTAGAATGAAACATATGATCTGGATTAGAGTATGATCTGCACACAAAGTAGCTTTTTTGTGAAATACTAATTAATATAAGCTAAGACGTTGATTCAAATTATGTACGCTGTTAAAATAAAAGACGAGTTATGATATATTATATACATATTATACACTCGCATACAAAGTAGCGATTTGGAAATAAGCCGCTATAATATTAGAAAGCTCTGTAAATGAGAAAGCTATCACAGCTTAGCTCAACAATATTATTTAAACAAAATTAAGACATGATATAGAACTAGCATTAATTATTTAAGTATAATATTTTGTAGATTTATATTATGTATTTATTAAAATAAACATGGGTAATTTGTTAGTGAACAATAAAAATTGAAAAACTTGAACGTAAAATAATTTCAAGTTATAATTTTGTTGTGCACATGCTCGTTGAAGTTTCATTTCTATTTAGTCCCAGCACACATGTTTATTTAATCTAATTTTAAAATAATATGTTATTTATGCGTAAAAATTAGAAATATATTACGTACCTTCGTCATAATTTTTCATTCCGCAATCCACCACCGCTGTATTAAAATTATTGCTTACATCTTACCGTCATAGATGGCGCTGCTTCAGAGATAGATCGCGCTATAGCTTGTATTACTGTTTTATGTAAGTACTCTAACATACCACAAACGAATTTGTCTATGGGTAATGTCGCTAATCACTTACCCGCAACGAAAGTTGCGTATCTTTTTGTAGGCAGGTCGCACTTCGCTGTAAGAAGCACTGTCCTTACTTAAAATAGATTATTATAAAAAAATAAATTCAATTATTATAAAATGGCGTGTGTGATAGTCTTGGGCATAATAGTTCACAACTGAGATCGCTCAGTTTAGTTCGCCGCTCCTAAACGAACTAGTTCGTTCTTCTAGTTCGTTAGTTCCTAGACCGAATTAGACTGATTCCATCGTTCGCTCGTTTTAATACGGTCCCTGATGTATGTTACAATATTTATGGAATGCTTGTGAATGTTGAATTTTCATCTCTAAAAATTAATGAATATCTACAAAAATATTGGTGCAATAAAATAACCCTTTATATTTTTCGCATTTTAATATTTTTATTAATTAGAAAATAATCAAAAATAATCTTAGTTCATTCGATAAGTCGACGTCAATCTTGTTCATTCGGCACGAACTAACGAACTATGAAATGGTGAATAAAGGAACTAGTTCGCGTAGTTCGCCTGTAGGAGCGCTCTTACGAACTAGTTCGTTCACGAACTACACAAGACTAGTGTGTGATGACTGATGTGTCCACAGTGTGTCCACTGACTCCACTTCAACGTTACCAACATACAACCCTACTCTGATAACAGTAGATCTGCTGATGTAACATTGATGAATGATGACCCTGTTTTCTGTTTCATTTATAATTTTTTTTAACTACTATTCTTCAGCGTTATAAAATATTGTTTCTTCATTATTTCTTCCCAAAGATTTTTTCTAATAATATTACGGAACTCTATAGAGAGTGACGAATGTTAAGAAATGTCGATTTGTATTTTGACCAAAACAAAATTCCCGAAATTATCGATTTTTGGAAACATGTACACGAATTAAGAAAAGGAGAAGAATCTCAAACATTCCCACGTTGTGTGAATTGAAAAAAAAAGAAAAACATTTGTGCCTACCACATAGTAGCGCCACCATGGAACGGTTATTTTTCTGCTCTAAGAGTTCTAGTACGAGTATGTGACTAAGAAAATTGTATTATTAAAATATTATTTTTTTACTTCACCTACTGTTTTCTTCTGTTTTTTTTTTTTGGCGAGTTGTTGTTTTTTAGTTTTTTGGGGTTGGCATCACTGGCCCCCTCATAGACTGTGAGGCGACTGACGTAATGGCTGTTGTTCAGGCGATGCATTCTGAATGGTCATAACTGAGATTCATTCCTTTTTAAGTGGGGCACCAGCAATGCCACTGATCTACTGCGAGTAACAGTAGTTGTAAAAATATTATACAACATTCGTATGTGGACTGGAGCTCATAGTATTTACGACACTCATCTTCGAAAACCCAAAAACCTTACGCTCGTGTCGTAATCACGACTAGTCTACTACTAATTACGAATAGACTCTATATATTAGTCGCTACATATCCCACATGTAGAATAGATAAATAGCTTTAAGTTAAATTCAATAAGTTATCATTAAAATATTTCTTTACAAGTCACTCCTCAATTTAAGATGGCGGAGACGATCCGAAGGAAAATGGCGAAAAAGAGTATGATGATTTTATTTTTAACGCTCCCTTCAAAAAAGAAAAATCTAATTCTAATTATGCAAGTATATTCGATAAATGTAACATAATAGGTACATGTTCTAAAAATAATTTTAATTTTAATAAAAAGCTATTAAAATGCGCCTGATAAAACATAGTATAAGAACTCTCAGCACGCCATCGTGTCTTTTACAAGTTAATTAGCTAGAAGATCTCTGCCCTACTTTACTGCAACTATTTTGAAGGGGATCTTTTTGTTTAGAGTCAACTCACGTTTTCTATTGAGCTTAGGTCATTTATTGAAGTGTTTAAGAGTGCTTGCTTTCATCTACACGATCGATGTAACCTAAAAATAGCGGACATATTTTAGTTTCTTACGAGAAATTTTCTAAGATAAGTACATCATTATATTATCATCGTCATCAGCCTTTATACGTCTATTTCTTAATGTCCCGATCCCTTGCCACTCGCATCTGACATGGACCGGCCATTGCACGGTACATGCCTAACATAATAATTTAATAATATACAAGTAAGGTATTATGCCTGTTTTACAAATATTATTTATATAATTCACCCCTGTCTTTACGTCGTATCCAGGCTAGGGATTGTCGAGAAAAAAATATCCGATTTACAAAACCAATTAAACTTAATTCACTGTCGGACCTTTGTCGAAGCTAAGATAAGACATTAATAAAAAAACCGCCCAGGGCAGGTTTCGCTGCTTATAAAACTTTATATTCAGGCAGAATGATGACGAAAATAAAGTTATTACATGAATAGAATTAGCTTTTATGTTCATATATCCACAATTTGGTTACAAGTATAAAATACGTTATATTTATTTCAATTGTAAGGCATAAGTAGCCTCGAGCGATGGGATATAAAATGTATTTTCTGTGTATTTTTATTATCTAACATAGGCACTGTTTTATTGCGATTTTTGTACCAGGCCTGCTCCTGACGGGGATGAAAGGCAATATTCCCTTTCAGCTGCCACCTTGCCTGTATAATACGCATATTTGAATTTCCTGACATAGGAGTAAAACATCTTTTACAGAAAACATTGAAGTATATAAAACGAGTTTAATCAGTGGTTTTTGCTTAATATTTTCTTCAATTTGGTTTTCCTTATATTTTTATTATTCCGATCAAGCTTAAGATTTACCACTACCACTAAAAATACTACTTTTAGAAATACATCTTCTATGTATTATCAAACTTATATCAAACCTTAATGTACATTATTATCATTATAAAAGATTTTTTCTAATGTTTTTGCGAAATACAGCAACCATAGTCACGGGAGGACTGAGGTGACGTCTTAACTTTACAAAACAAAACTTAAAAATTGCGATGAATGCCATAATATTATGTAGTGGTTCCATTAAAATGTTAAAATCCACTTTGATTGCCAATAACCATTTTACAATTGTTCTTAATTCAAATGATAGATTAACACCTAACATAACACAACAATGTTCACCCTACACGAAGTCACAGACTGTTTTGACTAACCTATAATCCCATGACCGAGAGGACAGTAAATTAAGTAAGCCTTCGTTCTCAGGTGGCCCTATTTTATAGAAGATGGGGCAGAGGTTCCCTCAGGATTCCTCTTGAGATATATCACGCGTTCGCACACGCATTAGCTGATGTTATGATCCTCTATGGAGGTTTTACTTATTTTGTGGAGATATATACTTCTTTATCTATAAAAAAGAAACAGGAACGGCGCTTGCGACTCGTATGCATATCTCACCCCTTTAAAAGAGCAATTTTTGTATATTTATATTTATCTGTGATCACAGAGACGGCTCCAAAGATGTCGCTGAAATTTAGTAAATGCAGGTTTTCGGGGATAAGCAATCGATCTAAATTAGTCTTATGTTTGGGAAAAACGCGTGTTTTCGAGTTTTCATGCGTTTTTTTCCACGCAGAATATGGTCGCTAATTTTATCTTGACGGCCACTGTCCGTCGGGTCCAGTGGGTGAGGACGCGGGCGAAGACGAAACTATCAGTTGGTAAAAAAAATAATATAAATTCTTATAAAATTATGTTTAGGAACTTAATTTCTGCACAAAATATCGCAAAATTAATTTTAGATTGACATCCCTCTAACATATAACTTTTCTGTGTCATTTTTTCACAGTATTTACAATGCATATTACGTGTCCCTCAATCAGCCGAGGTTTGTGCCATAATTGCTAAAATGCTTATAGTTGATACTGATGATGAAACTCCTAAACATTCCAATTTATAATGTTAATAGGCTAGGGTAACTAATTAAACGTATCATTACGTTAAGTGGAGCGGATCAGTGCTTCTCGCTTAGGAATTTACGCAATCCATGACGACTCTCTATGATATTGCCTGAATATGTTAACGTCGAAGTAGATTTGATATAAATTAACCAATACTTACTAATATTACGTATAAACTAACTGCTGTCCACAGCTTCACCTTCGTTAACTTAGATTTACGGACGTATCCGGTTTGATGAAGATTATTTTTATAGCCTAAATTACTCCTTATTTTAACAGCTACCTTCCAGTTAAAGTCTCGCCAAATTCGGTCCAGCCATTTCAGAGATTAGCCTGAAAAAAATAAAAAAACGTAATTTTGGTATATGTCCGTATATAATGTATTCATATGCATGTAGTAAAACGCTGTAAGCAGTTAGGTAGAGGTCTGAGGTACTAAAAGTAACATAAATTGTACCTACTTTTAAAAAAGAAGGAAATTTTTGTTTGCTAACGCGGGCGAAACCGCGGGCAACAGCTACTTTATGCATAGGAATGAATAAATCTACCATATTTCATAAAAAAACAACCGTTTATTAGTTTAGTGAAATAACAAATTATTGCAGTTAGGTTTTTCTGCATTTTTTTAAAATCCTGTGTTACTATTATTATTACTGTGCGTAACATGTTTCTTACAGGAGCTATTGTTTTCTTATGATTATGCAAATAATGATTATGCAAAAAAGCATACTAATGAATATCTTTACCGCCATATAAAACTAAATACATTATAACGTCATGCCGTTTAATGTCACGTCACTTAAGCTCAATTTACAGCCAAGTTGCGCAAATTAATGTTTTACCTCAAAAGTAATTTTGCTATTTTTGATAATTGTGATAACTTTTCTCATTTTCTTCAAGTCATAAAAAATATGACAAAACTGAAAGAGCCAGTTTTTTTAGTCTAGGGTCGATCGACCCGTAACCCGAATAATTATAATAATGTGCGTGTGTCACGCTCGGAAAAGCCCTGCCCAATCAATGCACAGAGTGAGCGACAAGCTTATTTCTAATTGTTTGAGTTTTACCAAAATAGTTTCTCGTTTCCTAAGAATAACGTTATTAATTATGTTGTTAGGTTTTTCCTGAAATACTTGACGGTAAATGCATATTGAATCTTATCGTTTGAGGTAAAGGTGTTTAAGAAAGGTTGTGTACTTTTGTAACGTTCATAACAAATCATTTTCTAGTTCTAGTAATTAAATTTACACTTGCGTTGGTCGAATATTACATGGGTTTCGCTTTCTTACTTATTTGTCCACGGGTATAGGGAAGTGACCACAACACCGCTCGATCCGGCACAATCAGTCAACCGATTAATGGTGGCCAAACCATTCAATCCCGCCAGAGCAAAATCCGCATGTCCAGCGTGACGATTAAGGCCGATTCCTCCCAATAGGTATTACACTAAAGCAAAGAGCAAGAAAAATGGCGTGCCTTGGGACAGGCCTATCTAGCACAGGACTATCGCAGGCTGATAATAATGATGATGACTTATTTGTCCTCTAATCTAATTTCCTATCTTGCAGAAAAAAAATCTTCATCGCTTTGTAGTTTCGCTTCTGGTTATCTTGCCTATACAAGACAATTGTTTAGCTACTCATTGACCGGGCTCTAGTCCAATTTGAGCCTGTGGAGTGAGCTTGTTTATGTTCAAGAATAAAGTAGATCATAAATCATCAGGTGGTTTTTTCGTATAGCTTTAAAATTTAAATCTAATCAATGTCATTGATGACACATTTATGTAGTCCAGTGTTTCCCAAACTCTTTTGCTTCATTTCCCCCCCCTTTCAAACTTTTTCTGCATCAGGTGGACCCCCTTGCTAACCTTTTTTTGTTTTGCTCCTTTAACTCTTTTGCTTCATGAACCCCTTTCAAACTTTTTCTGAACCCCTTGCTGACCTTTTTTTAACTTTGCTCCTTTTATTTTATTATAATAGTAAAATTCTTCTTGGTTATATGGCTCATTGGTTCTTCACTATGGAAACCAAATTATTTTTCTTAATTTTCATAGACCCCCATTTTCATTTCATGGACCCCCAATTTTTTTTTCGCTGACGTAGACCTCCTTGCAGTTTGTCATAGACCCCTAGGGGTCGATATAGACCACTTTGGGAATCACTGATGTAGACTAACTCATGATATGATAACATAGACTGATTCTGTGCCTTTCCGCTATTGGAGACATAAGATTGCCAAGCTCAGTTATTAATATCATTTGCTAACTGAGCTTGGCAATTGCAAAGCTAGTGACATACACTGATTCTGATATAGATTTACTCATGATACGATACTTACTATTATTTACTATTTTACTATAGATTCTATGTTCCTGATTCTATGTTTATCCGCTATTGGATATAGATAAGAAACTAGCTTTGCTATTGCCAAGCTCAGCGTGGAAACGCGAAGCGGGCCAAATGAATGTCAACACAATAAAACGACAGACGGTAGTGCTAATATTTGCAGCCCCAATAGCACCCATGTTGACAATGGCAGGAGTGCAAATACACTTCGGCTTGCGCATTCTTATTATAGCTGTCAATAAAATAGTACTTTTTAAAATTGAGACTTTTTTTAGTTTTTTTTGCATTTCGCTAAATAAAAGGAAAAAATATGGTAAATATCTCTTTTTAATTTGAGACAATTTTGGTAGAATCCTTCTATACTTTGTTGTGCTGTTTACATCTTCAATCATATTTTGCTTGATGAAAGTTTTATTAATGTGAGCTATTTATTAGCTTACCTATTGTAGTGGTAAAAAGCAAACAGTATGTGCCTACTATAAGATACTATCTACTGCTTATCAAAATAACGATATTTTTTTATTAGATTATATTTATAATAAGAAAGTAAATAATAGATATTATATGTGAAATATTTTAAACAATTGTTCATATACATATTATTAAAATAGAGATTTATTTTGGAAATAAATTTTGAAGCGGACTGCGTATATGTTTCTTTAAATTCGTAACTTATGTTTGGACTAAATTAGGTTATACCGTTTAGTTCCCTCCGCATTGTACTTCTGGCACAAAGCCAATAGTTTAGATAAAACATGATTCGTAAAGAATATATAACATACAAATATAAATTCTCAAGATAAGAACTGATGAACATAGTTTGTTTTTAAAATGGTACATAGTGACAAAACAATTGGAGTAACCAAAACGTTCCTCTTATACTCACATAACTCATTTTATTTAACTCACTATAATAACATCTCATTGAAAACTCGCGTCCCGAACTTTAAATTGTGTTCTGACATAAAATAAACCTTGTAACGCAGGATACAGATTTTGTTCTGGCAAAACAATGAATCAGTATAATACACTTATTATCAAATACGATATATACTACCGTAATGCCCCGCTCGAACGAGTGTTTTTATCGAGAGTTTAAAAAGCGTTTGACAACAAAAAACAAATACACAGATACCCATCCATGTATTTGTTAACACGAAAGCTTATTTAAAGCGGGCTGCTTTTTCGAGCACTGGCGGATTTTTGACGTTGAGTGTTAGACATTAACGCCCAGTTTCTGAAACGCTTATCAAAGTGTATGTCAACTAACATTGCTGTTGATGGCGGTTAACATGAGATTCTAGAGTCAAATTTGACAGATTTTTATTGTAGTGGCTATGTCAACTGATAGGCTGATCAAATTAAGTAATATAACTATGGTTCTAGCAACTCATTTGACACTTAACAAGAGACTTGATAGTATTGTAAATGTTTGCGTTGATCGTTTCGGAAACCGGGCGTAGATCGATTTTAGTATGCGGACCCCGCGACTCGCACCAACGTCGAAATTTAGTTCGGCGCTTATTAAGCGCTCATGAGAACGGGATCTAAGGAAAAGATGAACGGTTAATCAAGTTAATCGTTATTAGTAATATAAAAAGGAAATGTGGTGTCGTGGGACACCAGGTAGGAACAAGGTTCCTTCGGCTAAAAAGAAAGCTATTATACACTACTCGCTTGTGTATGCGACTGTCGCGTCTGCGCACGTCTCATTTAACGCTTTTTATTCCATGCACTTTTTCTTACGGTTTTAATATCACATTTTTTTCAGTTCGGTCGCGCAGCAAAATCCCTATCCCCTCCAAGCCTGCCGTAAGGAACTTCGTTCCAAAAGGTGTAGTTGTTGTCGAAGCTTAACATAACATGAAATAAAAGTTCAGATTTATATATTCATTCTTCGAGAAATCACCTACAATAATATCATTTTCAAATCACTTCTGGCACCTTATTAGCGGGTACATTTCTATGACATTCGTATATACGAGTAACATTCAGGGTAAAAAAACGTTGAGTGATTTTTAATGTTCCCTAAACGTTCGTGCCGTCGTTTCGCGTGATTACTTAATCAATCATTTTCGCAACTGACTCTAATGATACACGAAAACAAATGAAGCTCATAAAACTAATGGTCTGTTTGTATTTATGTATGTGTATATTATATCATTTATGCATGCTACATAGATAAAGCTCCACCTTGCGCTTAAAACCCATCTTATGGATATTAAATAAGACATTCACACTTTCTATTACTTTTGCATAGTTTTTTTTTACTTTTTTTATTTGTTGTAAATAAAAAAGTAAAAAGAAGCTGAACCCGGCAAATATAATGCCCTTAGTCATGTCCCGTCATCATTTTTTATACAAACCTTGTCCTGACGATAGCCAATACAACAAATATGGAATAGACTCATTTCGAGTAGCCTTTTAGAAGTTTATGTACGAGTACATTTCGGTGATGCTATGTTATTTATAAAAATAAACCTGTTTGTAATGTCCAATTGACAGCAAACAAGGGCATCAAAAAATTTTAGATTCTAAAATTAATATTTGAAAAATATGCTTGTCTGTTTTTTTGTCCTGGTTAATCATTAAAACGTCTGGATAGATTTTGACGTAACTTTCACTTTACTTTGGCTACAAAAATAGCACATCTGTAAAATTTAAAGATTAAAGTTATTTTGGCGATTTTGTTCAATTTTAAATGTGGACTCAAAATTTATATCTATACAGAAGTTATAAAGATGTTTGTAAATTTGGACACGGCTATATTCCAAACTACATTTATTACTATGTTATCGACGAGTACAGTTTTGTATTTCACAAAAGCGGGTGGGTCTTATTTGTAGTTGTGATGTTTACATATTAAGTGCGTTCATGTGTGCGTAACAGGCATACTGAACTTAGCTCTCCCGAGCTTACGCATACAAAGATAACGCGTATATATATTTACAAACATAGAGATGGCTAATCCGCTTTAGTGAAATAAAGCATCTATATCGCTCTGTGAAGTCAACACCAGCTGCAAATATAAGTTATCGCTAACAAAGTAGCGTGCAACAGCTAGTTTTATGTGGAGAATCAGGATTTTTTATCTATATGTTTATATATTATAATGAAACAACTTTTACGGATTTTATCGCGGTTTATTTAGTTTTTTACAAGCCCGACGTTTCGGAAACTTTACAGCAACCATGGTCACGGGAGGACTCAAATGGTTGCTGTAAAGTTTCCGAAACGTCGGGCTTGTAAAAAACTAAATAAACCGCGATAAAATCCGTAAAAGTTGTTTCATTATAATGAGTGAAATTCGCGTAAACATAAGAAAACAATATATATGTTTATATATTTGTAATATAATCTCTTCCGAAACCACCTGGATGTCGAAGCAGAATATAATATACGATATTAAATTTAAAGAATACATTTCCGTCCCCGAAATATTCATTGAAATTCATTGAGCGGTTTCAAATCCTATTTCACAGATTTCAGACGGAACAAGATCATAAGATGCTGAATAGACATCAGCCTTCTCAAATTACAGCATTTATTTTATAATCAGAGACAAATATTCACCAAAATTTTACTCTACATCGGTCTTTTGTTCTCTATACTTTATTATAAAAAAATAATGACTACAATTTTACGAATTTCATCCACGAATTTGATGCATAATAAAAACATTATAAACGCACCCAAGAAAAGGATTTTTAAAATGTTTTCGTTAAACGTTACATATCACGCAGAATACCACATTTTATACAGAAATTAACATGGCGCCGTCTATCATGCAAAATTTTATTGTTTTTTCAAATAGTTGATTCAGTAACACACAAAATACAAAAGACAGTAAAACACACGCTAAATAAGCTTTGTGCTATATTTTGGCCAACAAAGCGTAAAGCGAGATTTAAGTAAGCGCGAAATGCCTTCACTTTGGAAAAGTAAATCCAACTTTAATTGCCACTTCCAAGTTTTCAAGAACAGAGGAAATTTTGATAATTAATCTTATAAGCTTTAAGTTTGGTGTAGGGAGGGTCGGATCTGTTTTAAAGTTGGTCAAGTTCAGGAGTACGAATTTATTACATTGAATGAGTCCTCCCGTGACCATGGTTGCTGTAAAGTATCCGAAACGTTAGGCATAAAAAATCTTAAAATTTATATATTAAAATTTATTTAACTATAACGAGTGCAATTCGCGTAAACATTAGAAAACAATATGAATTTAAATTATATAACTTATATCAAGTCCAAAAACTATTGACAATTATCTTGACCTACAACTAGACACATTATTCCTAACATATTATATTTTAACTTATTTTGAATTATCTTTATTTGTTATATCTATCATCCAATTATTTTAATTACTTTAATATTTCATTTAATAAAAAAAAACTTATAATAATTTGCATAATAGTAAAAATTAAAACATAAGAAGATTACGTTCCATTTCAACCACTGCAACACACGAATTGCTTACTCTATAGCTCCTGAAATATAACGAGTTCTTGGTAAGAGGTAAAATTTTAAAGGCAATGTCTTACATTATACTAGCTGTTGCCCGCGGCTTCAACCGCGCTAAAAAATTATCCTTTTTTAAAATGTATCCCATGTTACTTCTAGTACATCTGAAACTATGTGTACACAGTTTCGTTATAATCAGTTGAGTAGTTTTCGCTTGAAAGCGTCTTCATCCCTACTTTCACATTTATAATATTGAGTAAGGATTAGAAATAAGGTGGATAGTACGTAGTAGTATAATATATACTTAGCAATGAAAGTATTTGAATCGGCCACTTTTTTATTTTCGATTTGTCGTAAGTAACAATGGAACAGAAACATTTCTGAATCATTCGCTATAACAACTTAAGTGCGCTGATAGGATCGAAAACTGTTCAGGCATTCTATTGTTGAATACACAGAATTCTAAGTTTCTTTTTCTGGAACCAGCTAATGTAATGAAGCTAAAATATTTTCTCACTTTAATATTGTATTTTGTTAATATTATAATAATAATTGTATTCCTTTCTCACTTATTATTTTCTAATGTTAACTGGATTTTGACTCATTATACTAGAGCAACTTTATCAGAATTCCTAGATAAGATATACAGGGTGGAGACGAAGATACGACTTTAGATTAAACTACGTATGTAAAGCAACTATAAGAGTCTGCATAAATAAAATTGATTGTGTGTGATTATTTTTAAGCGATTAGTGAACAAATTTGTTTTATTCTATTTGCCTTGTCTGAAAAAATAGCTTTTTTCTATATCCACGTCAGGCTATTTCTGATAGATTCCAAACACTAGTATGGACTAGTATAGCTGCTGCTTTGATTTAATGTCGTATGGTCGTCTCCACATTGTAGATAGAATATATATGATAAGCCGTGTCAAGTGTGGTTTACATGGTCGTTTCGAATAATTCACAGCAACAATGGTGAAGCAATAAAATATGTAAAAGTTGTTTTCTTTCTTTTTTGAAGAGTTTGTTTATTGATGCTGGCATCAAATTACCGTTAACATGCTTCAGATTTGTGAAATAACTTTAGCATAGACCTAATTGATTGGAAGATCATATTGTGCTATATATTTTGGAGGATAATTTTCCATTTTAGAGCGGTCAAAAGTGCAGGAAACGACTAATATTGGATGTAGGTCACTGCAAAAACAATTCCTTTCGTCCATTATTCGACCGTAACTAAATTAATTCAGGTCAAGCCTCCAGCTTCGAAGTACATTTCACGCCATTGTTCTGAAAGGCTTAGCTGTAAGCGTGAGAAGAATGCTCCTTAATGACTTAATAGAGTTGTACTGGTAATTGCTGCTGATGTAATTCTTTGATGGTTCTATATACTAAGGATTTCTAAAGGGTCTTTCACTAATTTTACAGTATGTGACACGACATGACTTTAGGGTGACTTTAATATCGTTGAAAATTAAATATCTACACAAAGCATGTGTTACTAATTTCTATTTTACAATAAAATAATATACGATAGTGAATTTTGTTTAAATGAAACAAATACTGTTAAAAAAGTATTTCGTTCAGTCTGAATTTATGTTCAAAAGTTTTACTTTATAATTCTTTCATTTTGTTATTAAAATATTAAAAAAAAAAAAGCTTTTTACTATTACGAGAATACTTGGCAGTGAATTTTTATTCAACATTTCGAATTTTGTTCACCACAAACTTTTAAAGTTTCCATTTTTAATGTTTGGACAGCTGATGACGGAAGCTTCGGATCCCACTTTTTATCCACAAAATATTAATTACCAACTTTAAGTTGGTAAGCAAAAAATTGTAAAGAAACCTTTATTTTAAGTACGATAAATTCTATTTTAATACGTCCTTGCAGAATAATTTAAAATGCAAATTGCCAAAGTTTTAACATTCTAGCCATTTTTACTTGTCGGATCTGAAATCGGAGCTTACGTATTCTGTTGAAAGCTCAGTTTCAAGCTGACGTTCCTATTTTCTTGAGAGAAATATTTTTGTGAAAATAAATCTTTTGTTTATTAGGTCACATTCACTCACTGGTCACTGAAATCACAGTGATAAGAGTCAAAGCTATAATTATATTACTATTAATAATAATGCCAATATTACGTACATATATTGTTACTTAGGGTAAATAGACTAATACAAAGCAACAGCTAGTTCATAGTAGTTTTAAAGTGAAATGTCGTCGTATTATAAGACGTATTACCAACAGTTATGCTGTTGAAGTAACCAGCAAAGCCGTACTATTAAAAGTGAAACGACAAAGATGAAAAGGAATTTAATAATATAGTATTAAGTACACTGGCGTTCATAGAGATAAGCCTATGTTCAGCAGTGGACGAATATAGGCTGATGATGATGATGGATGGATCTATTTTTTATATCGTAGAAAGGCAAACGAACGGTCAACACCTTTTGGCGACTATCGATGTCAATAAACATCCACACAACCAGAGGTAATGCAGATGCGTTACCATTATTTTCCTTTTTCCCCAATTGGTCACCGGAAACTCATGAACCGCACGAAACGCGTCAGCATAGCTGTCACTTTACGCCGGTATCGTGTGAGTGAGAAATACCATCCCGGTCGTGCCGGCCCAATTTGGCTGCAGCAACTACCTCTTTCGAATTGTATAATGTGTTCTCTTGAAATGGAACCGGTAGTAAACTCAATTGACGTTCAAAAAGATGGAACTATTTTCACTTCTATTGTGCGATTCACACACGATAGAAGTGAAACACACGTTAAATGCTCAAATACAAGCAAGTATTAAACAGGGTGCAATATACATACACACCGACATTTGCTCTCTCGCTCTTTTGTATTTGTGTCTCTTACCTGTCGTTTTTTCCGTTGTATGCGGTTTGAAATCACAACGACTCTAAAGAAGTTTCACTTCAAAAGTTTTAGGACTAGAGCTCGCATTTGGTGTAAAGTTTTGCTGTGGGCTAAAAATGTCATGTCATATGCATTATCATGCATTTCAAAATTTTTTACTTTGACTTTGTAATCGCGGTTGCTGTCAATATGCAAAGTATGATAAACATTTTTTTTTGAAGTGAAACTTCTTTAGAATAGTTGTGATTTCAAACCGGATGCAACGGATAAAACGACAGGTAAGAGACACAAATACAAAAGAGCGAGAGAGCAAATGTCGGTGTGTATGTATATTGCACACTGTTTAGTTTCACTCCTATCGTGTGTGAATCACGCACACACCTTTTTTTTTGTTTAATTTGGAAACAAACAGTAGAATCACACTTGAAATTGTGTTTTTGTTGCAGAGTGTTTGTTATGTGACGCGGGCCAACTGAGCGGCATGCAGGCCCAGCGCTGGACGCGGGCCAGGCTCGCGGCGACCGCGGTTCTGCTGGCGCTCGGGCCCTGCTTGGCCGAGCTAGACGTGTCTACGGCAGCGGCCTTTGGTGAGGACAGTTTATTGGCCTTTGAATACCACTAAACTAACTATAATCACTGCAACCTAACGTGCGTTTTCATCTTTGTACTAATGGAAAGAATGAGAAGAAAATGTACTAATGTTTAGTACATTGATGTTAGTACCCACGATGTATTTGTATTCCCGAATAATAATTGTGTCGATTCCGATGCAGCCTTGTAAGCTTTATATTTCCTCCAAACAGCTTTGCTGTATTCCTAAATACAGAATAAGCAAAATTAAAATAATTTAGATTTCTAACATATAATTATTCATCCATGGAGAAATCACCAGAATTTGACACATTGGGATCTTTAGCTTGTCCTTAATCCTTAGCCTAAATCCTGAATCCCTATTCTCAGACATAGAACTGACAGACATATAACATATAATAAAAGGCATCAAACTAGCAAATAAATCAACTTCTATAAATGTATATATTTAAAGTGTTTTAAATTTTATATTTACGATATAAAGGTTTGTTTTACTTTACTCGTATTGATACCTAAGTGTAAACCTGTATACCTGATGGAGTAAGTCTTTGAAGGTGTGTGTAGTTCATCAACCTCGTGGCCAACGCATTTGTGAACTATGGCCCGTCACATTCCTCGCCTTATTTCGAGGAGGAGACCCGTGCCCAGCAGTGGGACATATATGGGTTGTTATACATATTACCTAAGTGTATATGGAAAACATGAATTATCACAAAGATAAATTGTGGATAGAAAATGGTAAAGGATACATGAAACTTGATGGATATAGCGACGTAGCGAAGACAGTTCCTCAATCAAAATATCCACATTTATTTAAGAAATTAATTGTACGTATTATTTAAACTTCTAGATCCATCAAAGCGTGGCACCATGATGTACGGCGACGCTTGTTCCACGGTGATGGAGTGCGGGTTCCCGGATTCGATATGCGACATGGTTCAGAAGATATGTCGGTGTCACCCCATCACGCCCGTCACTAACCACGTAGATAAGTGTGGAAAACGTAAGTAACCTGACGAACCCCGAAGATAAGACTAGAAAACGTTACGTAATGAACCACGTAGGTCCTTACCTACGGTACCTCGTTACGTTTTTATGAAGCACGTAGATACGGTGGTCCAGTGGGTATGGGCTTGGTTTCTTGGCGACAGGGTCCGGGTTCAATCCTGACCTCTTGTGCTGACCTCTGAATTTCTAAGTGCACCCTAAACAGAAAACCGTCGCTCCCTCCCGGAGATCGTATCAAAGGGTCATTTGGTGGTTGCCGCTGTCGATCCTGGCTATACAGGAGTTGCAGCGGTGGGAAAGTGTGGTGGGCCAAGAAAACCGTCACTCGCTCATCGGTGAAGGAAAACATCGTGAGCAAACCTGCATGCCTAATGTGGCAATCTAACTAAAACCAACCCGCACTGGGCTAGCACCTCGGTGAACTAAGTCCCGATGGGTATCGGATGAGGTAATTCAGTTGAGGAGGGTTCCTCACCTAATTTTGAGGAGGAGACCCGTGCCTAGCACTGAGATAAATTATATATTTTTTTATGTAGGTGAGTGTGGGAAAAGAAATTTATCGAATAATTAAGGCCTCTATTTGAAAACGTAGTTAGGGTCTTCGGTCCTTAAAACACATTGTACCTTCACTTACCAAATAATTTGATGGCGGTATCTTATCACTTCTAGCATCATAGAGTATTTGTATCTTTCCATGAAATTACATAATTCACTTATTCATAGGTAAGCAATCAAAATGTATGTTCACTAAAAGTGGCAGAGGATGAAAAATGTTGAATAAAATAACGACGAAGGTGCAATTAATCAATGAAACATCTTATTTCATTTTATTTATATAACAACTCTTTATTTAAAATCCGTTCACTTTAACGGTACTCAATATTTATTTTTATGTTGCCCGTTTCCGTCTTATTTTATTTTTCCCGAGTCTAACTTATTTCAAAGCCGGTGAAAATCCTCTGGAATTGCGGACGTGTATTCTAGTTTATTGCTATAAGTGACTTAGTTTACTTACTGTTTATTAGGTGACATATTTTCCCTTTTCATGATAATATATTATATTATTTTAGACGTTAGTATAGCTATTGAGCATGATAATAATTTGTCATAGTAAACAAAAAAAAAACAAATAATAATAGATAGTGAATCTAGCGAGTAAAAATACAGATAAGTATCATTGGTATGTCATGCAACAATATGATATTATTGTCATGACTAAATGAAATAGCAGTAATATTCTAAATGTAGCCGATAACAACTAAACACTACATTGTAACTTTAATTATACAAAACAACATCCAATTGTCTACTTTTTCATATAAATTGCTATGATAATAAATAATTGACAATGCATATTTTTTACCACAATCAATTTTTCTTTTAAAATGTGTAAAAAGTCATTTCTAGCAAAAGCTTAAAATAATCAAGATAAAATATATCAAAGATGACATAGACCGTCCTCCACCATTCTAAGTTAAAAAAAAGTTTTAACAGACACAAAAAAAGCTAAATCGAAATTTCTAAAGGAAACAAAAAACAGTACGTAACAAATGATATTTATTCCAGCAGTATTCTATGGATATACGGCGCTGATATACGTGACTAATGGTTGGGCCTTTCATTTACCTGAGTGCATAGATACGATAAAAATATGTTGAGACTTCGGCACGTGATGCGTATTATACCGCGGATCTTTACAACTTTTTATACAGAATTTTAAAAGTATTACATGCATTGAATAAGTACCAACCGTATACACTGTTTGTTTTTTTTTTTCGGTTGGAGCTATGCTAATAGCCCTAATGGTTCTAATGCTTTGTCGGTATTGGGGATGAGCCGATTAGCTTCCTGTGCCCTTCCTTAGCCCTGTGATATTGGTTGGGGTTGGGTTGCCCCCGCCAGCCGTGGAGTGTGACTTCCACGGCTTCATGACACCGGGTTTGTTCCTGTGGCGGGTCTCTGCCTCACCACCGTTGGATGAAAATACACTGACGTGTTTGAATGTTCTATGGGATTTGCGTTTTTTTTAATAAAAAAAGGGAAAAACGTTTCATCTAGTGGTAAGATAGCGACATCCACAGTCCTACCTCTTGTGTAGTTACAAGAGGTATTTCTGGCCTTTCAAGTATGAGTATTCTCTGTACTGAAAGGTCCCTTAGTCGAAAAGTTTCACTTAGAAGGAGTTGAGTCACTTACACACGCACAAATAAATTATGTAATTTAGGGCTATCAAAATAACGTTTAGTAACGATTTAAATACAAAAGCTAAGTGATTAATTTGTATTATCCATTATATAAACTACCAAAGCCCTTAAGGGTATTTAATTTGCAGTAATCGTGTAATGCCACAGCACGTTATATGAATCAGATGTACTAGATTCCATTTCACATTAATTTAATTTACATTAGGTCAATATGCAAATCCTTTTAATGTAGTTAACATTCAGATTAAGGTTACTTATGATAAAGTGGATGAGAGTCAATAATAGTATCTGTTTTTTAATCTGAAAACTGTTACTGGAATTATAGTACCTTTATATTGATAACGTATTTCGCATGTATGTTACCGGGATAGGCTCCTAAGCCTATTTGGGACTCGCGCTTGGGATTCCACTTTTCTAACAAAACTTCCGGAGAGCGCAATCAGCCGCTTTTTTGAGGGTCATAGATTTGCAGGCAATACAAATACTTCCAGTTAAAGCTTGGCCCAGACGATGGCCAGAAAAGTTCTGGTAGACTATTCGGCTGAATGAATTAAAACGGGCCGATGGCCCCAACTACAGCAAACCAAAGTAAAAGGTAATAGAAAAGGAAATACAGTCGTAAAGTGGCAATAAAATAGAAGATATGACAAAGGGTTTCGTCGCCTTGAAGTTTTGCCAGGCGATTTAAGTTCCGATGTCAATGATATGGATTTACTGTTATTACCACGATTTACTCACACAGCAACAACAAATATGAAGAAAACCACAAAAACAATTCATAGAATTAACCATAGAAAAGGAAAAATAGAAGCGGCAATCAAATTCGAACTTTTCACCAGCCCAGATGAAGTCTGATGTTTAGGACATGGGCTTTCGTGTTATTGTCATGTGTTTGAAAATAACAAAAAACAATTAATAAAATTAACCATTGAAAGGGAAAGGACAATAAAGAAGTAGCAATTTGAATGAGAGATACGACCTTATCACCATGGCACAATCTCTTTCAGGTCATATGCAGGCTGATGACAATGTTACATGTCACATAACTATAATCAAACATAAGCAGAAAACAACAAATTAAAATAATATAACGAACCATAGATAAGTAAATATAGAAGCAGCGATATAAATGGAAGATACGGCAGCGAGTGCCCTATTGTCGGAGAGTAATCTCTTCCAAACCATATCTTCAAGGATGGAAGATAATATTGAATAACAACAGAGGCCTTTGAAGCGAAACTAGTCTAATTAACCTTTGAAGTTTGCTGCAGAAATTTAGGACATGCTGACATAGTTATAGAAATATCGTATTATATCTCAATGCTTTGTAAAACTTTATCAAAATCAGAAGTTAAGCTTGTTATTGTTTGTTACAAACAAACTGACTTATAATAATTATAGGACTTCAGTTCAGATTTCAGTTTTATTACACCTAAATACGTAACTGTAATTTATTAAATTTCGGTCCCTGAGGAGTTTGTATCTTCGACCATGATTTTTATATGTTCAGTTATTATGAAACGGGTTAATGGTGGTCCTTAGATATGTTTTATCACAACAGGTTCAGCCGTTTTAGGGGTATCAGTTTTTTCGTGTCTTTATTCTTATTTTATTTAGGGGTTTTATTCCTAAGATTATGCCAATCCCATTGTAGCCCCAGTTCTTTTGTTATTACGGGATTTTTAAGCACAACTTATTTTTGCTACATACATTTATTTTTTGTTTATTTGTAATTTCAGCGGCAACCATCAACGACACGTGTATGTTTAATGAGCAGTGCGAGTACGTGGACTTCAAGACGGAGTGCCGGAACGACCGCTGCGTGTGCAAGTTCGAGATGGTGGCCGAGGTTACAGTTGATGGGGGAGTGGTTTGCAATCGTAAGTTCATTATATAAGAGTGTCGACTTTTTTAAGAGGCATTATGGTCGGAAAAGTAAAAACTATGATGAAACACTTTATGACCTTCATCATCATCAACATCAGTCTTTATAAGTCTACTGCTGAACATAGACATAGACGAATAAATAAAAGCTGGAGGAATCGGAATTTGTATATATTGTGTGATAACTGATAGTGCGAATATAATGGTGGACTGTTTTCATCGCGGACTTGCAATTATATTATTTTTTTAAATAAGGATTCCAGTAACAATAGATGAAAGTTATATATTTTTAATCATGCTAATATTCTTTCTCAATATAGCCGAGAAGGAGGTAGAGGAATCGACTAGGACCTTGGACCCGGCAATGATAGGCGTGTTGGTTGGGATGGCTCTGATGTTTGTAATCATATGCGTCGTTCTTCGTTTGTTCAGCAGGTAAGTAGATGAATGAATGAATGAATGAAATATGCTTTATTGTGCACACACAAAACATACAAAATTAAAAAAAAAACAATTAAACATTTTAAAGTTATGTACCTACACAAAGGCGCTCTTATTGCTTGGCAGCAATTTCTTCCAGACAACATAGAGTTTTAGAAAGAGGAGAAATAGAAATTAAATCTAAGTAGCACAAAATTTTACAACAGACAAAATATACTTACTAAAACAAAAAATCAGTCACATAATAATCTATAATATTATTATATACACACACACATACACATATAAATACATAAATTTATATAAAAAAAGTTAAAATTATATACATACATACATAAGTATATACACATACATAGTGGCGTAACTATACTGTTCGGGGCCCGTGGCAAATTCAGCGGATGCTAGGAAAGACACATTTTTTTTTACTAAATGTATAATAATAAATGTTGGGAGTTGGAATTCTCCTCCGACCGGGGGCCCCTTTCAGCTGGGGGCCCGTGGCATTCTGCCGACTTGCCACCCTGTAGTTACGCCACTACACATACATACATACATACATATATATTAAGAATTAATGTAGATGTTTACATAATGTGAGGAACTCACTGGCACACACAGAAAATCCAAATAGTTAATGATCATGAATGAAAATGGCGACACAATTTGTGGAATATTCTCCATTTTTTTAAGAGTTAATCTTCGTTTGTGCCACTGAAACTCTTTTTAAGCTCTGCTTTCGAATCGTCTGCTTATACAATTGTTTTATGACTTTAATAAGGCAGTGCCTTTTGCCATTTTATTAAAAATTAAGAGATATTACTCCGGAAAGGGGTTTTTGTAAGTTTTAATTGTGTCTTTTGTTAATGCTCAGAACAAATTGTTATAAATAAATTAATGACAAATTTTCCAGAGCTCGATGGAGGGAGAACCGCACGATCTTCAACACGCCGAACCCTCGCTTGATGAATGTGTCTCTGCTTCGCGATTCCAAACTTTTGCATGCTCAGGTAATAATATAGATTATACGGTGCTCGGTATTTGCACCGTCATATTATAATATAATATAATATTGATACTTTTAAATAACCTACACATATTTATAAAATTGTTGAAATAATAAATAAGATATGAGTATTTGATTGACTCGATTGTCTCTAATGTTTTGTCTACTTTTAATAGTTATGAATCAAATGAACACGTGTCAGTTTATATGTATCTTATGTTTGAAGATTTTCTTATAGTAGAAATTAATAAACCTCACACTACTGGCATGATGTATATATTAATATATTATAGTCCATTAATTAATGAAATGGGTGATATTAAAGCGGGTCAACCGATTTGGTTATTTTTTTTGGCCGTATTTCCGGCGGTATACCCTTGCAAACCTACGCAAGCCAAGACAAAATCTGTATCCACACATTTGAATTTGTGAAGGCTTGCCAAGTCTCGGCAAGCGTGCGGTTCCGGCTTCGGACTAATTGTATTAAAATTGTGTCAGCTTTTTTATGTTACTTGAATAGGCGACTGGAAGACGTGCCATCTGATGGTTGGTGGTAGTCGGTGGTCAACGTCGCCCAACTAGTCAGGCAACTCATTCATGTTATGTCAGTAATTACACCGCTTGTTTTACCCTTCCTATTGGCTATTATAAACCTAGGCATTAATAATTTATCCGTATCCGAAGATTGGTTCGGGAAATTGGATCATTAACAAAATAAAAAAAATATTTTTATTACAAATATAATAATATAACTAGCAGCGCCCTGCGGTTTCACCCGCGTACTTCCCATACCCTTAAGAGTACGGTAATAAATTATAGCCTATGTGTTATTCTGATGTATAAGCTGTATTATTGTGAGGTTTCATTAAAATCCATTCAGTAGTTTTAACGTGAAAGAGTAACAAACATCCATACTTACAAACTTTCGCGTTTATAATATTAGTAGGATTTATATAATTTAAATATATAATTGTATTGTATTATGATTACAAAATTAACATACTTTTAATTATAATAATCTAAATGTTTAATAATTAATAATGCCTAGAATATCATAATTATTTTCAAAGCACTTTTATTAGCATGTAAGATCTTTGTAAGTTTTTAAATACTCTTTCAAAATATGTATGGAATTAAATAAAGCTATTATTATTATTGTATTATTTCAGGACCGGCGTGGATCCCGCGTGAGCATGCGCCCGCCCTCCAGACAGGCAAGCCAGCAAGAGCTAAGACCGCCGTCGCCTAACCCCGGTATAATACCTTCCGTCTAAGTAAATAATTTTTTTATACATCATATAACCATTTTTAAGTGTTAATTTATAAGCGACTTACTGCACTTGCTTTTTTATGCTTT
Organism: Lycaena phlaeas; assembly: GCA_905333005.2. Lineage (NCBI taxonomy): Eukaryota > Metazoa > Arthropoda > Insecta > Lepidoptera > Lycaenidae > Lycaena > Lycaena phlaeas. The sequence continues at coordinate 14,113,474 of HG995167.1, read as the reverse complement.
GAAATTTTATTAAACTAATATATTCTATAAATTATAATAAATTATAGTTTTTATAAATAAATAAGAGGTGTACGTAATTGTAAATTAAATAGTGTGTTTTTAAATATAAAATTACACGATTAAAGAAAAAATACAGTATCTATTATTAGTAGTCTAGGAACACCTGAAAAAAAGAAGTTATATTACTAAAGACTAGTATTACTTGTACTATTTTGTATTATGTGATGGTACAAAGCGTAGGAAATGCAAACGTTTAGGTCTCGCACGCTCGAGCGCTTATTTACCGAGCGTTAATAAAACGTTTGAATTAGACAAGTGGATACCCGTGACGTATCTGTTCACATGTAAGCGTTTTTAATGCCCAACACTATTTTATCGAGAATTCTCGGATATTCGTCTAACGCTAAATCGAATTTAGCATACGGAGTTCGCAAACCGCACCAAAGTCAGGACTTAATGTGACGCTTTTAAAACATGCACGAGCGCCTCAAAAATGTGGCGATAAAATCCGGCGTTAGCTTGATTTTCGAGTTTGGCATGCTAAATTCGATTTAACGTCAAACACTCAACGTCTAAATTCCAACAATGCTAGATTAAAATCGTTGCGCTTTCAAAACGCTTTCGTGTGAACAGTTACATTTGTCATTCAAACGCTCTCTTAAAACCTGGTGAGAAAGCGCTTGTGCAAGCTTAGTATTGCGGTTAAATGTAACGTTTAGCATAGACTGACCGCGCGGGGAACGCCTTTATTATACAAGCGACCCAAACGTCTGTTAAAATGCTTGTAGAGAAATAATATTATAACGTAAACTGTAATAAACTCAGCATTTCAGAAAAAAAATTTTTAGACCATAAGCTTCATTGCACAGTGCAAAATTAATTAGAAATTATAGTAACTAGCGTAATATTTTATGTGAAGCTATTTGTAGAAAAATAGGAAGTTAGACAAATAAAAAGATTAATATTATATAATTGTATTTAAATAATAAAAGTAACCTAGAGTGTAAGCAAATTACTAGTGAAACTCCAACCAATATTTAAGGGGTATTTATGTAAGATAAAAATGGTATAATATACAAATTTGTTAAAAAAAAATGTAATACTATTTAAACAAAAGATATTGTAATCGTTAAAGGGTTTTTTATGTAGAGTTTTAGAAAGTGTAAAAAATTTCAGGATTCATTCGTTTACATCATTTTGAAAAGGATGTCTATATCCACCTAAAAATTTCATAGCGAATTAAAATCATCAGTGGTAATACGAAAATACTAAGCAAATAATTTGACTTCCCTCTACATGTTTAAGTGAGATCGCTGACATAGTTATAACACAATTGCATTATTTTAAAAATAGAGCCCTTGCCCGCAGCTTCGCTGCGCTATCTAATATTTACAACAGGATAATATCGGGATGATAACATTGAAAAAATCATCCAAAACCGACCCGTTCTTGAGATTAGCGCGTTTAAACAAACAAACTCTTTAGTCTTATGTATCAGTATTAGATAAAATAATACCGAAGCATCATACAATATAAATACGATTATTTTATAGCCTCCCTTTATTTAAAGGGTTAGTATCCTGAGGTGTGTCAAAGAGATGCGAAATAACAACGAGACGAGTGTTCTAAGCGGTAGTTTTAATGCGACTGCTGATATAAAGTGATTGCGAACGCAACCGCGCGTAGCACACAGCATACACAGTACACACCATACTGCATACTATGCAGTATTTATATTATAAAGTAATATCTGCTAAGTTGCTAAATACCTGTGTCCCTACAAACTACTCTCTCGATTAAAACAGTCATCCCGGCTTGAAGAGAATTACTCGACTAATACATAAGCCACCTAAAGTAAAATTGTACCAGTGAGATGGATGCACTGCCGGCTGTATAGATAGCATATTGCTTGTTTCTTCCGTAAAACAGCTTTGCTGTTTCAGAGATAAGAGCAAGATAGGCAGTTTAATTTTAATATTAAATTACTGGCATGGAAAATATTATATATTAGAATAGGCAGTACATAAATGCCTAGACTAGCCTCAGATAAACTAGTTTATGATAATGGGTGACGTTGTCCACTTATCATCAAGTCACTTCGCGAATTCAACTAACATAAAATAGATTAATTAATTAAAATATTTTTTATCTATTTTTAATCCGCCTCGCTATTTCACATAAGCTTGAAGTATTATTTTTAAAATGATGTAATTATTACATAATAATTGTTTCTATTTTAATAAAGCTAAGATGCCTAAAACACGTTTATACCAAATCACTTTTGTTTGACTTATTTACTATATTATATTCATAATCTCATACGTTTTGTTATTTATTGACAGCACGACCTCACCAAAGCCATCAGCTACACCGAAAAACTTCAGGTTACTTTGAATTTATTTCTGCTTAGATAAAGGTGCAGATGAGCATGGAGATTTCTAAATATTCACATTTAGAAATAAATAAAATAAAATTAAAACGTAGATAAAAGTAGAATAAAAGTAATAAACTGATGTACTTATATTGTATAAACTACTGGAAAAGATATTATGAAAATTCAAAATTTATCGCATTTAATATCATGTCTGCGCATGTTCTGTCCATATCATTCCTTTATTTGGTTATCCACTCATATAAAAACGTTTATAAATTCGCAAGCGATTGGCGGCATATAATATTGAATATAGAATTGGAATCATTTTATTCCTATTGTAATAAACATGACCACTTAAAATACGCATGAAGAGAAAAAGTAGAAAACTAGAATTAATTTGCAAACCGTATGTTTGACATGATAACCTGTAGACATTGGAGAGAAACTGATAGTTTTTAGCGCTTTGATTGAAAAGATTGATCAAAATCATAGCTTTCGAGTCAAAGGAATATGATTAAATACTTCAACGATTAATTTCAGGTTCGCGACGAGGCTCGAGAGCCAGTAGTGGGCAGTCTGCCACCTCTCTAAGATCTGCTACCTTAAGATCGCCAACCGCTCCCGGCCCAACTTCTGTTACGGTAGAAATACGCGCACCAGATGCCTAAGCCAATACGTCTATAACAGATCAGTCGATCAATTAATTATATTAGGTAAATTAAAACATTATTCAAAAGAAAATGAAAGTATTTTAGATATACAAATGGTAAGCAATGATTAAGGGTAAAGATAATATTGTATCTCAAATGAATTAAGATATTATCAGTCCAAATGTTTACAATGTTTGTGATAAACTTTAACATTAAATTTAGCTTAAATTCATCATTTATGGTTTAAGAATTTTGCTCTATTGAAGCAATTATTGTGCACTGTCGTATTCAGCCACATCAAAGTGCCTCAGATGTGCAAAGTTTCTCACCTTTAAAATAGTAAAAGAATTCTTAAAAATATATAAACGTAGACTAAGAGAAATATATAATAGATTTGTTTAAATTTAAACATCACACATTATATTGAAATAGAGCACGTATTATTCAACAATATTATTAGATACGTAATGAGTTTTATTGTAAGGGTTTTAGCTTTTTTAGCAAAATATTATCGCTTTTGGCATTATTTGTAGAGAAATAGTAAGTCTATTACTAAGTTTAAGTGAATCCATTATATTAGAAATAATAATCTTTTTTTAATATTTCCATGCTCTAAGAATGCTAGATTTGTGATTCCCTGCCTTAGATGATAATATAATATGATCACATTTCTTTGTAACTCATTTAGAATAAATTAGTTTTATGGGGACCACCTCCATCTTGAAAATTGTTTGGAGATGTATTTTGGATTCAAATGATTTAGAAAGCTTGAGCGCTGCTTTCGAGTTCTAGCTTTAATGGGACAGAGAATAGATTCATAAGCCATTTTCACGAGAGAGTTGTGAATCGATTAAGAGTTTTTTCCCTTATATGCCCTTGTATTTTAGAAAATATGTAATTGTACAATGTGTAAAAACGGGGAATTTACACATATTAGATCCAGCTTCGTTGCACGTTTGAAGCTTTGACCAATAAGGCAAAACGCACAACCAAGTGTCGTTATAACCTGATAGAGTTCTTATATAAATGATCACAAATAAATGAGATTTTAGATAGAGTTAGGTACAAGTCATACTACAACTATGGGGAAGAGTTGTCGTATTACAAGTACAAAGTCACATACATTCGTATAAAGCAAATATATATAAAGTAAGCAATTTGTATCTTTAAGCAAGAATGCTCACGACGATATGATATATTTCGAACACTGTGCTAGTACCTAATCTAATGAAATGCTGTAATTTACTATAAACTTTTATTAAAACTTATACCTCTAATTGAATGTTGTTTTATTTTATACCTACATTTATTCTATTATCAGCCACCGCTATGCATTTTTCTGTGTATTGTAAACTTTCATCAGCATCGATTCAGCCGTTTTTATCAAAGAGTCTTGCATGAAAGAGTCAAACATAGATCTATATAATATTATCTAAACATCCATGCATTCTTTGAAATTTTCGTGTTTATATTATTAAAAGAAATTATAATAGCATTAATAATAATATTAAAATAGTTTATATTAATATTATAAAGAGGTAATGTTTTTAAGTTTGTGGATGAGGAGGAGGGGATAATCTTTGGATCTACTGAACCGGCTATAATTTATCGCCGTACTCCCACGGGAATATGAAGTAAAGTAAGTAAAGCAAAACCGCGAGCTGCGCCTTACTTAAATTCTATAAACTTCTAGTCATATTTCAGTCTGGTTCATATTTTTCTACAAATTCTTTTCCATAATCATAATATTATATCGACCTTTGCTAATGTAGTCATCTTATTACTTCTTCGTATAAGTTTTAAGTGCTATATTATATTCAGAAGAGTTGAGGAGGAGTACAAACACGAAGATCTAATATTTGAAACCTAACTTTTTTGTTCTATGGATAAGCAAACGATGGCTGCCAATCAATATCGCCTCAACATAATAATTTTATCTGCCAAGTCATTTATATAAGGCAACGAAGGAAACCTTAGACGTAAAATGGTAAATCTCGGTGCCAGAAAATACAGTTCCTGAAAGAAATAGCCAAGATGGTGCTACGTATGTAAACGAGAGTGCGGTATATTTCACTGATCAGATACAGCCAAGGAAAAGAAGAAGAAACTATATATTATAACAAATCAATAATGATGTGCAGTTTTTTTATTCTATGTAAATAAACATATTTATTTAAATAATATTGCTTAATACAATTTATTCGTGCACATAATAATCAACCACCTAATAATAAGAGACATCTAGTAATAAATGGAAAAACTAGCAAGTTAACAGGGCAACAATTATTGAGATCGTGATTGTTAACAAAACTAGCAGATGACTCTTCCATAATGCATAAGTATCAATCAACAGGATACAAAATGTAATGAATACCTTTATTTAATAATAGTCTTAGGGCCTGTTCACAATCTCCAGATAAGTTCCGAATAGGCTATTCCCAGCATACATTTTGTCAGATACTCCATACTCTATCTGTCAAATATGTTGCCGATAGCCTATTCGGAACTTTTCTGAAGATTGTAAAACAGGCAAGGGCCTATTTTACAATACTAAGGAGTTGAAACAATTTATTTTTCAAGTAGCGACGAAATTGAAATAAATTTGCAATTTATAAAAATACTTATGTGGATAAATGTCGGTAGGCAAATTTTAAAGTTCTATTATAACTACACGAGGCAAAAGATACACTGTACTGGGGTGAACGCTGTTAAGAGCAAATAAGACGATTCAAGCATTTAGGAAGATGAGACATTTTCATACATAATATTTCCTGGTTTCATTTTCGATATAAATTAACATGTAGTCCTTTGACCTACAAGGCAACACTTCGCACGTTTAAAAAGTTAGAAAGGTTTTTTAATCTATGGCAAGATTTTTTAAAAACACCTGCAACACTAGGCAAACCGGTTATCCCTAACCCTAGCCGTAGGCACTTCATTCTTTTTCCGTGCGAGGCAACGAGCGCACGCGTTCCCTGGTAGCCGTTAAAAGTACAATTATTATTTTCTACCATGCCAAAAAGGACTTATGAAGAAAAAATGGAGTATTATATACGAAAATTGGACAAAATTCGAAACAAGCATCATCGCAAGCGACGACGCTTAGATGATTCAACATCTTCCTCAGGCCAGGATAATCAACAAGGTTAGCTTATCTATCAATATTTTTAAATATCATTCAAGTCCTTTACAAAGTAAAGTCTTGTACGATGTATTTTGCCATAGATTCAAACTCGAACGCGGCAAAACTAATAATACCTACCCGCCATAGATTCAATAAATGAACAAGGCGTTATGGATTCAAATACGAACCATAAGTTTATCGATAGGTGTAATCCTACGGTAACATTTTTTACTTCCGGTGTCGTTACATACCTCTTTTTTGTCTTTTAGGAGACAATTATGTAATGGAGAATTACGATCCTCATCACGGCTCGGTGCCTGATGAAGTGATTGCCGAAGGCTTGTCGGAGTCTGCTATGACTCAACAAATAGAGCCTGTAGCACCAGCACCGGATCAGGCGTCGGAACCCGCACCGGGACCGGTTCAGGAACCAATACAGGAGCCGGCACTTGATAATCTCGAGCCTCAATTGGACCCCGAGATCCTGTCGGCCCTTGGCGAGGCGACCGATCAGGGACCCATTTGGGGTCAAGAAATACATACTAATCTGTCCCAGTTGTGGTCACCGCTATTAAAAAAGGGTATGACGAAAGAGGCCCGTGAAAAAATACTTAAGGAATATGTCATACCTAGTAACTGTATGTTATTACAAGCTCCGAAACTAAATATTGAGATTTCAGCTGCGGTCCCAGAAATGGTACGAATACGCGACAAAAAAGTCGAGATGATGCAACAACAGTTAGGTTCCGGCATAACTGCAGTTAGCAGGGCGATGACGTCCTTACTTACAAATGATAGTAACAAAATCGAAACTATCAAAACTTTAAGTGACGCTTGTCGGATTTTATGCGACATACACTGCTTAGAAACACAGGCTCGAATAAAAATGCTAACGCCTGGACTGACAAAGTCTTTTTTAAATATTATACAAGATAGCGAAAGAGACGAAACCTTGTTCGGTAATACATTACCGGACAAAATTAAAGCTTCTAAAACGGTCGAGAAGCAGGGTCTGCAGATCAAAAAGACTAGCCCAGCAACAAGATCGATCACAGTTTCTCAATCCCAGAATTTGTCTACGCGCCAACAGTTCCAGGGAAACTGGGCAGGACCTTCTCGTTACCCGACGAACAGGGGGGGGCGAGGAGGTCACAGGCGATACCCCACGGCAGCCCGTCGATCGGCGCCAATGGCAGCTGCGCCGATGTCACAGGCCAAGACCGGACAGGGACGCTCGCGTGCCCCTGCTCGACAGTAACACAGGTACGTGTTCATGCTGGTCGAGTACAGTTTTTGTCAAATGTTGGAAGCGTATTACAAACAATGTGAGTATTATTAACTGGATACGCAAAGGAATACCTATTCCGTTTACGCACACGCCTTTTCAATCTTATGTTTCTCCACTCTCGTGGTCACAAATCGAGCGCCGTGAGATGGCTTTGGCTGTCGAAAATTTGATTGAGTTAGGAGCCATTACACAAGTTCAAACTACCTCTGGTCAGTTTATTTCTAGTACTTTTTTAACGTCGAAACCCAATGGAGGAAATAGGTTCATTCTAAATTTAAAATCATTAAATCGTTTTATTCCTAAAATTCATTTTAAAATGGAGGACAGTAGAACTGCCTGCAAATTAGTACAAAGTAATTGGTTTATGGCCACCATAGACATGAAGGAATCGTATTTGCTCATTCCTATACATAACGAATCGCGCAAATACCTAAGGTTTAATTATATCGCGCCAAAATCGTCCGAAGTGATAACGTACGAGTTTAGTGCTTTACCTTACGGACTAGCTATAGCACCGAGGTGTTTTACTAAGATCATTAGAGAGGTTGTAGGTTATTTACGCGGTCGTGGTTTCAAGTCGGTTTGCTATTTGGACGATCTACTTTGTCTAGGCAAAAATTACAAGGAATGTCTTCACAACGTAAGGGCGACCTTGAAATTACTAGAATGTTTAGGTTTCGTAATAAATTACGATAAAAGTAATTTAACACCTCAAAAGTCTTGTAAATTTCTAGGGTTTATTTATAACACCACTGATATGACGTTATGTTTACCGATAGAGAAACGAAATAGGATTGCCGATTTGGTCAAAACGTATTTAAGTTTACCTAGGGTTTCTATACGCGAATTTTCTCAGTTGATAGGAGTTTTAGTAGCAGCGTGCCCAGCGGCACGTTATGGTTGGCTGTATACCAAGTTGTTAGAGAGGAGTAAATATTTGTTGCTACAACAACACGGTACGTTCGATATCAGGGTTAATCTTCCTCGAATAATTTTAAATGACCTCAACTGGTGGAATGAGAATATTTATAAAGTAAATATGGCAATTAAACAGCCTAGTTTTGCACTCGAAATTTATACAGATGCGTCATGCAGTGGCTGGGGGGCATTCTGCAACGGAGACAGAGAAAATGGCCCTTGGCGGAGTAGTGAGCTTAGTTCTCATATTAATTATTTAGAACTCCTAGCGGTATTTTTCGCTCTTAAATGTTTTGCGCGAGATCGAACCGAATGTGCTATACTCCTTCGTGTGGATAACACTACGGCGATAAGCTATATAAATCGAATGGGCGGCATTCAATTTCCCCATTTGAATAATCTTGCTCGAGACATTTGGTGGTGGTGCGAGATGCGAAAGTTGTGGATATTCGCTTCGTACATTAACACAAAATATAATGTCGAAGCCGATGAGGAGTCGCGCAAAATAAACCCCGATATTGAATGGGAGTTATCAGAATCCGCATTTAATTACATCGTCAACAGATTAGGTAAGCCCGAGGTCGACCTATTCGCTTCTCGCATCAACGCAAAGTGTCCCGAATATGTGTCCTGGAAACCAGACCCCGACGCCATTAGCGTAGATGCATTTACTATAAGCTGGCATGATAAATTCTTTTACGCATTTCCACCATTCTCTCTTATTCTAAACTGCATTCAAAAAATTATTTATGATAAGGCCACAGGAATCCTAGTATTCCCTATGTGGCCTACGCAAGCATGGTTTTCGCAACTAATGGATTTATTCATAACTGATATAGTTATTTTAAATCCACATCCAAACCTAGTATTGTCACATTCCAGACAACAACACCCGCTACACCACACTCTTACCCTGGGAGCCGCGCTGCTGTCCGGCTCGCCTTCTCTCGCCGCGGCACGCCCCCGACCGCCCTGCGTCTGATGCTTAGCTCACTGTCAGATAGCACTATCAAGCAATATGGTGTTTGTTTTAAGCTGTGGTGGCAGTACTGTCGAAACAATAATTGTGACGTGTTCGACAGTTCTGTCACCCACATAATTAGTTTTTTAAGTGAACTTCATGAAAAGGGCGCCACATTTGGTACGCTAAGTAACCATAGATCGGCACTATCGCTGCTGACTGGTAATAACTTAGCGTCCGATGAGTACGTAAAGAGGTTGCTAAAGGGAGTGTTTAGATTAAAACCGTCCCTTCCGAAATATTCGAGTACGTGGGATCCCCAAATTGTACTTGACTGCGTCTCTAAATGGGTTCCCCACGATCAACTAAAACTAGATAAACTGACCCAAAAGCTGGTGGTTTTGCTAGCCCTGTGTACCGCACACAGGGTGCAAACTTTTTCACTTATAAAACTTTATAATATTAAAATTACCCCTAATTTTATCGAAATACCCATAACAGATATTATAAAGACTTCCGGTGTAGGCAGGGTTCAGCCTGTTTTAATTCTGCCATATTTCAGGGAGAATCCTAGCATTTGTCCGGCCACTACGCTCGTTGACTACATGTCTGCGACGAAGGATTTGAGGCCTCCGAGCATAGACTACCTCTTAATTACTGTGAAGCGTCCTTACAGGAACGCGACAGCTCAGTCTATAAGCAGGTGGATCAAGCAGGCACTGTGCGCGAGTGGCATTGACGTGACAGTGTTCGGCGCACACAGCGCCCGCCACGCTGCCACTTCGGCGGCGCGTGCGGCCGGCCTTAATATAGATCTCATCAGAAAGACTGCAGGCTGGACCCCTAACTCCCAGACCTTTGCTAAATATTATGATCGTCCAATAATAGAAAGATCAAATTTCGCAGAAAGTGTTTGTCTGTCAAATAATACAAATAATAATTAATTAATAATTAATTGTTAAGAAATATAAATCGTGATTTCTGTTATTAAGTGTTTTATTTTAAATCTAATAAATACTAGTAGTATGACACGTAAGGTAACAAAGTCTAAGCTCTGAACATCTACATGTTAATTTATATCGAAAATGAAACCAGGAAATATTATATATGATCAAACGAACTTCTAAAGTGAAGTTCGATCAATATAATATGACTGGTTTCATTTGAAGATATAAATTACCCAACCCTCCCAATAGCCCAGTTTTGTTACCTTACATCAGCTAGTATTCTGAAATGTTAACTCTAAAAAGAATGAAGTGCCTACGGCTAGGGTTAGGGATAACCGGTTTGCCTAGTGTTGCAGGTGTTTTTAAAAAATCTTGCCATAGATTAAAAAACCTTTCTAACTTTTTAAACGTGCGAAGTGTTGCCTTGTAGGTCAAAGGACTACATGTTAATTTATATCTTCAAATGAAACCAGTCATATTATATTGATCGAACTTCACTTTAGAAGTTCGTTTGATCATATATTATTAATACTGTTGAGTGTGTAGACCATCCGTTGAAAATCGAAGGTAGTCCAAATATCACGCGAATTATAATCTTGTTAATCTTGTTAAAAACTTTGGAGACGATGCAAAGTCGTTAGATTTAAAAAGTGTTTTTATTCCCGCAGTCGAAGTAAAACAAATAAAGCGCTTTAAAGTACACAGTCAGAAGGTTTTAAAGTAGATATTGCGTTACATATGAAGGAGGTGGACAAATTGACGCCTTTGTGTGCCTTATTTTTTTATATTTTTTAGTTGAAATTTAATTTTCCTATTATGTGCACAAAAAGTTTATTAATTGATTTATTCATTCATTTAATTGAATAACAATCAATAATCACTTAGTCTGTTAAAATTAGTCATCTTGGCGTTTAATTAAATAGGCATATTATGTTTCACAGTTGGTGAATAATTGTAATTTAATGAAAAATAAAGTGTCTATAAAATCTATTACAATTATAATAATAAATAACTTTAAATACGCACTTATCATACACTTTTTGATCATATGTACGAAAGAGAACCTAATGACATTCATGTCAAAGATACAAGTCGCTAATTTGACAAACTTCATCATCATTATCATCATCAGCCTCCGTCCACTGCTGAGTATAGGCCTCCGTCAATGACCGCCAAGACGACCGATCCCTTGCCACTCGCATCCAACATGGAACGGATACTGCTCGGAAATCGTTTTCCCACCCGGTTAATGGTCGATCAAAACTTCGTCTATTTTTCTTTTTGTTTATCTTAGTCTTTGAGAAACTTAGGATACCTTTGATATTTGTAATATATAAACTCATGTTAAAGATGACACGAAACTATAACAAAGATAGGTCATAACATCTAAATTCACCGCAGTAAGTTAACCCCATAAAAACGCTATTGAGCCACTGGTGTATTCACGTGAAAACCAGCAAAAAGCCTTCGTCGAGCACGTATCTTGACAAAAGTTAGGGCAAACATCGAATAATAGCGAGGCAAACAAGCCCGCGAGCCCTGAATACGGCGGAGCGAGGAAAGAGGCTTACCAGTGTTGGGGCGACCATGGAGTGACTTAAATGTGGAATGGTACTTGTAGCTACAATTACCATATTTTATTTAGTCACATACTTACCAACTCATTGTAAAATGTCATTAAACTCTTAATTATTCCGTTGAATTCGTTGAAATGATATTTACATATTATGTGTTGCTACTTAAAAGCCCTCTATCAAATAAATAATAGTTTAAAAAACTAAAAACACGCTTTTTATAGAAACCCAAACTAAAAAATAGAAAATAAATTTTAATAAATTTAAATTAAGAATAGTGTTAAAAATTTCAATAACTATAAATTAATAATAGTGTAAATAAAAAAAATATATTTTATTTTAAAAAAAGCGTGGGGTGCATGGTGTCAATATAGTTATAAATATTTTATTGACAGATATGAGTAGAGTGATTATCATTTTGATAATATCTTAAAAAGCACCCCACGCTTTTTTTTAAATAAAATATTTTTTTTTTATTTACACTATTATTAATTTATAGTTATTGAAATTTTTAACACTATTCTTAATTTAAATTTATTAAAATTTATTTTCTATTTTTTAGTTTGGGTTTCTATAAAAAGCGTGTTTTTAGTTTTTTAAACTATTATTTATTTTTTACTTTTTAGTAATTATTTATAAATATTATAAATACGGGGAATCAGAGTTCGATTTCGGAGAGGGAGCCTGAGAAACGGCTACCGGAACCAAGGAAGGCCGCAGGCGCGCAGATTACCCACGGAGAGTTACATACTGACATACTGACATACTGACAAACTGACAAACTGACAAACTGACAAACTGACAAACTGACAAACTGACAAACTGACAAACTGACATACAAGTGAAGCTAATAAAAAGCGTGTAAAAAGGGAAAAATTGTCTCATAAATTGAGGGCAATAAAAAAGGAAATGCTAAAAGTTTTTATGCTTCACCTAAATAAATAAATTTTGATTACATTATTTTATTCTTTTACTGGCATTGCTTTATCCAATTAAAGTTCATTCAATTGCCAGCGGTCAGAAATCAATGTAATAAAAAATCTGAGTGTTTTTTTAAAGTAATGCACTGTAGATATTGCTGTTTTGTGAATCAATTTTGTGCAGCATATATGTCATAATAAGTTATAGAATTGAATTATAACCAATAATTGTGCGAATTAAATAATTAGATTTTAGATTTTCATTTCACCAGAACACGTTTTTTTTTTGTAGAAAATCCATATGATACAAAAAGTATGGAATCCACACAGAAATGGGACAAGTTCGGCTGTATTTCAGTATCGCGGTAAGTCGGTGTTATGAATTTTCTTTGAACTCGCCATGTTTATTAGTTCTCGCTTGCTCTCGTTACCTTTGTGTTTCTAATTTGTTAAATATTAAATATATTTCTTCATTTATTTTATGTTTTTTTCCAACCACAATGGCCCATTTACGTAAATTTAAGATGTAGGAATATGGTTTTGTATTTTATTTTTTGTAGATTTGAAATGGAAGCGTTATAACGACATCACAATATAATGTTTGTATGTATCCTATAGATATACATTCGCAATGATTATTTGTAAACCTAGATTTAGAATTAGAATGAAACAACTTTTACGGATTTTATCGCGGTTTATTTAGTTTTTTACAAGCCCGACGTAACAGAAGGACATCTGACACCTCAGCCCTCCCGTGACCATGGTTGTTGTTAAGTATCCGAAACGTCGGGCTTGTAAAAAACTAAATAAACCGCGATAAAATCCGTGAAAGTTGTTTCATTATAATGAGTGAAATTCGCGTAAACATAAGAAAACAATAGATTTAGAATTTTAGTCAATTCAAAAATGTGATAGTGTTTTAGAAGAAAAATAGTAAAAGGTATTATATTAATAGTATAAATTTTGCTGATACCATTTATATAATACTAGCTGTTACCCGCAGCTTCGCCCGCGTGAACTTAGGTTTACGGATTTATCATGTCTGATGATGATCATTTTCTATATATATATATTTTATTCCACCATACGTTGATCATAATATTACGTCTACCAGAGTTGATACACTACGGCCTTAGACACCAGACAACCGCCAGTTCGAATCGTGGCAACACGATTTATTTTTTTGTGCATTATTTTGATTTTGCCATATCTCCTAAAGTATTCATTTAATTTGCATGATGTAAAGGGCAAAAATAATCTTCATGAAATACAGAAGCCAATTAACTGATTTAAAATGATAAGGATTCATACCGTATTCGTGTAAATAACTTTCAAACTATCACGTTATAATTGCCCCTTTTTTTTAAGTATTAAATGGATATAGTATGATATCCCTAAGAGATAGACATATGCCATCGCGGACTTTTTTGTGGGCCTATTTAAGATACACATTTTCACCATACATTATTTTGTTATATCTGAAAGGGTTTAGCCAGCGTTTTCGTTGGAAACTCCCAGACGACCTATTTTTTTTCCGACACCTCCAACGATTATTGTTATATCTTAGCCAATATATATAAAAACTTAATAAATTATGTACATAAACCCTCCTCTTGAATTGTCCTATCTATTAAAAAAAACCGCATGAAAATCCGTTGCGTAGTTTTTAAGATTTAAGCGTACAAAGGGATATAGGGACAGAAAAAGCGACTTTGTTTTATAATATGTAGTGATACATTTCACTATCCCGGTAAGTATGTCGATAATAATTAATTTATATTGATTGTTTGATCTAGTAAAGGTAGCGAGAAGCTGAGGATGCGGACTGCGCAGGACCGATCGCTGTGGAGATCCTTGGGGGAGGCCTATGCCCAGTAGTGGGCGTCGATTGGCTGCCATGATGATGATTATGATTTATTGTTTAAAAAGTCCGTATAGGAATCCGACGAATCCACATTCTTTATGCAAAATGTAATTAATGCAAGGCTTTAATTTGTAAAATATTCCATCAGTGGCTATGTTAAAAACAATTTAACAAAGTTAATATAATTAACCTTAACGAACTGAACAAACTTATTATAAAACACTATTAACATACGAATGATGAAACAATCACCTCATTAAATATGTTATTATTGTGATATATAAACAAAAAAATAAAATATTATTACCGTAGCTATCGTTATTGTTATTGTAAGTACCCATTTATTTCGTGTAATACCCATTGCATAAATTATACAATAGAGACGCAGCCAATATGAATGCTAATTTAGCTGACGTCCGTTATGCCGATCATTCAACAACTAATTTAAATTTATTAATTACAAAGTCACATCACTATGTTAGGCTTTACTTTGGTTTACCGTTGATTGATGTAAAGTATTTGAAACGTTTATTAAAAAACATTATAAAGCGCAAAAAAAATCGTATAGCAAATTAAATTAAAAAAGTATAATATGTAGGTACATCTCTAAACAACTTTAGTCTTAGATTATAAACCTCTTAATAATTTTTTTCTTGGAAAAAAAAATAAAAGGTTCCAAATAAGTACGATATTTAGCAAAAAATAATTTTGAATCTTTTATTTCAGTCCTTTCATATTTTCTCCTTATTTCACATTGCTGCCTTCTGACTGAAGATCGGTATCACTGAAAAATGGTTCTTTCACCGAAAGAAGGTTTGATCACTTTAAGATCTCCGTTTTATATAATATTGTATATTTTATCTGTGTACGTAGTTTTTTTGTTTCTATTCCTAGTATATTCGTTGTTTAATTCATATCAAAAAAAGAGATACTGAGTTGTTTTAAAATGCCGAAGGTAAATGCTTAAATCAGTATATTTCATTACATTAATTTTGAAACACACACAACATATTGTTTTCTTATGTTTACGCGAATTTCACTCATTATAATGAAACAACTTTTAGGGATTTTATCGCGGTTTATTTAGTTTACCATCTGCTTGGGATCCCATAATAAAAATAATAAAATCTAAATCCAAGCATAATAATATGTCACAGACTAAAGACTCAGTTAGCACCTTTTGCATAGATGGGACTAAATAAAAATATTGTTGTATCATAGGGTAGTTTCGAATAACTTTTGTAACAGAAGGACATCTGACACCTCAGTCCTCCCGTGACCATGGTTGCTGTAAAGTGTCCGAAACGTCGGGATTGTAAAAAACTAAATAAACCGCGATAAAATCCGTAAAAGTTGTTTCATTTTACACACACAACAGACAAAATCTTATACACATCACGCGCCATACTAATACACAAAGACACTAGTTCCGTCTTGTTATTAGTTTCTTACAAAGCGCACTCTGAACATGCCTCTAAAAAAGCGCAAACTTTTCACAAAGGCAGATTTAATTACCCCGGTGAGAGATCAAACGTGAAGTTTATATTGGCGTTGGAAATTCACTTTGACTGGAGCTCATGTCACGTGATAGATAAATCCACTTAAAAAAAGGCATTTTAGCAGCTTTTACATTACATCCATTGTTTTTATACGGTTTTATATTCGTTATAATTAAATATAGAGATGCTTGGTTATATATTCAGTTATAAGACAATCTCCGAGACGTGGCCGGTCAGTATTGGATCAATCAAGGAATCAATCGTCTTGGCGTTCATTGAGGGAGGCCTGGGTTCAGCAGTGGACGGATAATTCAAATAATAATAATAAAAAAAATGATGACGATTCAGTTGCAACATTATTTACCACTATGCCTAAGTTAATATGAACTTAAAACAATGATTAAATCAATATTTTATGCTTTATTAATTAAATTTCTAATACTTTTTTAAGTTTTAAAAAGTAGTTTTATTAGGTTTTTCATTGACATAAGAACAGGAATTTCTACAGGATTGCAGGATGCATTAGTATAGGATTAAAAACCTTATTTTGTTATTGTATAAAATAAAAATTATATAGAATATTATAAGACTTTTAAGATACTTCCAGAATACTACTTTAAAATAGATTATTGGCATAAAATTTAGCTTTTTAACCTAAATAACCTAATCCAAATATTATCAATTAACAAAAGTAGTTATGGCAAAATAAATCGCATGCTTTATAGTTATGATAGTAAAATCATTAATGTAGAAATAATTATGTTAATAATTTTTATCTAAAAATGAGAGCTACCACTTTATTTTTATTAATTTTATAATATTTTAATTCTAGTAAAAATTATGTTATTCGAAAACCTCTAGTAAAAAAAGAAATAAAATAAAACGTATTAACTTTAAAACGATGTTTAATTAATTATTAAAAGCTCATAAGAAATTTATTCACGGTTTAAAAAGAAAACGTTTCAAAATAAAACTGACTTAAAACAAACGACCGGTTTGAGAGGTCTAAGTTCATTAGACTAAAATGGATAAAGGAATGATTAACGCTCGTCTCGCAAAAAATCTGTCCATTCAAAGACAAAGGTTCGCTAACTGAATGAAAACCTAAACCTTTGTCCGGTCATCTTTATTTGAAAACCCTTTTATGTTTGAAATGAAAAATTGTTTAGATACCTTTTCGTTTAATGTACTTGAAAAAATAAAGGTAATGAAAAAATACATAAGCGTGCGTGTAGATTAAATGTTTTTTTGTTTTTCAACAATTTTACTATGTTTATTTAATTTTCTCATTTTGCTATCATTTTTATATTAATACTAGCAGTGCCCGCAGACTCCGTTTCACGTTAGAAATATTTGTGTGCCGACCCGTTTGTCCTGCGTAATACTTTAGGTTAAAAGTTCCGGTTAAATAAAAATGATGATAACGAGTTTTAAGTTATTTTGGTATTTCATTTTCTCATTTTTCTATCATTTTTATATTATTATTAAAACGACTATTTATTCATCCACTATTTTCAAATTAAATACTAAAACTATTGTATAACTCGCAGCAGGAATGTCCGATTAAAACAATTGAATCTACTTGATCACAATATATTTGGACAAATTAATGTCCTTTTTAAAACAAATTGGCAAAATGCAAAACAAGTCTGCGGATCTATTTATCTTTACCATCTCTTTTCAAAGTTCAATTCAAATGAATAAAAATAAGTTTAGTTCGAAAAAAAGCAACTTTCATTTTGAGTATGAAACTGTATAAAACTATGAAATTCATGTAAGGCGGACTAGGCATATTATAGATAGGCGAGTTTGGGCAAGGATATCGAATCGAAATAACCAAGGTGCGGATATATAAATCGCCCAAAACCCACGATAGATAACCGATAGGCAAACATAAATTTACGATGAATAATCTTTATTATTAGCGTTACTTTTCTATTTATATATCAGTCCAAGTTATAAATATAAATCATCATCATCATGATCATCCTTTATCCGTGCACTTCTAAACATAGGTATCCTTCCATGAACGCCAAGACGACTCGCATCCAACAAGGACCGGTCGCTGCACGGTGATTGTCTTCCCATCTTGAATTGACTACGTATAATTATATACATAATATTGTATAAGGACTAGCTGTCCCGACAGACTTCGTTCTGCCAATATTAAAATTGCAATTACAAAATAGGGGTTGATCGTAGAGGGGTCAAAATTTAGGGTTGTATGTATTTTTGTATGCTGTATCATAAAAAAATAAAAACAAAAAATTTCGTCCAAAAATGTTAATTTTTTTTTAAGGATGAACAACTTATTACTTAGGGGTATGAAAAATAGATGTTGGCCGATTCTCAGACCTACTCAATATGCTCACAAAATTTCATGAGGATCGGTCAAGCTGTTTCGGAGGAGTACGGCATCGAACATTGTGACACGAGAATTTTATATATAAGATACAAATAAATCGTTGTCACCGCAACTACTACTTTATCAATGCTTTGGAAATAATATTTTATTGGGATTAAATAAACAAACAAAGAGTTGTTGTATTTTATTTTAAGTAAGTTTTAAATATAAAATGAACAATACGTATCTTACAAAGCATAATATGGTTACCATTAAAAACTACTCCAATTTGGAAGAAAATAAACCGAAACAAAGGAACGTCAGGGTGGCATTAAATTTTGCCGGATCAAGAAATATGTAAGCACATTAGAGCTAATGCAATGCTCTTATCAAATTAAATGTATGTAATTCGATAGAGTTTTCCGGGTCGAAATAACATTTGCTAAATGAAATTTTTCTGTGTCCAATGTGAATCGAATTAGCGTGAAAATGACTAAAACTTGACTAACTTGTATACATATTATTATATACATAATATAATGACACTAAAAAATATAAAGAAATCATATATATAATTCTGATTTATACCTATTTTATAGAAAATTATATATTTTACTACTAGATGTAAAAAAACTGTAGTTAATTTTTTATGTAACCTATATTATTGCGGTTCGGACAGCCTTACAGAACGGACGTGTTACAAGTTATTTTGCAAAATTATCAATTCATGCTTATTGAAAAATATCCCTATTTCATAGTGTACTAAGACGATTTTTGCTAAAGGACTAAGTGAAATAAAACCAGTTATATTGTACGGTGAGACATTGTGTGGACGGCCGATAAGCGAGCGGGACGACGCGCCGCACCCCCGCGGGAAGAGCGCAGTTGCATTTTTGATCTCTTTCGCACACAGACCCTACGTTCACCGTGTTTATTGCTGCGCGTGAGTTTAGACTTTATGCGTTTGCAATAGAAATTTATGCACCTACAAGCTCATCAAAGTTATTCCACACCTTATTATCTGTTACCCGTATTATTGAATTTTAAATATATAATTTTTGGTAAACATGAATATAATACGATCTCCGCCAACTATAACTGGGGGAGGATCTCAACCAGACCTATCAAAAGTGATAGTAGATTCCGATTCCCAAATAACCTTCCGGAATAAACGAAAACAACCTGAAAAGGAGTGTCAATGTTCGGACGATATTAAATCAATGCGAGAAGAGATGTTGCGTATGTCTTCATTATTAGAAACTTGCGTTGTTTCGAACAAACAATTGATAACTCAAATGAGTGAAACGATAGTCGCCATAAAAAGTGAAATCGCTACTTTGAGGGAATCACATGAACATACTAAAAATCTACTTACTTTGAATATAACTGAGATTCACACCCAACTTCAAGAAATTAAATCTGAATCATCAAAAACCATATCAGAAAATTCTAATATAAAACTACAGCTATCTACCTTAGAATCAAAAATATCAGAGGGTGAAAACAAATTACGTTCTATCGAGAATAATATAAAAGATGGCAACCCAAGTTCACTGGCAAAAAACACAGACTCTATTAGTACAAATGAGCAAATAATTCGTGAGATACAGGAGCGTAAGAAAAGGCAAAATAATATAATTATATCTGGCATACCAGAACAAATATCATCTAACGCCCAGGCCAAGACCGACAAAGATGAATACGAGGTTCTAAATATTATATCAAGTGTTAGCGATTCCCTTCCAAAACCACACAAAGTTTTTCGAATTGGTAAATATAGTCCAACCAAAATAAGAAGGGTAAAAGTGTGCTTCAATACACCAGAGCCAGTTTTTCACCTATTGCGAAAAAAAGAAAACTTGCCTCCTAACATAAAAATATACTCGGACCAAACCCCTACTCAGCAAAAATATTTTCTAAATATAAAAAATGAGCTCAAAGAGAGAACCAAAAATGGTGAGGACGACATCACTATTAAATATATTAACGGTATACCAACTATTGTTAAGAGCTCTCCAAAAAACCCAAATCAACAACCCTAAATTATAACCTACCTAGTACAGTAACTCATCAAATCGTTAATGACTATCAACAGATTCAGATTAACAAATCACAACTTTCATTTCTTTATTTAAATGCACGAAGTCTTCGTAAGAAAGGAAAACTTGACGAACTCAAATGTATTTTAAAATCTATACCGACCACTGTGCATCTCATTTTAGTCACCGAAACTTGGATTCAGAACGAAAGCCAAGCTCAACAATTACAATTAGCGAACTACACCCACTACTACAATTACAGAACAGATTCAGGAGGTGGAGGAGTGTCCGCCTACACACATAACAACCTGAAGCATAACTTAACTAAAACCCTTTATGAGGATGGCAATAACTACCTTTGGATATACCTACCTAAATACGACCTAAACATTGGAGTTGTGTACAACCCAGGATATACGAACACTACAAAATTTCTGGAGTCATATGACTATCAACTACAAGAGCATAAGCGAACCATTATTTTCGGTGATTTTAATATTGATCTGACATTGAAAAATAATACTCTCAAGAAGTATAAACAAATAATAAATCAATCAGGGTATATTTTACTAAACAAAATAAGTAATAAATATTGTACCAGAGAAGCACCTACTAAGAAGTCAATAATCGACCATATAAGTACTAACTTAATAAAGGAAAGTTTTCATATGACCCTGATTAATAGCACGATGTCTGATCACAAACAAATTTTCTTACAATTAAAGAGATTCAAGCCCCCGCCGAAAATATATTACAATTACGAATGTATAGATTACACAGAATTAAAGAAGTCCATTGAGTTGAATAGCCTTGAACTCATCACTGACAACTACAATGAATTTGAAGAAAAACTGAAATGGCATATACAGACGAATAAAAAAACCAAGAGAAAACAACTTAATCAGCTACAAGATGATTGGATTGACTTAGATGTTATAAATGCAATAAAGGAACGAAATCACCTCTGGAATCTGTACAAATCAAAATATAGAGACGATGAAGAATTTGAAAAGAAATTTAAAGAAACTAGAAATTCTGTAGCTAGATTAATTCAAGAAAAAAAGAATTCATACTATTATAAACTATTTACAAATTGTACTAATAATCCAAAGAAGTTGTGGTCCCTTGTGAATAACTTAACAAATAACAAAACTATAAAAAGCTGTGTTCCTTCAAAAATTATAATAAACTCGAAAACAATTACTAATTTAAATGAGATTTGCGAAATTTTTAATCATTACTTTTCGACTATAGGGTCTCAACTTGCCGGTCTAATACCAAAAAGGTACCACGTTAGGCTCACATTATCAGATTGCAATCAGCTAACCAGTCATAAACTTCATAACCTGCCTTTGTGTAATAGCCAGGAAATTATTAATATTATTAAAAATCTTGATTCGAATACAAGTTGCGGCATAGATAAAATTAATACTAAAACTATAAAATGCTTACAGGATTATATTTCTGAAAAATTAGCTAAATGTTTTAACAAACTGTTGATTGATGGTAAATTTCCAGATAGTTTAAAAATTGCTAAAGTGACTCCCATATATAAATCAGGACCCAAAACAGACCCTGGAAACTATCGTCCAATTTCAGTTCTACCGGTACTATCAAAAATCTTTGAAAAAATTCTGCATTCGCGACTATCCAATTATCTAGAATCTTTTAACTTTATTTCACAAAGACAATATGGTTTCAGAACAAAAAGCAGTACCACGGCAGCCGTAATCGATCTAAGCACTAAAATAAAAGAAAATATAGACAAGAGAAATTTAGTGTTAGGAGTTTTTATTGATCTACAAAAAGCCTTTGATACTGTTAGCCATCAATTACTAATAGAAAAGCTTAAACACATTGGTATCAAAGACAACGCGTTAAAAATGTTTGAATCATACTTAAAAAACAGAATACAGATAGTAAAAATTGATGACTGCCAGAGTGGCCCTCTACCTATCACCTGTGGCGTACCACAGGGATCGATTTTAGGACCACTTCTTTTCTTAATATATTTAAACAGTATTGATAAACTTGGACTGCAGGGCTACCTAACTTTATTTGCAGACGATACTTGCCTCTTTTACTTTGGAGCTAATATTCACGATATGATTAAACAAGTACAAAGTGATTTGAATATGCTGTCTGAGTGGTTCAAATACAATCTATTAACAATTAACGTCACTAAAACATGTTACATAATATTTAGCCCAAAAAACAAAATCATCCCAACACATGACCCACTAATTATAGACAACATTCCAATTGAACAAAAACACTGTGAGAAATACCTTGGCTTGAGAATGGATAGGCATCTTACATGGAATAACCAAATAGACTATATAACTAAAAAGCTATCTTCTTTAACAGGCTCATTAACTAATATAAACCAATGTATACCAATAAAACTACGTTATAATATCTATAACTCCCTCGTAAAGTCACACCTACTATACCTGACTGAAGTTTGGGGTAGTGCAAACATAACTAAATTAAATAAACTACAAAGACTACAAAACAAACTAATAAAAATAATCTTTCGATACCCATATTTAACACCTACTACCAAAATTTACAACGATACTAAAATTATGAACATAAAGCAGCTTTACATCTATAGTACTTGTATCCTAATTAGAAAAATAATCGACGGCAAAATTAAAAGTGAATTATCTTTTGTTGTAAAATCACAAATAAATAATAGAAGTAATCGACGGCCAAATTTACTAGTTTTACCAAAAATACGTACTAATTTTGCCAAAAAGAGCATCACATTTGAAGGAGCACAACTTTATAATAGCTTACCCAAAAATATCCAAAACATAAATTCTTTCAATAGCTTTAAACTTTGTTTATCACAACATGTCATTAAAAATTGTTAATCTTAATATGTATTCCTAACCTAACATTAGAAAAATTTGTATTGTAATAAGTAATTATGTTCGAACTATACTGTTATAAATAAGTTTATTTGTTATCTTGTTCTCGTGTAAGTGGATGTTATCCTTTATGAGAATAAATTCTTTAAACCTTAAACCTTATTACTTATAGGTCCTCCGAGAATATATTGTTGTCAGTTTCAAGATGATCGGTTGAGTAGGCATAACAAACATCCCTACTTTCGCGTCAAGGCATAACAAACATCCCTACTTTTACAAATTTATAATATTAGCAAGGATAAATAATACTATAATGATTTGCGATGAAAAAATTTTCATACAACTAATACAGACATCTAAATTTCCAACATGGTGATTGATGGGCATGTCCAAAAACGTATTCAACAAAAACTATGAAATGAATAAAAAAGAATAAAATATATACGTATCTGCATCATAAATCTCTACCCCCATAAATAAGTCTTTTGTCAGCCTACCCGTAAAATTTATTAGTTACGTTAAAAGTTATTTCTGATAGCTATATTTGCCTAAAATTGTGAACCTGGTTTAGGCGTATTGGACGTTTCCTCGATGGATAACATTTACAATCAGTAGCTCTATCCCCGATCACAGATGTTTTTCTTACTGTAATAAAAAAGTCGTTAAAATAATTATAATGACAGCTGTCAATGCTAATAACCGCACTCGTTTTACAGTTGTCATTCTAATTATTTTAACGACTTTTTTATTACAGTAAGAAAAACATCTGTGATCGGGGATAGAGCTACTGATTGTAAATGTTATCCATTTATTTTAGCTTTTGGTGTCATAATAATAATATCTCACTTTCATTGTTGCTTAAGGTTTTTGAAGTGAAAACTTCTTTAGCCACGCTGACCACTAAATATTTTTTTAAATAAATAAATAGTCTAATTAAAAGTTCATATTTGTTATAACTTATAATAAATTATTTAAACTTTATATTCTTTCAACAATAATACTTTAAGTAGTAAGGTAGTAAATTTTATTTTTGTTACAAGTTGACTGTTTAACTTATTTAGACAAATATTTTGGTTATTAAAAAAAATATTTTATCCCTAAAAAATACCCTAAGAAATTTTTTACCCTAAAAATCCCCTTTTCTAAATTCTTCCCTGTAAATTTAGGGGAACAACCCCCAAGTTGGCATCACTGGAACGGGGATAACAAACAGGATGGTGGTATGCAGATTTAAGTACAGCACAGCGCAAACCGCCCACACCAAATCTTCCATATTGATACGAATGCTTAAACATTTTCCTTTACGTATGAATCCAGTTCATTTAGCTTCGTTAACACGCACATAAAGTGCAGAGCCTCAAGAAAAATAAGTTCTCAAAGCGTATTTGGTTCACGGGTCAAAAGGTGGGTCAAACTTTACAGCACAATCTTGGGGCACAATAGTAAAACCGCACTTATGCCACCGACACTGTGGGCTTGTATTGTGTGCAACGTACTTCGCATTCAGGTTCTTGCATTTGACACTGGGAGAACGAAAACGTGGAAGAACATATACGGAATCCGTATGAATGTTTCTTTAATACATTTTATATCTAACCATGAATAATATGGTTTGCTAATAAAACTCGTCCAGATATTTTACTTTTGATATTTTGCTCGTTATCGTTTTTTTTTTGTTTTATCAATCACATGACATCAATATTATCAGCCTCGACCGTTCAGTGCTGGAGATAGATTTCCATCCATAAATGCCAAGTAACTGCTCCTAATGGCCACTGAACTGAGATCTAGTTGGAGGCCGATCTACCCTTCTTCTTCTCGCGTCTTCCCGTACGTGCCCTCCACTTCAGAAGTCAAACAAACAATGATGTCGTTTTTTTGGTTTAAATTATTTATGACATCTTATAGTGTATTAGTTTTCTACCTTTAAAAACTAAAAACTGTCGAAACCAATGCCATTTTTTGGAGTTAGGCTACGCAGAAAGTGCTTACCGCAAGAGTCGCGAAGTGTCCATTTGTATGTACCTCCAGAAGGACTCCTGACACGGTGAAAAGAACTCGACGGCTAAGAAATCGTTTCATGTCTGGGAAAATTTACACTCATGTTCTACATTCATGACGACGATTAAACAAAATAAAATTTTCCCATTTTTTGATTCCCACAACTCCGCCTTTTCAATCTCTGTCTTAGACATAATATAACTTAATAATTCACATTATGGAAGAATGATTCAAAATGAAATCTAAATATATTACATGAAAGTTTGATGAAAAGTTTTCTCGTTAGCGCTTTAGACAAAAGCTTCGTGTCGCTGTTGATCCGCCGACAAAACTTATTCAGTCATAGCGAAAACGAGAAAGATTTTTTGGTTTTGTTCAGTAGTAAAATTAACTTTTTCAAGAACAGTGCTGCACGCTTTTTAATGGCAAATATATTACTACAAACTAATTGCTGCGTTTAATTATTTATTAACGCTTACCTATTTTATCCTGTTTAAATCAAGAATATTTCACAATAAAATTGTCGAACTTAGAATTATCTAACTTTCAAAAAATAAATTAACAAAAAAAAAAAAAATAAGAGTAATAAAATATTTGAATGATAATAATTTATTTATGTGGTAATGGTAATCAACTTATCACTCTAATAATGTACAATCTTCGTGTTTACCACGTCCTTAATATTACTTTTGGAGTCAGTGTCAACTAGGTTAGTACCCTACGTATGTAGATAAAATACAGCAACCAATATAATCAAACGTTTTTATTTTTTGAATTATTTGGAGTATTTTAAGGTGAAAAGTAAACTTAATACAATGACGATAAGCAACTTAAATCTTGATTGCCTCTATATAATGTACTAGCTGTTGCCCGCAGCTTCGCCTGCCTTAACTAAGATTTACAACGGGATCTTAGTACGCGAAATAACATTTTTTACACCTTGTGTCCGAAAAACCAAAATATCTTACGGAACCCTATTTTTATCACAATAAAATTTAGCCTGTGTTACTCGTGGATCATTATCCACGAGTAACACAGGCTAGCTTCCGAATGGTGAAAGAATGTTTGAAATCGGTCCAGTACTTTTTGAACCTATTCATTACAAGCATACAAAAATAGGTACAAATCTTTCCTCTTCATAATATTAGTATAGATATAGATATAGATGTTGGCATTAGATTATCAAATCTTAATATCGCGAAGCAATAACATACGCATAATCAGAGATGATATTACCGAGATAAGCATTCAATTATTCAACGCCCGGTTTGTAGTAATTAATAACAGCACTAACGGTTACTAATATTATGTGACTAATTATGAGCACTATAGTCACGGTGTACTGGTTAGTTAATTCTTGTGATGTATATTTTAACTTTGTATAAGAAATTTGACGACTATTCTGGTGAAATATTGCTTTTAAATGTTTCAATATTGTTTCTGTTGCATGCAGTTTTGCAAGCGTTTTGTTAGCAACATAGCCGTATATGGATTGATTTTACTATAGTGTCCGAATATTATTATGTCCTAAGACGAGTAGTTTTCAAATTACCTCCACTAATCAACTTATAAATGTTACCTGTTAATTTAAACTAAATTATATTTTTTATTTTGTATATTGCACATAATATTATATAATATACATAAGCACATAAGTGATACTTTCTTAATAGTTTTAAGTCTCTGAATAAGCTTAACTATACATATTATAAATAAAATAAGCTTAACTATACTATTTATATGCTCTACTTAATCTTACTTAGCTCTTATTGCGTCTATATTTATATGAAAGTAAGTATTTGTACTTTTATTTCGATGAAATGATACTTAAAAACTTTTACATCAATCCAAAGTAAAAGTTTTGACGTTATTTGATGGATAGAAAGATGGATGATCAGGCATTATTGAGTGAGTTATTAAAAAAGGTAAAATATTTTCTTTGCTTTTTAAACTTTCCTTTTTGTTCTTTCTGAAGTTAAAATAAGAATTTTTGTTCATAATTTCCTGTCTCTATTTAATGTTCTCTTTTAAGTTGTCGTAAATCTTATAAAAGCGGACTTTTGTAAGTTTGTATATTGTACAAATCATGTTAATCAATTTAAAAACAGTTTAAATTAATGTAAAAGGATGTTTTATAAAGAAAATAAAATGATACAGAAAAAATGGAAAATGTCCTTTGTTGGAAAAAATTGAAAAATGTATTGTACCTTGTAGGTTAAAAATTAATTATGAGAATAATAAAAGACAATAAAACAACAACAATTATAATTTTGTTATGATAAAAAAGCTAAGAAACTAAGTTAAACTATCCATTCACTATCTTTGTGAAGACGAAAGAAATATAAAAACAAATATATTTTTAATTTAACACAGAGACACAGCAATTAGATGTTAAGCGCCACAAATAAAACACCAGCTGGAAAAGAATTTTTTCTTGAGCGCTGCAAGCGGTAACACTTCTACCTCCAGAGGGTCGACAAAAAGTTCGTAACGAGTCGGACAGCGACGGATAATTAGACTCGGGTGAAGCTGATTGTTGAGTCTAAGGACCGTGACAAGGTGAAATTAGCACTCTATAATGGGTTCTGTATATTTTATTTGAGAAGGTTTATGTCGGTGAAGATGAAAGAAGGATTTGATAATTTTTGTTTAGTTATTCATAAACTGTGGGAAACTATAGACTTTTTTATGGCATAGGAGGGCAAACGAACAGTCGAAGTCTTTTGGCGACTATCGACGCCCATAAACATCCACATAACCAGAGGTTATGCAGATGCGTTGCCCTCCTTTTCCCTATCTCCCCAATAGGCCACCGTAAACTCACAAACCGCACGAAACGCGACAGCATAACTGCCACTTTACGCCGGTATTATGTGAGCGAGAGGTATTACCCCGGTCGTGCCAGCCCAATTCGGCTGCAAAGCAGCATGGCACTGCCTCTTACAAACATTTTCTAAAGTCTTTAGGCCCCGTTATTTCGAGCGCTTTTTACAGAGCTTTAAAAAAGCGTCGCCACAGCGAGATTTTTCCCATTCCATTCTTCGAGAGGTAAAAATTGTATATAAATTTTTTGTGTCACCTTTTCGCAAATATGATGATATAATATGTATTTACATCATTTTATATTAGCATCATAATATTTATAAGAACTAAGGTATAATATATAATGTAATAATATAAGGTCATTAAATACATATAGTGCATACACCATATTCATGCTAAAGTGTTGCGGCTTGCGGTGCTTAAACCGACGTCACAGTATACACGCAAAATATACATACTATACAATTTGATAGACGTTACCTACTCATGACTGACTTTCTGAACACACAAGAGAATTTACTTCAACATTCATACTAATTTAAGATTATGTCTGTATTTATTATAATAAAGTATTTGTTAAAATAATTAATCGGGGTATACCTCCACGCTTTTCTTGTTACCCTAGTCATAATATTAGAATCCAGAGATGAATGAATTGGAATTTCTTTTTGGGATTATAGTAACCATAGTCCGTTTTATTTAACGAGCCAAGATAATATTTTCTATCGTAACCAAGTTCTTCCTGAAGCCATCTTCTTTATCATTTGGTTTTATGCATCGATATAAACTACTCAACTGATTTTGGTACGATTTTCATTGTCGGCTTTGCCATAACTTTTGATAAGATCCTTAGTATGAAGATCAATATTTTTTTATCTTAGAATGTAGAGTCGAGATATTGAGTATTAATTAGTAGTTTTTAGATCTGTCAACGTCCATATACTTACGACTTATAAATAAGGCACTTTTATAATATGTATCCGGTTCTACCAAACGTCTGAACTGATCTGATGGGATTTTTGTTTTCAAATTAGTGGATTAGCGATTTAAAAAAAATGGTACTAGACAACGCTTGTTGAGTCTAATAGTATAAGCTACTTAAAAAATCAAATTCTAAAAATAATTAACCTTAATGAAGGCCTTGACCAGGGAACCCAAAACACTTTTCTCAATTGTTCTATGTTTCATTGTGTAGGTACCTCGTGCATCAGAGGTGGCTCTTGTCTCAGCGGTTGTTTTGTTTCATAAGATGTTTCCTTTTTTATTGTGACTTTATACTTTACAATATAAAATACTGTAACATATTTAATATAATATCAACCCTTATACACTTTTTGGGCCATAGTTCACCGATGCGTTGGCTCAATGCGGGTTGGTGAACTTCATACACTTTTGAAAACTTTTAATTTCATCAGACATGCAGGTTTTCTTACGATTCTTTCCTTTATTATTATTAATAACACAGGAAAGAATAACCTATGTTATTATTTATATATAGTTATGGCGTTTCCTTATAGATTTCGCCAATGTCGAGTGTATATAATACTCTGCTTTGTAAAGCGGGCTTCGTGAACGAACAAGGTCCAAGATTGTAATTAAGAATTAAGTAAGTAGCTAAGAATGTTTTTTTTTAAATATTATGTAAGATTCATTAAAATACATCAGTATTTTTGTGTCAAAGAGTAACAAACATCCATACATATACAATCTTTCACGTTTACAATATTACTGGGGCTAAGATTATTTATCTCTGTCTTTTTTTCGAATACTCTCCGGAGATTATCCTTGAAGTCCGTTTCTAAGCTACTTATAATTATGTTCCCGACGACGTATCAATATACCGGACGCGTCGCACGTCGTTTGTCAAAGAAGCTATCCGTCTTAGTACTTCATTTGTCAACGTGTCAATGTAAGGAAAAGACAAATCCCATGGTACAGTTGCTTACATAATATTATGTTTCTTTTTTAAGAAGGGGGGGGGGGGATACAAATGGTCAGTCGCTTTATCTGATGGTAATAATAGCGACAAACATATAGACAGACATACGGTAAAAGATGCAGAGTGATCCGACACCTCTACGCCAAAGAACCAGTCCGATCGAAGTGAATTTTGTTAACGACGATACAAGCGCCCTCAAAACCCCCAAATTTATATAATTATATACTAATAATATGTTATTGAATAATAAGAATAAAGGTTTGAATAAAAAACACAATCAAGTATATTAAACACGGTTCTAACTTATGGTTTGGATTTAAGCAATTCTTATAGTTTAGTATTACATACAATAAGTTCTGAGCTTCTACAAAATTTTACTATCCATCACTTCAATGCGATATTTTGTTCGATTCTATTGTTATTTTTCTAGCTTATGAGCGAGTAAAAAGTAACGAATAGAGCTGTAATGTTTTACGTTTTGTGTGAAAATTTTCGCCAAATTTGTGCTGTTACGTTATTACGATTCTGCGCTCTGATTCGCCGACAGATGGCCATTGATAGATGATTGGCGGATAGGACGTAAATACAGATCACTGGTTGGTTGAATTTCTATTACATTAGTAGCAATTCACTGACAAGTCGGATTTTATAGATAGCTCTACTATTCAGTTATATACTCGATGATAGTGGTGAATAACGGTTTGTATGAAAACAAAAAATAGACAAGCATCAGGATTTGAGCAGCATCACCAACATCTAGATAAATTGTTCACTCTTAAACGTACGTAACTGATCTGTACAACTATCTCTTTGTAAAGTATTGAGTTTCTCTATTGCTATAATATTTGCTCTCTTAGGACACAGTTATCACAAAAGTTATCACTTTAATAATGATAGTGTAACTTGCTATAGAATCAAGTTATTTAATAATCTTTTTTATTATTGATTTTATTTTTATTGATGTAAAATTTGTCACGAGACAACTAGATTGAAAATATGTATGGAAAAGTAGAATTAAATGACAAAACACAGACAAAAGGATCGAGGCTTGAGCCACACACGGACTACAGCATCACTTGGTGGATTGGTTAACTCCACAGACCTTCAAAGACTTTTAATCTCATCAAGTATGCATGTTTCCTTACGATGTTTTCCTTCACCAGTGAGCGAGCGATGTTCTCGTGTTTAGGTGTCCATAGAAATTTATAAAAACCCACTTCGTCCCACAGGGGTTCAAATTCGAACCCCGACTTCTTTCTGAAGAGGCCGACCCCTTCCCATTTTCGTCGCTCATAAGTAGGTATATAAAAAAAATATACAAAGAAATCCAATAATACTATAAACATTCCGGAGCCGTAACAATGGCGTTGTCTCAACTGAAATTGACAATAAGAAGAATGATTCAAGCAATAGTGATGCCATGAATACGTAGCAGCTACGTTCAGAGACTGTTCAATTCTTGTACATTTTTATTAGATAAATGTCACAACAGACTGCCGTGAATTGGTATTATTAATAATTTTTATTCATGTATCCACTAACAGCAATTTTATCCGTGGATCCTTCCAAATTGCTATCAAATAACCTACTAATATAATAAATTTGAAAGTTCGTAAGTATTGATGGATGGACGTATGTTTGTTACTCTTTCACGTAAAAACTACTGAATGGATTTTAATGAAACTTTACAATAATATAGCTTATATATCAGAATAAGATATAGGCTATAATTTATCTTCGTACTCACACGGGGATGGGAAATACGGGTGAAACCGCGGGATTCTGCTTGTATGTGTCAATAATATATTAAACAATTCGTTTATTCTTTTAAATCGTTTTCTGGTCTGTTTTCAATTTATAGATCACAATCATAAACTACTTCATCAAAATATATCCATAGCGTATGCATATAATTCATACCACGAATATTTCTTAAGCCGTTAATCACCATCGCTCCTGTTCAACCGGTTAACGGTGGCCACCACAAAGTACACTTGGCCATGATTTCAGAGAGCCCGAGTGAATGTTTTTTCTACCTCTGTTTTTACTCTGTTACTTAGCTCTCGTCCGTACTCAATTTATATACGATTCCAAATACGCACCCGTCACTTAGAAAAAAATATATTTATTATAAACTATTAATTTTACAAACACCTACCAGACCATATCTTAATCATTCTTACTTCTTGGAATTAAAATACCACCAATCAGTGCATAAAAATTTACTTCCATTGTAGTTACTAGAAATTATTTTAAATTGATAAAAGTAGCATTAACTGCTTTTCCAAGTTAGTAGTTCTGCCAATACTTCGTCCATATCTGGATTGCCACCCAAACGAGCGACCTGAAAAAAAATATGTATAGCATATTTTATAAAATTATGTCCCACTAATTAGAAACGCACAAATACATGAACAAAGAAACGAGTTCACCCAGTACTTATTGTATCATAACCAGGACTTACGATGGCGTTCAACATCACCATCATGCTAAGGGTGTATGTAAAATAAGCCCACAAGGAACCAGATTACTTACTTCTGCTTCTACCTCTTGATGTAGGGCCATCAATGTATCTCTGGTATATTGCATACTTCCAAGCTTTTCTAGTAACGATAAGCAATATTTCTTCATGTTTTTGTCTCGAGGACGTTGTTTCAATATATCTATGTAAAGTTTAGGAAATGAAATCTGATTGAAAACTTATTATTCTGACATAAGGACTTTTAAATCATACTCGTAGATACATAAAACTTCTTTCAAAGGCCAGCAGTCTACCTGCAGACCTTCTGGTGTACAAAGCTTACGGTGATTATTTACTATCAGATTAACTGTCTGTTTTTCTCTTCTTCTAATAAGACATAATATTATATACATTAACTAATGAAACAAACTATATTTAAATATAGAATATTGAGTTTTACTTTTATAAAAACATAATCTACATTAAACTGGAGTCGTGGCTTTTATTTTCCGAATAATATTGGGTATCCAACGTTAAGGAGATTCATGCCTTTATTAGGAATTGTTTAGAAACAGGTTGTATTATTTTTGTATATGTACAATAGGTACATTAGAGCTACATTCAGCAAAAAGTATAATTTACGAGACCCATAAACGGGACGTTGATAGATATATAAAATAGTTTTTAAATTATCATAATATAATCATTTTCTTATCTGGACATGTTAGTTTTGTTTTTCAGATTTGTTGCATTTGCCATTTTTTGTTTCTTATATTTTAATTATTCATGAAACGATTGCATTACCAAGGCAAAACCATTAAGTTGCGCGAAAACAAGCATTAACATTTCTGTCTTAACATTAACATTTCTGGTGTATATAAATAAATGTAATTTGCTGAATAATATACGAAATACATAATTTTAACAACAACAATCGCTTAGGAGTGAGTGACATTTGAGAATAAGCATCATCATCATCATCATCATCATCATCATCATCATCATCAGCTTTTATCCTTCCACTGCTGAACATAGGCCTCCCTCAATGAACGCAAAGACGACCGATCCCCTGCCTTTCGCATCCAACACGGACCTGCCACTGCACGGAGATCATCTTCCCACTTGGTTAATGGCCGACCAACACTTCGTCTACCGAAACGCGCCCTCCACTCCTGAACCTTATTGGCCCATGAGCCATCCGTTCTTAAGCATACATAATATATATTTTTAACACTTCCAAATATCTTTGTATATATTCGTAGATTGTTCATTTTATTTAGTTTACCTCAAGCACCAGAAGTAGGGTAATATTTTTCTTTATTAATGTAAAGGATACTCATAATTTTCGCGCCTTCGGAAAATTGTAAAGCGTGTATGATGGGCAAACTGAATTTGCCTTCTGTTAAATCTTCACATAATTGTTCTTCTTTTAGAGTCTAAAAAATATATTAATAATGTATATTATACATTATTATATATAATACCGAAGCTATATAATATATATCTCGTAATCATTTTTCTTTCAGAAAAT
Organism: Lycaena phlaeas; assembly: GCA_905333005.2. Lineage (NCBI taxonomy): Eukaryota > Metazoa > Arthropoda > Insecta > Lepidoptera > Lycaenidae > Lycaena > Lycaena phlaeas. Next base: position 14,079,341 of record HG995167.1, on the reverse strand, counting down.
GGTGTAAAATTGCGTAAAAAATATTTCTAAAATAAAATATGGCCAAATCTGAGGCAAAAGTATTTGTATTTGTAGTGACTTTAAAGTGCTTAATGCGTAATAGAACAGGTTGTGCTTTTGTTAATTTTTTCTCAATAACACGCTTACAGCCCAAATATAAGATTTGAAGAATTTCGCGTGGGATTAGGGTAGGGGAGAGAAAGTTGAGGAAAATCTCACATATCTCACCAAGAGGGAGGGAGTAAGCACAAGCATTTCTTCTGACTTGCAGCTTAAATGACATTAATATACCTACAGGCTATTGGGCTGCTATGGGTAATTTTGTTTATCGCATTAAAAAATACACTTACCACCACATTTTCAGCAGCCTCAGGCCAATCTTCTAAAGCCTGAAAAAGAAATCCTTCATAACATATTGTATCATAGTTAAACAGGTAAAGATACCTAGTGATCGAGTATAGTTTAAAAAAAGTTAGGAATCAGTATATTATTACTATTTTTATTAATAATAATAATTTTCCTTCGATTTTTTTTATTATAAATAATAATAATTTAGAGAGACATTAAATGCTAATTGTTTAATTTTATGTTTCATTTATGTCTTCATGTTAACCGCCACGCTTTTTTTTTTCGGTTGGATCTATGCTAATGGTCCTAGTGACCGTTATGCGTCATCGGAAATGGGGTGATCCGGTTGGATCATCCTATGACGTTAAAACCGCCACGCCAATTAATGATAAATGTATAAAATTGTAATTCTTATAGAAATTAAACATCAAAAATAATATTTGAAAGTTATTTTACCTCTTGTTGATTAAGATTACAATAATCGTCTCTAATTTGGAAATAAACGCCAAGTAACAGCACGAGTTTTGTGAAGTCTGTTTTGTTTTCACTGAACAACTGTATTGTTCTTACACACAAGTTGTACATGCCACCTGTTTCTGGGGAATAATACATTATGTTATGAAATCTTCATCATTTACTCATAAAATAAGTTACAAGTATTGCAATAGTAAGTAGTAAATAACGTGTAACTAGCAGTGCCCTCGCGTACTTCCCATTCCGTACGGGGGTACACTACGGAGACAAAATATAGCCCATGTGTTATTTTGATGTGTAAGCTATATGGTTGTAAAATTTCATTCGAATCCATTCAGTACTTTTTACGTGATACGTGAAAAATAGTGTCAGGATTAGGCATTAGTACTGCCTAAAATATCGACTAGTTTATGCTATAATTTATCCCCTTACTCCCATGGGAATGCGAATTATGCGGGTGTAACCGCGGGGCGCTCCTATTCTAATGATAAAAAAATAATCACGATCAAACCATTCGTTTCAAACGTTTATTTATACTAAAGGAAAAATTCATGAACGCTAGTCGCAAAAATGCTAATCTGAAAAACTATCTTTCAAACTTGTCGAACATGTCCAATTGCTAGCCTAATCATCGAGAAAGATCATAATTATATGGTTAATTAAAAAAAATATAAGAGGAAAAAATAGGGAAAAGCAGCTTGCTTGTTACACATAAAAATCTTAAGATACTATCTCATATACTTGAATAAAGTTCCCACATTTAAATCGTATTTATAATAAATTCTTACTTTGTTCGGCCATTCGTTTGTAGTCAGCTTCGTTTGGGCAAATGTAATTGTCCCTCCAGTAAATGTCGATTCCTTGTCCACGAATCGTATTCATAATTTCTTCGAAATATACTCTCGGAGCCTTAAATTATATTACGTATCTTTAGATGGAGTATTTCATATACTTTTCTCTATAATATGATATGGTTAATTTAGACTTAAAAACGCAAACATTTCAGCCGTAGTTCACAAAAAAGGGTATTCCTATTATAAGGCGCGCTACGACTTCAATACGACTATATTAAATACTAGTAGGATTATCTGTTACCCGCAGCTTCGCCTGCGTTAACTAAGATTTACAACAGGATCTTAGTACGCAAAATAAGTAACTTTTCTGGTCGATTTATTACACCATGCGTCCGAAAAACCCAAATATCTTACGGAACCCTACTTTTTTCCAGAATAAAATTTAGCTTATGTTACTCGTGGATAATGTAGCTTTCGAATGGTGAAAGAATTTTTGAAATCGGTCCAGTACTTTTTGAGCCTATTCATTACAACCAAACAAACAAACAAACAAAGTTTTCCTCTTTATAATATTAGTGTAGATGTAGATTAGTGTAGATGTAGATAACATGCCTAAATAATATTATGCTGATTTTTTTGGATGATCTTAAACCTAAAAACATTTGCAACGACGTAACAACTGTTCGCAGTCATGGTGCTTGACAGAGAAAAGTCCCTTCTGTGACCACAAAACAGCGTCGCCCCTGAGCCCATTTTTTTCTTTTACGGTGGGAAATACGCTTTGGCATCCCGTTGGGGAGTGGGTCTCCCCAGGCGGGTATGTGGCACTCGCTGCGCCCGAAGTGAAGAAGTGGATGCAGATCTACTCACTAAAACCTAGCGGGTGACACCAATGCCGGCTAGACAGTCCACATAGGGGTTGTCCCGCACCACAGGACAATCCCTTCAAACGTCAGGACAGTACAATGAGGTGAGTTTCCCGTCCTCGCCCTTTCTGCCCTGCACTTTTGCCCCCTCTTCTTATAAGAGGGGTACAAAGAACCCCATCGGCTCAATTCACTTTGCCCAAGATGTTGGGCTCACTTAGGAGTACTGAGCCCCACCGCCACGACAAGGCCTGAACCTTGGTGGGGAACCCTAACTGCGTCCTATGGTATTCCCGTGTGAACCCGCTTCTGTTCACGGTTGACCTTGAACTCGTCTACCAGTATAACTTTTCTACTGTGAAAGATACCTGTGAATGCAGATCAAACAATTTTTCCAAAGCAAGATGCCAGACGTGAAGAGAAGTGTTGATAGTGAGCGGTGTTCCGAAGATGCAGTGGGCGGCAGGTATTGTGCGTCGGAGTTGAGAGTTGTCTTGAATGTCGTCTATCCTTAAATAATTGCAGATAATTAATAGAAATGGCTTGATTAGACGTTATTTTGATTTAATTTTTTATATATCGGTTGGATAAAATACTAAATCAGCAGATGCAATATTAGACACAAACATTTACAAAGTTTCATGTTATATTTTATATGAACATGAGAATAAACTACGCTAACATCGTATTGATTTAAGTATAAGATATTGATATATTTGACGTGTATTTGAAAGTCACAGCCACTTTGGAACGGCAAGTTTGTTGTAAGAGCGAGTTGTTTTCGGTCCTAATGAGGCGGAAGTAGACCTTTTCGGTCATCAGAAGAGACAATATTTTTCTGAATTTATAAGGTTGATTCTTGATATTCAAATGCATAGAAATAAGAGTCGTGTAGGGCTATTCTGTAAAACCCATTTCGATATCGAGCTTCAGCTGAGTGATAGAGCTCACTTTAAGCTCACTTCGAAAGTGGACTTTATTGACATAGTTAGAGAGTCGAGTTTTAAAGAATAAAAGTTCGTCAAATTCGTCATGTCACCGCGGATTCCGCTTTTTAGATTCGTAAATGTACTTACAGAATAACCCTACAGGACGTCCAAGATGAAAACGGGTAGACGACATACAGGTTTATGTCATTGTGATATTTTATATTGGGTAGATGATTTGGTTATAATATTCCCAAATGAAACCAAATTAGAGTAGGTATTTGTCAGAGCCTAATCATAGCTGCTGGTAAAGAGAGTTAAGATAGTTATAAAATAAAATACACTTACAATAAGGTCGCATTGTGAATTATGTTTGTGAGGTCAACCACCTCATATACTTTATCTTTTGGTACTTTTAGCCAATGATTGAATGCTAAAGGTATTTTCTTACGCATTAGCTTACCACGCACTTGCAATATATGAGTGTATGGTTGTAAGAGTTCCTTAAATAAAAAACATATTAAATATATTACAATGCAAAGAGGGAGGCCTATTTTCAGCAGTGGACGGATAAAGGCTGATGATGATGATGATGATGATATACAATGCTAGACAGTTTAAATTAAACTGAGCCCTGGCGTGATCATGGTTGCTTGTATCCGAAACGTCACTCATCTAAAAACTAATAAATCGCGTTATATCCCTAAAACAAAAAAAAGGGTCCAGTGGTGGGTGGACTCGACCCTCTTATAAGAGAGGTTTCGGGTTCGATCCTGATCTCCTATGTGTGCCTTGAAATGGGTCTTTCTAAATTTCTAAGTGCACCCCAAACACGAGACCATCGTTCTCTCACCAGCGAAGAAAAACATCGTGAGAAAACCTGGTTGCCTGATGAGATTGAAAATCTTTGGAGATATGTGAAGTTCACCAACACGCATTGGGACAGCGCATTGGTGAACTATGATTGCCGATTACCCTTCTCGCCTGATTTCGAGGAGACACGTGCCCAGGAGTGGGACAAAATGTAAGGGTTGAAAATTTACTTTTTTAACTTTTATATTCATAAAAACTGCTTTATTAAATAATGAACAGAACTTGAGCGCCAATTGTTATCGGTATTTTTAAGTTTATTTGATTACCTCTTCTAAATGTCCATTAGAATAGGCTCCACTATACGTCATTTTCAATTAATTTTAACTTTAACAATAACACAACACAAACACTGTTTTGAAGTTACTGTCATGATACCCTTCTGCTTTTATACTGACATCTGTATGCATAATTTAATATATATCACCGGAATAGCCTTAAGACTTGAATTCTTAAAATTCTTTGTGTTAGTAAATAAATAAAAAATCTTTTCAGAATAAAGACGAAAAAATCGATCGCATTTGTCTACAATTTTTTATAATAATATTAATTGTAACATATTTTGATTAGAATTTCTAAAAAGGAAACAGTCTATGGGATTTATCTAGAATTTTTAAGAATATTAATAGTTACAGTCAAACGTACAAACGGACAAAAATCGACTGGCCGATAACAATAATTTATATTTAACTAAATTGGCAGTAGGTTGATCGCTACCTCGAAAAACTGGTAGCCGGTGCGCTCATAGAGTTCCAGAGCGGTGGCAAGGGAGCCTAGCCAAAATGCCATTAAGAAAGCGTTAGCGAAGTTCGAAATGATAAAATGTATAGGATGGACCACGTGAATAAGCGCGGCCTTATGTCAATCCCATACTTTTTATCATTTTCGATTTTTTATCATTCGCTAACGCTTTCTTAATGGCATTTTGGCTAGGCGCCCTGGTTCGGAAAGACGAAGGTGGACGACCAAAAAGATGGAACGACAATCTTCGTGCAGTGGCCGGTCCAGGTTGAAGGAAAGAGGAAGGGTATAAGTTGTCTTGGTGCTCATTTAAGAGCCTATATCTGTAGACGAAAAAGAGCTGGTATTATGGACGATGTTATGAGTTTTTATATATGAATGTAATATTTAAATTCTTATTTACGAATAATTTCTACACAAAAACAACAAAAAATATTGGTGTAGTAAAAAAAAGTCTTTCGTATAACTTTTAGTAGTTTGCTTTAGAATGTTTTATTCTTTTACATTGTAGTACACTGTTTTACACTTGATTCTGAGAAAAATGCAGTTGTAATCTTTTAGTGTTTACATCAAAAATAATTTTAAAATATTTGTGATTTAAAAAATATTAGAATTAATAATTATGATTATAATAAAACAAATTTACGGATTTTATCGCGGTTTATTAAGGTTTTTTTACAAGCCCGACGTTTTTAAGAAAACAATATTATATTAAAAATTGTGATTATAATATGAAATTGAATTGAAATTGAAATTGAAAATCTAATATATAAAATTTCCCTGTCACAATGTTAGTTACCGTACTCCTCCGAAACGGCTTGACCGATCTTTATGAAATTTTATATGCATATTCAGTAGGTCTGAGAATCGGCCAACATCTATTTTTCATACCCCTAAGTGATAGGGGTTGTTCACCCTTAAAATTTTTTTGTTAATTTTTGGACGAAATTTTTTGTTTTTATTTTTTTATGATACAACATACAAAAATACATATAACCCTAAATTTTCAACCTTCTACGATCAACCCCTATTTTGTATTTGCAATTTTAATATTGGCAGAACGAAGTCTGTCGGGACAGCTAGTTATGATATAAAATTCCATAATTCATAATAATATTAGTTCTATGTATACCGATTAATGTTCGTTCACAAGTAACGAAAAAATATTAAACTATGACTCTTAGATGCAGACTTTTTTAATTCAGTTTTTATATTTGAATAAAATATTTCCACTATAAAATGTTTAATATTATGTATGTAAATATGTGTTCAAACATATTATAAAAGTAAATTAGATTAAAGCTTTAGAGAAAGAAAGAGAGAGAGATTAGAGCGGTAGGCCAAACGTAAGTAATTGTCTGGGACTGCTTAAAACAATAATGCCGCTGATGCTATAGAATCGATATTTAAATTTTGATACAAAGCAGCAACGTCAAATCACTACAAACATATCTAGATAATATATTACGGAATGTTGAAAAACAAACATCGTTAAATTGATTGTAAGGTATAGTTTATTGTTGAGTTTCATAAGAAAATATATTGTTGAGACGGGTTTTTAAATATTTTTCAATGATTTATTATACATTTTTTCATAATGAAATTTTAATATATTATTATTTATTTTAATATTTACAGCACCGCGGGTAGCTTTTGTGTCGTAATAAAGGGTTATTTTATGGACGTTGTAAACGTATATTCATAAATCATTTTTCATGAAACCCAAAATACAGAATGGTGATATTAGTAAGAGATAGTGTCATTGCCAAATCGGTTCGGCACGGGCCAGGTTGGTATCTCTCACTGCTTTGCTGTCGCATTTTGTGCTGGTCCATTGTGAGAGGGATATGGAAGGGGAGGGAGATGCAAAAAGAAGGTAATACCAAAAGAAGGTTCCAACTTCTCGCATACTAATCTATGCTATAAAAAAATCGGTTGTCTGTAAAGTTGGTTTACTGACGATAGTTGAATGTGAAAACGTCATAAGAAAATAATGATGGGCCGATTGTGCCTCTTTGTCGCTCGTTCTGCGCTCTCGCTTGCACTTCAAGCCTTAAATGGAACGCCTAAGAGCGAGGTAGCGCTGCATGAGTCATGTTTTTTGCAGCCGGCTCCATCGAATTATGAGACGTTGTCACGTCATAGGTTCTTATTATCGCTGAAATAACACCAACCGTATAGGTCAAGCCAATTACCGAAACTTGTTGAAAATAAGCACAAATCAATCAAACCTAAATGCTACCCTTACACCATTGATCAAGGCTATTGTGCCACTCAGGCGTGTCGGGCGTCACGCGAGCTGTAATCGCGTGCTCGCGTGAATCCATTGCGTGCAATGTTTTCACTTCAACTTACTCGGGGGCTTTCTTGAGTGCTCAATAAGCGAATACACGCTAAAAACATGGATATAGAACATTTTAATTCTTCTCCAAGCAACTTATATTTATAGTGTTGTGGAGACTTATTATATTTAACTGAAATCGTTTATAGCTTTCAGCTAAGTGCTATAAATAATTGTAGAAAAAAAAAAGAAAAACACTTATTTTACGTATTATGCAGGATACTTTTCAACTTTCACCCCTAGTTAATATGTTTCAAGTGCTATGTAATTTGCCTACGAAATAAATATTATTTGATTATTATTTGATTAATAGTCCTCCTTGTCTGTACATTCGATAGTTGCAGTTCATAAGAATCACAAAAATCAATATGATACACATTTTGGCTTAAAAACATGAAAGTTGCTAAAACTGTCAAAAAATATACAGCATTAATTTAAACTAAATTGAAACTCGGACTGAGTTTGCAATAGAAAATCTTTTTGTACATTCTATTGTGAATTATGAATGTGATTAATTAAATAGCGGATTAAATTATAATATCTCTCATAACCCGACTAAGAGGATCTGAGGAAACATGTGAATCAACTCTGCATACGCATGAAGAAATTTATGAAACAAATGCTAAAGTTATTCCAGCTTCTCTAATTCCAGACCCAAGTCGCATTAAGCGTGTCTAATACAATCTAAAATGAATTAAGAGATTTTTCAGGTTACTAAACAAGCCCGAGTTTTAAAAGATTATATCTAGAATTATATAAAATGGATTCAAAAATTTTAAAGACTTATATGTAATTTTTTTCTATTTTAAATATCATGAATAATAATGTCTTTATTTTATTGTATCAGCAATCTGAGTAAAGGCAGAAACACACTTACGTGTCGTGACGCGCCAGTCGTTGTGAAAGAAAAGAAATAAATAATAATTATTATTATTATTATTAAAAAACTATTTAAGTTATAAAAAATTAAAAATGGCAAACAAGAAGGGAAAATGTCTTTAAAAAAATCCCTTAACTGTATCTACTGTGTAAAAATTGAAAATGGAACTAAAACGGGTTGTGCAAAAAACTCGCGTGTCGTTCAAATTAATATCATGATCTTGGAGAATAAATTTATTATTCTTCATAGAGTAAATGCTCGAAATGATTTAGGTATATTTATCATCATCATTTTAATCATCATAATCATGTCAGCCTAACGACGCCCACTGCTGCATAGGCCTCTCCCAAGGATATCTACAAAGGTCGGTCCTGCGCTGTCCGCATCCAGCGTCTTCCCCCGACCTTTACCAGATCGTCGGTCCATCTTGTAGAGGGCCTGCCCACCGAGCACGATACGGATTCAGGTATAGTTGTAGTAAATATATAAAAATCATGATTCAAGAATGTAATAAACTAATTCGAACATGTCCCTAAATAACTTGAATCACATTGTATTAAGTTACTCGTAATCCATTAGCTGGTAAGTTATAGTCAATCCCTTTATTGAAAACGGCCCCAAACCTCAGGTGATTAATATCTCTGTTCTTCACACGAGTCCATTACACGATGAAATCCTACGTGCTCTGCCACGCTGGCTTTTATGATGGTATTGAATATTGCACTGATTCATATGGGATTTCTTTTGCATGTGCGTTCTAATGGCTGTATGAAAATGATGAAGTGCTCGTAACCTGTCGGTCAAAATGGTATCCCGTCGGTTTTATTCGGCACTGGACTGTTAGGGCAATTAAAATAGTGCTCTTTATTTCAGAATGATTTATATTTTTTTTGTTATAGTATATTGTGATGTTAGAATATATAATGTAACTTTTGAAGTGAAAAATTCTTTAGGCGCGTAATCTTTAGGGTTAACCAAAACTATGGAACTCGCATCATTGTCACCAGGCGCTTCCAACGTGCTTGTAAGACGTCATTATGAAATTTTAAATTACCAATAAAAACTTAAATTTCATAATTTCATAAGATTTTTTTTCATTATAATTAGCTAGGTTAAGCTTGTGGTGACAGCATTCACCACAAGCTTAACCTAGCTAATTATAATGAATCTATACCTTATATTAGCATACATATCAGATATTGTTCCTTAATTAATAATATATATTCTATTTGTAAATGTTGTAATATGTAGTGCTGTTGGTGTGCCTTATAACAATAAATAAATAAATAAAAGTTTTCACTTCTATCCCTATGACTCAGTCAGTATTTAACATTAGATATTATGGCCTTGCATAATTAATTTGTTTAGTATTTTACTCATTTTTAAACGCATAGGAATATGTTAAAGTAAAAGGATATCAGGAAAACTCATAGTAAAGTTAACTGTTTTAAAGCACAATAGCGTTTTTAAACATTATATCAGTATAAAATAAGGTTTTTGGAGTTTATGTTTTAAAATCGAAGACATCGCTAAGTAAATTATTATGTAAAGTTCAATTTTGTAAATTTTATTATATTACTAAATACGTAAGGTCACTCACAATTAATGTTGATTTAAAATATGAATGACCATCTCACACTTTACGACAGTAAGTATCATAACACTTAAGACTATTCTAAAACGAGCCTCTTTTCAAATCGGAAATACGAGCGCGTGAAAGGTAGCGAAAAAAGCGCCTTTAGAAGCGCGCTCTGTTCTGAAGTCCACCACTTTAAAAAAAGAGAACGTAATCAATTAATATTATTGTAATTTTTCATTCTAAGGCATCTGTAGTTTGTATTTTAATGCACATGCACTGGAGTAGTATCGATCGTGAAATGGGTTTATATTTTGTGGTGCAACGTCCACGTCTATTATGTCGGTGTACGTCAACAAGCTCCGGAAGTAGTCACAAAGCACGATCCAGCCAATATCCGCTTTGAGCGCTTTTACGCCTGCCATGCCACGTTGGCATGGTGATGAGGTGACACCTTTTGCTGCGGCCGTATACTGAACTCAAAAAAATATATACAACGTTAAAAGCAAACAAAAAATATCTGAATATCATTTTGAAATGTACCTTTATCGTTGTAATTGAATTATGCCATATAGTAATGTTGAGGCGAATGTCACTCTTTAAAACGAAATATTCTTTTACACGTTTTATTGTTTAGTCGTAAGCATTTAGTATTCCAGTAACCGTAATTGTATTAGAGTACTCAAAATATCGGGAATATTAAAATTTTACTAACTGATATAAAACACCAGAGTCACCATTAATAAAAAAAAAAACATGTGTGTGCAAGTCACACACAGTAGAAGTGAAACTCCTAAAAAGAACCTAAATAAAAATAATAATTGAAAATTATTGAAAAAAGTTATCAATTGCAAGCGACACCTAACAAATCATACGAACTGTTGAACTGAACTGCTGGTGCACTACTACTGTACCCACAATAGTAGTGCACCAGCTTTAGCTTCTTGCCGTCTAATGTGTTCTATCTCATTCTCTCGCAGGCTGTATTCTATACCTACATTTATGTGTTTGTCTCTCTGTATCTTGGACTTACTTTTTCGTTTCATCGAGTTTGAAATCACAACGATTCTAAAGAAGTTTCCCTTCAAAAAATCTAAAGCAAAACAATTTTTTTGTAAGTCGTGTCTTCTTTTAGTGGTATTGTTTAGTAAAATTTTAACTTTAAGCATAACTTTAATAGTAAATATAAAAAATACGTACCTCAATATACGCATGTCTTAAGAATAAGACCCCACTTCTTTTAATTACCGGTCTCTTTTAGTGCAACAAATACCGTATTTTTTCTTCGAGAAAATAAACGTAAAGACTCCGTTTGTGCTTTGCTTACTTTTTTGTTTAGTTAGGGTTTGTAATCGATGGTTAATGTTTAACGCCTAACTATTTATTTAGACAAAGTATTAGTATAATATATGGTAGCAAACTGTTTTATTTGCACTAAATAAGTATCAATTCTCTCAACCCAAATAAATCAGTTCGTACTTTTAGAACAGTTAAGGGTAGATAAATAAAATAACTCCCCAAAACTTCTGAAATCTATAAGCATAACAAAGAACCCACGACAAAACTGTTTGAGCCGACAACATATCAACAGGTAAGTCAAAAATAAGTAAGCTACGGTATATTTACACAGTACGCTCTCCCTTATATCGGAGACGCGAATTCGTGTCGACACATAAAATGACAACTCTTTCGCCGCCTCGAATTTGAATTCAGTGGAACACACTTTGAACATTTTCACAATAAACATTTTTGTGCTGAAAAAATTTTGATGGGTTAACGTGGGTAACATAATATTATGTCTTGTATGTTTTATGCATTAACCATGGAATAACAAGAATTTTGTATGTGGACAGTTGAAAAGAAGGAAACGCAAAGTAGTTGCAAACAACATGATCCCGATCACGTTGTTGTAGCAAGTGGAATAATTGTCTGTATATTAAATTTGAGTGTGCGTAATTGTTTTTTTTTGTTGGCCCTCACACATTTAAAAATCATCTCAATTGCTACTCTGGCGTTTTTTCGACACCTTAATAAATCGCAATTTGACAGATACTTAGTCATACGTACTTTCTATCATCATACTTACTTTCTATCATCATCATCAGCCTTTATCCATCCCCCGCTAAACATAGGACTCCCTGAATGAACGCCAAGACAACCGATCCCTTGCCGCTCGCATCCAACACGGACCGGACACCTACCGATTGAGCTTAAAGGCCATCAGGCCTAAAATTCTAGACCTTTCGAAAAAAAAACGGAACAGACACTACAAGAAGATCGTCTTCCTATTTAGTTAATAATAAATCGTTTACCCAATACTACGTTTACCGTAAACGTTTAGGTATACGCGGCCTCCACTCTTGAATCTTATTGGCCCATCGGCCATCCGTTCTCTTGAGTGACCAGCTCAGTGCCCACTTCAGCGAGTTTATTCTTCGCGGAATATTGGTGACTTCAGTTCTCTGGATTTTTAGTACTTTATTTACGTACTTTTATTCGAACCCTCGTCTTAATATTTGTTTTTATAGTCTATTTTCTAATGTATTTTCAAAAATCTAGTTCAATCAGTATCAACATGAAAGTCAACTAACATCAAAGCGAATGCTTTTCGATTCGAAAATATTCGGTCATTCCAAGTTGATTGGCCAATATTTTGTCCGCGTTTAATTTGCACACTGTCAGACCCCGTGTCCAGGGAATCCACGGATGATACAATTGATTGCTCTATTCCCGTTTGCGGACATCATGTTTGTTTAGAATAGAACATTCTAGATTCATTTCATTTTATTCGCCAAATCATACGACTTCGAAAGCAGCACAAATGGGGCCTGCAACTATTTCAATGTTTTAATCCATTCTATTATTATTTTAAAATAAAAACTTTACTTCCTTCGAAAATTGAGAAAGGGAAACTAACATATTGTAACTAATGTAAAAGTCATTATCGCTCATGAACGTAAACAAATTTAATTCTTCTTACCATTAATTCGTTTGCCTTTCTTGTGCAAATTTCAAGCGAGTAAGACGAGAGGAGCCTTTATTTAAAAATTCTACCAGTAAACGCATTGCTAGTTCAAGGATACAACTTAGGAGGTCTCAAAAAAAGTCAGTATAAGCCTTTTTTTATATGCAGCATGGCAAATGTTCATAGAAAAAGCAATATATTATATTATCTGCATTAGCTACAAGTCCATTCTTCACAGCTCTAAAATTACAAAAGATTATATTGCACGCCGTCCTTGCGTTTTAATTTTACGCAGAAACATCCATCCATCATTTTAATATTTATTCACGTAGGTATTAATAATTTGTTTCATGTAAAATTAATTGAAATAACTCCCGTGTTTCGTGCATATATCTTTGCATTTATTACAAAAAACATTCAAAGGTTCTCGTTATTTTATTTCATGAACTCATCATTTTAGATGTACGATAACGTATGGGATGAATAATATCTTTGTCGGGATGCTATTATCATAACAATATTATGTACATACGTCGTCGTTTCTCTACTCTCTATTCTTAATCTGTATATTATTCAGTGTTTCTACTGGATAGTACAGGAGCTCGTGGCGCAGTGGTAACAGCCGCGCGGATCGTTCCACCAGGTTAAGCAACGCTTGCCGAGGTTGGTCCGTGTATGGGTGACCATCTTTACATACCGAGATTCCTCCGTGCCTCGAAAAGCACGTTAAGCCGTTGGTCCCGGCTGTCATTTGTGAATCTTTGACAGTCGTTACGGGTCGTGAGAAGCCCGAGAATCTGACAACCAGTCTTACCACGGGGTACCGTATCACCCAGTTACTGGGTTGTGGAGGTCCGATAAGGAGTCGCTCCATATTATAAAATACTGGTATTCAGCAGAATACCAATATATTATATTTGGGAAAAAGCTAGGCAGATGATGATGATTAGATATTACAGGAGCATTGATATGTCGGCGCCTATCGTGCCTATTCGGGCCTCGTCGGGCGGTGACAGGGCGACAGCGGGGTCAACGCACGGGAGGAGCGGTGAGCGGCGCACGATCGCTCGACCGCCAGACTGCCACCAGCTGTTGCGCACCAGCATACGGGCATTTCGTTGTCTCCACAATAAACATATATATTTAAATACAGTCCACTCTTTTTATAACCCCCTTCGAGGCCTTAACAGATAAGCTGTATAGTTGTGTGTGTGAAATACATATACAAATTTACATTAATTTTCATTTATATAGACGACGTTCATATATATACTCATTTTGCTTCAGACATATTAAGCATACCCAGCACGTATTGTAGATAGGCTTATATTACGGGTATTCGGTAAAACTAATCAGCTATACTAATTATTATTATATACCTTTGTATATCTTATTATTTTAATCGTAAGACAAAATATATAAAATGAAAAGCAACACAAGGACATGTCCTTGCTTTTCATTTTATATTATTCACAAAGTTCCCGTCAGAAATGAAAGATAATTTATTACGGTATTAACGTTTTTTCAGCAAATTTATAAGCGAAAACGGGCTAGTAATGATTTATGTCATTTTTCATGGGACATGATTTTCGAGGGTTTCACTCCTTAAAATAGAATAATTTAAGTATTTAAATCTCTGCATTATTTAATTTGCTTTACAGGTTTTTTATTCGGTTTATGTTAATTGTTTGGAGAAAATGTCAATGGTCAGTGATAGAAAAGGGAAAATAAGTGACAATGGTCCGGTGGTAGTCGGCCTTTCGAACGAGAGAGTTGGGTTCGATCCTGACCTCTGCGGTCCCTTGAATTGGGTTTATATAAATTTCTGAGTGCACTTTAAACACGAGACTATCGCTCGCTCACCCGTGAAAAAAACATCGTGAGGAACCTGGTAATACTCTCCTCGCCTGATTTCGAGATGGAGACCATGCCCAGCAGTGGGAACTTTATGGGTTGACACTTTTCTTTACTTGTATGTTTTACAACTAATTAGTTGTGTTCCATATTGCATGCCTATTAACTTATATTTCACAATAATAAAAAAGAATGCTCCGATACACAAATAAAATGAATGTGAATAAATGTATTTTTCTTTTTGTCGTTGAACAAGAGACAACAGTGCCACCTATAGTATTTCATTTGTTTTATCTGAATCACTCAATTTAGACAAACACAAAATTCAAAATTAAATAACTTTGTTTAATAGTTTATAAGTTTATCGCGGGCAAACAACGCGATATGAAATTTGTACAAATTTCATCAGAAAAAAAAGATTGCCTTATATAATCTATACATGTGTGCGCAAATCGAGTTTTGATGAGCAAATAATCGAATTCCATGTCCACAAGTCCGCAGGGAATTTGATGGATATTTTGTTCCATCGAGGCAAGGCCGTATATTCCTCGAATTAAACCAACAATATTTGGATTTAGATTTAATTGTAAAAACGATAATGCTAAGTAGTATCAGTTTGATAATTCAATTTATATGAAGTTGTCCGGGCTTCAATAAAGTTTTATATTTTGTTCTTGTCAATCCTTTTGCTTCACAGTATTTCCTACGGGATTTAGGCAGTTTTGTTCGGGAAGTAAAAAACAGATTAGCTTATATTCACCTCTTTTGTATCACCTCTGTTTGTGCCCTATTTTATATAAAAGTGATTTGATAGTGGTAGTCTGACATAATAACCATTTTCATTCGATATACTTTCATAATAATAAATTCCTAAATATCGTACGCTTTTAGAATAGTCGCACCGAAAATAACGTAAAAACTGACTCAATTACTCTGGTCAAGTGCTACAGCACAGCGGCAACTTTTTACGACCCGAGTGAAAATTACATTCACTTTACGATTGTACTCGTAACACCATCGTATGGAGATGACATCAATTTGTGGCTCATTTGGTGACGTGACTCCTCATAATATGAATAACATGTCAGATAGTTAACTTAAAAGCATCAAGATTTCCAATTAACTATTGAAAATTAATATGAACTCATTTTTCACTCTTATGTTGCGCAATTCGATATTTCCACATATTTTACGAATGCCTTGTCTCACGAATAAATGAGCTAATATGCCATTTTAAACTTTAGATATTTTTGCATATTTTGTTCATAGTTACTGGATGCCGAATTTCCAAATGAAGAGACCAATTGCCGTGAAAGTTAATACTTGTTCAAATATATTAAGTTGATACTTTTGATGTTAGGTAAATGTAGATAGCATATTATATCACATTAAAATTCAAAATGAAGAACAAGTGAGCGTTTTATCGACATAAGATCTGGACTTGTTAAAGATGAGGCTGATGATATTTTTGTAACTTTTTAAAATCTTTGGGTGCATCACCATACAATATAAAAATATTAAAACATTATAATTTCATACGAGTATAATTAAGTCAAATATCGTGCGATGATGGTTCAGTGCGTATGGGCTCGACCTCCAGGTCCGGGTTCGATCGTGACCCTTATTAGGTACCTAGTCGGTTTTCTAAATTTTTAATTGAGCCCTTATCGCGAAAGCTTCGCTCGCTCAACGGTGAAGGAAAACATCGTAAGAAAACCTGCAGTTCAGCAACCCGCATTGGGCCAGCGCCTCGGTAAACTATGGCCCGATACCCTCCTCGCCTGATTTCGAGAAGGAATCCGTGCCCAGCAGTGGGACATATGTGAGTTGCTACACTTTTTAAGTCAAATAACAGAGACAATGACATCTTGGAATACCAAATGTTATAGCAAAATAAAACATACGTCGCTTGCATGAACACAAACAATAATACAACCATAGTTTATTAAGATATATCATATTGTAATGTACTCGTGGTATTCCCGCGGTATTTATTATCAAGCAAGAAATAAAGTTATCACCCTCACATGTCTACAAGCGGTTTAAGGTAGATCTAAATATGAACGTCACGGCATCGCTGTTTTCACTTCATTATCATACAAATTACAATTTGTTGACTTATACCATGATATAATATATAAAATAGAACATTGTTTCGTTTAATTATTAATACGTGAAGAATCATGTATCGGTGAAGGAAAACATCGTAAGGAAACCCGAATGTCTCATCGGGTTAAAAGTATTTGAAGGTGTGTGTGTGTGGTGTGAAGTTCACCAACCTGCATTGAGCCCACGCCTCGGTGAACTATGGCCCATTACCCTCCTCGCCTCATTTCAAGGAGGAGACCTGTGCCCAGTGTGGGACATATTACATGAGTAGCAACTAGTACTTTACTGCATACATGAAGAATCTTTAGCGCCATTTTTTTAGTAATTTTGGTTATAAAATATCTATTTTCCGACAAATTAGTGAAATATAGACATCCCTTGTCTAACCTAGACTGGTAGGCCTTAAGATCGGTAGCGGTTTCGGTTTGGTTTATTAGGTTGGTACTTACCAACCTAATAAACCAAACCTAAACCGCTCCTAAACCTAAACTCCTTTTGTTCGATATATTTGTGTCGCTAGTATGGGAGTGCCGACTTTTAAACGTGGTGATTCCTTCTCTTGGCCTCTTACTAGCTTAAGCTTGTTTTCCCACTTGCCTTAGTAAATGACTAAATAGCTTAAACGTACTACGTGTCTGTCTAATTAAACATATTTTATAATGCTTTAGGTGAGTCTATATTTTATATATCTACCATTATAATACCATTTCCCCTTTTCTCGTCCTCATAACCAGGTACCACGGGCGTATTTACGCCAATGTGTTTTTTGGGTTTTGGCAAGTTTATTGTCGCTGTTTCCAAGAAAATTGGTAAAATACAAATTTATAAATAATGGACTCATAAATCTCATATAAGTTATTATATCGTAATACACAATCGCTGCAACGCTTACTTTAACCAAGTCAATCATTGTCTTAATTTCCATAGAATATATTGTAATGAATTCCTTAAGTGCCTTTATTCTCACATACAGATCAGAAGTAACTGTCAATCAATTTCGTATTCGTTATATTAATAAACTAGCTATTGTCCGCAGCTTGACCCGCGTTAGCGTAGATTGGCAGCGGTATCCTATCGGTATATTATTTTTACAGCTTATGTTATTACTTAAAACATCAGCTATCTGTGAATGTCCCGTCAAAATCGAACCAAACAAACATACAGTGAGACAAACACAAACGTTTTAAAAATTATATATTTGAGGTAAGTATAGAATAAAGGTTCGTTCATATACATTTAGTGAAAAGCTGTTGATTTGAAATTAGAAACAAACACATCAAGTATATTAATTTATGTCGATAATAATTAAGATTGTCTACACAAAATAAAACCACCCATCTATATTTTCTACATAATCTCCAATCAAAATCAATTTCACCACAGCGTGGGTGTTCCCATTGGAAACCCTTTCATCTAACTTGAGGGTCCTGTATGCAGTATGGAGATCAATATTCTATCTAGACAAATAATTTCCTACAATTTCAACAGTTCCAAGAGATTGAGGACATATTAAATTCCATGAGTACAAACTTGCAGCTAGTTCTCACCGCGATATATCACTCAAAACTAATTGTAAATATGACAGCCATAAAAGTAGATACTTGAGCAATTTTGGAACATTGTTAGTTATATTATATTATTTTTTTTTTGTTTTTACGCTATTTTTACTCATTACAACGGAGCAAGATTTTATTTTTACTTATTATAGTTACTAGTCGTTCTAACAGACTTCGTCCTGCTAAAATATATTATGTTACATATTTTCACTTTTCTAACTATTTAAATCGAGATAGGTACTTATAATGTTTTATATTATGTTTCTCGCTGTTTTGTTCACGAGACTTACTATGATAGCAAATTTTTTGATTTGATTTCAATTTTGAAACTCACTACCGGTGAAGGAAAACATCGTGAGGAAACCTGCATACCTGATGAGATTGAAAGTCTTTGAAGGTATGTGAAGTTCACCAATCCGCACTGGGCCAGCGCGGTGGACTATTGGCCCATTACCCTCCTCGCCTGATTTCGAGGAAGGAGACCCGTGCCCAGCAGTGGGACATATAAGGGTTGATACTTTACTTTTTTTTACTTTTTTGAAACTCAAATGTTCTTGGAAAATCCTCTTTTACTATTACCAAGTTATTAATAAAATATATTCAGTAAAATCTACAATTTATTTAGTCATCACACACACAGTCACATCCAAATTATTTAGCCCCCCTAAAATTGTAGCCCACAATCTTCGCATAATATTATACCTTGCCTCGTTTTCGTGTTTCCATGTTCGATTTATAGCCAATTTTGTCAGTAGTTATAAACATGTAAAACTCATTAGAACTCGTTTACGCTAGAAGCTTGATCAGGTTTGATCAATCTGTTGTCGTCATAATCTGTAAAATCATTACATAACAGCGTATTAATTTCTAAAGCTACAAGTTGAAAACACTTCTTAATTCAGTTAAAATATAGTCTATTGGACCAAGACAACAATTACTCATTAAATAACTCGCTTATAAAATTTAGATAAGTGGCTTAGGCACTATAATAGAATATACGTAAATAGTGCCTTTCCTTTCAGTTTTACTGGAGTCAGTTAAAATGGCTAAAAAGCTAAAAAAAAAAAATATATAAGCGCACTTACGTATCGCACTAACTGACTCAAAACTTATTTCTTCATTACAAGTTGGTTAGGTTGCGTGCTCGCGGTAATCTCTATACTTATTCCACGGAAGTAGGCGCACTTGGAGTCGTTAAAGCAATTTTGACGTGGATTTATGTCACCGACAAACTCGGCGAAAAGACCAAGTGAAACTTGCTTTGAAATAATTTTTAATTGAAAAAATGCGGAGAAAATTTTGATACGCTTTTTCCTAATTCAGATTTCGGATATTCGGAGGCGATAAATCGATCTAGGTAATATTCATTTTTAGAAAGTTTCATTTTATTCGTGTTTTCAATAATCAACTTTACCGAGAAAAGCTTGACCATACGGTTAATAGAAAATATGAGTCAAAAGTAGGTTATTGGTAGTATCGCGTAAATATAAAAAAAAAATTATTCAAGATTGCATTTTATATTTAAGTATGTTGTTAAAGTAGATTTACGAGTAAGCAACATGTATCTTCATTTCCTTTTATTTCATTCTAGATTTTTCTGATATGTATAATTTTATCGATCGGTATTATTTTAACTTTTCTTAAGTTGAGCACGATTTGTAATACCGTGTCATCCGCACGAAACATTTTTAATAATCCAAGAGAATCACGGAGATACAAGCGACTTGAAAGCAATCTTAAGATCCGATCCTCGTCATTTATCAAGCTCAAGCAGGCATTAGGCACGCAACAACCGGGCTTGGGGCGTGAAATTAATGAATTCATTATTACATACTATAGGCTTTTTCTGTCTGTGACAAGCACGGATTTATTGCTATGCCAGCCACTTGGGCAGGATATTACGTTACGTATGAGCGCCGCCATTTAAGGGTAATTATTTACGCAGATGTTGAGTGAGTTGTAACGTTGTTGAAAAGTCACGTTAATCAAATCAAATAGAATTTAGTATTACAAAGGAGAGTGTCGTGGCAGTAAAAAAGTAGATAGGAATAAAGAGAGGGATAAAGCGAGAGAGAAGAAGAAATAAAAAATCTAATCATAATTATGTTTCTTTCTTTTTTCTTACTAAAAGGATCTAATGTGATTAGGAAAACCAGTCTTCAAACTACCCGAAAGAATACGCAATGAATTCTTTTTATGTCATAAGAAGACAACCGAAACAGCCCTACGACGACAACCGACGCTCACAGACAACTGCACAACCAAAGGTTATGCAGATGCGTTGCCCCTTTTTCCCTATTCCCCTAATGGGCCACTGAGAATTCACAAGCCGCACGAAATGCGATTGCTGCATATGCATAGCTGCGACTTTACGCCGGTATTATGTGAGCGAGAGGTACCACCCCGGTCGTGCTGGCCCAAATCGACTGCAAGCAGCACGGCACTACCTCTTACTAAAATGAAATATATTTTTTGCCACGAAAATATGACCAACGATATACTTGTTTTTTTTATAAATTTAATTGCAAATTCACACCGCACGGCGCACATACTGCCAATGCTCGCAAATATTTGCCTATTTGTAAGCGGATTGAAAGAGTTTTGTTCATATTTTCTTGTATATAGATCGTGGTTTGGTGTGCCCTTATATTGTGTATGGTTATTTCAAACGTTTTTTGTTGCATATTCAGATATTATATTGTTTACATACATTATGATGTAGGCATATATATGACGTACGCTATGAAATCTGGTGTGTTATTTCTTTGAGCAAAATAAACTTTTGTTTTGTTGTTGTATAGAGTAAATTGATACCTATATGTGGTACAAGGTGTAACTTATTTTTACTTTATGTCAGTAACATCCTTTTATAGTTCTGTTATCCCAGTAATGATACATCGACAACTGAACAGATGAGCTTCATATTTTTTGATCTCTAGCTCACAAGCGATACGTTCATATCCGAGCGAAGAGCAATTTTTATCGATAGCTCTCATGAATGTAAATTTTGTATTACATTAGAATGGTCTGCTTTTTATTTTTATATTAAATAAGTAAAAAGATAAATAATTATGTTTTGGAAAAACTTATGCTATATTTTATTCCAAAATATGATAGAGGGTTTTCACACATTTTTCTAAAGTAGCCGGTTTATGTAGTTTTTAGGATGATAAATTAAAGATATGTTGGGACGATAAGATAGATAAGATAAGATAATATACGATAGAAGATGGGACAAACGGACAGGTTAGCTTATGTTTGTTCATGGGTGATGCTGACCACTATCCATCATGATATTATCAAATAATATAAAAAAAGACGCCTCAAATTTTTTGATATCATCACGATCATCATTCATATATCATTGAGATCACCATCATCTGCCTTTATCCGTCCACTATTGAAGGCCTCCCCTAATGAAGCCAAGCCGATCCCTTTCATAATATGATTACATATTAATATTAATATGTAATCATTAGTTATTTTATTAGGTATTTTTGGATTTTTTATGAGGTATTTTTGGAGTCGGTGCCAGCCAAAGAGGATATTTTAATGATCAATCACATACACCAAATATTGAGTAGATGTCAGTGAAGGGCATCGATGTTTTGGCTGGTACCGACTCCAAAAATACTCAATTTGAATTAGTATACTTCTACTTCACTTCGAAGTATTTCAATATTATTTTAAATTTTTTAGTTGTACATAAATTAAGGTATAGTTTTGAAGTCGGTTTTTGATTTTTTATTTAAAAATAATTTTATTTTGTACTTTTTAGTTTATACATAAGTAATATAGTTTTTATTTTTTCTTGCAAAATTTTCGGCGTTCCCGATCTGTGTTGGATGCTAGTGGTAAGAGACCTGTCGTCTTAGCGTTTATTGAGGGTACCTATGTTCAGCCGTGGACGGATGAAAGTTGATGATGATGACCTCACAATACTTTGATACTTTCCAAAGTATCCTATTCAGTGACTTTTGTTCATATTATTCATATTACATGGACAGTTAATAAAATGAGAAAATCGTCTGGGTATACAAAACAAACCAAATAAGCATTATTAAAAATAACTTAAAAACCACTGATTAGATGTCGATCAAATTAATATGGGACCAATTCGAAAACATAAGCTTACAAACAAAACAAGAATCACCAAAATCTATTCCCAAACAGCGGAGTAATCGTGTAACAAACATACAAAAAAAAAAAACATACAGACGAATTGATAACCTCCTTTTTTTGAAGTCGGTTAAAAATCTCTTTAATATTATTTCAAGTTAAGTTGAAAGCATCGTGGAATTAGGTGCCTCTAGCTCGCAAATTAATACTGAATAATAAGCTACCGGAAGATTTAGTATTTGATACATTCAGACGTTTTCCTTAGGGTGATCATGATACAGATAAATTATTCTGACATGAACAAACGCGTCAGCCACGAAAAGGGATAATGTATCAGAGTTGACAGGCGTAATATAGGACTGCCTCTAGGCTAATATCATATTATATTATTATTACAAACATTGTGGGGAGTAAAATATTAACTAGACAGAATAGCAAGTAATAATAATATAAAATAATAATATCTAAGGACGCTTTCATACCACGTTAATCTAGCCCGTGCTAAGTTTTCGAAGAACTTGTGTTATGGGTACCAGACAACGGAAATACATACATTTACTAAAAAACAAAACATTTTACATTTACTACTTTTATATTAATACATATATTTCAGATTTTTGTTACAATAATACACATTCCATGACCCAGGAACACAGAAAATTTTTGTTCCTTGGTGAGATTCGAACCCGCTCCCACCGGATAAAAGGGCCAATGCGCTAACCACTGAGTCACAGAGGTCGTTAATAAATATATTTTTTTAGTTGTTTTCAAATAATGTCTTATAATTTTACGTGAATTTGTAACACGTGTCAACATCCCTATTGAGTTGTCAGAAATAGTTCCAGGTAAACTAGTTTATGCTTATGGGCTACTTACCATCAAGTGGCAGATCTTTCAGTTTGCTTATTCCACTAATATGATAACTGATATGAGCGCGATACAACTCGTAATCACAAACTAATAATGAATTGTTAGGAAAATGATTTTAATAACTCATCAAATTATGAAACCACAATTCGTGCGGATCTATATCTTATAGGGCGTCGTCTAATTGGCATTTCGATTAAAATTTCAATCTGACTCCTCGCTAAGGATTCCGTTTTGACAAATTGGTTTTGATTCACGACTTGCATATTCATTTAACGTCTTCGATTATTACTTATTTAGCTTTTACATAAATGAAATGCAAATTGTTTGCATAAAACAATTATTTATATGAACAATAATATAATATTATAAAATTAACGTTTTGAAAATTTTCATCGAGGATCATTTTTTTTGTGTCACAAGAAGGCAAACGAGCAATCGGAGTGACCATCAACACCTACACAACCATGGGTTACGTATAGTCCTTATTTTCCCTATCCAAAAGGCCACTGTGAACTCACGAACATGTGACAGAATAGCTGTCACTCTGCGCTGGCTGGCAGGCTATAGCGATACTAGCTTAGTCGGCCCAATTCGAGTGCAATACAGTATGGTGATTTTAGTATTATACTTAATCATACTAAAATCACCAATCTGTTAATTTAGGTTTTAATAAAAATGTTTTTAATGAAATCACGATTATAGCTTCATTACGAGACAAAAGCTGCAGTGCTGTAAATATAAATATTAAAATTTTATAATGATAAAGTATTAGAAAACCACATAAAATAAATCATACTACTTCCTCGGTCCTCCTGTTCCTAAATTTGTGGCATATTTTCAACGATAAAGATATTAAAATTAAAACAAAATGCCGCGATGTCCCTTCATAATCTCTTAACAGGGAAACACCTACGTTGCTTCTTTACGATGGCAATAAAAAACGAATTAGCGGACCCCGCTGAACTCTGGTCAAAATGGTTGTCCCCTAAAACATTAGTATGATGAAAATATAAATTGAAACGGTATAAATAAAAAAAATGTGTCTCTTATTTGATGTTTAAAGATTCGTGAGTATACAGAGGATGTTTGTTTACGTATACAAACGATTCTATTAAATCGGGGGGCCAACTAATAATCTGTTGACCATCAGTGGTCTGCAGTGCTTTTTGTCTTTTTGTGTTATGTCAACTCATATAACATATCCCACTGCTGGGCACGGGTATCACCTCTTCGAAATTAGGCGAAAAGGGTTCGTTCCATAGTTCGTCGATGCGCGAAATGCGTGCTAGTGAACTATACAAACCTTTAAATAATTTTCAATCTCATAAGGCATGATTACTCATGATATTTTCTTCGCCAGTTTCATGTTTTATTAGTTGCACTTGGAAATTTAGAAAAACCCATTTCGAGACATCCTTGGATGTCAGGATCGAACCCGGACCCTCTCGCTATAGCAATAGGTCTTAGGTACCCACTGGACCATCATCGCGTCGATATGTATTAGAGAAATTAATTTACATTATAAAATTGAATATCCTATATATCATCAAAAAGCTCCATTCAATTAATGACATAATACGAACAAATCGCGCACATGTGACCAGGAGCTAGTAAATATGATATAGTAATATTTATTGGAGCGATACGGGAGGACGTGACTAGCTGAACTAACCACCCGGTGATTTGTATTCTGGACGCATTGCACCGAATGCATGGTCGGGATGACCTCTAAATCTTCTGTATAAAGATTATTCTTTCATTAGGAGACTTAAATTACTTCAGATTAATAAAAAGAGCGATGATGGTCCAGTGGTGGGTGAACTCGGCTTCTTATGCTAGAGGTTCCGGGTTCGATCCTGACCAATCCGTGTATGCCTTAAAATGGGTTTTTTTAAGTTTTTAAATGCACCCCATACACAAGACCATCGTTCGCTCACCGGTGAAGGAAAACATCGTAAGGAAACCTGCATGCCTGATGAAATGAAAGACTTGGAAGGTATGTGAAGTTTACCAACCCGCATTGTTCCAGCGCATCTGTGAACTATGGCCCATTACCCTCCTCGCCTGATTTCGAGGAGGAGACCAGTACCCAGCAGTGAGACATATAAGGATGGATACTTTAATAAAAATTAGCCAGGATGGCTTATCGTCTACATAACAAATTGCTATGTTGATGAATGAGAAAAAATAGTCGTTGATTACTAAAAAAAATAGAATACCCTGCTAGTTTTTTAGTAATCGCCCTAATTAACAGGTGAATCAGTTCGTAAAATAGTTTCAAATTTTACATTATTCTTACTAATATAAATAAAACTTCACTTTATAAATACTATTTTTTATAGGGTGTTATTTAAACGACTAGCATAATATTCGTATTTTTGTGAGCAGAAAAATATAATCTGGTAGCAGAAATAGCTAATTGAGCGGCAATTTATGTTTAGCAAACATTTTAAAATCAAGCAGCAATTTTTGTCATTTTTTATGGCTGTAATTATTTTTGAAAGGCATATTAATTAAAAGAGGGGCAATGTGCTGCTCCTGTTTAATAAAATTTTGGTAAGCACTCGGAGGGTAAGCAAAAAATAATAATTTTGTGCTGCTTATATAAGTAGCATGAATATAACTTCAAGCAACTTTCTTTTTCAATAAATTCTGCGTTATAGCCCGGTCCACAGGATTTGATGACGTCATGATTTGAATTAATTCTCTGGTCCTTTATTAAGAATGATAATATAATTTATTAATTTCTTATTCAATTTTTATACAAAATTTTAGTTTTTAAATCGTATTTATAATTACTGTAATATCAAAAAATATTATTTCAAAATGTATAAACAAACAAAAGAAGAAATTCATAGATAATGGTACGACGAGGATTTGAACTCACGAACGACAGCGTACAGCCTGAGCGCGCGCGGACGGCGTTAACCGTAGAGCTGTACGTCTTGTTACAAATAAGTTTATAATTGTGGATCCATTCCTGCGTATTGAATGTTTTAATTTGATTTGATTTTTGTAGGTAATATCAAATGATTGAATTGAATATTGCAAGTTTTTGAACTGCTTGTTTATTTTACACACCACCTACAATTTTTAATACCTGCATAATCTATCTACTATCTACATAAATCTACGAAAATGAAACAAAATAAAATCTTGAAGAAAAAAAATTCATCATCATATTATCAGCCTTTAGTGAACGGACCACTGCTGAACACAGGATTTGACGACGTCATGACCTGAATTAATTCACTAGTCTTTTATTAAGAATGATAATATAGTTTATTAATTTCTTCTTCAATTTTTATAATTTTGTTCAATAACATACTTACAACACCATCTAGCGGTAAATAGCGCAAACCTACACCGGTGTGAACACAGGACATAAAATGTAATTCAAAGAAATGTGCCGCTCAAGTAATTATTTTGCCCGATGAATGTTTATTATGCGAGGTCATAATATTGTAAGCTGCTTATTTATGATTTAATTTTCGACCATTATCAAAATTATTTGCGGAACAAGAATTTCTACCAGCTTTATTTTATTGCGTACAAAATCTTTGTATGCCAACCAAATTATTTAAATGCCGATTTTTTTTTGCCCCTCCAAAATTTATAATGCCGTTCATTTAATTACTTCCCTTTTTTATATACAATTAAATAAAGTATAAGAGAGTTTTTTCAAGACCGAAAATCTAATTTAATTACAATTACTTCTAATACTGCCCCTGTACAGTTACTATGTAGCCTTAATCTCAAAGAATACTTCTAAGAGTTCTAAGAACTTCAATGAAAAACTTCAGAATAGATAAAAACTGAAGGACCAGTTTAGACATAGGTTTAGGTTTAGGTTTAAAGACTTTATTCTCAAAAAGACAACGTCACTTACATGAGAATATTTAAACATAACTAACATACTTTTTGCTGTCTGTACGTGCGATTAAATAAAATACCGTGTAAGCAAGTAAGATAGAAGCGCCTTCATTTACGGTATCTTTCAATAAACGTGTAATTATCTGTGCTGTTTTTTATCCCTAATAAATAAATAAATAAATAAATAATTAAAGAGATAATAATATGCCAAAAAATTCCATAGCTTCAACCATCATATTTTCCTGGTGAATCTTAATTTATCTGTTATAATATAATGTATTTCTATGATTTCAATGGCATTGATATTCAGTTTCGCTTATAAATCGTACATTGTATTAAGAAATTTTCATCGATAGCATCGATTTGTACAGTCATAAAGATATGCCAATAAATTAAAAGCCATGCAAAGCGGACAAAGAGTGAAATCGCGGAGTCTGTCCGTTCGCCACGTTGGCAATGTAATCCGTTTCGCGGAATAATGCACTGATTAATATCTTGTTATAAATCACCCGTTGAGCTCAACTATTCAACGGTCGCCGGGGAATTACCAATGTTAGTTCTAAATTCGAAATTGGAATCACATTAACGATATGGCGAATGGTGTATGTAGATTCAATTATATTTTCACCTATGTATTCGATACTAGTAGAGCCCCGCGGTTTCGTCCGCGTATCTCCCATTCCCGTGGGAGTACGGAGATATATTATAGCCTTAGTTGTATTCTGATTCTTACGATATTGTAAAGTTTCATTAAAATCCATTCAGTAGTTTCTATGTGAATGAATAGCAAATGCCCATAAAAACTGTCGCATCTGTAATATTAATAGGATAGTTAGGATATAATAAATTTATTAATACAAATAAATTTTAAATATTAATTATTAGTAAATACTTAGACGTCTACTTGTAATGCATAGAAATATGTTTAATTCAATATACTAAAAACAACATTGAAAAGTTTAAATTTTAAATAAATGGAGTAGGTAGGTACACCATGCAAAAAAACCTTACCTTAAAAGCTATATGTATAATATAGCATTAAAAGCTAAACTTTTTATTAAGAAGCAATTTACTTGATAAAAAATAAATTGAAATCAATTAATGAAAGTCAAATATTCATAACGACAATATATAATCAGTCAGCTAAAATTATTTTTAAATTATTAATTACTAGCTGTTACCCGCAGCTTCGCCCGCGTGAACTTAGGTTTACGGCTGTATCATGTTTGATGACGATCATTTTCCATTTCAATAATGACTAAGTTTTTGTATTAAAATGGATATAATATGGTATCTTGAATAGAAAGATATTATATTCCTTCGCAGACTTTCTGCATGCATATTTACTATTTAGGATACTATTACATATTACTCTGCCCTCTCAAATCACGGCAACGCGATTAATTTTCTTGCGTATTATTTTGATATTGCCATATCTTCGAAAGTATTCATTTAATTTGCATGATGTAAAGGGGAAAAATAATCTTCATTAAGTGCTCCAGCTAAGTAACTGATTTAAAATGATAAGGATTCATACCGTATTTGTGTAAATAACTTTCAAATTATCGCGTTATAATTGTCTATTTTTTAAAGTATTAAATGGATATAGTATGATATCCCTAAGAGATAGACATATGCCATCGCGGACTTTTTTATAGACCTATTTAAGATACACAATTCCACCATACATTATTTTGTTACATCTCAAAGACAGTTTGGCAGCGTTTTCGTTGGAAACACCCAGACGGCCAATTTTTTTCCGACACCTCCAACAATTATTGTTATATCTTAGCCAATGTATATAAAAACTTAATAAATTATGCACATAAACCTTCCTCTTGAATTGTCCTATCCATTAAAGAAAACCGTATCAAAATCCGTTGCGTAGTTGTAAAGATTTAAGCGTACAAAGGGATATAGGGACAGAAAAAGCGACTTTGTTTTATAATATGTAGTGATGTCACATTTGGATAAAACTATTGCGTTTAGTTTTGGTTTCATTTTAAATTTAAATAGTTTTGTTAATGAAATGTACTAAATTGTACTTATATGGAATAAGAAACTGTAATATTGAGATTAATAGATTGAGATTAATAGTAATAGTATTTTCGTGTGAGTTGGCGGATAAGTTTATTTTAGGCTGTACATAGCGATGCTAAAGCGGTGACAGTTAAAAAGTTGCTCTCATGTGGCAGCTGACCCATACAACTTTTCTCATCTACCCTCTCATGAAAGCCCTCCCTATTACAGTTAAAAACTTTACCCATATTGACGCTATAACAAAACATGTGGTCTCATAAGATGTAAATACGCTCTATTTAAAGTACGGCCCAAAATAGCGGAGAGATATTTTCTAAGGATTAAAAAATAAAATAACGTGTAATCAAAAGCTGTCGATGGCTGAAAATTGGTTTGACATGATGGCAAAGAGTACTTTGCCATCATGTTTGCTTCTATTATATTTTGTCTAAAATGGTTAAGCTTTTATTTTTTGAATAAATGGCATACTTTTTAGTTTTTACCTTCAAGATTTTTTAAGTCTATCTAACTCTAGTGACCTATAAAATCCCATAATAAACAAGTACATTTAACGCAATGCTCTATGCACATTTTACCTTTATTTACAAACTATATGTAAAAATATCATTACTGAGATCTTGCAGGGACAGTTTGGAAAAATTTCAATATTCAATTTTTAATAATTATATATAATAGCTCACCTTACATCTTACATCTTTTAAAGCATTAAGGTCAAGGGCCATTAGCATAGCTTCAACCAAAAAAAAAACTAATCTACATGTACCAAAACTTATTGAAAACTTTCATGTGAACGGTAAAAATAATTTATTTCAAATACCCTGTCAGACCACAATATGTTATGTACTATGCTGGTTTAATATTATTTATCGATAATGCAACTAACGCAAGATCACAGCTGTCACTTTACGCTGGTATTATGAGATCGAGAGGGATACATCTGGAGGTGATAACTCACAGCTGCAATCCAGCAACGGTACAACCTCTTAAAATACATTAACAAAAGCCAAATACATGAATAGCATGATTCGCTTACTTCTTATTATAAATAACATTCATGGTAATGCCATAAATATAACACTTCTCATATTTTCAGAATTATACCAATAAACGGCAATAAAATCACTAGTAACAGTGATGTAATTGTAGGGTAGACGGGAAAAACTTTTCTCATTTTGGCCTCAATCGTCGACGGAAGATGGAATAACTTTACCACAATCCGGTTACGATACTTTATCTATGGAAAATCTTTATTTAAATGCATTTAAGTTCGTTCTATACAACAGTTATATAAACTGGTTGGAATAATATTATTAATAATTTTTATTTTGAATTCCACCGAACTAAGTGGCCAAATAGAGTTGACAGTAGAGTATATTTTGGTCTGCAATTGATTTTAATTGATTTTTAAATAATTAATTTTTAAAAATTAAGCTTGAACACTGACACAGTTATGGGTAATTTGCCTTAATCATCATTACGAAGTTAAGATGGCTATTTATTATTTCACGTTCAGGAAAGAGCACATATAGAATTGGAAGAATTCTTGTCGACTCGAAGACTTGATAGTGGATTGGTAAAATAGATTCTGATACGTCTCTGAAGGGATACTGTTGCCTGCAGATCCGGGACACTCACAAAGCGGCTGAAGGTGCTCGCAGTGGTTTTAATGGGGTAGTGCGCCACAATGCGAGTTCCAACATATGCCAGTGTGCCTACCCGAGGCCCTGGTGGGTCTGAAAGGGATTTCCATTGTGACATCAAAAAAAAAAAGATTGTCTGATTAGTTAATACAGTAACCAAACCCAAGGCCAACGCTTTTTTTAGTTAAAGTTTAGAAAAAGTTTTTTTTTTTTCGAAACTCGAATACCTATTTTTTAGTAATTTTCACCTACTTAGTCGTGTGGATTCATTTATTAATCTTCTTCTCTTTTTCTTTTATTTTTTCTCATATTCTCATATACTTAGGTAGTGATTTATCTAAAGGATAAAGTGCATCATAGGAATAATATCAATAATTCTAAGGTTGCCAGAATATAAGAATCTAAGTCGTAGACTCAAGTCTATCAGTTTTCGTATGCTAAACCAATCCAAAGAAGAGCTTGAATACCTATAATTATAGAGTCCTAAAATGTCCTCTATACTTCACCAAAGAACAGCGAACAGGACTGATATATTTCTTAATCTATATTAACGATAGAAGCCGCGGGCAAAAGCTATAATGATATTAAAAGTTAATAAATTTAAATACTACTAAGACTTTCGTATAGCATAAACCAACACTTTTTATTTTAATGATTTTTTACATTAGCCTATTACGAAGCGTATGGTTAGTAAAACACACGCTTGTCGTGTTACCTCCTTGGTAGCGTGTTGCGATGGAGCTCCAAGATATGGTTATATAAAATTAAAATAACATTTACTAAAAAAAATACAAATATATTATAATAGAACGACAACAATGAGAACTAGGCAAGGTTGTATGGCATGCATTTATTTTATTATCCGTATCCTTTGTTCCACTGAGTTTGTTTCGCCGGTTCTTCTCAGTGGACTTGCTTTGGAACCGGTGGTAGACTCAATTAACGTTCAAAAAGATACTTTGATGGTAATATTTTGAATAAAAATTTTGACTTTGACTTACTAATATTATACATGTGAAAGTTATATTTACCACGTTAGTCTTACTACAAAGAGCACCCTCGGCTCAATTCGCTTCGCCCAAGGTGTTGGGGTCAACCCTGGGCTACTGAGCCCCACCGCCACGTTAAGGCCTAAACCATGGTGGGGATGTGTTGGCTTTCTAGTACAATACTTCTGGAGATGAGGTTCAGCCTGACGATATGATGACATTGAAGACCAGCAAACAAATAGACAGGGTGTCGGTGGCCAATTATCACTAGAAGAGCAGACCGTGCATTTGCCTCTTCTTCTATAAAAAAATAAGAATATATAATATAGAGAAGGCTTTACAGAAGAAGATCCCTGAAGTAATAATTCTTAAACGACAAAAAGGTGAAGAATCGTGCATTGAAAAATTATATGGAAGAGAAATATGGCTATTCCTCTTTCACATAGTTTTCCAATGCAAGTTAAATTTTTGTTTAAACTCGTCTATATTATTTCGAATAGTTTGAATATATCGTGAAAACACGTTGTAACTTTCAAGTTATCTTTTTTTTTTTTTTTTTTTTTTTTTTAATTTATTGTTCAAAACACAGAATAAATCACACATAATAATAGATTAAAAGCTTGCCGCGAAAACTCACATGAGCTTATCTGGACAAGCCGCCGCGTCGCATACAATATTATTATCAAAACAAGATAGTGCCATACCGTACCTTATTATACAAGGAAAAAAAAAAAAAGAATTTTAAACACTTAAAGATTTTAGTAAATGATCTTTCAGGGATTTTCTATATTTGCGTTTGTCCCGGTATAACTCCTGTAATTCTTCGGGAAGTTCATTAACTAAAGTAGGTATAATGACGTGTAACATTCTAGCTCCATAAAAATTACTAACAATCGGTGTTATGAACTTCTTTGAATAGTTAATTTTCCTTAATTTATTTGGTCTACATTTCTCGATTAGTAAGGTTGGATCATTAACTTCATTTAGAATATTAAATTTAACCAAGGTATATACATCCATAACATTGCAATATTGAAATATATCATTGACATTCATATTGATTTTGTTTTTAAACTTTGGGATAATGGTTTTTAAAAGACGTACCTGAAGCATATAAATATTATTCAAGTGGGTTTTACAGGTCCTACCGTAGCTACTTAGGCCGTAATTGATAACAGATTGAGCTAGGGCTAAATAAAGTATTCTACAAATTTTATATGGAAGTTTATGTTTCAGTATATATAATTTACTAAGTAATGATCTTAATTTTGAGCTAACAAACTCTATATGAGGTTTCCAGCTAAATCTGTTATCAACCACAATGCCGAGATAAGTATGTTGGTTTACTTGTTCTATTAGTGGACATTGACAATTCAGAAGAGTACGATTGCTATGGAAACATTGATGAGTATGGGCCACGATAGTCGGGGAGATGATTGGTGTGTTATGAGAAGAGTGTATATGAATGTATTTAGTTTTATTAGCGTTTATCACCAGCCCGACATCGTGGGCCCATTTGCAAATAAGATTATAGTTATTCTGCATAATAATTACAGCCTCAGATACTGATTTGTGAGCCGCAATCAAACATGTATCGTCAGCAAATTGATAAATGGAGCCTTGTTTTATCAAATTACACATATCATTAACATAGAGGAGATATTCGATTGGTCCAATTATCGACCCCTGAGCGGTACCTTTTGTGGTGCCATACATATTACTATAGCAATTGGAGATTTTAACGGTGGAAAAGCGATCCGAGTGATAATCTTTAATTAATTCTAGAAGTGGGCCTTGAATACCATTTTGTGATAATTTTCTATATAGAATATTAAAATCTAGCAAATCGAAGGCTTTTGAGAAGTCAATAAATAAAGTGATTACATGATATTTTTCATTAAGATAGTTGTTAACTTCATCTGTAAATTCTCTCAGCAAGTCAGTGGTACTCCTATTTTTCTGAAAACCATACTGTTTGTAGTTAATTATTTGATGGTCCCGCAGAAAGGATGACATTTGATCCCCAAAAAATTTTTCAATAATTTTATTAATGCACGATAGTATAGTGATGGGGCGGTAGTTACTGTAATCATTATGTTTGCCCTTTTTGTATATAGGTCTGATGCAACCGATTTTGAGCGAGCGAGGATATATTCCTGTATCCAGACAACAGTTTATTAGGTGACATATGACTGGTGATAGCTCCTCAGATAAATATTTAATTTCACGTGCCCGGATTCCATCGAAACCTGGGCTCTTTTTTATGTTAATATGCTTTAAGATTTGAGCAATAGCATCACTACTAGCGCGTTTTGCTCTCATGGTCACATTAGGTTTTATTTCGTACAAACTTTGATCTAATAGTTTAATGTGGCAATTATTGTTTATTTTACTAACTGAGAGGTCAAACTCTTTTGCAAAATTGTTTGCTAACGTTAATGGGGTTAAATTAAATAATTTTATAAGGGTTTCATCAGTACGTCTACAAATTTTGTTGTGTAGACGTGAACGACGACCAGAAGCTGCATTGGAACCACAATCGTGCATGTTTCACCCGTGATACAGCTTTGCTGTGTTTTGGGGCAAAGTACAGAACAGATATATAATTCCTGGCACGGAGACTAAACATCTTATGTCTAATGAATTGAAAAGACAAAGGCTAGTTCCAAGAAAACTAGTTTATGTACATGGGCGATGTTGACCGCTTACCATCTTGTCTATTCAGTCAAGTTTTGTACCAGTTTGCATATCTTAGTAAAGTATCAATCCTTTATGTCCCACTGCTGGGCACGGGTCTCCTCCTCGAAATCAGGCGAGGAGGGTAATGGGCCATATTTCACCGACGCGCTGGCCCAGTGCGGGTTGGTGAACTTCACATACATTCAGAGACTTCTCTGATCTCATCAGGCGTGCAGGTTTCCTCACGATGTTTTCCTTCACCGGTGAGTGAGTGATCGCCTCGTGTTTGGGTGCACTTAAAAATTTGAAAAAAACCCATTTTAAGGCACATACGGCGAGTCAGGAAGGCCGGAATCTCTCGCATAAGAGGCCAAGTCCATCCACCACTGGACCATCGTCGCTCTCATATATAGGTAACATGAAAAAATTGACCGTATTACCGAAACATTTATAGGTCAATTTTATTCCTAAATAAATATAAGTTGTCTTTGTATTACTTAATTTGGAATACCTTAACAAAACGTCTAGTCTAACATTTACCCAAACAAACATAGCGTGATGGATGCGGTATCGATTCTCCATTACCATATCCTCACCATAATTGTGGTACATAAACGATATTTACCTGTTTGTTTGCCTTTGGCTCACTTTACAAACCACACAACCCCACAAAATTGTGTTTCAAGTAGATTCGATGACCAATTTAGGATGATGGTGATAATTGTGGTGATTCTGTGTTCTGAATAACGAGCATGCGTCTCACAATTTAAAGTGAAACCACCCAAATTGCTCGCCATTTGAAAGTTGACCTTTAGATCTTGATTCTGGCTAATACTAAGGTCTTTGGACGGCATAAAAATGATTGAAAACGAGACATTTACTATTTTTTCTTGGAGCTCGATACTTCAAAGTTTACAAATTATTTCCTCAAAGGACAAGTACTTCTGATAATATTTTGTTTTGAATTATTGTAATAGTTAAATTAAATCGCGTGCTATCAGTAGGTTACTGACATCCACCAAAGAACTAGTAGAAAAAAGTTAGTTCTCTGGTGGATGTCTTCGTTTCAATTTCTATCTGCCAAAGAAATACCCCGCATAGCGCACTCCAAAGCACGTTGAGCTAAGGCAAACTTTCGGACGAGTCGTAAATTAAGGGGCCACGTTTCGGCCCTGTAGGTCATCACGGAGAACGCATTGGTTGGACTTTTTTCTTCAAATTCTACGGTATAGGCAACTAAAAAAAAATAATCATGTTCCTTAAATAGAATTATTACAGAAAACCACTTTTCCGCTTATCTCTTTCAAGACAAAGGGCTGATGTTATATAAAATTCGACTAAATAGATCGTATATTAGAAGTTCAACCCACCTTGCTTTATAATAATTGAAAAAAAAATGATTATTCATTTATTATATGTATAAACATAACAAAAGTGTATATAGTGTACAAAAGATAAATGTTAACAATGTTTCATGTGGGCTGTTCAAACTCAGGGAGAAGGGATGTCCGATGGGCCATAAAGGTTAAAGAGTGGAGGCCGCGTTTGGTAGACGAAGTGTTGGTAGGCCATTACAAAAGGAGGTCCAACACAGACCGGCCGCTGCACGGAGATCGTCTTTACGGATATCAAGACGATCTCCGTGCAGCGGCCAGTCTCTGTTGGATGCGAGTACCAAAGAACATAGGAAGACTTAAGATCAGCAGTGGACGGATAAATGCTGATGATGATGATGATGATGATGATGAATCAGCATTAAAAGTGGTTTATTTTTTTAATAATAATAACCTTAATAGAAAATACCGGGTCCCTAAAGCAATTTCATTTAATCCTATTAGCGATATTCAACTTTATATAATGTTTGAACCATCAAAATTGTGGTCTACTTAACAGGGACGAGCTTAGTACAGTTTATTCAAATATTATATTTAGATACAAACCTTGGGAAAGGTTTTCACAATATAATCTGAATTAATTCTATTGATAAAGTAGGTAATACAAAGGCTCACAAGAACCATGTTTAGGTATTTTATACATTATATACCGATAGAGTATATGGGACCATGTTATACACATAATACTAGACGTCATAAATGAGTCGGTTGGTTACAAAATACCATAAGGAATAATAAAATACTAGCTGTTGACCGCGGCTTCACCCGCGTTAGCAATTAAAACTTCGGTTTTTTTTTCAAACGACTTTAAAGAGGAGGTGTTTCTCAATTCGAGCGTATATGCTTTTTTATGTTTGTTCGCGGATAATTCTCTCTTTTACGAACCGATTTTGGTTTTTTTTTTGATATGATGATGATGATGATAGTGAAATCAGGGTCTGATGATGGCAGACCAGAGAAATTGAGGGGAATTTTTAAAAAATCGTGGAATGCGTTTCTAAATTTTTTGTTTGAAAATGATTGCAAAATTATATCTACATCTACACTAATATTATAAAGAGGAAAACTTTGTTTGTTTGTTTGGTTGTAATGAATAGGCTCAAAAAGTACTGGACCGATTTCAAAAATTCTTTCACCATTTGAAATCTACATTATCCACGAGTAACATAGGCTACATTTTATTCTGAAAAAAAATAGGGTTCCGAAAGATATTTGGGTTTTTCGGACACAAGGTGTAAAAAATCAACCAGAAAAGTTACTTATTTACTAAGCTCCCGTTGTAAATCTTAGTTAACGCAGGCGAAGCTGAGGGCAATAGCTAGTCTCCTATGAAATTCAACCCGTTCTTGTCTACTAGTATAATTAAATACACTAAAATATTTCGTATGTTGATTGCGCAGAATGGAGTCACAGAATTTTTGCTGTTCCGACCATTTTCTATTCAGGGACGACCGAATGGAAAGCATTCAAATAACATCCACATACCGGGATAGAGCTCAAAACAATGGAGAAGCCTAGTTATTTCCACAAAAAACATTTAGTATATTATACAATGAATAAGTGGGTTACGATTGTGTTCATTAAAACTAAAGTGGAAAAGTAATGAACATTAATTAGTTGGATAAATTACCACAATATTATAGTAAATTTAAAATTAATCTTTGGATATTACCGCAGGAGGCGAAGAATCATTGAAATAACACTCTACATAATTACATTTAAGAAAAGACGGCGACATAATTTCATACTGCTTATGATAAAATATGTAACTTAGACTTGTATATACGAAAATTAATAATGAATGAATGAAATACAAGTATTCAAAGATCTTATAAAGTTAACCTGGTCGCATGGTAAACTCTTAAGAACTTATGTTACGAGTAGGTACTAGGAATGGAAGAAAAATTAAGAAATGTATATAAAAACATATCAACATAATATATCCATATATGTCCCGCGTCAGATATTCATCATAGAAATTATTTCAACTTTGATTCGAACCCGCAACCTGAGTAGTCCAGTAACCTAACCTCTAAACCAGCTGGCTATCAAATTATTTATAATATAGTATTTTTTTATCTTATTGCATAATATTATGGTGATTGTATCTCGCGTTTTTGACAAACTCACTTTCTTAATTATTATGTAAAGAATATAATCAAGCAATCCTCTTTCTGGACGGTTATTAAAAATTCAGCAGCGGAACTCTAAATTCTTTACATTCGACGTTGTTTGAGTTATTCTTAAATAGCGTCAATTGTGTCAGTCAAAATCATTTGTATTCATAATCTTATTATTATCAACATATTTTACAATCTACCTAATCCTAGTAATTTTTTCGGAGCTCCAAGTACAATCTACGAAGCGTGAATAGAATAAATGCCTGTGGGTTGGTGGTAGGCATAAAATGCATAAAACATTGTACCGAATGCAAAAAAGGCCGTTCCCATAGCGATAAATTTAGAACAAAAGTTTGGGGTCATCCAATGGTGCGTGCTTGGGCCAGAATACATGTTACTTTTTTCATCATCTACATAACCGTTCCGATAACGTAAAAAAGCTAAGTTTTTTTATTCAGGCTATTTTTTAGTTTGTAGCTTTTGTTTAGAATAAGAAAATAACTTTATTTTATGGGCCTTTAATACAAAAAACAAACATTCCTTATTATATTATATTATATTATATAATTTACAGCAACGATGGTCACGGGAGGACTAGACTAGTATCCGAAACGTTGGGTATAATTTATATCTAATAAAGTTAATAAACCGCGATAAAATCCCTAAAATGTGTTTTATTATGATTGAAATTCGTGTAAAATTAAGAAAACAACACCGACAACAGCAGTTGTCCGCAGTTTCTCCCTCGCTAAAAAAATAACTTTTTTAATGTATTCAAAGTCAAAGTCAAAAGTCAAAGTCAATTTTTTTTATCAAAAATAGTACAATCAAAATATCTTTTTGAAAGTCAATTGAGTCTACCACTACTTCACACTTCTACACTACTTCTAGTATCTTCTAAAATATGTGTACAGAATTTCATGATGATCGATTGAGTAGTTTTCACCTGATAGCGTAACAAACACCCTACTTTCACATTTATAATATTGATAAAGATTCTCTAATTTTATATTTTTTTGCGTATTTCACTACGTCGTATCCAAATATGAAAATAAATTTTCAAGATATAAATATATTTTGAGGAAAAATTGTGCGTGTTAAATGAAATTGCTAGTTGTTATCAATAGTTGTTTTGCAGCTGATAAATTTTATTGTGAACATATAAAACATGTTAAATACCGACAGAAAATAAATTACATCTTTTCGTTTGACTGTCCGTATAGAAATTGTGATTAAATGGCGATTATTTCCTGAACGAAATGAGATTACAAACACGCTATAATGAAATGATTTACATTAAAAAACAAATAAAGCTATCCTTGACTAATATTATAAAACTAGCTGTTGCCCGCAGCCTTGCCTGAGTTAACTATTTACAACGGGATCTTAGTACGCAAAATAGGTAACTTTTCTGGTTGATTTTTCACACCTTGTGTCCGAAAAACCCAAATATCTTACGGAACCCTATTTTTTACCAGAATAAAATTTAGCCTATGTTACTCGTGGATAATGTAGCTTTCGAATGATAAAAGCATTTTTAAAATCGGTCTAGGACTTTTTGAACCTTTTCATTACAACCAAACAAACAAAGTTTTCCTCTTTATAATATTACTATATATTATATAGTTTAGAAGTTTAGATATGTGAAAGTAGGGATGTTTGTTACGTTTTCACGTGAAAACTACTCAACCGGACATCATGAAAATTTGTACAGGTACTAGATCAGATACATATCACGCATTAAAAAAAAGGTTTTTTTTGTTTACGCGGGCAAAGCCGCAGGCAACAGCTAGTTTTAAATAAAAAAATACACCAAAATATAAAAAAGCTAGATGTCCAACTAAGCGATCAATAATAATTGTTGCTTGGTTACGTAGAAGACAATTTCAACTCGCATATAATTCTACGGTAAATCAAGATTTACATAAATATCCTTCCTTGTAATAGTAGGTATTTGATTGTGGTTCGTTGTCGTCTGCAGTGGTTGATACATGACTTGTCTCCAATTCTTCTAATTTATTCCATCGGATAGCTTTGCTGTTTTTTAAGAGGAACCCCTAAGTATTTTCTTGTTTTTCTAAAAGGATCATTCATCTCATTCATCATCTCATTCATCTCATATCTCTCATATTTTGATTTGTTTTATTATTATGTTTACGTGAATTTCACTAATTATAATGAAACAACTTTTATGGATTTTTTCGCGGTATATTGAGTTTTTTGAGGACCATAGTTGCTGCAAAGTATTCGAAACGTCGGGCTTATAAAAAACCCTATAAACCGCGATAAAATCCGTAAAAGTGGTTTTCATACTTTGATTTGATTTTAGAAATGAGGCCATGAAATCTAGTTTAATTATTATTGGCTTATCATAAATGTGTTACCTGGGTTGGCTATGTTATGGAACATAATTTATTTAACAATCTGTACATAAAAAACTTTGGAATATTATATAAAGGGTTTATAAATGCAACGCCATTATTTATTCAAATTGCTTCGATAGTATTTAGTTTGGTTAATCACTACATATTATAAAACAAAGTCGCTTTTTCTGTCCCTATATCCCTTTGTACGCTTAAATCTTTAAAATTACGCTACAGATTTTGATGCGGTTTTTTTTAATGGATAGGACAATTCAAGAGGAAGGTTTATGTATATAATTTATTAAGTTTTTATATACATTGGCTAAGATATAACAATAATTGTTGGAGGAGTCGGAAAAAAATAGGCCGTCTGGGAGTTTTCAACGAAAACGCTGCCTAAACCCTTTGAGATATAACAAAATACTGTATAGTGGAATTGTGTATCTTAAATAGGTCTATAAAAAAGTCCGCGATGGCATATGTCTATCTCTTAAGGATATCATACTATATCCATTTATTACTTTAAAAAAATGGGCAATTATAACGTGATAATTTGAAAGTTATTTACACAGATACGGTATGAATCCATATCATTTTTAATCAGTTAATTAGCTTAAGCACTTCATGATGATTATTTTTCCCCTTTATATCATGCAAATTAAATGAATAGTTTAGGAGATATGGCAAAATCAAAATAATACGCAAGAAAATAAATCGTGTTGCCGTGATTCGAACGGCAGATCTAAGTTCACGCGGGCGAAGCTGCGGGTAACAGCTAGTATAATATATTATGTATTATTTTGCTTATACAAACCATAGAGGTCCTTGCGTTCAATAAATAATTTTGTCCAGTTTCCACTTGGTAATAATGACAAAAATATTTTGAAGTCATGATAGCGAAGGGAACAAATGGTAAGTGATTATCGCTGTCCGTGAACGCCCACGAAGCTGGAAAAGTCGAGACCGTGCTTTCATCTTTCATTTGAGATTACGGATAGATACGGAACGTAGGAAGAGCTAGAAAAATACGTGGATAGAAATAGGATGAAATTTTATCTTGAGAAATATCAACGTTAAAAATAGCAAATTCAAAACCAGACAGGAGTGTTCCCGGAATGATTCCAGAAGGCCCGGGATATTTATTGGTGGGCAGTGGGCTGGTTACATACTGACGAGAATGGATGCCGATGGGCCAATAAGGTTCAAGAGTGGAGGAGTTCAAGAGTACTTGTTGAATGCGAGTAGCAAAGAATCGGACGTCTTGGCGTTAATTAAAGGAGCGCTGTCTAGTAGTGAAGAGATAATGACTGATGATGATGATATTAATGTTTATGTTACCTATGTAATGTTTTGTTGTTCACATATTGTAACCAACATATGTGTTGGTCGGCCATTAACAAGATGGGAAGACGATTTTCGTGCAGTGGCAGGTCCGCGTTGGATGCGAGTAGCAGGGGATCGGTCGTCTTGGCATTCATTAAGGGAGGCCTA
The DNA here is from genome assembly GCA_905333005.2 of Lycaena phlaeas. Lineage (NCBI taxonomy): Eukaryota > Metazoa > Arthropoda > Insecta > Lepidoptera > Lycaenidae > Lycaena > Lycaena phlaeas. The sequence goes on along the minus strand of HG995167.1, from coordinate 14,037,463 downwards.
TGTTCAGCAGTGGACTAATAAAGGCTAATGATGATAATGATATTGTAACCAACGAATTCTTTTTTTTAGAGAAAAGCTATTTTTGTAATATATTTCATTATGTAGGTATGAATTACGTAGGCTTGCTTAAAACAACGTTTGATAAAATCAATCGATAGAGTATACATAAGTTATGTATGACGCTGACATTTACTAATGAGCTGGGCCAAATTAGATTTAGAGTTGACATGTGATGGGCGGTAATGACTGTTTTAATGACTAAAATATTATCAAAACAACTGAAATTTGACATCGAGAACATCATTATGTCATGGGTATGAAGAATCATTATAAAGTGATATGTGTTTATATCAGTGACTACATAGTTAAAATCAATATCGTCATCTATATTATTATCACTGATCGATTAATATAAAAAAGTAAAAATAGCACGGAGTTTTAAATCTTTATTAAATATTGTTTTTTTTTTACATTTGTTATTTTTAAATGCATCGAATCGTAGTTCGTTATAGCAACTGAGAGATCAACTGTCTGGCCGTTGGTGTATATAATGCGATCACGGCATTCAACGATGATATTTTATTGTTAGATATTGCAGAAAAAAGTAGAAAAAATATATTCTTCTGCAAGCTAAAAAACTGAAATTATGTTTTTAACAAACCTTGATATTTTGAAAGGCAATATAATACAATACAGATTTTTATTATACGCTAGAATATTTGAACAATTGCACTACTAAAATACCAATGTCTGAAAAAATATCTAAATTTAATTTAGATATTTTATTTCTAAATGTACAATACGATTCACTGCATATAATATGTTTTTTTTTTTAATAAGTTCTTATATATTATATTTATCAGAGGACTAACCAGTTGATTCGGATACATAGATAGATAGATAGATTTTGGTCTGACAATAGTAATTCAATAATTAGACTTGATTCGATTTAGAAGGAAAAAATTAATATGCACAAAAAATTAAAACTAGCAAATGAAGCTTAGATAATAAGGTATCATTAAAAAGCTTATTAGGAATATGAAAAATATCTGGCGCCAAGAATGAAGAAGCTTTGTTTCTTAGACTAAAATAAATAATTTAAAAACATGATTTTTATAAGATATTTCAAATGTATTCTTATTCAAATGAATACTTATCTCAGATCAAGGAAATACATCAAGCCCTTTTGAAATCGTAACAGCTGATTCACAAGCGTACCATCTAAGAGTCAATACAAGTTGTACCTTAACATTAATATAGTTATAAAAGGGAACAATGAAATAAAAATCCGTCCTCGCAAAGTTACTAAGACGGCTCTTTGTTTTGTCTGACATAATTGGATTACTCTTGAAACTGAGGTGTTATTCCATTGAACAAATTGCGTTGGCCCTTGATGAGACGTTGAGAAATTTTAATTCCATTGAGACATTTGAATTGGTACCATTGTCCTTGAATATACCGGGTTTAATTAGTCTCGTTGTTTCTCTTAGGTTTTCTTTAAAGATTGCTATTATAATTTTATATATTGCTTATGTTAAAATGTTGACTATTTAATATATGACTTATTTATATATTCATTAGTGTAAGTTACTCAAAATGAATAAAAGCGTCTATAAGACAAATTTTATTCCTCGCTGGCTGTATGTTGGGTCTTACAGTAAAATAGTTTTACGGCAGGACTAAGCATAAAATCGGTACTTATGTTTTCTACCTTAAATAATTTATCTTGTAAAAAACTTGTCTGAAAAATAATATAATTAAATAATTTGTTATTATAGTTACTATAAAATAAAACGAGGCGATTCTGTAGCTTTTAGAAAATCCCGAAAACATTATTTAGTACTTACGATGAGCATCACCGAATGTTTGACGGTTTTAATAAAGAGGTATGAAGATTTTTATTAAAAATTTAATAAGAGGCTAAGACGATGTATTTAATAAAGTGCGCGATTGAGCTGTAAAAGAGTTTACGGTGGCAGCAAGTCGGCAAAGCCAATTAGGAGCCGAAATTTATGGCCTTCCTCCCACCCATAAATTGTAACATTTTAATTTAATTTTACAAAAGTCAAGACCTCGCTGCCAAGAACTTATAAACTTCTCCCTCGGCCTGTGATTTTGCAACTGTTGACCTAATGTATAAGATGAACGAACTTTGGATGTAATCAAATTATCAAACAGATGTTGAAAAGTTCAATTTCTTTTTTCATCCGTCTTGAATTGTGTGAATATTTTTATATTAACGATTAATATTACGTAACGAACTTTTTGATAAAAAGTAAATAATTATCTTTTCAAATATAAATAATATTAATTATTAACATTAATGCACAATTATTTAAATTGTGAATTTAGAATGAAGTTTAAGGACCAGTCCAAACTATCGCGGCGATGGTAAACTGTGCTCATGATATGGATGGTAAAATTTAATATTTTTTTTGGCATCAGCATCCCACTCCCGTATTTTTATCTGCCTCTTGCATGAACACGGCAATGATTTAACCCTTACTCGCATGGAATAGATTACTCGAGAAGGAAAATTAAAATTCCATCGTGTCGAATTCTGACTAATGAACCGAACGTTATCTTCTCTTACGATTTTATTCCAATCCATGTTCTAAAGTGAACGAAAAACTTACCTTTTTACGTTATTTTTACATAAAATATACCAAATGTAGTTTATAACACTGTAAAGGCAGCATTTATGTTAGCGTTACATACTTTTACATCCTAATGTAATAAATACCTAGATCGTAAAACGTTCAGTACTTTAGCTATCAAAGTTGAAAACATTTGTGGAATATAAAATATTTATTAGAATACCTGTTTTAACACGCTTTTACTAGTTTTAAAAGTCGTGCCTATGTAATGAAAACTGAACATGATTTTAATTCACTTTAAAACATCAGATTAAATTGAAACTTAGCACACTTTTAAGATCCGGACGTGACAATTATACAATAAGCGTGTTTTGGTATTTTTTTAGCCATAATTTATTTTACATACATTGGCAACACAAAATAATCAATATATAAGGTATTTTTATAGGCGCATAGAGCCAACAAAAAATTTTAGCTCCTCAATTTCACTAACTCAATGTAACTACGGGGTTTCACGCTCACGTCTCTACACATAAGATCTACAATAGATTCAAGAAAATTGTTTTATATTAGGGAAAAAATGGTTATAGGGTTTTATCATCATATAAAAACAATGATTATATAAACTTTTAATTTATACTAACAATATATTCGCATGAGAATTATTGTCAGTTGTGCGTCAATAACTTAACAAAGAAATAGTGTGTGGGAGGATAAATAAACTTGTGCCGCGGTCTTCGTCTATTTATTGCACGAAACATCAGTTTCAGAAAAAAAGTAAAAAGACTGATGATAAAGTTTCGTGAATATAACGTGTAATAATAATGTGGCTAATGTGTTTTTATTTTCATTTATTTAGGTACTTTATGGTTGTAAACGTACACACAACTGAGCAAATAGCATGTGGTAAATATATAATACAGCTTGTAATGCGTCGCATCGTACCGCGGAAAATAATACAAAATCAATAATATCCTTATCACACACAGCTCAAAAATGTCCCAAAATTAATATCATAAAGATATCAGCTTATTACCAACAGTTTAAATGATCCACCATTTAAAAGCCACTTTTGGGTGCGTTCCAAATTTAATTAAGCTTAAAAAACTAAAATGGCGGATGAAGCATTTCCCGCCAATATGTAGCGAAGCCTATTTCCCCTCGGTGACTGCGTGCATTGTTCCACTTTGAAACCATTGTGCATAGGTTGCTGTAGGGCATAGCCCGATGAATATCTTACTTTTCATCTATAGCTACGTGGCAAAAAAATAAAATTCCAAAAACAACATTGTAAAAGATGCGACACAATAAGCCTGTCACTTAAGCTGGAGTGTTCTTAAAAAATGGTCTGACTCCATCAAAATGTTCTGAAATATAATTGTATTATATTGTCCTGGGTTTGGGTGTACCTACTTGAAATGTCGAGGTAATTTAACGTTTAGAAATATGTACAATTTTGGAAGACACAATCAGTATCATTGTCGACATGCATAGCTGAGTCAGAATATACTCTCGGGAAATTTTACAACTGTCAGTAATCTCAGTTTTTCGTAGATTCTCATCCAAGATGCTGGATAGTCTATTGTTGCACAATACCCATTATTCTCTTTATGTAATACAAATTAATAATAGGTCTTCCGTTCTTACCCTCCTCGCCTGATTTCGAGGAGAAGACCCGTGTCCATCAGTGGGACATATAAGGGTTGATCTTTTCTTTAGTAGGTCTTCACTTATGAAATTGCCATTCTGCAGTACTGGTCATTTCAAATCAAAATAATTTTTGTTTGTCTAAGAATTCTAATTTTAAATTCGACAAATTAAAAATCATCTTACGTCTCATAGCACGAATATTTCATATCTTCTTTCCTAGATGGGAACAAAAAAACCTACTACTACAAATAAAAAGCAACTAAAAAATATACCTCATATTAAAACCCAGCTTAACAAACTAATACTATCCTAATCGGGACTTATTAGGGACTCAGTACGGATCCCTTAAAACCCTTTTACTAATACTGTATATCGCTTAATCTACAATGAACATTATTCGGCACTAAATTGTTTCGATTTGTCGTAAATTCCGCCATAAAACTACATTAAAGTTAACGGGTTATTGTTACAACCGACGGAACAACCTAATTTCACGGGCAGACAGTCCTTTCAGATATTTGATGTTTATGCCGGTATTAGAAGCGACGGTCAACAAATTAGGGAAATACCTTGAGTTCAAGGAAATGTAACTGTAGATATTCCTTTAAACATTTACATAAAAAAAGTAAAACATCAACCTTTATAATATGTCCCACTGCTGGGCACGGGTCTCCTTCTCGAAATCAGGCGAGGAGGGTTAAAAAGTTTCTATAAAAGGTTTGTAATAATATTTAAAAAAAAACGACGGGTTGCATTCCGAGAGTGCCGGCAGAAGTGAAAATTTGAACATTGACTTTGTGCATTTTTGATATTTTGGAATGGTTAGGGAATACTTTTGCACTTAACTATCAGTATAAAAGTACTATCATTTATATGCATACTCAGCATCTCAATAAACGCAAAACATAAATAAGCTGCTAAGGCTAGTTTCGATAAGCTAGTTTAGGTTCATGGATGACTTCAACCAATTACTATCAGGTATACGAAATTTAAAGTATTATGGCTGAGGTTTGGAATCCGTATTCGATTTTCTAATTCGTTTTCCGCGATCGGAGACCCAAATGAATCAAATCGATATAAAAAACGCCCGTTACACACGTTCGTTTTTCTATATGGAACACATTTAACAATAAGACAATGCGGTAAACGAATGCGGATCGAGAACGCATGCGGCCAGCCTCATACAAATTATTTAAAATTTCATTCTCATTGGCATGTAGGTGATTCGAACCTAGACGATTTTCGCCTACCACAAAGTGCTAAAAGCGGCTAAACAAGTACTCACTTAAAACACATAGGCTTATCCCCACAAACCCATCTTTAATAACAAAACAAAACTGTCAAGTTTAACACTCTATCCAGTTATTGTTCTACGCTGTCGTTTCGGATTAATTTATCCTACGCTAAGATTATATTAATACCGGCGCGTCTATTATCCCCCCCTTTATTTATGCCTGGAGAGCTAATAGAGACAACGATCGGGAAATTGTTCTGTTGATTGCTTATTATGACGTTTAGCTAAGTACAGTGTCGACTGCAAAGACGTGGATGGATCGCTTTGTTTCACGGTTAATTGGTATCTTTGTATCGCTTAATTTGTTTTCTGAATTTAAGTGTCGTTTACTTTAATGTTCACTTTACCGTCTTGACAATAGCTTCTGCTATAGGATACTAGGCTCTATGGAATTATTAAAAAGGTTTGTCTTTGCTCCGACGATTTTAATGCTATTTAGATAGTCCAACCCAGCAAGCCACTTGAGGGTAAGTGGTTATGTGGACCAGAAATATAATAGAGATCATCTGGGACTAGCTCCAGTAGCTCGTTATTTTATCCTGTGACGTCATATTATAAACCCTAAGCCTCGATGCCAATGAACCTTTACAATGAAAGAACTTTTACGAATTTTATCGCGGCTTATTCGTTTTTTTATATGCCCGACGTTCCGGATACTTTACAGCAAACATGGTCACGAGAGGAGTATCCAAAACGTTAGGCATATAAAAACTGAATAAGTTGCGATAAAATCCGCAAAAGATATTTCATAATGAGTGAAATTCGCGTTAACATAAGAAAACCAATAAACCTTCTTCCTGAAACACATCAAATAGGATGGTCGTTCTTACCTATGGAAATGTTCGGTACAGATGCTTTCCACGTATGGAGCAGTGTGATATGTAATTAAATATTCTTTCTCTTCAGCAAGCAAAAGTCACAGTCAAAGTGAAGTGCACGAGAAAATTTAAATAATGTGTTTCACCTGGCAGTTCAATATGGACAGATATTCTAATTGCTACGCATATTTTAAAATGGGGGTTTGTATCAATTATTAAACATAAAAAAGTAAAGTATCAACCCTTTATGTCCTGTTGCTGGGCACGGGTCTCCTCCTCGAAATCAGACGAGGAGGGTAATGGGCCAATAGTTCACCGCGCTGGCCCAGTGCGGGTTGGTGAACTTCACATACCTTCAAAGACTTTCAATCTCATCAGGCATGCAGGTTTCACGATGTTTTCCTTCACCGGTGAGCGAGCGATGGTTTAATAATGGTGCTTTGAAACCCATTTCAAAGCACCATTATTAAACATATTTAAGCATATTATTCAAGTATTTGCATGTTCAAAATTTGGTCAAAATATATGAGTTGATTAACGTGCAACGAAATTTCGCTACACCGCAAACCATTTTTGTTTTGCATTGATAAAAATAATATTTCCGGATTACGGTTTATTTTGTTGCGAATATAACCTAAAAACGTAGCTTGACGCGTCTTCCTGCTATTCGAAACTAAATAGTTTACCCGGCTACTAACTCTGGACCCGAAACAAATTAGTGCTATTTTACATACTTATATTTTGGTGAATTAAATGAACTAGTAATGGAACTATACATAATTGCGCTATAAAAAAATGGCCTAAGATGATTATTTTAGAAATTAAAAAAAATATGGACTTTTTTAGAATAATAGGTGTATTAAAAACTATTACCATTACAAACTATAATCAATACGTAGCTCGTGTCTAAAATGTTTAAAGCAAGTAAATTATATTATTATATTATTATTTATTCTAAATTTAGATGGCTTTTACTTCACAAAAATGTTTTTTAAAAATATATTGGGCATTATATAATTAACTAGCTGTTGCCCGCAGCTTCACCTGCGTTAACTAAGATTTACAACGGGATCTTAATACGCAAAATAAGTAACTTTTCTGGTCCGAAAAACCCAAATATCTTAGGGAACCCTGTTTTTTTTTCAGAATAAAATTTTTCCTATGTTACTCGTGGATAATGTAGCTTTCGAATGGTGAAAGAATTTTTGAAATCGGCCCAGTACTTCTTGAGCCTATTCATTACAACCAAACAAACAAAGTTTTCCTCTTTATAATATTAGTGTAGATAATAATTAAAATAAAGATGAACTCTAACTTACACCGTGAGCAGTGGGTCAACAAATGACAGCTAGTGTTTTTTACGCAACAGATCCATTTGCTTAAAACCAGACTCCATTACTGTGATTTATTCAATTATTCAGCGGCAAATGAATAACCTCGAATTTTTGTACTGAAAGGCTTCGGGGATAATATGGGAAAGAGATTTTCGTTTTGCGTCAACGTTGTTTAACATTGATAAAGCTTTGGTTGATTTATTGAATGTATCAGATGGAAAAAGCGCGGATAGTGGGTTTAATGGAATGATCTGAATGGATCATGGTGTGATGAATGTAGAGCGATGAACGTCCATTAGCGGGATACCAATCTGTACAAATTTCTATGATTTTGAAGTAGCATTACAAATTCAAAAGCTGTACACAACTAATTTGTTGTAATATTTATAAAAAAATTATTATATGTTGGGACAACTCACACAGTTATCTTGAAAGGAAATGGGTAAGTGAAACACGTCTGCACTGTTCGACAGTCTGATTTAATATAAAATATTATAAAGTAAGAATTTTCAATGATCGACGATTGAATGAGTGGTGAGCGAATATGAGCAAGTGAATGAATGAATAAAGAGAACATAATCTATTATCTATGGAGAGTGGAGACTTGAATTATTGTATATTTCAACATATCTGATTCAAAACTAGGCAGAGCCTGTATCATGATTATGTACATAGATTCTTCCTGAGTGGGAATCGAGCCCACGACATAGCCTAGCAGTCGGGATCATAAACCAATAGACCAACGAGCCAGTTTGAAATTTGTTGTTTTTCAATTACAATCTAAAAAAAAAATTGTCTCTGAATAATAAAATTATGTAATGTGTCAGTAAACAACAATTTTTCGAATAACAAATCAAATAACTATTAAATTAATAAACCATTATTAATTTATTACATTTCAGTAGATAACGAGTAAATTAATATAAATTTATATGTATGCATTCATATGATGCACAAAATAAAATTTTTAATCATCAAACCTGAAACATACTGACATTTTGGGCAAGGGCTCTTGAACAACGTACATATAAATACACATGCAAACTATAAATCATACAACTTTTAATGTATGTAAGTAAATTATGCTTATTTATTATTCTATGACAAATTTAGTACCTTTTTCATGAAGCTCACAAAGAGCTAAAAGCAAATGTGCATTTAAATTAGGACAACTTTTAATTGTATCTGACGCCACTCTCATTAGAATTCGCAGCGAGGGAAGGTGTTTTGTTGTGGTAACATTGATATACAAGGTATGGGGCAAAAAGGAATTTACGTTCAGAGTAGAACATTGGAAAGTTGATAATAATGAAGTTGAGCGATTTAGAACGACACTTTTTGTATAAACTTATCTTTTGTGTACAATGTCCATTATTCTGCACAAAGTTTTTTAATGTATCTACTCACAATGTTATTTATATTAAAATTAAGTTTAGCGTAATTCATGCAGCAGCAGATGTCAAATAATGAGGACGATATAAAAAAACCTTTATACTAACATATATATTAATCTGATTAATAACAAAACTCCGATATCTGTTTTACATGGTTAAAATGTCTTGATTATTAATCAAACAATTATAAGAAGCCATTGTGTGTCCTATTTAATTGTAATATAAAGTAATATAGAATATTACTAAAATAAAATAAATCACCATTAAATTGATGGGATATCCTCGGGATGTCTGGAATATTCCACGACCATCCTGGTGTTCGCCAAAAGGCCTTAATCTAGCAGTATACTGCAAGCTAATGATAATAGTCTTAGAGCAAGGACGATAATGGGCACTATTTCACCGATACGCCGACCATATACGGGCTGGTGAACTTCACATTCATTTAAAGACTTTCAATCTCATCAGGCATGCAGGTTTCCTCACGATGTTTTCCTTCACCGATGAGCGAGCGATAGTTTTGTGTTCAGGGTGCACTTAGAAATTGTGAAAATCCCATTTCAAGGTCAACGGGAGTAGAGATCAGATTCGAACCCGGACCCTTTCAAGAGGCCTAGCTCGTTACCACCGGACCATCGGCGCTCGGTCGGTCGCTAATACTCAGGGTTATCAAACCACTCAGCCATGATCAATGAAACAAATACTTGACTATACGTTATTACGAATTACATTCTCATTGAAGCGGTCATTAATCAACAGATTTAGTACATCTCCTAGCGTCAACCGTTATAATATATCGCGTAACTATCTCGGGCATCAAAGTCATAACTCACGTATCACGTAGATATCCTACAAGTACCACGACGCTACCAAATGAGCATTTCAAAGTGATATATATACATAATATATCCATAAAAATCCGACTATAACATATGACCGGGGGTCAAAAATTTGACATATTGATTTTCCTACATATAAGATGAATCTAACACTAAAATCCGTCACACCATTCGGGTTACAGTGCGTGCCAAAGAAATGAACTCAAAACACTCGAAACGGCCATTAGGGCCATGGCTCGGCCTCTTGAGTCAGAGGTTCCGGGTTCGATTCTGATCCCTGTGATGCCTTATAATGGTTTTTATAAATTTCTAAGTGCATAATACCATCACTCGCTCATCGGTAAAGGAAAACATCGTCAGGAAACCTGCAAGCCTAAAAAAAGTCTATGAAGATGTGTAAAGTTCACCAGCCCGCATCGGCCTACTCGCTTGATTTTAAGGAGGAGAGCCGTGGCCATTAGTTTATATGAGTTTTTATGGGCATATTTCAGTATAAGAAACCAGATGCAATATTCAAAAGGCCGGCAACGTTATGCTAATCCTTGGTGTAGTGGGTGTCTATGGATGTCGCTTATAGAATATTACCAGGTTTGCTCTTTATTATATAAAAAAAATGTGCTACTAGCTGCTACGCGTCTCCGCACGCATCAGCAAAAAACAAATTCCTTTTTTTAAATGTATCCTATGCTACGTCTGGTATCCTGAGAATATGTGTACAAAGTTTCATGATGAGTAGTTTTCGCGTGAAAACGTAACAAACATCCCTACTTTCATATTTATAATATTAAGTAAGGATATATGATTTTCTGGTCTTTCAGCAATAACTTTTTCATTTACATTATATAATTTTTATGAAATATTTGCGATTTTGATCGTCAATGATTTCAAAAAGAAAAGCTGTGTTCATAGCTGGTTTAAAGTTTCTATACTTTTTATATTCGCATATCATAAGTGACCGATGGCCGACGGGCTAATACGGTTAAAGATTGGTTGAGTGGAGCAAGCGTTTAGGTAGATGAAGTGTTGGTCGGCCATTAACCAGGTGGAAAAGGAGTCTTCCCATTGGGCACTGGGCGGCCCATATGGGATGGGAGTCGAAGGTTCGGTCGTCTCGGTGTTCATTGAGGGAGGCCTATGTTCAGCAGTGGACGGATTAAATGATGATAAATAACCAGATTATCCTCATGATTACTATCCAAAAATTATAAATAACGAAAATATTATTTTAGTTTTTTAAATTAAAACCTCCAAACTGCAAAGAAAAGTTCAAGAAGTATTACGGCATTTTTATGAAAAATTTTCTATTAAATATTTCTGAACTATTATTCTTACGTCTACTACCTACACTAGAACTTTCAAACGAAGATTTGTGAAGTGTACTTTTATCAAACGTTTGAAAAATTCTAGCTTGCTTTAAAGCTTTGAATGGTAATAGGAGCTTTAAAATGATTTTTTTTATATATATACTGGTATATTTATGTATCTTTTTTATTCTCGTAATGTTATATATATATATATATATATATATATATATATATATATATATATATATATATATATATATATATATATATATATATATATATATATATATATATATATTTAACTATTGTTCCTTGTCTCAGTACAACTCCTGGTCTATGAGATATTTAAGTAGAAATTAGTTTTGCATTTTGGTCCTGTATATTTGAAAATAAGATGATATTTTGTCGTGTTGCATATTTCAAGAAAACCAAATAATATATAAAGGAATATATTACAAAAGTGGTAAATAAATAAATATCACGAAACTGAGATAAATTAAGTGAAAAAAAAAGTTTAAATTTATTGAATGAAAAAGCATTGCCGGTTTTTTATAAGATTTCTAATGATAAATAAATTTTAAAATAATAAAAAAATTAATAATGATAAAATAGCGTCTTCTAGTTTTTCATGTTTCTTCAAATTTGTGGAATTAAATATATAGTAGGCGACGATGGCTTGGTAAGATGTCCGGTTAGTGAGACTTGATATTTAATTAGATAAGGTCTTTGTTTGATCCCTGTGGTACATTGAAATGGGTTGTTTTGTCAATGTCTATGTACACCTGAGCATTAGATCAGGCGAAGAAGAACATCGCGAGGAAACCTGCATGCCTGATGAAATTAAACTCCTTTAAAGTTCACCAACTTACATTTTTCCAGCGCATCAGTGAACTATTATATTCTAGCACTCTCCTTTCCTGATTTTGAGGAGGATACCCGTGACCAGTAGTGGGGCAGTAGTGGACACATGTTGAATGCTCGAATATAAGCAAGTATTAAACAGTCTGCAATATACATACACACCGACATTTGCTCTCTCGCTCTTTTGTGTTTGTTTCTCTTACCTGTCGTTTTTTCCGTTGCATCCGGTTTGGTCACAACGATTCTAAAGAAGTTTCACTTCAAAAAGCTTAATTCCTGCTAGTTACAAAAAACGAACATGTTCACATTTTAAATTATTGAATGCTCGAATACAAGCAAGTATTAAACAGTCTGCAATGTACATACACACCGACATTTACTCTCTCGCTCATTTGTGTTTGTGTCTCTTACCCGTCGTTTTTTTCGTTGCATCCGGTTCGAAATCACAACGATTCCAAAGATGTTTCACTTCAATAAATTGAAACATTTAATACCCTTATCAGCGACTAAACAAAATTATATACGACTTGAATACACCGTTTACGTTAAGCGACGTGTTGTTAATTCTGATCAATAGACGGTGTTATAAATAAAAAATGAACAGTATTCAAACGTGTGTAGATTGACGCGTGAGCCTTTGAAAGTTTAATACGATTGCTCACGCGAGCGGTGATTGGCGCGCGTGTCCATTGTTCAAATGTTAATGTTGTATACCCAGGTTTGACTAAAGAGGGATGTTTACAATTTGATAATTGTAAATGTTTACAAATCGCTAATCTTAATATATATATTTCTTGTGTGCGTGTGTATGTGACTGAACTCCTCCTAAACGACTGGACCGATTTGAGTGATTTTCTTTGTGTGTGTTCAAGTAGATTCGAGGATGGTTTAGATTCACAAATCAGACCGGCAGATGGCGCTGCAGTCGGTATCTAGGTTATTGATCTGTATTGCCACTATCGATTCGTATCTAAAGGACAACGTCTGTGGGGTCCGCTAGTATCCCATATATTTCCAAACTTTAGTAAACATTAGTTTTTTTACAATTTATGTTGCTTATAAGTACTCATTGCTGATCCCCGCAGCTTAGCCCACTATTAATATGGCCATATCCAGACTTACGATGATTATTTTTTTAACCTGTCATTCGGAGGTAAAAAATAGATAGCACTGTATTAAAAAAATAATTTTAAAAATCAAATCAGAAGCTTAGAAGATCCTAATCTACTACTTCAGTACTATTTTAGATAAGATGAAATTCTAATTTTGTTCTTAAACTGTGTCACTTCGTGTGAGTTTTATAAGATTGAGCAAAAAATACACGAGCCGTTATCTCTATCTTGGTCTCTCTACCTCTATCTCTACCTCTCATAGCTGCCCATCGCAAAGGTAAAATAGACAATTAATTAACAGAACTGTTTAAGAGTGGAAGCCACGTAGACGTAGTGTTAGTCGACCATTAACCAGATGGGAAGACTATTATACAATTGGCAAGTCACCGTTCGTCTCATAGTTCATTGAGGGAATCTTATGTTCAGCTATTGACTGATTATTGAACTATCCAAACGGCAGGATCCCTTATGATTAGCTTGATAATAATAGAAAGTGATAATCGCACACTAATATGTACTAGTATTTTATTGCAAACTAGCAGTGCCCTGCGTACTTCACATTCCCATGGAAGTACAGGGGTAAATTGTCAAACTTGAGTAAATGTAAAGCATAATATTATATCACTCACAAATAACGTAGCCTTGTATTGGAGCGTTTTGCAAAATTGGTTCAATAGATTCAGATACTAGCTCGTACAACATCATAAACCCACACACATAAAAACTTTAGCTCTTTATAATTATAGCATGTATAAAGTACCCAATAATTTAAAAAATGTAAACATGAAAAATCTAAAAAGCTTAATACCTGCTAGTTACAAAAAACGAACATGTTCACGTTTTAAATTATAAGTCGGTTAAATTCCGTTCCCATCTACACAGCTTTACATGTTTGCCGATAGAGTAATAAAAGTTTCTAGTTTCCACAGCTTTCACCACAAGCTGTAAACTTTTAAACTCATTCTTGCATCGATAATTCTCAATCTCGTGTATTATATTTCATACCTTTTATCTTAATCTCTTACAAAGCTCCTTACAAGAGGGCTTTTGAAAAATGAACGAACGTAATCTTCTTTATGTAAGTTTCCTTTCAGGAAGATGAGATAGGATCGAATATCAAGAAATTAATTTCGACGAAACCAAAAGTCAAACATATTAAAGGGTAAATAAATTATTTTGGAATAAAATGGGAAATTATATTCATTGTAAGACATTACAACTGTTTGAATTGTTTTTTTTTTGTTGTTCATTGTGGACTATTTTTATGGTATCAAATTGTCTTATCTTTGTGACGTAGCCACTTTCTTTGTCATTATTTTGCAGGCTTATATGCACCGGTTTTCGGAATTCCATGCTTTCCGCAAATTGCTTGTTTGTCCCGTAAAATAGATTTGCTGTGTTTTGGAATATAAAGCAAGACAAGCAATTTAATTACTGGCACCGAGATTCACCATTTTATCCCACGTTCGACAACATATGTGTGGGTCACCTAAGCGCCAGAAATAATTCCCATCGTCGCATTATGGATAAAGAATCACTTATGGATGACACCGAACGTTATCGTGGGGAGAATTCACAGCCTGGCCGGTGGGTACCCCAGTGGGAACTTATAGCGGATATTCTTGCAGAGATTCATTCCTACATCTGATAGGAGGTATTTCGAGCCTTACGCTGAAAGAGATCGTGCGGGTTTGCGTAGACTATTTAGTGGCTGCCTGGCTCTCTTTTGCGAAGAGTAGTCTGGCCTTTGTCAGTGTCAACCTGCCGCTAAGGTCAGCCTGTTGCCTGCTCAAACGGGACACTCAAAAAACGCCTGAAAGTATTACATTCATAAAGGATTTTCCCGTCAGGCTTTGTTAAAAAAAATTAAAAAAGATAGCATAAATGAGTTGCCGGAGCTAGTTTATGTATTACTTTACCTTATTAATACGCATAACCTCAACAGAGTCTGCTGGAATGAGAAAAAGACATGTACACGATAATACATTTTACTGAACGTAAAATCCTAAAAAGCTAAAATTGTTGGTGTAAAAGAGTATATTAAATTACCGAGTCCTCAGCTGCTGCATCCCAATGGGCAGATACAAATCGTGGTCGTATTGATTTTTAAATTACAATCAAGCTCAAGTAACGTATTTATGGTATAGCCACAACTTTTCCAGAACATTTTTATAAAATAGTTTCAATCTTCATTTTGTATTTGATTTCATTGTTTTATAATATAACTAGCTGTTACCCGCAGCTTCGCCCGCGTGAACTTAGGTTTACGGATTTATCATGTCTGATGATGATCATTTTCTATTTTAATAATTACTAAGTTTTTGTATTAAAATGAATATATGTCATCTTGAACATAAAGACATATATCCCTTCGCAGATTTTCTGTAGGCATATTTAGGATATATAATACTATTATTATACATTCATACGTTGATCATATTATTACGTCTACCAGAGTTGATACACTACAGCCTTAGACAGTAGACAACCGCCCGCGCCCGTTCGTATCACAGCAACACGATTTATTTTCTTCTGCATTATTTTGATTTTGCCATATCTCCTAAAGTATTCATTTAATTTGCATGATGTAAAGAGCAAAAATAATCTTCATAAAATGCACATGCCAATTAACTGATTTAAAATGATAAGGATTCATACCGTATTTGTGTAAATAACTTTCAAATTATCACGTTATAATTGCCCATTTTTTTAAGTATTAAATGGATATAGTATGATATCCCTAAGAGATAGACATATGCCATCGCGGACTTTTTTGTAGACCTATTTATGATACACAATTCCACCATACATTATTTTGTTATATCTCAAAGGGTTTAGGCAGCGTTTTCGTTGAAAACGCAAGCGGCCTATTTTTTCCCGACACCTTCAACAATTATTGTTATATCTTAGCCAATGTATATAAAAACTTAATAAATTATATACATAAACCTTCCTCTTGAATTGTCCTATCTATTAAAAAAAACCGCATCAAAATCCGTTGCATAGTTTTAAAGATTTAAGCGTACAAAGGGATATAGGGACAGAAAAAGCGACTTTGTTTTATAATATGTAGTGATAATATATATTGTCTGTAAGGTATATAATATATCTTTGGGCCATAGTGCTAGAAATAAACAATTTATTATTATTCATTATTTACAGTTAGAGATTATATTATATTCGGATTAGCTTATTCTCTCCTTACACCGTGTTTATTAATACGGAATTTGAATACTAACTTAAATCTCGAAATAACGTTAATCTGTCACTAGTCTACGATTGTAAATAAGACCCTTACAGTATAATATAATATTAATTCAAAAATGAAATTACCTGGCCTAGTTCTAGGCCTAGTTTATGTTCTTGGGCGAAGTTGACCACTTACCATCAAGTGGCACGTTTACCAGTTTGCCATCCAATTAAATTAAAAAAACTAGTACGATAATATGATACTTGCAATATTGTATCTTTCTCCTCCTGTATGTTCTTGCATACAGTAACAAGTCTCAAGCAGTATGTGAATGAAAGCTGATAATAATGATGATGAATTATATTATATAAATTTAATAAAAAAATATAATACCAAATTATTGGAAACAAAAAGGAACTTATATTACATCTTTAATATCGCTTGATACTCGTTTATACGTCATGAACAAAACAGAAGTTATTTAAAACAGCGCTGTATTAATAGCGAAACAAATAAATTAAGTTAGCGGCTCAGTGATACATTTATGTTGAGTAGCCATTTACATAATACACGCTTTGTGCTCGACCAGTGCCTTTACACAAATTTTATGTAAGTTCGGGGTATTTACATTCAAAAGTCCCTCTTCATGAGTTATTTATAAACCCGGCTATTTCCCAAGCACGGTCGAGTAACCGTCAAGTTCTTGTTAAACTTACCACAAATTATAAACGCTTCTGAATATGAAATATATTTTTAAACGCTTTAAAGACTTTCAAACGCAAATTATCGTACTCTCATTTGACTACTCTAACTTGCAGTTTCGATGGATTTCAAGTACTATGTATGGCATTAAACACACGTGTATACACTTTGGTACAAATTACCGTGTTTGTATATCGCTTACCGTTCGAATTGAAAAATATCTTACGGGTAAGTGATGTGTTAACATCCCTTGAGAAAAGAGACGCGTACTCAGCATCGAGTAAGTGGGGGTAAATCGAGAGATGTGCGTTTTACGGATGTATAAAATAGAAGGGGTAAAAAACAACATATAAAAATATTTCCTACTGATTTTATCGAAGATCATTTAACAATATTTCTACCTATGTTTAAAGAATGTGTTGACGACCTCTGTGGCTCAGTGGTTAGCGCGTTGGCGCTCAAGCCGGAGGTTGCGGGTTCGAATCCCGCCAGGGAACAAAAAAGTGTATGTGTTCCTTGGTCATGGATGTGTATTAAATATGTGTATTATATAAAAAAAATCTTATATATAAGTATTAATATAAAAAGTATTAAATATATGTATTTCCGTTGTCTGGTACCCGTAACACAAGTCTCTTCGAGTACTTACCACGGGACCAGATTGACGTGGTGTAAAAGCGTCCATAGATAATATAATATTATTATTTTTAAAGAAGGGAAATGTAAAGTATTACAAAGCTTAGACTGTAAAGTATTAGTACTCTACTGAAATAATATAATAAACGAGAAATTTACAATAATTGTGGTGACAATGATGATAATTTCTAGATCTACCATTAGATGGTAAAATTATTACACTAATAGAAGACTATGTTATTTGTGAGTAACATAGCCTATAATATATCTTTGCACTCGTATTATATACGGGTAAGAAACAACCAATAATCTATGAGTCGCGGAAAGAAAATTAATGAAATTATATAATTAACTCAAATATTAACACTTACACTTATCTAATTTAGTTTCCAATATCTGATATTTCTATAGAATATTTAAATTAGGTTTTTATGTATAAGTTTATCGTTACGATACAGTACATTTTTTTATAACACACGCAACATCTAGTAGTTTATTAGACATACATTTCTAACTTCTAGGCTAAGAATGAATAAAAGAAAATTAATAAAAATGGCTATTACAAATATAAATGTATAAGTAATCTGAACCTTTCCATAATCAGTTGAGGGCATATTTTTCAGCGCTCCCTGAAGGTTCATACATCAAATTACAGGTGAAGCAAATTGCACGCGTCGCCAATAAACTGCGACGTGTTCTTATTTATATCAGACTTTGTTCGTGACAAGCATCCATATCACCCGAATATTGTTAAACATACGTTTTCACGTTAAAATACGAGTACATGTATTTCAATTAATTGTATATGACTGTTATGCTGTAAGTATAACTATATAGATAGTTGCGATTCATAATGCCATAATAGCAAACAATGGTTTATAATAAATAAAAATTAATCATCAAAACGTATGTACGTACTACGTACATAAATTCAGAAGATTTTTTTTGTTGTTTTGGTTATCATCAGGACATGGTTTGTTTAAAAAGTATATAAAATTATATATTAATTTGCCACATATCCCGCGAACCAGGCAGTCTTTACGCTTAACACTTTCTGCAAAGACTGCGTGGTTCTCGGGATATATTGCTAATTTATATATTATTTGATATCTTTTTAATGGATTCCCGCAAAGTGACTGATGATTCTATTAACTAAAAAGTACATTATGACGGAAAGGTCCAGACAAAACATGCTGGGCTAAGCTTATTATTATTATTATTTGGAGAAAGAATGTAAATGGCTAGCCCACTGCCTCTTTAACGCGTTTATTTCTTACATGATATCGGCGATGTTAGTTCTCTGGTAGTTGTCGTTGTTTCTAACTTTATCTTGAAAAGAAACACAGCATAGCACGTTAAGCTATGGCAAACTTTCGGACCAGTCGCAAAAGTAGCTACGTTTCGATCCCGCAGGATACCGTGGGACGACCGCATTGGTCGAAGACTGTGGGGCTATTCTGTAAGAAACCATTTCGATATCGAGCTTCATCTGAGTGATAGATCTCACTTTACGTCACTTCGAAAATGAACTTTATTAATATACATAAAGAGTCGAGTTTTAAAGAATACAAATTAGTCAAACTCGTCATATCACCGCGGATTCCGCTATCGAGATTCGAAAAATACAGAATTGCCCTATTGGTCACACACTCAGAGCAAAAGGTCTATTGCATTTATTTATTCTGCTAAAGCTTTTGGTTTTAGGAAACGTAGTAAAGTTAGCGTATATCTAAATTTCTAACAGTTATGACATTATAAAGCCAAAAAATCTAAACTTTAATTACTTAAAATCAAAACTAAGATTTTATTGGGACGAGTGATTGATTACTTGACATCTGAAATACATTTGTAGCTAAAAATAAAAAATAAAAAATAATTTATTTCAGCAAGCACTGTAGATATTATTATTGTACAAAATAAATTCGTAGGCTTTCGAAGTAAATAAATCTGTATTTCAGCAGTCTGTGCCTTGTCCCATTATTTTGATTTACCTTTTGTAAATAACAATGTTTTTAAAGGAACATAATAATTGTTAGTGTGGGTTTTTAATGTTTGTATAAACTGTGTTTCAGAGCGAGTTTATTTACTTCAATTTTTTTATACAATTTCGCCATTTTGAACATCAACTTTGTTTTTGTAGGAGACCGAGAAATCATGAGCAGTTCGCGTTTGTTTTATACAAAATTATTACAATATTCAAAACAGAGAGCAAGTCATTTCAGAAGCGTTCATAAAATAATGATCATCAATATTGATTTTAATATATTTTATATCATCATCATCAATATCATCAATATTTATCAGATATTTTATATAATTAAAATATAAAATAAAAAAATATTTTATATAAAGATCAAGAATATCGAGAACAAAATTAAAATTCTCCAAACTCCTATGAGTTCCTTTTCTGATGATATGAATAAGGCTACTTCTAGCGTCTTATAAGTTTGGTAATGAAATATTTTATTCCTTTTTTCATTTAGCAAATGAATATGTAATAGTAAAATCACGTTCCTACTTTGATGTATCTTAACCTTAGCGTGGATAAAGAAAATCCCTTACCGCAAGGCTATGCATAATCCCTGAACTAAACCAGGGTTGCCACAGTATTAAAATCTATAAACTTTAAGATTGACGATCTGCTTAAAATAATTCTCATTTTTTTAAGTTGAATTCATTTTTCATGCTGGCAATCCTCGTGATGATGAACAGTAAGAAATTGTAATGTACTTTTTGACCCTGTGTGTGTCGGCAAAATTTTCAAATGAAATTCTGAGGGTTTTAGGAATTCCTATTTAATACTTTAAGAACTATACTAGGGCCTGTAGTTCAAGGGCCCCATATTATTTATAAGGCTGATTCGGCAGTAGCTAAGAGAAATATAAGAAAAGAGCACACAAATATCACAAAACCACCAACGCAACAGTTAGCCCCCAGGTATGGCGAGTTTCTAAGGCTGTTGATCACCACTAGTTAAATCGACTTTTATATTAAATAAAAATAATAAAAAAGTAAAATAATATAAAAATAATAAGAAAATAAAAAAATACAGATTGTTTAAAATAATTTACCTAATAAAACCCTAGAAACATCTGAATGTGAAAATAAAAACTAATGTTAATAAAGTGTTTATTTACACCAGCTTTAGCTTTATATCAAGCATAAAGCTTTACAGTGACAACCCTATATTCAAAATCTGGAGCAATGACCTAGAAAATTCAATTACCTCGGTCGCGATTCACGCATTCTAATGTACATTGCCGTGGCCTGTTACAAAATCTAATCAAACTTTATGGTCTTTCCTTGTGGTTTTTGCTGCTTTACCTTTCTTATGGTTGCTGAGTTACTACTGAGCGAAACGAATTTGATATTGCAACATTTTTTACATTTAAAGGGTATTCTAATTTTATTGCATCGTATGCGATGGTCGTTACTAGCTCAAGTTTTAAAGACTTATGCTAATGAGCTAAATTAAAAATGTGAGCCCTGATAGAAGTTCTTTGCTCGCTCTTGCTCATTAGCTAATCGCTGAAGAAAACCAAAGTGTCTAATGTAAGCAACCGTAGCGCCATCTGGCGGCTATAAGTCAGAAACGGGGAACAAGTTCCAGTTTACCTGCGCGTGGCGTGACGTAGTCGTTGTTAAAGTGTGGGTAGGACGGCCGAGCGTTAGGAACGTCATTAAGTTTGCCTTTAAATAGCGGGGTATAATTATTAGAGGGGTCATTCGCGTCTGTGAGTTTGAGGAGGATGAAGCTCTGCCCGAATTATATTGTAAGGTCACGTAAGCCATTGTTTATTTTAATGTGTAAAGTGTAATATGGCGATAGTTCATGTGTAAATGTATGGGCAGTGTGAGTAAGAATGTATCTTAATATATGTACCTGTGAACCTTAACATTGATATTTTTATGGATAATAAAATAAATGTTTATATTTAAAACGCATTTTCACTTTTGATGTTTAAACTAATAAAAACCAAAAAATGGGATGTATTCGTCAATCATCGTCGGGTTTACGCTATAATATTTTTCCATAGAGGTCATAAGTAGTGTGTAGTAAGAATTTCTGATGTAATTTATGTGATTTGAGTACATACATTAAACATTATAATATTCAGTATCAAGTTATGCAGAGATTGAGCAATATATATATGTTTATGAACTAAAGATAATGTAAAAGTAAATTTAAAAATTGATTGCGAAAAGATAAAATGTAAATATTGCTACATTCGTTAAGAGCGCTATTTGATTTGGGACAGGTTCACAAATGGATAACATATTGAGATTATGCGGGTACCTATTTATAGGATGTAGGATTTTATCTTTATTTTATACTAGCTGTTTCCTGCGGCTCCGGCCGCGTTAGCAAAAAAATTCCTTTTTTTTAATGTATCACATGTTACTTTTGGTACCTCCAAGAATATGTATACAAAGTTTCATAATGATTCGTTGAGTAGTTTTTGCGTGAAAGCGTAACAAACATTCACGCTTTCACATTTATAATATTAAGTAAGGATTTTATAAGGAAATAATATGATATAAAATTCACAGCTCATCAGACATAGTCCAAGCTAGGGTAAATAATAAATACTTAATACCTTGAGGGTATGATCTGATAAACAGGCTTTAGTAGTTACTAAATTCTAGTGAAATATATTCTTGCCTTTCCTTTTGACATAAGACCATATTTCTCAAATATTACAAGTTCTTGCAGCGCTGCTAAGCTACTAGTCTGTATGCCATATAATATAAGGAGGATATTCACATTTAGGCTCTATCTTCTGCAACATTCTATTATAAAAAGAAGTGTATGGTTATTTATATACTAATATTATAAAGTTTGTGAATTTTTAAATAATGTTGCCTAATAACGGCTGAAGTAATTTGCATGAAAATTGCCATACCTACATAACTTATTTCCAGCGTAAGCATAATATTATAATTATGGTTTGATAATACAAGTACAAAACACATAAAGTTATTATAATGAAACAACTTTTACGGATTTCAAACAACTTTTACGGTTTATTTAGTTTTTTACAAGCCCGACGTTTCGGATACTTTACAGCAACCATGGTCACGGGAGGACTGAGGTGTCAGACGTCCTACATTACATACTCGTTATAATGAGTGAAATTCGCGTAAACATAAGAAAACAACACATAAAGTTACTTCAATTTTTACATAATTTTTTTACTTGTAACATAAACTCAGCTCATCGAAAACAAATTGCACATTTAGGTAAAAGCTATGAAAATTCGTTACAACAGACAACAGTAAAAGGAAACATTACATCTTTTACTTCCAGTTCGTCGCCTTTATTCCATAATTCTTTCGAAATGAACAGACCGGATTTACTCCCATATTAACGTATTTTATACAACCACTAATACACTAAATTGTGTTATTCGTTTCACACGATTATGTTTTTTATTGCTTAATCTCAACGGTCTATATTAGGTTGTAGAAAATAAAGTCAAGTTAAATTGTACAAATACAATACTTCACCCCGTGTGTCCCAGGTATGCGTGTCCGCGTTATTTGGATACTAGAGTTCCAAATAGAAGTCTAACTTTAAAATGTCACCGTTAAATTTAAGTTACTTTTATGTATTTGAACACTGGCAAACGAACATTATGACTATTTTGTAGTATGTGACTCGGCCTCTTATGCCAGAGGTTCTGGGTTCGATTCTGACCCCCCGTGTGTGCCTTGAAATGAGTTTTTCTAAATTTCTAAGTGCACCTAAAACACGAGACCATCGCTCGCTCACCGGTGAAGGAAAACGTGAGGAAACCTGCATGCCTGATTAGATTGAAAGTCTTTGAAGGCATCTGAAGTTCACCAATCGGTGAACTTTGGCCCATTACCCCCCTCGCCTGATTTCGAAGAGGAGACCCGAGCCCAGCAGTGGGACATAAAGGGTTGATACTTTTTCAAGTCTCTATGATCAAGATTTTATTACTACTTTTTTTTGGGTAATTTTAAGTTTTTTAGTCTTGAATAACTTTTAGTTGTTGGCTTAGACAAAGTTGGCTAACCTCATGAAGCAAAGCTACGGTTTCCATGAAATTATCATGCACAAGTCACAAGATTAGGGGTTCTAGTACTTACAATACCTGTCATGTTCTATTTTCGAGAAAGCAAGACTTGTCTGATGAATATCGCGAGCATGACTTTCAACATTCTGATGATTATGAACTTAGGAAAAATATCCACTTCGCAACTTTATTTTTAAAAAGCAAAATAATAATGATAAATATTGATTAATGATCATTATAATATATGAAATTAACATTAACCAGATAGATCTCCGTGCAGTGGCAAGTCCGTATTGGATGCGAGTAGCAAGGGATCGGTCGTCTTGGCGTTCATTGAGGCCTATGTTCAGCAGTGGAAGGATAAAGGCTGATGATGATTATGGTGATGATGATATATGAAATAGATAACTAAAAACAAACTAAACCAAGAATATACAGGTTATAATAAGATATTCTAAAAATATTGAGTATCAAATTTATTTTAATTCAATTATTCATTAAGAGTCAAGTAATGAAAGTGGATATTGTTAATTATACGAAAACGTACTTAAGAGGTTTTTGACAAGGATTTTGACGGTTTATTTAAACTAATGGATATTTAAAGACTGCTGAAAATAATATCAGCAAATATTGAAAGTATCCCAAGGTTCACATTTAATATAATTTTAACAAGCGCCAATAGTATCGGGAAAATATGACCCAGATATTAAAGATGAAAATTGTATTACTTTTACATTTTAAAGTAAAAACTTCTTGGTGTTTATTTATAAAGCCAAACATAAATATTTTTCTTGAGATTAGAATAAACATTTTTATCAAATTAAAATTGAAAAAATATTTTTCTATCTTTGATTCTATTCAATATTATTACATAATTTATTAAAATTTCTAGGCGAAATGTTAGAGGAGCAGAGAAGTTTTGTCTCGTTGTATTTAAAGTTTATTATTCTTAAAAAAATATTTGCATAAAGTATAATAATATTATTTTCATAAATTTTGTTAAATAATCATCATAATACATGGTATAATAATCATTAGAACTCTCACTTAAAATTTAAAGGAGAATTAAATTTTTTGAAAATGTCTTATAAACTGAAATTACTCATTCAAATACCGATCAATCTATCCTTTGTTAAAAGTGTTCTGCTATATATAAGTGGAATGAATTACCCGTTGAAGATAAAATAGCTCAAATTAAAAATAGCTTCCTGCTACAGTACTAGTAAAAAGTTTAAAAGGTGTTCTAATCGGTATCGATCTGCCTTTACTAGTCGAACCTTTTTAGAATATTTTAGCATCTAATAAATTATTTGTTAGAACCTTTAGAGTCTTTTCCTGCTTTTTTAGTGCTTAACTAGCCTTTTGATGAAGTTATAGTCATAACGCAAACATTATTTTAAGATGATTTTATTTTTAGTGAAAAATTAGTGATGCGTAAAATAAATAGTAATATGTGGATTAAATAGTAGGTATATTGCATCGAGCATATTAGAACCATATACCATGACCAAATAAATAAAGAAAGGTAGAGGAGGAGTGTGAGCTCGAAAAAAAATCGAAACCGGTAACAGCAATTTAACCAACCAGTGATATGTGTAAACATCCTGTCGGCCGATCATCAACCGATGATCATTAGTCAACCAATCGGAGCAGAGAAACGGTGCAGCACCGCATCACAATTTTGACGAAGATTATGAAGACAATCTTCGTCAAAATTGTGAAGATTGTCTTCATACAAAATGCACAAACATCGTACTCGATGGTATATTGTAATTATATTATGTATTAAACTAAATCTAGATGATATAGATAAAAGAATTTTGACAAGGTTTATTAAGATTATTTAATTAATTCATCATTAAATTCCGGTACCTATTACAACGCCTTTCCACCACCAAAGCATAAACATAAACTAACCTGCTAGACGGACCAAACCGCAAACTTATTAAATCCGAATCGGTGAAATGAATTCCAATAATTGAAATTAACAAAAACAACTTCAGTATGCTAATTTTTGTTTATTTTTGAAAGAAATTTATTATTTAACCCAATGATTTAAAACGAAACACACTTATTAAAACTATTTCAAACTCACAATGTTTTCACTTTATATTTCGACATGATATATCGACACTATGAATGCCTTATTCATGAAATACTTAAAAATATCAGCCATACTTTGTAATAATATATTTTATATCACACGTTCTTAGTTTAATATTAAATATAACTTCGATATTCATCAAGATGTGCACGGATGCAATCAACCGTCACAAAGGGAATTAATCTCAGGCTTAATCTAGTGGATTGTGGTGATTAACCGTGACATGATTGCAGCCCTGACAATTGAATGCTCAGCACTGCTTAATTATGTAATAACATAATCTTAATATGAATTGAGTTCGGTCATTCATACCATTTTGTTTTCTAACTTTTGAGCGATTTTTACTAATATAATGATACAACTTTTATGGATTTTATCGCGGTTTATTAAGTATTTTACATGCTCTACGTATAATAATTTACAGCAACCATTTTGCCGCGAGGACTAAGCTGTCAAGAGTTCATTGCTGTAAACTTTACAGATACTTTACAGTGTAAAGTATCTGAAACGTCGTACAAGTATAATATACCTGAATAAACCGTGATAAAACCTGTCAACATTGTTTTATTAATTCCATAATATTTATACAAGAAAAGTTGACAGTTAAAAAATGTATCATATTTCTAACTTTTTACTCGACTAAAGCGAAATGAAAGGGCTTATTAATATAAGTATATTATGTGTACATACGTATGATTCATCGTCGGAATTCAACCACTTATCCGTTTTTAACTATCCGATTTTAATGAATACCAACGAATAATCGAAGAGTCTTTGTTTTGGGTGGGTGTGTGTGTGTGTGTGCGAATTAATTAATAGAATAACTACGTTTACTAATGTATATGTATCAACTTATTAGTTTGAAAATTCGGGTAGTATAAGCCATATTCTTCAATCTGAGCCAAGTTGAGAATTAGTGACTTTATTAAACATATTTACATTTTATCCTTATAACTTTTTTTTTTTTTTTTTTTTGATGACGCAGCGGAAATCATTTACGACCTTACCAGGGCCTGGGTAGGCGCACTGGCGTGTGTGGGGACTCGCATTTGGGTGCCCTACCCCACTAAAACCGCTGCGTGAGCCTTCAGCCGCTATAATTGAGGGACCCGGATCTGTGCAGGCGACGGGATACCCTCAGCGACAGACTGGTCCCGGCAAGACCAGATTCTCCACAATAGAGGGACTGCCCGGCTACGACTTGGCAGTCCCCACGACGTCGTGTCTTAAGCTGGGCCCGGGTTCCCATCCCGAGCCCGACACGAGCACAGGGGCTTTATTGAAGGCGCATTAAATAGCGCCTCCGACGCACCCCCGTTCGTCGTCTACGGGGGGAGGCTACGTCAGCGGCCTCCTCTCTCACCCGTTCGTCGGCCTCCTTCTGGGACATCACTGTCTCGCAGAAAGAGGCCATTGCCGTCCAGG
Source organism: Lycaena phlaeas (assembly GCA_905333005.2). Classification (NCBI taxonomy): domain Eukaryota; kingdom Metazoa; phylum Arthropoda; class Insecta; order Lepidoptera; family Lycaenidae; genus Lycaena; species Lycaena phlaeas. The sequence continues at coordinate 14,010,162 of HG995167.1, read as the reverse complement.
ACTCGTCAGAGCCAAGCATCGCGGTGATGACGCTCGACAAAGACAAGTCCCCTCCGATGACAGACGTCAAATCATGACGCAGCGCCGCCCATCTCGGGCACACCTCGAGGGTGTGCTGGGCAGAGTCCACCGCCGCGCCACAATCGTGACATCCTGTCGTCGGCTCCCTTTGGGCCGTCCGACACAAGTAATCACCAAAGCATCCGTGCCCGGTGAGAACCTGCGTCAGACGGAAGGTGAGGGGTTTGCGCTTACGGCGCATCCACCGCTCAAGAACCGGGCGCAGAGCAGCCGTTAGGCGTTTGCCATACGGCTGACGCGCCAGGTCCTCTCCCCACCTCCGCATTAATGTCTCCTTTATCCTTATAACTGATTTACGCTAATCAAATATATTATATATACTATCTAATAGTCTAGTGTTGCGTGTAAACTTATCTAGAGCAAACTGACACTACAGTGCATAGTGCGTAGGTCATGACATATGACATTGTATATTTTATATTAGGAAAACTTTGAAATACAAATGAATAGTAGGTTGTATTACAATAAATTATTGTCCCGTAAAAAGGTAGCTTAGTAGACGTAGATGTAGAGTTTGCACATAATGCAACAGTTTAAGCCTACTTTATCCAATATCTAATCCGTGTATGAATAATACAAATCGGTGTCACCGGGATCCATGTTTGTCACTTTCAAATGTCAGTGTAGTTCACACCGAAACAGTGTCGGGTTGACACCTGGTTACTCGTCGGTCGGTCGTCGAGGCGGGCGGTCGCGTCCCCTCTGTAAAGTGGGTGCGTGTGTTGTAGTGATTCAGACTTGGAGAGAACTCCGATGGATATTAGAACGTGAGGATTTTTGTATTATTTTCACATCATTCGTGGATATGGAATGTTGGGATTTTGTTTTTGTGCGTAGTCTTTTTCATGTTTTTGAGTTTATGTAATGTAAAATAAGTACCTAAAGTTCTTATTTCTCCTTAAATTGAAGGAACTTTAACTAAATATTTTATACATTTTAAAATACCTAAAAATACAGAAAATCAGTGAAAATTGATAGTGATAATTCAAATTTATAGCTTAAAATTTTAAACATGAAATCTTCAATATTTAACTGAGGATCTTGACATAGGCTTAAATACTGTTACTATCATAATCAAAATTCCTAGTTTTCAGACTGTCAAGTTCTATTGATATACTTAACAAGACCTTAGTTACTACCCAGCATAAAATTTAATAAAATGCTTTGGTTTTTGCCTATTAATGTTCAGAATTAAATATTTTCAATAACATAAAATGAAAAATAATAATATTAAAATATTCGCATTCAAATCTTTCGCTCGTTAGTCGAAGCTTTCAATACAAGTGCCTTATTAATTTTAATGTGGTTCCTTGTAACATTTATTAAAACGTATAAATAATTTATATTTATTTCAATGATATAGGTACCAATAAATTATTTTCAGAAAAACTTAATAAGTAAATTATATAACATTTATTGTCGCTAATTTAATTTTACAGGAAATTAAATGCAGATAATAATAATATACGTCTTATAAATATGTGCCCAAAGGGAAAATCACAACATCTAATTCCTTAGTCATATTATCTTTAAAGTCTCGATGAAATTGATATTATATTAATCAATATTTCTGTGCTTTTGTTCTCTCTTTATGTATTCATTAAAATAAGTCATGACGTAGAAGGCTTTTATAATTATTTTATAATAACAAAATAAATGAATCTCATATTTCACACCGAGCTATAGATTTTTAGTCTCATTAGGGTTGAAGGTTTTCTTACCATATTTAATCTTCAGGGATGATCAGATTAACAACTTAGCCATAACACATCAACATAATATACCTGCACTTCTATAATTTTTAAGAAATTCTCACTTCGAAAATTTTCAATTCGATTTTCTGAAATCGATGTACCTAGGTTTGCCTAAATCAATGAAGATGTAATTTAGTTTTCGGGGTGATAAGATCATTTTAATAACTCATTTTTATTGATAGAAATCTCTCGTGAGCCTTCAGCCGCTATTTGAGGGACCCGGATCGCAGGCAACGGGAAACCCTCAGCGACAGACTGGTCCCGGCAAGACCAGATTCTCCACAATAGGGGGACTGCCCGGCTATCACTTGGCAGTCCCCACGACGTCGTGTCTCCAGCGGGGCCCGGGTTCCCATCCCGAGACCGACACATCGTCTTCCCACCTGGTTAATGGCCTTATTAGCCATTTGGCCATCGTTTCTATTGAGTTTGTCTTGTGTTGAGCTCACTGACACAACCAACACAAAATATACTAATACTAACTACTACTAATCGAGCGTGGCATGACATGTTATCTTTAATAGCAGTAAACAATGTTCGCGTCCGCGTAACGGGCTTTTATATCTGTAGTTCATGTTGGGATGTGCTCATAATTGCCACGATGAGCAGGCGGATTGGCAATCGCAGATGATGATGAGATCGCATCGACGGCACTGCTGCCTGCCGTCGATCCGATTGATGGTGCCGCCATCACTCGGGGTGAACGGTGCTCGGCGATCTAGTCTATCTCACTCTCACGATGAGACAGACTGACACCGAGCAATCGTCCACAGCATTTGCCTCGTTTGATGTTGCGAGACTGAATGCCCTTTGACGACTTCTACGTCACCCTGGGCTAGTATTGGGGTAGGGATATTCTTAAGCCGCCCCCACATGGCAAAGTCGCTGGAGGGTTTGCAGGATCCTCCCGACGGGTGGGCCTTAGGATGAACTTGGACAAGACGAAAGTCATGTTCAATGAGCACGTTCTCCCTAGGCCTGTTAACGTCGATGGCAAAACCCCTACCTTGGGCATACTTTGCAGCTAGGTCGACATAACTTCGAGAGGGAAGCCGATAGGAGGATTCAATTAGGATGGGCAGCATTCAGGAAGCTTCGCCATATTCTCACGTTGTCTATACCGCAGAGTTTGAAGACGAAAGTCTTCAACCAATGCGTTCTCCCCGTGACGACCTACGGGGCCGAAACGTGGCCTCTTAATTTACGACTGGTCCGCAAGTTTGCCGTAGCTCAACGTGCTATGGAGCGTGCTATGCTGGGTGTTTCTTTGGCAGATAGGATTCGAAACGAAGACCTCCGCCAGAGAACTAAAGTTACCGATATCACGCGAAGAATAAGCACGTTGAAGTGGCAATGAGCTGGTCACGCACTCAGAAGAACGGATGGCCGATGGGCCATTAACGTTCAAGAGTGGAGGCCGCGTTTAGGTAGACGAAGTGTTAGTCGGCCATTAACCGGATGGGAAGACGATCTCCGTGCAGTGGCAGGTCCGTGGTGGATGCGAGTAGCAAGAGATCGGTCGTCTTGGCGTTCATTGAGGGAGGCCTATGTTCAGCAGTGGACGGATAAGGGATGATGATGATGTTAGGAAGACATTTTGTTTTCTTTATTACTTATGCCAGGTGTCGCTTCCCAACTTATAATATCCTATATACACGAACAGATAGACAGCGTGGAGTAAACTTTATGCATGCAGCTGTTGCTCTACATTTTGCCCTCGTGAAATTATATGTTTAAGAAACTTAGGAGGCCATAATTATTTGAACATAAAATTTATTCTACAATATGTTAGATGTGTTTATCATTTTATTATTAATATACGATTATAGGTAAAATCGAATAATCGAACAATGCTATCAGTCTTGTGAACAAGACATTCGTTGATAATTCGGAATATCGAGCTCATTGAAACGAAAGTAAAATAGTGAACCCGTGTTTTTTAGTATAATAAGGTACAGTGCGGCACAAATATATTATTTTGATAATAATACAGTATGTTATGGTAAGTGTCATGTAAAATTGTCTATGTATTATTGTGGACAATAAAAAATAGTCATATTTGTAATATTATTATAAATAGATAGATTTTTTGTTAGTCACAATTAAGAACGTTTATTCTGGTAAAGCCATGTATTTCATATATATTAATTATTATTATTATTATTATTTCTCTGAATTAATATATTTATAAAATTAAAAACCAAATGTACAGATACCTCATCAATATTTTTAACAAAGAAAATATTTGTAAGTAAATTTTTGTTAATCAATTACAAGAAAACTATATTTTATTCTCTCAAATGATGAAAACCAGGTTTTAAGATTTTTCAAAACATTTTAGTTGTACTGTGTTACTGGTAATTAGCAATAAAGATAATGTGATCAATATCATGTGAAACAGCATGTCTTATTTTTAATGACTGACGATAAGAAACGAATTTAATGGATTCTAATAGCTTAATAATTTAATAGCATAATGGCTCGTTACAACTCGTAGACATTCGTAGCTATATCGTAGCTCCATCGTAGCGGCTCTACGAAGTTTCAATTTTACGACCAGTTAAGTCTCATTAAAAGTTCATGGCTTTTTCCTATATTTATGAAGTACGTACTTTCATTCACTTACATAAGAAAATTAAATGTAAGTAATGTAATCATCATCATTTTCACCACACTTTCGTCCAGCTTACATTATAAACTTATTTTTTATTAGATTTTTTATTAAACTTACTATTGTGTTACTACAGTTTTGTTATTACTTCCAAAACAACAAACTATTGCCGAGTAATGTTAATGGGTGACGTTGATCTCTAGGTGCTTATTTTATCTATATACTGCTCTATATGCCGATGATATTAGCTAATACGGTTTGGATTCGCTTAGATTAAAATTACCATATGTTCTCATTTACATTTAAGCCCGGCCACTGAAAACAATTGAATTTACTTTGTTCATGCATTGCATTAATATTGAACATATTAACCGTTTTAATATTTGCTTGTTCCTATTTCTAGCCCATATCGTCCCGGTGAGAAAAAATACAAAACGTACCTATCATTAGCTCCTCTGGCTACATAGCTATTAAAATTGTACAAAATACTATTTTTATGCTATAATATAATTGAGTTACGATTGTCCGCAATTGAGTTCTAAATGATGCAATTTTAATTAGACTGCTTTAATTTTTTTACAACTTGAGGAATAGGATATTCTTCATTTTTTTTTGTTTTATTATTTTTCTGTTGTTTTCCCGCGACAAATAAAGGGACGTACTAGGTCCACTACCGCTTGTACAACTAATAATTACTGATAGTATAAAAATAAAGTTTAAGAGACACATAAAATGTCCATATTATATGGTCTGAATTACTTTTATCCTTAACCATCTTTTAGTAGGGACTTTTATCAGTTTCTATTGTAATAAACTACAACATAAAGTTTATTATTAAACTATTTAGAAACTATTTTACCCTCGTACTTCTCATTCCCGTGGGAGTACTGAGATAAATTATAGCCTATGTGTTTTTCTGATGTGTAGCTATATAATTTTAAAGTTGCATCAAAATCCATTCACTATTTTTTGCGTAATGGAGGAACAAACATACCTATTATTATCTTACAAATTTGTGCGGTTATAACATTAGTAAAATATTATTTTCTTCATCTTTAAATTTTCACGTATTTATTGTCATAATAATGCACACTTTGTATAATCCTGTTGTTAATTTACTCAAACAAATTCGTTCCCTGCGAGTAATTTACGCGTTACATCTTACGGGATCTGCCAGCTTTCCTTCCCATTTATATTCTGGATTAACACGTTCTATTTAACGACAGAATTGAAGAAAATTAATGGATGTGTATCCATCTCTCCTTAGTACATTAGATGTTCTTAGCGCTAAAAGGCATCGTTAGTCTTAAAGGCAATCAGATTTGAATTAAATTTGTTATACGTTCATGCTTTGGGTGTTCTTTGATTTTAAATATCAATTATTATAAACTATTTTTTGTTCCAAGTGTAAAATAGTCAAGTAAAGTAGCAACTCATCTTATGTACGCACGGGTCTCCTCCTCGAAAGGCGAGGAGGGTAATGTGCCATAGTTCACCGATGCGTTGGTCCAGTGCGGGTTGGTGAACTTCACATACCTTCAAAGACTTTCAGTCTCATCAGGCATGCAGGCTTCCTCACGATGTTTTCCTTCACCGGTGAGCGAGCGAAGGTTTCGTGTTTGGGGTGCACTAAGAAATTTAGAAAAACCCATTTCAATGGGTTGGTCAGGATCGAACCCAGAACCTCTCGTATGCGAGAGTGGACCATCGGCGCTCGGATTTTAGTATATAGATTTATCTTAATTGTAAGAAAATCAATATGTCAGATTTCTTACTCCCGATTTTGTGTAATCGGGTTTTTATCGATATAATGTTATATACATATTTTAAAGAAAATAAAAGTTAGAATAATATGTAAATTATGAAACAAATAGTAATAAAAGAATGAGATAGTCAAAATAATATATTGTAATTAAGTTCCTAGAATATATCTATAAAATAATAATGACTATAAAAATACAGACGAATTACTAAAATACGAAAAACCACGTACATTTTCGTTGTGTAAATACATAATATATCGTCTAGCATTTTCGTATTTCTAAACTAAGCCCTACCAAACTCGGATAGTGATCTAAAACTTTCCATTCTACAATTTTAAAATTTTATTTATAAAATAAACCTAATTATTCGAATGCTATTAACAAAGAGTTTTGCCTTTAGCTTTTGTACAAAAATTCGTAAAAAAACTGTTTCATTGAAATAAGTAAAATTTATAACTAACTAACATAATAAAAACCAGCCAAGGGTGAATCGAAATTGTTCATAGAATACGTAATCACCCAATTTATTTTTTACTAGATGAGCCATCTGCTCACCTACCTACCGATTGAGCTTAAAGGCTATCAAGCCTAAAAGTCTAGACCTTTCCAAAAAAAATCCCTATTTAAATACTTAATATTGCAATATTGCGTCATACGATCTCCATGCACTGGCCCATCCGTATCGGATGATAGTCACACAGTATCGGTCGTCTTGACGTTTATTTAAGGAGGCCTATGTTAATCAGAGGATGTTTAAAGGATGATAATGATGATTGCGTCATTTATATATAGTAACTAGCTGCTACCCGCAGCTTCGTCCGCGTGAACTTAGATTCCCCGTTCGAATCACGGCAACACGATTTATTTTCTTGCGTATTATTTTGATTTTGCCATATCTCCTGAAGTATTCACTTAATTTGCATGATGCAAAGGGGAAAAATAATCTCCATGAAGTGCTCAAGCTAAGTAACTGATATAAAATGATAAGGATTCATACCGTATTTATGTAAACAACTTTCAAATTATCGCGTTATAATTGCCCATTTTTTAAGTATTAAATGGATAAAGTATGATATCTCAGTAGACCTATTTAAGATAAACAATTCCACATACATTATTTTGTTATATCTCAAAGGGTTTAGGCAACGTTTTCGTTGAAAACTCACAGACGGCCTATTTTTTTCCGACCCCTCCAACAATTATTGTTATAACTTAGCTAATGTATATAAAAACCTAATAAATTATATACATAAACCTTTCTCTTGAATTGAACTATCCATTAACAAAAACCGCATCAAAATCTGTTGCGTAGTTTTAAAGATTTAAGCGTATAAAGGGATATAGGGACAGAAAAAGCGACTTTGTTTTATAATATATAGTGATAGTGATAGTGATAGTGATATCTACCTACTACCGCGACTTTACTAAGTTGAGAAAGGACGCTACTATTATTTGAAAAAAACTTAAAAGTGTCTTTGTGAAAAGTATTTTCATCATGTTTATTTTGATCCCGTTATTTCTTATCAATATCCTCACTGCTGTTGTAAAATGTTTACAACGTTATTGAACATTTACGAAGAGGTACTTAGTGCTATGCTGCATTGCAGCCAAATTGGGTCGGCACAACCGGGAAGGAACCTCTCGCTCACATAAAATCGGCGTAAAGTGGCAGCGTTTCCCATTGGGGGGGGATATGGAAAAGGAGGGCAACGTATCTGCATAGCCTCTGGTTATGTTAAAGGACGTCGATAGTCTCAAGGCTTCGACTGTTCGTTTGCCTTCCTATGCTATAAAAAATATATATAAAATTTTGTGACAACCATCGCGTGTAGTAAATTTAGATAATTACTACTTACTTAGTGGCTCAGTGACTTACAGTGGGTCTTGGCTTCCGAAACGAGAGACGTCCACCTGTCTCTGTCCTGCGCAGCCTCTGACCAGTGCTCAACCCCGAGCTCTCGCAGGTCAGCCTCCACCATGTCCTTCCAGTGATATCTGAGACGACCGACTGGGCGCTATCCACTCTTTTGTCCAATATATGCTTTCGATATTCCCCGATCCTCCCTCATTCTGACCAAGTGACCGAGCCATCGTAGGCGGTGGTAGCGGCCAAAATGGTGGTACCCATGCAACTGGAGGAGCGCATCTCCCCCACCGGTAACAAGCAAGATAATGGTACCCATGAGAAATTCCCTGTCTTGTTCTGTTAATTTTATTTCGAACTTCGTTATTAAATTTTCGAAGCCTACGCTGGCTTTACTCAGTTAATAAAATTGATTTGTTTTCCTTGCTCTAATATATTTTTAGTTAATTGCGAAGTTAAATTTGATTTTCAAGCGTTTTAGATTAGAATTCTTGTAAAATAAAGTTTTTATGCGAGTGTCGTCATCAACATCATGAAGCTGTTTCAATCCGCTGTTGGACAAAGGTGAATGAACTCCAATACAGTCTAAAAGGGATGCTTATCTAAGCGTGGCAAATTATTTATTTTAATTCATAAGTTATCACAGGAATCATAACCATTTAAATGCGATAAAAAAATTGATGATCATCTTTTGACGATCTCTGTGGCTCAGTGCATTGGCGTACAAGCCGGAGGTAGTGAGTTTGAATCTCGCCAGGGAACACAAAAAAGTTTATGTGTTCCTGGGTCATGGATGTTTTTAAATATGTGTATTATATAATAAAAATCTTAAATATAAGTATTAATATAAATAGTATTAAATATAATATGTATTTCCGTTGTCTGGTACCTGTAACACAACGAGAACTTAGCACGGGACCAGATTAACGTGGTGTAAAAGCGTCCATAGATATTATTATTATATTATTATCTTTCTCGATACACTGATACATATTATTTATGTATATATGTAAAGATATATTGTGTTTATCGACATAACAATGTTTTCTTTATTTTAACAATATTGAGCTTTTTCGTAAAAAGTTTTTAGAATAAATATAGATCTGCATATATTTGATATTGTATTGATAGTTACTTCAATTTTGGTATTTATTTAGAATTCATCAATTCAATCACTTGTATTTTAAAATTTAAAGTGAAACTTTTATTACATCGTCTCAAACTTTTTTGTCTGTGTGATGCAAGTCGCGTGACGGTCGGAGGCCAATATGGCAACGTCTATAGTTTCAATCAACTGGGCGTGTAGTGTACTCATTTGTACCAGTGCACCACGCTATTTTCGTTGTTAAATGTCTATAATGTATAAAAAGGGTCACTTTTACCGGAGTTTCTAAAACTACACAATCCATCTTTTGCTTCATATAGAATACTATTATAAACTTAACCAGCATGACTGCTATTGTTAAGAGAAATTCGCTAAGATCAACATAATTCAAACGTAGTTTAATGTATGTCACAGGCGTCCGTTGTATGTAGTGACAGCTGTAACAGATAGCTGGAGGTCACCAAACCTACGAGCGGCTAGGGCTCATCGCCCCCAGCCTCTGAGGTTACACTGGACTAGATTTATGACAGTCCCAGTAGACTAACATTGTATGTACGTGATATATATATAGTATAGTCCTGACACATAAGAGTTCATTTTGTAAGTTTGGATGTTTGTATGCTCGTAGTCGCACGTTAAAACGGCTGAAACAATTTACCTGGAAGTTGAAACGGCTTATACCTCGTATAAAGATAAGCATTGCTTATTTTTATCCAATTCAAAGAAATACCTGTTTCTGTCGCTTAATTAATGAAAGTCTGTTTTTTAAACTATATGCTCGCAAATCCTCAGGCAAAAATATTTTTTATTGAAGATTTATTTGATTAAACGCAATAATCTGCCGAAATTCCAAATGAATTAAATAGCAATTGAATGAAATCTTACTGATTTTTTTAAAGATAAGTACTTCAAAAATAACGTAACTGTATATTTATTTATTTATTTAATAATTTATGTACAACGAGAAACATATAAAGTGAAATAGTGATGACAAACATTGGTACAAGTATATATTATACTAAAATGTGTTTATTATATTTTAATGCGGGCGAAAAAAAAATTGAAAATGTTAGTAAAAATCTAAAAGTAACATAGCGATTTAGTTTCTCACTTTATGTCCAAAATTAAACAGCATAATATTATTCTTGTGTGCTCATTACCGTTGGATGCCTTTCATAAAAAACGATGAAAAAAATAATGTCAAGTTGCTAAAGAAATAAATTAAAAAAGATGCTAGAGTAGCAAAAAATTGCTTTATACTAAAGTAATTTAAGATACAAAGTAAAGCTTATATAATTTAAAGTAACATTTAGCTTTATAAGTTTATTGAAAACTTTCAGGCTGTGAACCGAATCAGTAGGCTTAAAACTGTCAAAGGGAGGATATACCTCTACAAGGCTGTTCTAAATTACTATTCAATGTAAAGTTAGCTAGTCTTCAATACAAATTTTACTAATGAAAAACAGAGAAACCATTTGTTTGTTGGTTACGTATTAAATAAAAAACTCCTTAACCGATTTTTTAAAGTCTGTTCCCGTATAATGCTACGATAATACTGTGCAAGCTATAAAATAATTATAATAATCAATTCGAATACGTTCCTAGCATAAGCTAGTTTATGTATAAAATGAAATAATATTCCATTATTTACTCTAATTTTTTTTATATCTATGGACGCTTTTTACACCACGTCAATCTGGTCCCGTGCTAAGTACTCGAAGAGACTTGTGTTACGGGTACCAGACAACGGAAATACATATATTTAATACGTTTTATATTAATACTTATATTTAAGATTTTTATTATATAATACTATATTAAATACACATCCATGACCCAGGAACACAGAAACTTTTTTGTTCCCTGGCGGGATTCGAACCCGCGACCTCCGGCTTGAGCCACAGAGGTCGTCAATGTTATGCAAGTGTAACTTAAAGTTGAATACCAACTTAACTATAATGAATGAACTAGTGAAGACAAACACGTTTTTCAAGAATTCCTTCAATATTGTGAACAAAAGTTTCATTGTCGTTTTCTTGTCATATGAATGAGGTAAAGTACATTCAAATAGGTTTACACTAAGGGGGTGAAAAAGCTCGATACAACGTGGCATCCGACGTAACAATATTTGCCTTTAGACGATCACTACAAATTGTGTAGCGCCACAAACAATCACACGCAAAAGTGTTTATAATAAGTATCATCCTCTTCAAATCTTCTCTCCTCGAAATCAGGCGAGGATTGGTATTGGGCCATAGTTCACCGATGCGCTGGTCCAATGCGGGTTGGTGAACTTTACACACCTTCGAAGACTGTCAATGGCATGCAGGTTTCTTCACGATGTTTTCCTTCACCGTTGAGTGAATGGTGCTTAGGGCACACTTAGAATGAAGATTTTTTAAGAGATTAAGAATTTTATGCACCACAGGGGATCAGGATCGAACCTGGACCCTATCGCGAAAGAGGCCGAAGCCATACCCACTGGACCGCCTTCACTCATGTGGCGCGAAAGCTTTTAATGTTTCGAAATATTTTTACGTAATATTATTACTAAGCACTACAAATTTATTCGGTGTTATTGAATTCATTGGCTCTTCATTTTAATTTAACTTAAAAAAAATTGACGGTTAGACATCAGATAAAGTAAGAATTCTAGCAAAAACGATTTTTATGGTGGTATTTGAACTTAATATTTAATAAGCTATTATACTTCAATTTTGTCCCTATTTTATCGCTTTGAAACCTTTCAAGTCAATTTCAAAAGTTACTGAATATGTACATTTATACTATTATTTCAAAATAACATTAACAAAATAGCAATAACATTTGCAAATCATCTTGTGAAAATATCTTTGTCACCAAGATGACGAAACGTATGTCAAATAAAAACAGACATTCGGAGAGCGAAAACAATAGGCGTTGAACAATGACAGATGGCTAAGGGATGACTAAGCGATAATTCCACGTCAACCACTTCTGCGTCTGACAGTACATTGTAAAATGAATATAATCTACGTTTCCACAGCCAACCTACTTCCAGGAACATGCACAATCACGTGCTTAATAACGTTATTCAAATGCAATATCGCATACCCCATCTTTACCTACATAAACATGTAAATAAATTTCAACTTTAATATCTAGAACGTGGAGTGAATTTAATTTGGAACACTTGCCTTGTAATTTTGTTGATATTTTGTTGATAAAGTTGTGGTTGAAATGATTGTAGGCAGTTAACAATTAAGTGGCTACTTTTTAAAGTCCTGCTACATTTGTGCACGATTTTATAAATAAACGGTTTCACGGAGCTAACTCAGCAGCTTAGGGCTAATTATATATATCTATATCTATATATCTATGGACGATTTTACACCACGTCAATCTGGTCCCGTGGTAAGTACTCGAAGGGACTTGTGTAACGGGCACCAGACAACGGAAATAAATATATTTAATACTTTTTGTATTAATACTTATATTTAAGATTTTTATTATATAATACACATATTTAATACACATCCATGACCCAGGAACAAATAAACTTTTTTTTTTGTTCCCTGGCGAGATTCGAACCCGCTACCTCCGGCTTGTGCGCCAACGCACTAACCACTGAGCCACAGAGGTCGTCAAATTATATTATTATGTATATATTATGGCAAGAATAGGTGCCGGTAATTCCATTGCCTCTCCCCATCTCTCTCACAGCAAAGCAGTATTAGGTACGATAATTTTATTTTGAGTAGGTACCAGCGACCTGCGGTTTTACGGTAGCACAGGAATAAATGGTTTTTTAACTTAAAAAAAAAACAGCCTTATGTAAATAAAATAACTTTCAAAATCTGTTCAGTAGATCACCCTCTACAACCTCACGAAACTCACAAGGTAAAAAAGTAGATGATAATATATAATTCTAATTAAATTTCTAATTAGATTACTATAATTATAACCATAATAAAAGCATCTAAGGATGACTTTGTGACCTTCTTAGTACTGGTCTTATAGTATACACTGGGTATGAAATCTGTTTAAAATTTGTGGAGGGTTGACGATGTACTCTTAATTCTGGAATTACTAACTCTAAGCATATTAAAACTAGCACTGTACACGCGGACTGCAGAGATAAAAATTCTTCATTTTTATGGCCCTAAACATAGCATAAATAGCAAGACGATAGCCGTGCAGTGGCCTCTCCACATTGGATGCGAGTAGCAAGGGATCGGTAATCTAGGCATTCATTAAGGGAGGCCTATATTCAGCAGTAGACAAATAAAGGCTGATGATGATGATGATGAATCACAGCATAGTTAATCAACGCTTTCTCTATATTAGGATCCGTAAAAGTTATACTAATGCTAAAGCTACTTTGAGTGTTCCAAGTTTGAACTACTAATTCGATGTGATTAACTCTTATTTGATTATTGTCCAACACAATCCGGAGTTCATTACAGTATGTAAGACAATTCCCAGCGTCAATATTTGAGACTAAGTGCTCGGCTTAGAGACGGGCTAAGCCTTTGATCTCGCTCCTCGGTCGGCTTGTCTCGTTATATGTCGCTCAACCGACGGCCAGCTCATTTAAAATCTATTTGGTCACTCTAATTTATATTAAACAATGGTGTATTACTTCAATTAATAAATGTTCAAGTGAATTCCGAATGTACTCGTGTTTAATTTATTTCGATGCAGGGTAGCAACAATGTTATTTTTATGGTTATTTTTAGGATGACAAAATGGAATCATAATGGGATCACTGTGTTTTTTGTATATAGTATCTCTGTCAAACCAAAAACTAATCTATCTAGTAAAAAAATTAAAAATGTTCGTAAAAATGAAACCATTTCACAGAAACCTAAATGCGGGAGTTTAAAAATTCTCGTCTGCTTTAAAATAAAGATTTTTTAATAACTTAAGTGATAGTTAACACAGCTTACACCATCCACAACTGATTCATTGATATGACGTATGTTTCATTATGCCATACAAGGAAGAAACAATTAAGGGACAAAAGCAAGTTGGGTATTTTTTGTAGAACATAATATCTAGACCAATCAATATCCCTGTTCGGATCCAAGTTTGTTATAATATTAACTTGAAGCAAGTGCAAAATGTTTGAAATGTATAAGGTTAATTGTATACTTAATGAAAAAATAAGTCTAAGCTCTTGGTCTAATTTTAGGATGTTATAGTTACTTTTAAACCTATTCGACGAGAAAAACATTTGATTTATGCTTTTCTACCAGTAAAGACCTCAAGTTCTTAAAAAAATGTTCTCGATTCTCGAAGCTACGAATCTCTAAAAATTAACACAAACAATATTGAATGGCAAAAATACACAGTTCCAGATTAAACGTAATATTTAGAATAAAAACACACAAAATGTAACTTCAGACAAACTGTACTTTTGATTTAAAATTCACAAACGTCGAAAATATAATCGAATACGCACGCCGTCAAAACAGTAACTATCGAACGAAGTTTTATTTAACCGCTCTAAACCTTGTTACGTGACACAAAACTATTGAAATTTTTCACGTAAAACAACTAACGACAACTAATCACTAATGTCTATGTCGTAATCACAAATATTTACGATCTGCCTATTTTACAATCACTAATATCTATACTAAATTAAATGTATGTCATCATGTCTATATCATGCATATTTTTCTGAAAACTTAGACGAGCTAAGAAGATCCATAATAATTTTATAAGAGCGAAAATAATAGTAATTACCTCTTCCTGAATCACTCATCAATCAGATTTTGATAAAAAGCAGCAGTCAAATCTAAACGTAGATCATAAACTATTATATTATTGATGATCATACATGGTATGGCCGTGAACCATATATGGCAGTAAATATATTATGATACATAAGTGATATAAGTGTAAATTTATCATCCAGCTGTAACCAATTTTTTGAGTTTTTAATCTTTGCCAAAACCAATTTTAAAACGTTTTAAATTTTGATGCAGTTTCTCAATTTGTTTTGTTTGTTGTGCGGAATTCAATAGTCTTTGACAGCATTAGAAAATAATCGACACGCGGCCATGTTCATACTGCAGACAATGGTTAGTATAAATTTGAATCATTACACAGTTTTAGAACATAGTTTGCGGTTTAATTTAAAATTCAGTAAAGCAGAAAGAATTCAATACGTCCCGGCGTGCAATATAAAGCGTAGTTGAACGTGATCGCGCGAACTAAATCCCTGGGCGGGGGAAAGTATGTTAGTTCAATCAATATGTACTTTCAAGTTACAAAATCACGCTCCGGCAACTAAGCGGATCTGAATGCAATTTCGCATGCATATAACGACGAACTCACAAATAGGCAAGTTTTTGTCCCTGGAAGTTTGTTTGTCGCTTATCAGATTTAGTATTCCAGCTTAAATGATGTACCTACTCCGAAAATCATTTTATAACATAGTGTATGGATATTTGGGTAACTTTATCCAATGTATGACTTGTTTCGGACACTTTAAATAGCCATTTTAATTTTAAACAAATTTTAAAATTAAAAAGTTTAGTTTTAACTTAAGGCTAATCATGAAACCTTTTAAGACCAATAACTAGAAGATTCTATAAAAAGGTGTCGGTATCGACGTGGTTTATAAGAAACCAATGATAAGAAATGCGTAAGTAAAGACAGTGGAAATGTGTTTTTGAAGATAAAAATATCCAATCAAAAGTTATAATTGTAAGCCTTTTTCGAACGAACTGAAACCTCTTACGATTGAACTTCATTGAACTAATATAGGCGAATCCCAGATTGCTCGAACTCATTAAATGTAGAGTTTGGGAGGTTTCTATTTTACCTTCAAAAATAATGCTAATATTTACGAATATAATATTTTATCTTTTTATTGTGAAAGGATCATATTATTATGATATTCTTTTAACGATTATTATGATAAGGTTACATTGGGAAAATAAGATTGGTAAGCTGTCATCGTTTTCTGACCTCACATACTTGTAGGTATATTTTAAAGTCATTAATTTTAACTAGTATAAACAAGCAGTCAGTTGAAATTATAATAAAAAGACTTTTACGTCAACTTTTTTTTTTCTTTTACGCCTAAAAATACGCTTAAGCAACCCGCGAGGGATTGGATCTCCCCAGGCGGGTATGTGGGACTCGCTGCGTCTGAAAGCTGGTTTATGGACGCAGCTCTACCCACTAAAACCCGGCGAGTGCCACCAATGTCGCCTTTGGTGAAGTGCCGATTTTGATAGCAACAGGGAACCTCGACGGCTAGTCAGTCTCTCAGGTGACCGGTGCCACCTCCACAGAGGTTGTTTTGCACCACAGAACAACCCCTTCAACCGTCGGGATAATACAATGAGGTGAGGTTCCCGTCCTCACCCCTTTCTTTTTATAAAAAAGGTGCAAAGAGCCCCCTCGGCTCAATTCGCTTCGCTCAAGGTGTTGGGCTCACCCTGGGCTACTCAGCCCCGCCGCCACAAAAAGGCCTGAACCATGTTGGGGAAACGTCTGACACCTCTCGTGGCCACGATTGATGTGAAGAATCCGATACGTCGGGCATGTACAAAGCTACAAAACATGTGATATTCCCGTAAACATAAAAAACAATACGTTAACTTAGTTGATAATTTGATACCTATATACCATAATATTATATTTTCTAAATCTACGAGTATAAAGCTAAGCCAAAAAATACTATCCCATATTATAACACTCAATATGAAGTTTATAACTATAAATAAGATTTTTGTTCGTGTTTCTTATGATCAAACAAAATACATCTTGTTATTTTTGAAATCGTAATATTTTTTGTCGACGAAAGCGCTCGCATGTTTCTAAATTTGTGTTATAATCTTTTAGTGACGTTCTAATTAACAGCTATGAAATTGCGATGAAAAACGGAATGACATATTTTTAAAATCGGTATATAAAATTTAATTATTCACACACGAATTGAATTATTACGCACGAGTAACCTCCTATATTCTATTATATTATAGTAACGAAATTTTCGGCATGCACGATTATTTCGTTTTAAAATACGAATTGATATTTATTGAAATTAATGTGCGAAAGAACTTTTGGTATAATTTAATTATAACACAACATAAATGTAGAGTTTCATCGTATGTTCTTATATCGAATGCACATATTTACTAAATCAACAAATTGCATATTGCAAAAAGAAAACTTTTAAGACGTTCTACGTCTTAAAAGTTAAAAGTTAGTCGATTAGATCGAGAGATGATGCCACAAAATAGTATCTTGTTGTTTATTTTATTGGAACGAAGTTCCTTACGGCAGGCTTGGAGGGGATAGGGATTTTGCTGCGCGATCGAACTGAAAAAAATGTGATAGTAATACCTTAAGAAAAAGTGCGTGGATTAGTGGATTAGTAGTGCATACACAAGCGAGTAGTGTATAATATCTTTCTTTTTAGTCGAAGGTACTTCGTTCCTACCTGGTGACCCACGACACCACATTTCTTTTTTGATTTTAAAAGTTCTCTTCCCGCGTTAAGAGTAAATATACAATATCGAAAAAAAAAACTGTTTATCCATTAATTAGCTTTCTATTAAATTTTTCACAGAACGCAAATACGATTTCTCGAGCTTTTTATCATTTTGTTTTTATAGATCGGGGGCTAATGATTGTCACTGAACTAACAGTTGAGCATAACCGTATATTATATCGCCGATATGGGATTGGCTTATTTAATGGAATGAAAATGAAATAGACATTTCGCTGTCACTATGAGATCCGTCACAAAGGCTAAATAATTTGCCTTTGTCAGTCCTATGCGTGTTTGCCGTGAGACTAACGCCCATTTGAGTGGTTTTGTAGTGGGAGGCTTACATTTAACGTACGATCTTTATATGCTGCGAAAAGCGTTACTTCAGGAAGTAATGAATACGGCATTATTAAATTCCCTTCAACAATATTTATCTAATCTACGGGTATCAACATTGCCCCATTGAAAATAATGAGCTATACTTTCACAAAAGCAGACACGCCTAATATTATTATACTTTGCCGATGCTATGAACGTATATCTAAACGACATAATAGTTTTTTTACGTGAAAACTTTTTAACGGTGGGTACTTTTACAACAATATGTGTCTAGTGACTAGCATAACAACACCATCACGTTTTTGTGAAAATGCTAAATTCATAAAGTTTTTGCATGAGAATGGGGGGGGGGGGGGGGGGTTGTAGGGGTGACATTATGATAACATTAGGGGAGGTTCACGGTATAAAACGTGTGACTTTGCTGGAGCTTCAAGTCATTAAATACAAATGTTTACGTGTTAAGATAAATGATAGTAAATTAAAAAACTAAATTTATTAAGCTTATTATAGGTCCGCGTTGGATGCGAGTAACAAGGGATTAGTCGTCTTGGCGTTTATTGAGGGAGGTCTATGTTCAGCAGTGGACGGATAGAGGCTGATGATGAAGCTTATTTTATTAATTACTTACAAGAGAAATGTTCATGTAATTTTGGAGTTTATACTCCTTAAGAATACATTCTCATATATATAGGGCCGGGGTATGAAAATTTATGGGAGTAAAATCAAACTATGATGTCACACGATGTGACACGAAGATGTCACACGGAGCGTTAAACGAACACAAACCGATTGTCTCAGTATTCAAAGATGCTGTTTAGCTTATTGCATTAAATTATTGTTATGTTTTTATGGTTTTTTTTATGTATTTTAATGAATTCATTGTATATTTAATAAAAATAGTCGTATCACGCATGCTCTAAATATCATAAAAAATGCATTTATTTACTATTATTCAATTACGCATTTATTTTATAACTAGCTTTTTTGGTCAGTTTCTAGTTATGTTTGGTATTTGGGGTATTTTATAGTCCAATTTCGTGTGAAAACTTATTCTGTTATAGGAGTGCAAAAAATTTCCGTACGTGTGTTTGTGACTGTGTGACTCCTATGTGGCTTACTGACGGTTTTAATTAAAATTTTGTATGCATATTCGAATCAATTATTAGTATGATGATATTAAAATAATATATTATAGTACTGTGTACTAGTAAATAAGTTTTATCAAGTTTATTAGTACACCAAGAAGAAAAATCATCAAAACATAAAAGTACTCTTAGTTGTCAAAACGAAAAGAAAAAAACTGACCCTCTACACTCGTGTCCCGCACTAGTAGCGACTCCAGAGCCTAGCGGTAAAACTATGTATTAAGTGTAGGGACTGCGTCCTCTAACATAAGTTTACACGCTATATAATAATATGGATATATGGGTGAAATGCATAAAATTATAATCACCATTCTCCAATATTTTAAAGCGGCAGCATAAAGCTAATTAGGCTAATACAATATCGGGACCGCTATTTGCGATATAAAATGTAGGATAACGAGAGACAATATCGGTTCATAACAACATAAAGAAAACATTCCATTACGTCTCCTTTGACAATGTTCCAGTAAATTCCACGATCGAACTCGTTAGCATAATCAGAATGGTCTTTGTTTCTGTTATTGAATTAGTTGTGCGATGTGCATCAGGTCGAGGTGAGGTTTTATGAAAATACTAGCTGGTGACCGCAGATTCGCCCGCGATACCTCAACCTTTTACAGTGAGGTTATAGCCCCACTCTGTGTTAACGTATTCTAATGGTGAAGATTTTTTTAAAGTTCTTTCGTAATAAACAGACAAAAATATATACTTTCGATTTTTTATGGTATAAGAAGACAAATGAGCGGTTGTGGTGACTACAGACGCCTACAGTTCATTGATCTCCTTTTCACTATTCCCTTAATGAGCCATCGGAAACTCACAATCGCACGGAACGCGACATCATAACTGTCACTTTACGCCAGTATTATGTGAAAGAAAGGTAGCATCCCATGCCGGCCCAATTCGGCTGCAATTCTATTTTGCATCGTCGCATCGGGATAAGTCAGTCCTCGTTAAGCTAATTTAATTTGGCGAACCAATCAGATGAATTTCTCGAAAGAGGTTAACACAGTTTAAGTCAAGTAATAATATGGCATATAGAGCAGCTCATATGAATACGATAATAATATTGATGTAACATACATAGGACAGACAAAAAACTGAATCAAAATCCGTTAAGTGTTTTAGAAAATGTCGATGCACAAACAGACGAACACAAAAAGCGGCTAAAATTTACAAGTGTGTCTGTGTGTAAATATATCTTCGGTTTCCAATAATATAAAGCTTGTTAGTATGACCATTTACATAATAATATGTATAATATGGATTGGGATAAAATAAATAGTAATTCGATTTTCATAATAAGTAAACTATTTACTAAATCTACACCAGTATTTTCGTATATTTTTGACGAATAAACGCGTATTATACGACAAGACAGATTTTAACAATTCTTTTATCGTTACTATGGCTTCCTGAGTGATACGGGTAAAAAAATAAATATAAGACCGGGTACGACTACGTTCTAGGATTAGTCTTTAATAAACATACTTACTATTGAGGACGGAGATGTGGTTATAAGCAGGTCATGGAAATTAAGTGATTAAAGGGAAAAAAAAACTTTTTTTAAACAAAACTTTTGCCAATTATTATTTTATTAGCCAAGGAAATGTTTTCATGAGTAATCCTACGTCTTCTTATATCTATCTTCTTATATTATTATAAAATTAAAGCATATGCATTTTGAGAATAGCTAACAAAGTAAAGAAATAAGTGTATACCTACTTACATAAATTACCTACCATATTTATATTTATCTTGGCATAATTTGAAGCAGAAATATTTGGTCTATTCTCTAAAGTGTCCTCAAATTTCTAGAGTGCCGTATGTTATAAAGATATTTTACATAACGTAACTTTAAATAGCTTAAAAACCTGCATTTAATATACCTGTAATATCTTTTTACTTTCTACTTATTAGATTCTTGATACATTTAGATTACGTATTTTTACAACTGGTATTTTTATTATTCAAAATTAAATATGTATTTAATTAAGACAGTAAAAAGTAATTATAATAAAACAATTTTTTAAAGATTTACTCGCGGCTTATTATGATTGAGTCATGCCCGTTTCGGATACTTTACAGAATTATGGTCACGGGAGGACTAAGGAAACGTCGGGCGTGTAAAAAACGTAATAAGCCGCGATAAAATTCGTGAAATTTGTTTCATTATAATAAGTCGGTTCAGTTTGAAAAATACAATAAACACGTTATAGGTTAACGATAAAAAATCGTATTTATTTTAATTTTATCATTACAGCCCCCCTAAACAGGTTGCAAACGCTCCGAATCTATTCTAAAAATTTGAAGTGTTGTTGCTAAAAATTTGAAGAAAGCTCATTCAAACACTTGCGAGTAAAGTATATGGGTTTGTTTATTAAAACGTTTAAAAACGTCTGTACTTCGTTTAAAAAGAATATTATTTTTATAGTATTCCTTGGGTCAAATTACAGGTCGTAAGCTAGTGTCATTCCCATACAATAAGTATTCTATTCTATTCTTTAAGCGTTTGTGCCACTTGTCTAGAGGGTGCTGATCAGGTATAATAAAGTCTTTATTCATGTAAATTCTTTCTATACCTATATTATAAACTTATAACGCGCCTTTATTTATTTACTTTTAAAAGAACTCTCCAAGTTTGTGAAGGTACCTTCGACCCTTGCTAATGTAAATTAAATCCGTAAAACTTCTAAGCCAATTACGAGAAAACACAAATAAAACCAATGAGTTTGTTTATAGTTTAACCGTTGCTTTTTCATTCTTGCTATTTGAATTGAGTTTGTAAACGGTATTAACAAGTTGTACCGTAACGCGAATCAACTTCAGATTTAATCTCAATCTGGAACTTTCTACGGACTAATTAGGCATTTTTCTCCTGTTTTCTAATTAATCCGCCAACACGCCTGCTCATTGTTCTAGGAACTTGTTTATTAAAACACTGTTTTTGTCTCGGGATAAAAGATTAGAAGAATACTTTCATGCAAAGTTTTCATAAGTTATTTAATATTAAGTTTGTATTAATATTATAAGACTTTGTTCATTTAGTACGTTGCTTAGTGCGTTTTAAGTAGTTCTTACCTCAGTGTTTGATAACTAAAATTAGATGTAATGATCTTTGGATCAAATTACAACTCTGATCTCTGGGTCAATTACCAACTATGGTTAATTTGAATGTATTTTGTACAATAAAGTAATATAATTGATGTATGATTCCACCGATTTGTTAGCAATTTTACCTAGCCTACTAATATTATAAATGCGAAAGTTTGTGAGGATGTTTGTTACGCTTTCACGCAAAAACTACTGAATGGATTTTGATGAAACTCATAATTATAGAGTTTATACATCAGATTAACATATAGGCATTGCATTCGAATTCCCACTGGAACGCGGGATAATATAGACTAAATCATCCCGCTAAGATGCCGTTGTAAATCTTAGTTAACGCAGGTGAAGCTGCGGGCAACAGCTAGTTAGATATAAAAATACAGCCTTACGATTCTTTATTTAGTTTTATCCAGTTGTGGTGGATTATTGCTAACGTATTATGGCGGGCATACTCAGGCTATTTCTGTCACAAAAGCACAAAGCGTATTGATGCACAGACAATAGGGTTGTATGACATTAACAACGGAATAAAATGCTATAATAATTGATGCAACAAAATCGCTTTAATTGGAAAGTACTATTGAATTACATATGCAAAAAATGGAAATCCTAATTCCCAGTAGATGGTTTGATATTGGACATAAAACAGCATGCATACTATCCAATACAAGGTAATAAATGGATAATAAAAAACTATGATATACATCTGTGAAAATATTTGTCGTTTCGAAAAATTTGTCTTTAAACATAGACAATATCTATTTTAACATATTCCTTTATCAATTTTGTATTCATTAATTATTCGATACATTAAATATTTTGAGCTACGTGGAAAAAATATACTACTGTAATATTTTGTACTATGTTTTGATTTTGAATATTTTTTGCCTTGTATCGTCTTTAAATGGGCACGGACATAATTTATGACTCTTATTATTGGGCACATAAAATAAACTACCTTAGATTTTTCAAATGAGACCAGATAAAAAGCCGCAAAAAGACCCTTGAAGATTTTAAGGGTTAAAAGGGTCAATAGTCCTCATAAACATAATGTTTTAGGCCCAGCAGACCCCCGGAGACCCGGACAAAACGGGCTATCGTAACAGCGATGCGACGGTATCATTAATTTTCCGCCTTATCATTATTTCATGTCGTGAATTGTATCATGAATATTTTAATAAGAAAAGTGTATAGTATATTTGCAAATCCTTTTGCTGAATGGATTAAATTTTCAGCATACCTAAGATTAAATTAAAATATCTCATATTTATTATCAAGAATAGAACTGAATTTTTCTTTATTTATTTTTAATCCATTTTTTATCCAATCAAGACGTGACTTGAAGTTTATCCAGGATAAGTTTTTTAAGATGCTTAGAAACTTATCTCAGAGTGAGGATTATCTAAAACCCTTTATTTTAAAACCGAGACTATAACAAATACATCGTCGTGCGTTAAAAAAATATATTTATTACATAATTATATGGTATAATATACTTAAAATCTTTACATCTGGAGCATATAACGGGAATGTGAGCCTAAATTGGTAATAACAATTTAATGAACCGGTAATCTATGTGTAAGTGCCATAGACCAATCATCCATTAATGATCACCAACCGGACAATCGAAGTACAGAACGGGCCCAGAGTTGCAGCACAAATTTAGCGGTATTATATAAAAAATACTATAATATTGCTTTTTTTATGTTGACGCGAATTTCACTCATTATAATGAAACAACTTTTACAGATTTTTAATTTTACTTTACAGCAACCATGGTCACGGAATGACAGTCTTTTTTTTTTTTGATGACGCAGTGGAAATTCTTTTCGGACCATACCAGGGCCTTGGGTAGGTGCGCTGGCGTGTGTGGGGACTCGCATTAGGTGCACTACCTCACTAAAACCGCTGCGTGAGCCTTCAGCCGCTATCTGAGGGACCCGGATCGCAGGCAACGGGAAACCACGGGATGACAGTCCTCCTGTGATCATGATTGTAGAGTATCCAAAACGGTGGGCATATAAAAAACTGAATAAGCCTGATGATATCCGTAAAAGTTGTTTCCCTATAATATTGCTCTATTGCGGTTAAATTCTTGATGTTTCATTCCAAAAAATTAAAACTTGCCTTATTGTGATATAATTTTGAAAGCGTTATTAATATTTTCTACCAATCTAATCCTCGTTCTTAAAGCTTTGTGAAATCTTATAGAAACGTTGTTCAAGTTTCACAGGCCAACAACTTCGTCTACACAAATTGCAAGCGCCGCTAAAATATACAACTAACTTCCATAGTAGAAATTGGCTTAAACCGAAATGAAAATTGATGTATCAATCAACATCATCGCAGTAAACCTGTTTGTAACAAATTCGAGGCTAGTATTTTTAACAAAGAAGTGCTGCGCCACTCAAATAAGCGTGGGTACCACCTTAGCGACGATGGTCCAGTGGGCATGAGCTTTAGCGATAGGTTCCGAGTTCGATCCTGAAATCGTGATGGCTTGAGATAAGTTTTTCTTGATTTCTAAGTACACCCAGAAAACAAGAACATCGCTTGCTCATCGGTGAAGGAAAAAATTGTGAGGAATGCATGCGTGATGAGATTAATAGTCTAAGGTGTGTGAAGTTCACCAACCCGCATTGGACCAGCACATCCATAAACTATGGCCCGATAACGTATTCGTCTGATTTCGAGGAGGAGACGCATGCCCAACAGTGGGACTTTTTTATCAATTTCCTGCTTATTGCTACAGTTGCTCCCACTATGCTGTATTTTGGAGAGAACGGCTGTATGCTGCAGCTGGCTTTGATTTACCATCATACGTTATAGGCAACACACATGAATCAGTTGCTTAGGCTACTTTCAGATTCACTTGTTTATGATCATGGGTAACGTCGAGCACTTGCCATCAAATGGCTTGTCTGCATATTTGCCCAACTATCATAAAAACAATATTGCAAGATGGTAGCACATGCAAACAAGTATATATAAAAACTGAGTAGTTATTAAGGCGGCAGATGATTAAATTGGACAGCTTATTGAATTTAGCTGCTCTGAAATTTGAATTTGAATCTTAAGAGCAAATATCTCACATTTGGCAGATTTTGGCGTAGCTAGTAACTGTATGTAACTGGACTAGGCTTTATTGTTTTCTGAAGTTTCATAAAACGTTTACGGATTTTATCGCGACTTATTAAGTTTGTTATGTAAAGTATTTGAAACGACGGATATTATGTAAATAACTTATTGAACCTCAATAAAATTTGTTTAAATCAAAGTTATTTCTAGCTAGTCCTTGTTGAACTTAATTATATTCAGAGCGACGTTTATGACGGCTAGTATGAAGAAAATAAAATTTAGATTTTATCGCGATTTATTACATTAATATGATTTTTTACATTCCCGTCTTTTTCGAATACTCTATTAAGTATTAGTTAACACCATATGTGTTAAACCTCAAAATTCAAAAATTATCGCAAATCTTCAGGCGTTAGCTTGGGGCTTGCTTAATATTGTTAAGATTTTGCCACGTCAAGCGAGCGTTGTAATGGATAAAATAAAATTCTACAAGCCGTGATCGATCCTCTGTCCACTGATCTATATAATCGAATGAATCTCTATCGTACGGGTGAATGATTATTGTTTTTAGGATATCGGTCACTACGCTCAAGTGGATAGCGAGGAATAAACACTCTTACCTTTCATAGAATGCGAAAACCAATATTTTGATTGAAAATTGGGGACGAAAAGAGTGTGTGTTATTACGCGCGAAAATAATCTCAATTTAATAATCCTTGCCACTAGTTGGCGTATAAGTCAAAAAGCGTGGACTATATTTTTTTAGCAAGGAGGGCAAACGGACAGCCGAAGCCTTGCGACTATTGACGCCTATTAACATCCACACAACCAAAGGTTATGTAGATGCGTTGCCCGCCTTCTCCATATCCCCCCAATGGGCCACCAGAAACTCACAAACCGCACGAAACGCGACAGCATAACTGTCACTTTACGCCGGTATTATGTGAGCGAGAGGTACCACCCCGTCGTGCCGGCCCAATTCGGCATGCATGCAGCATGGCACTACCTCTTTACAAACCACTACCACTACCTCTCTTTGTGCGTGACATTATATTTTAACAAGTTACTATTTTTGAATATAGAATACTAGTCTTCTAAGTAAGCTCCCTAGCTAAATGAGTTTTAGCAAATACTCCGCTGGGACTTATAATTATGTACCAAACATGGCTGTTTTGTGTCTTTGTATACTCTGTACAAATCTCACTACTAAGACTGAAGCGGAATAAGAAGTTAAAGCTACAGATCATGCAAAAGAAATAAACATGTTTTGTAAGTTATAGCGTAGTTAAAAATACTTAATTCATGCAAATTTAAATTAATAATAAATCATTTTGAACTTATTATTTAAATGTCGATATAATATTTATGTAGTTTGTAATAATAATATTATTATAATAATATCGATTTGAGGTTCAGCTGAAGAAAATAATCATTCTAAACTGTAATCAACTTATAATATAACAGCGAACCCTCATTATAAACTTAGCCGCTAAGACAAGCATAAGTGATCATTATCAAGATCCTATATGTGAAATTAATAAATAAATAAGTAAAATAAATATTTTGTACTTGTTGTGTAATATAACTTCGTTTAAGACTCCATTCTTTTAATCGAAAGTTATTATTATTATAGATAACATCAGTCGTTAATATAAACATTGTCTTATTTTCTCCAATATTCGTAGGCCAGTAACAATAATAAATAACGTTTATTGTACTTTTATATTTTTGTAGTGGTGATTCTAATAAACGAAGAGCATCAACATCAATAGCATATTCATCATCATATACTCTTATATGCTCACTGCTGGACACACGGCTTCTTGTCAAAATTAGACTCATCATAAGCTTTACTAGGCGGACTTTCCCTTACTGATGGACAGGCAATATTTAAATACCAGGGAAATAAAAAAAAAATAATTTTAAGTTGTGCCTACAGCCTACTGATTGATCTTAAAGGCTTTTTAAGTGGTACCTACAGCCTACTGATTGATCTTAAAATCTTTCTAAAAAAATAAGTGCACTAGGTCAGATCCTGATCTAGTATACTCACTCCCGTCCGAGGTCGGACCCATCTCCACTATATCATCGGTCATCTGATGATGAGCACGATGGTTTAGTGGTTCATCGGATAAAGGCTGATGATGATGATGATTATTTCTTTATCCGTTCACTGCTGAACATAGGCCTCCTACAATGAACACCAAGACGACCGATCCCATGCCGAGTGGCGATGCGAGTATATCCAACTCTGACTTCTTCTGGTCTTTTCACCTGGTTAATGGCCGACCAACACTTCGTCTACCTAAACGCATGCATAAAAAGTATGTAAAATTATAGACAAAAAAATTAAACGTAGCATTCGTCGCCATTTTCGATCATTAGCTCGACACTGTTCATATAGCAGCATAGACCCGAAGATAAACCGAACCCTTCCATAGTCATTACGTTAGTTTGACATATTACACTCGCTTGCTATTGAAAAGTAGTTATAAAGTATGGAAACAAGTAACATGACGTAACCATTACGTCCCGAAGGATAAAAGGTACCTTTTAACGCAATTGAGGCACTTTATCCTTTTTGACGAAACGCGACGTTCTAATGGATACGAATGTATTTTTTACGTATAAGGGCGCGGCTTCACCGCTGTGCATGGAGGTTACGTACTTTCTTAAAGTTTTGCTTTGCAAGAAAACTTATAACTATCTCCACTGCAATTGCTAACTACTTTTCTTATGTTAATTACATGTGCGTAGTCTGCATGCCCAGTAAAGCCACGGCTTGATGACAATCTTAAATCTGTTCATATATAACGCTTTTTAGTTTTATGGTAATGTCAGAACCGTAACAAGCCTTGGAATACGTATTACATAAAATACATCTCCGCACATTCAGGGTAAGCTGAACTTATTAAATTCAGCACACCGTGTTAGATGCTGATTTAGTAACATAGAAAGTTATAGTTACAGTGACATGTAGTTGACAGGGTTGGATTATATCCATCTCTCTCTCTCTCTCTCTCTCTTCCTGGCTGTGTCCCACATGGTGGTGGGGTCAGCCTTCCTTATCGTCCTCCACTTCACTCTATCCTTGACGTCGTCTTCGGAAACATTTCATTTTTTCATGTCAGCCCGTAATACATTTGTCCATGTGGTTTTAGGTATACCTCTGCGTCTTTTTCCGGGGACGAACAATTCGAGCACTTGGTTTCTTACGTACTCGGGTGGTTGGATTATATCCATAATATAAATAAAAATACACTAGCCAGGGAATACGTAACATTTGCGCATTTTAAGGTACGTGGTAATTCTGATGACCTGATGATGGTCTAATGACATAATTGCTGAAATAATGACAAAATGTGTAATGTACACATTAGCTGTACTTATGAGTATAATTATTAAATAAAACATGCAATTCCAACCCTTTATGTATAAATGTATTTGGTGTACCAAATATTGATAGGCCAATAAGGTTCAGAATGCTGCATCTTGATAGACGGAGGATCAAATATACACTTCTAAATAGATGGGATGAAGATGTCATTGCCGGCTCTAATAAGACAGGATAAAAGTAGTCTTACTCTTATGTTAAACAGTTGAAAGGCAATAATTATTAATTATTTATTTAATTTAATTAATTATTAATAGTTGAAATAAAATCCCTCAGGTTTTTAATTAATCCTACTAATATTTTGCACTTCATAGTTTGTACGAATGGATGGTATGGATAGGACATTACTCTTTAACGTAAAAACTACTAAATAGATTTTGATGAAACTTTACAGTAAATTTAGCTCACATATCAGAACAGAACATAGACTATATTTAATCCCCTTACTCCTACCACTTACTCAAACCACAGGGCGCTGCTAGTGTTGTTTGAAATGATTTTAATTAATACGATTTTCAAAACGTTTTGTGTTTGAATGTGCGAAATCATAACTTACAATAATATAATAAAGAATAATATATTATAGCATAAAATTATGTAAATACACTGAGCGATTCAATAAAAAACATACATTATCAAATAAGAAAATACGCGAATACGTTGAACAAATTCTAGTCAGGCGTGAAAAGTATTTCGTGAGCATAATATGGATACGGCTAGCTTGAATGTCTACAATAGAAATGTTTAATCACGTATTGGATACAAATAGTATTTGTTTTGAAGTATTTATACATTGAGGGCCTGTTTCACAACCTCCAGATAAGTTCCGAATAGGCTATCCAGAACATATTTCCTGTTTCACAACCTCCAGATAAGTTCCAATACTTCTATCTGTCACAGATACTCCATACTCTATCTGTCAATTTTTTTTTATCACGAAATCTATACAAGTATATAAATATCTTCTTTTACACTCTACTCACTCTTCACTACGTTTTGTGTCGGCTAAAAAGTAAAAAATATATTTGTTAATTAATTGCATGTTAGTAAAAAATAAATGCGTTGCTTTATAAAAATAAAAACCTTTAGCAAATGTAAGTGAACGACTGAAAACCATCCCATTGAAGCACACCTCACCCATTGAAGGCCGTACAATTAGAGGACCCCAGGAGCTCAATTTTCCGTAAATAGTTGAAATACGAGGATACTTTGAGAACGGGGTCAATTAAGGGAGTCCTGATTACGTCGGACAACTGAGGTGACATTTTCAATTTGTACATCCGCTTCTGTAATTTCGCCTTTGAGAAAAGAACGCAGTTTAAATCGTGAACGAATTCTTCAAAGGAAATTAGTGTAAATAAAATCAGTGATATTTATTTAGAAATTTATTTTATCAAGGGGATACCCGTGATCAGGTTTTCTTTGATTTCAAAAGAATGTTATTCTTATTTATTATTCAAAGTGATACAAAGTTCGTTTTTCTTACTTTCATTTATTATATAAGTCATGTATTTTTATTTTATTATTTAACTTAATACAAAATAGTTTGCATAATATTATGATAATTGTGTTTATAGAATATGGTATAGTGTATCCAATATTCTTTAAATTTTCGAGTGAATGGAATAAATCAAATGAATATGAAAAGTATCAGCTTATTCTGGATTAATAAATCAAGATAAAATCTTCACAGGCACGCCGTACTAAAAATGAATTTCCATTTAAAATACTGAAATATTTTGGAGGTCCTTAACTTTAATATCTTCATACCTTTTTCCCGGATTACCTGAAATAAAATGGGGTTCCCTTGGGATATGCAAATATGACAGGTACACAAATATGTAATATTGGCCACTGCTGGTCTCCTCGAAATTATGTTAGGAGGTTATCGGGCCATAGTTCACTGATACGCTGGTCCAATGTGGGTTGGTGAACTACAGACACCTTCAAAGGATTTAATCTCATCAGGCGTGCAGGTTCCCTCACATTGTTTGCCTTCATCTATGTTGGTTGCGATGGTTTCGTCTTCAGAGTGCACTAAGAAATTTAGAAGAACTCATTTTATGGTACCACAGAGGGGTTCCAGGGGAGGGTCAGAATCGAACCCGGACCCTCTTGCTAAAGTAGCTAAAGAAGCCAAAGACCCACAAGACCGTCGTCGCTTACAAAAACCCTAAACTACCAACCCTAACCTACTAACTCGATTTATTCTTCGATAACGATTTTGATAGCCTTATCAAAATAACCTTAAGACTTTCACGTGGATGTAGTAGAAAGATCTTACTTGATGCTACGATATGTACATACGCAAAGTAAAGCTAAAAAAATCTTCAATCTGAAATGAAATCGTCTGTCTTTCTTTATATTACTCACATGTAATTTCGAATGTGATAGATGCAAACGTCCATTCAAACACGATTTTTGAAGACGATTCTACAACTGAACTCTCAAAGAGTGTTTCATACTGTACCATATATTATATTATATTATATAATATGGTACAGTATGAAACACTCTATGTGTGTAATATGTAAATATGGACCATAATATAATATATTATATTATGGTCCATATTTAGGTATTTTTCTTGTTTAATGTCTCTCGAATAGATTTGCCAATATCACAGTGAGTTTTCGGATTCTATCACTTTCATTTACAGCATATAAAGATTCTCACATATATATAAAAACGAATGGACACAGCAACCGAGCTTTTCCATTCGCGTGCGGTACCCATGGAAATCGCTGAGCCTTATATTTTGCGCTGATTAAATTTAATCACGCCCTTGTCCTGAACCCTCCAACATTGTCCCCTATAATGCGTTTGTTCCACTCTCTGGTTTTGACACTTTCATAGCGTTATAAAAGGCAATATTTCTTTGCTAGAGTATGACATATTAGTAAACACAGGATCTTGTATTGCTTGCGGGCTATGGTGATATTTTAATCATGTTTCATTAATTGACTTTGTTTAAGAGGTGTAGGATATAAGAATACAATAGGTACTTAGATAACTCCCAACCATCGTTCAGGCCTTGTCGTGTGGGTGGGGCTCAGTAGCCCAGGGTGAGCCCAACACCTTGGATGAAGCCAATTGCGCCGAGGGGGCTCTTTGTACCCCACGTATAAGAAGAGGGGGTAAAAAAGCAAGGGCTTGCCCTTAGGTCAGCACGGGAACCAACCTCATTGTACTGTCCCGACGTTGAGAGCGGTTGTTCTGTGGAGCGGGACAACCCATGAAGGAGGTGTTGGTGTCTTGAGGGACTGTCTAGCCGTCGAGGTGTCCTGCTACTTACAGATCCGGGGCACCTCGCACTCGCTGGTCTTTAGAGGGTAAAGCTGTATCCACTTACCATCTTTCGGGCGTAGCGAGTCCCACATACCCTTCTGGGGAGACCCTCTCCTCCGCGGGATGCCTCCTCAGCGCAATTCCCGGCGTAAAAGAAAAAAAGATACTTATTATTCTAAGAATTTAGTTAGTTAATAGAGTTTAGCAACTGCTGATCGTATTACGTAAAGACAAATTTATTTACTAATTCCGCCTTCAAAAGGATACGCCTTGTAAACCCGTCTGGATGGTATCACTATCTTGCTTATTTTAACGCTAATTCGTTTAGAATCATCAGTCTTAGACGAACTCGTTAGTTTGTCTAGTGATTTTAAACCTTATTCCATATAACATAAAACTTATTTTTACAAAGATCTGAACCATTAAAAATATTTATTTCTTTTGCAACATATTTTTCGTCATAAAATGACGCTCTTCTTTGGATTGCAGCTTCTATTTATCATAAAAATGAACACATTCTCTTAGTTATAATTAGTATAAGTGAAAAAGTTTTCAGTCCCACCATTTTATATTTCAACATGTTTCCATTTTATGTTTAAAATTCCCAAAGGATAAATTATATTCATAAATTCTACATTTTTACAGAAAAACCGCAACGTTTTTCTACAAAAAATGCTCTCGTGTGTTTTGTGCCTTGTCATATTGCTGACAACGCCCAACGCACATAACAGCTTGATTCCATTATGGCGTCCTTATGTAAATACGTTGAGGTAAATTGTATACGTAACAGAATTCCACTTATTTTTTAGGAAGTTGTCAAAAAGTAAAAAATGGAATTCTGCTATGTCCTTTTAACCGCTGTCAAAAACATACTTAAAATGAAGCCCTTTGTTTCGTCCTAAACTTCCACTATTGAAATTAAATATTTGGTAGGCATTTATTCTGTCATTAAATAGTAATTGTGTAGTGTGTCGTTTAAAACTACCTCACCTATATAATCTATCTGGCCTTGGCACTTTAGGCCTGACAAGCGAGGGTCAAGGTCAATGGGACGATTGATGTACAATTTTACGACTTGCTTGATCTAGAAAAAAGTTTTAGTCTTACGCACAAAGCGGTTTTCATCTGCGAAAGCTCACCGCAGTTTAACAGCTTTCATGGAATGCATAAAATATATGTAAAAAATTAAAACACACCTCACGATGCGTACCTACTCGCCTCGTTTTCACTTGTCGTTTCAAATGTCAAATGTAAAGCAATGAGTTAATACAGTTGTGTGTAACTCAATGGATAGACAGACGTGCAAACAGATGGTAATTGGTTAGCGTCGCCCACGACAACAAACGCATTCACTTGGGACTAGCCTATTTTGAAACAATACGGAATTTGGCCTTTAATTACACTCACTGTTGGATGGAGGATAATATGAGCCGGATGGTGGTGCCCATGCAAAGGGGAGCGTGGGTGTAGGGAATCGAAAAGAGTGCGTCATAATTCACATTGAAAATTCCTAAATAAAAATTCTCAATTTATACTAGATGTATATGGAACGCTTGGCTAGATTTAAACCTAATAATAAACGATTTCTATACCATAATATAATGTCAAAAACCATTTATCTCAGAAACGTTATTTAAGAAAATAGTTTAGACTTTTTAGAAAAAAGTTTTTGTATACACCCGCAATGTATTCATACATACAAAAAGCTCACGCTGACCTCGAGAAGCGCGCGGTATGGGAGTACATTCGCCTCGCTCGACGTGGCTATGAGTCAGCTGTTACATTTTTGTTTTTTTTTTCAAAAAACGATTATTTTATAGTATTGACATCAAATGTCTGTATCATTATAATTATTACCAAACCGAACTATACAAAAAAAAAATTAAAAAGACATAATTAAAAAAAATTATAATTTCGCGTTTTTTTAACTTTTATCACGTCAGGCCACGCCTACACTATCATACCTCTTCATTTTTCAAAGCTTTCCATCGTGTATAATATAGAATATTATTAAAGCTTTACATCGTGTATAATATAGAATATTATTTACTATAGCTCCCTACACATTTTTCGTTATCTTGTCTCCGCATCTGAAATATTCTTTGAAAATATTTATGAGCTCCTTTTGTTAAATGAACGCTCGATAGAATCGCAAAGTCTAGTCATTGTGTTTTCATTCACCGAGTTCTTTTTAATTTACGTTCTAAAACATTTCAGTCGCAACATCACCAAGTGCAATATTAGTCTCACTATAGCTGTTCCGTTTCCGCACTGCAACCGACCACCAAGTTGGTTCTAAGAAAATATTTGTTATTACTTCCTCCACCGCAATTTGCAGTAAACTTGCTATTGCTTGGAAATGCTGTTCGTTTCGTATTTATGTTTTTACCAAGTACTTTGTTTTCTTCACGAAGACTGGTTTTTTGATGTAGTATACCTAAATTGGCATTTCTCTATTTCATTATGACTGTTTAGGTTTGTTCGTGTTTTTTGGTGTCAATGAAAATGTCTACGTAATTTCTTATCTGTGTCATAAAATTATTATTATAATATTTTTTCAATAAATCTAAATATATTTTCCACATAAAAACCTTTCATCTTGTCCAATTGTATTAACTACGATATTAATATATAATGAATCAGTTTAATTTTTTACTAACATTTACTTAGATACCTTCAATATGGCTGCCATTTCGATACAGCCACAACAGTCACGGTAATCCCCTATTCAGGGGCGCCTGAATCCTTTAATTTTGTTTCATTGTAAACGGACGTGATATTTTCGTAAGCATTAGAATATCATAAATAGCCTAATCTATATTCTTTTTAGTTATATAGTCGACCAGATCAACTAAAGTAAGGAACATGGGACTCAAACTTGTGCTAATAATACTTAAACTAAAACTTCTAAGAGCTTTTTGAGGGTCTCAGATCTGCAGGCAACAAGAGTTCAGTGACAGGCTGGTCGCGGCGAAAGTCAAGACTAGGTCCTCCTTTTAAGGGGGGACTGCCTGATCGCCACTAAGCCTATCGCCTTACGTTGTTGTTAATATATTAGGCCCAGGTTCCAAAGCTGAAATTAATTATGACAAACTTGTACTGCTCGTTAATGATGAAGATGAAAAATTGACATTTTAGTATAATAAATATCACATTGAATAATTTTAATGTGAAATACATAATAGCTGTTTTTTGTATCAACTCAACCACATATCAAAATATATCAAATCCATTGTATTCGGTGTCGGAGATAGGTTAACCCTTAAAACTTTAATGCGACCGACCCTTATTTTACGAGAACTTTCTGACCTAAATACGATCCCGTTTTTAAGGTACATTGTTATCAAACTTACAAATTACAATTATAAAGCTTATATTTTTTTTATCGGGCTTGGCCCACCACACTTTCCCACCGCTGCAACTCCTGTATAGCCAGGATCGACAGCGGCAACCACCAAATGACCCTTTGATACGATCTCCGGGAGCCCGGGGGATACGTTAAACACTGCCTTGGGACCCGCAACGAAATTAATCAGAAGAATTTAGGAGGAGTAGGAAAAATTCCAGTTTCCCTCCCTGTTCAAAGCGGGAGACAGTACAGGATTGCAGTGACTAACAAAGTCAAGAAAAAAGAAGATAGCAGCCAGGTGAAGCCCAGCTGCAATGCACCACGGAGAAATAAATTTAATGTCTACAAATATCTGCATAGTGCGAATAATATACCTATGTATATTAACTATGAGTTATTGTATAACTTCGTGTTATATTTATAGAGATTAGAAAATAGAAGTTATAAGACTGTGATTTAGTTTTTTTAAGTCAGTTCATATCTACATAGTGAGATATACTTGTGTATATAACCATGAGCTATTGTGTATGACTTGGTATGATGTTATTTTTCCAGTAATAATTGTGGCAAAATCGTTTGAATGCACGGAAGTTTTTCACATCGTCCACGAGGTCGCTGTAGTAAATTACTCCTGATTTGCTACGGATGTTGTCGAGCATAAGAGTTCGTTCATGTTGCCAAAGACTGCACTCCCAAAGAATGTGGTGTGCCGTTTGTTCGTATTCGTTGCCTTCTGTCGAACAGTCGCACAAGGGGGACGGCACGAGATTAAAACCGAATAATTTACTTTTAAAATTTCCGTGGCCGGTAAGAAACTGTGCGACACAATGATCAATCTCCAGCCAATGCTTTGATAAGCGATCGGCTACGGACGGAAAAAAGTTATATAGATGACGCCCTTTAGTCGTATTTTCCCATCGGGCCTGCCATTCTTTTATTAAATTTATGGTGATTATATCTAAAGAATCGAAAAGATTGGCGATTTTTTGTCGGTCTTGTGGTCTTAGAAAGTCTGCACTTGAAAGATTGCGCGAATGATAAAACTTGGCTGCGCGGCGTTGTATTTCCAAGTCAACGGGAAGTACTCCGGCAAGGACGGGTAATGCTTCTGTGCTAACAGTCCGATAGGCTTTACATAAAAATATCAATGACAACCGTTGGCTCTGTAATAACTTGCGTCGGGCCGCTCCGATGGTGGACCTGTCGGCCCACACGGGTGCACCGTAGCACATACTACCCAAATATGTTGCGGAATAGATTAATCTTAGTGTTTTAAAAGAAAGACCCCATGTCGTATGCGATATTTTAGCGAAAGCGTAAAAATTGCGTTTAGCTCTTTCTCCTGTCTGAATTATGTGTTCTAAAAACGTGAATTTATTTTCCAGCACAAGTCCTAGGTAACAAAGAGCTTCTTTACGTTTAACCGATATGTTGTTAAATTTTATACTAGGTGTTGATTGTAATGAGCCTTTTAAAATAATTTGGTAAGTTTTGTGGGGGGCAAATTCTAGCCGATTTCTTTCCCCCCACTGAGATATTAAACTAAGGCATCTATTTGATTTAGTTTCAATTTCAGATCGTGAGTTAGCTTGTATTAGAAGGAGTCCATCGTCCGCATAGCCAACTAAGTAGCATGAAGTCGGTAATGGTAACGAGAGCAGGTCATCAAAACCTATATTCCACAGAAAAGGTGATAGTACAGAGCCCTGTGGGCATCCGCGCGTTAGATGTTTTGATTGGGTGTGGTGGCCGAACCGAAGTTTAGTTGAGCCATTTACAAAGTACGACTGTATCAAGGAGTAGATGTTAGAGTAGCAGCCTCTGATTTTCAATTTTAAAAGCAACATTGGCCACCATGCGTTATCGAAGGCGCCGGATATGTCGAGAGATATCCCTACTACATATTTAAATTCTGATAGGTCCACTATTTTTCTTACTTCCATAGCTGCATCTACCGTCGAACGACCGGCTGTAAAGCCAAATTGTTTGTCATGGAATTTTGGACCGCCTGGTATTAATCGCGGTACGATGAGCCGTTCAAGCAGCTTACCCAGCGAAGGCAGCAGAGTTATGGGACGGTAAGATTTTGGATCGTCTGGTGGTTTATTGCCCGGTTTAGAAATTAATTTAATTGTGCCGTTACGCCATATATTGGGAAAAATGCCTTCGGAAATGCACCGATTAAGTATTGCTAAGATAGAGTGGCCGGCCGCTTTGCACGCGTGTTTGATCATAATATTAGAAATTTTGTCTTCGCCTGCCGATTTTTTAATTGGTAACGCATCAACAATTAGTTGCAATTCAGTTATAGATGGTAGATCAGATGCGGGAGTGTTTATAGGGATCAAAGAGTTAACCCTGATTTCGCGGTGGTAGTCGTTATCGGTATCCGGCGTGTCGTCAGGGATAAGAGCGTCCAGATAGGCCTTATTTGTTTCTTCTAAGTTCTTTGTATAAGTGTCGTTAGTTTTTATATTTGAGAAGAAGTTCGCGTTGTTGTTCCTGGTAGGCTTTAGTTCATGATATAGTGATGACCACGGGCCTTCCCTATCCAATCTATTCGCGGCGTTTTTTAACATATTACCTTTAGCTAATGAGACCGCAGCTCGATATCGAGATCTGGCCGACCGGAGTTCTGCAAGTGTCGTTAAATAGATGTTATTAGATGTGTCCACGCCTGTTCTACGGACTCTTTTTAGCTTGCGTCTAGCCCTTCGGAATTCTCTTCGGATCGAATAAAGCCGGTCATTCCACCACTTGCAGTTAGACGAGCTAGGAAGCGGCCTTCGACCCAAGGCAACGTCAGCACAGTATATAAAGGTGTTAGACATTATCTCGGCGCATTCGTTTATGTTTAGGTCAAAGCGAGTGAAGTCTTTGGCATGTGCGGTGAAAAGCGACCGGAACAGATTCCAGTTTCCGTTTTTGTTGTTGTATCTGTAATCTATGGGACCAGTTACACGTTGACTCGTGGACGTATTGTGCATAAACTCGTAAACAATCAAGCGATGATCACTGCAGGACGCGTCAGGCAAGACACGCCAGTTACTAATATGGACGTTCGCGCTTGTAAGCGTGACGTCAATGGAAGACTCGCCCATAGGGCTACTATAAGTTGGTGGTGCATTTGGCAAATTGTGAATGTTTAAGTTTAGCTCGGCAATGAAGTCCTCTACAGCGCATCTACGTTCGCGGTCGACATATCGTAGTTTCCCGTGCCATAAAGGGGAGGAGGCATTAACATCTGCGCCTATGATGATCTTATTACCCGCTAGAGCTTGCAGGACGTGACGAAGATGGTGCAGGTGAGGGGCTACGTGGTCGGAAAATTGAAAATAATAGCTAACCAAGTAGACTCTAAAGTAAGGACAAGATACCTCCGCTACTGCGCAGTGACATGTTGATAAGTTGGTTAAAGACGTAACAGTGAATTTAGAGTTCGGTATGTAAATGCCGGCGCGAGCTTGGTTATTAATATGAATCGTTTTTGATCGTAACCGTGCACTTTGATATTGTTCTTGTACGAGCACTAAGTCTAAGTTATAATCGGATACGAGCTTTTCTAATTCTAACGTCGCGATTTTATCGTTGTGAAGGTTTAATTGTCCTATACTTAAACTATCCATATCGGGTTGTTAAAATTAATTGTTCCATTTTTGTTTTATAAGTGGGACAGTCGACAGAGCCGGTAGGATGATCGGCAGGCTTTTTGTACCGCCTGCAACTGCCACATACTGGTTTAAAACCGTCTAGCGCTTTGTTCGGGCATTCAATGCTGCTATGAGATCCCGCGCAGTGGTAACAACACGGATTATTTTCGCGACAGAATTTTGCGGTGTGGCCATATTGTTGGCAGTTGGTACAACGTACTAGTTCAATGTCATCAACAAAACGACACGACGCCCAATCGATAAAAAGTTTTTCTTTGGTGTTAATTAAATGTTTACGAATTTCGGGCTCCAGTTCAATACCGATCCATTTACGATTAGATGAATTATTATGTAAGATTCGACGCCGGACTATTTTAGTGGATTTTGTGAAGTGTTCTTGCGACACATTGATCTCGCCTTTAATATTTTGATTATATAATGATGACAGAAAGTTTTCGTCTGATATGTGTTGTGGCACGTCTTTAATTAAAATTCGCGGATTTCTTCCTTTTGGTGTTTCTAAGCGGAGACCAGCGGTTTTTAATGCTTCGACTGACTTTAGTTTTTTAACTTGTGACTCGTTTGTCAGTCGTAGAATTACTCCCGAATTACCGGTTTTTTTAACGCCGCGAAATTGAAATCCATCCGATGGATTGATGGCTTTCATAAGGGCCTGCTTGGTTTCGGTTGACGATTTTAGCTCTGAGGATTTTTCTTCTGTTGGGTACGCTATCACGAACGGAAGTGGGGCCCGCGTTTCTACTGGCGGAACAGATTTAGCAAGTTTTAGTTTTAGCGCCTCGCAATAAGATGGTTTCGTGTTTGTTTGTGAGGCTATAAGGTCGCGTTCTGCGTGTGTAATTTTATTTTCGAGTGAAGAGTTCTTTATCGCGAGTAAAGACACAATTGCCGTGATTTTTTGTGTCATGTCCATGATGCCCGCTTTGTTAGTGATGTTAATGCGAGAACCGGGATCGTTGACTAGCTCGTATATTTTTTCGAGATAACTTGATGCTTCGCGGACGAGCTCGTAATAGTCGGTGTCATTAATAGGTCGGCTTAAATCGAGCGCAGAATTTACGGACGAAATAGATTCGTTTAGGGTGGGTTGATGACGCTTGCCCTCTGGTGATAGTGAAGTAGGCGAAAGATCCGAAAGGTTGCGCTTGCCAGCGGATATTGGGGGCGAGCGCGGTACTTTATGACTTTTTAAAAATGGATTTGATTGCTTATCTGGTGGCACAACATTACGGCTAGACATTTTGGCGTTTAAGTCTTTCTTTATGTTTAGATAGTTAGTATAAATATAAAAGAAAAAAAGATAGAATTAAAATTTAAATAAAATAACAAGTAAAGAATAAATTAATTTAAACAAATGCGTAACGGAATGTCGAACGTATTACTACATACAATAAGTCAGCTGTT
This sequence comes from Lycaena phlaeas, assembly GCA_905333005.2. NCBI lineage: Eukaryota > Metazoa > Arthropoda > Insecta > Lepidoptera > Lycaenidae > Lycaena > Lycaena phlaeas. The sequence continues at coordinate 13,969,711 of HG995167.1, read as the reverse complement.
ATCGACGCGTGAAGCGAGCGACCGGTGAATATCAAACTTATTCCTACCTTGCGATGCGACGAAAAATAATAACAAAAGAATTTGCACTTACCAATTGAAATCCAAGTAATTACGTATAAAGGCGATAAACAGACTTACAGTAATTGTGATGTGCACTGTTACCTAGTTATTTAACACCAAATTATAACGAAATTAAAGGAATAACCACTTTAAAATATTTAAATCTCCGGAGCGTACGTCAGACGTGTGTGTATCGAACGACGGCGGCGGGGGGAGGATAAATAAAGCTTATAATATACATTAAAATATTGATACAAATAACGTGGAAAAAATGTTCAACGAAACAGTAAATACTCGTTACTGTTTCAAAAGCAGATTCCCATTTCGTTTTTTAATAAAGAGTGCATGTTAAATAAATATCCTTTGCAGTACGGTTATAATAATGTGAAAAATGTTGCCTTTTTGTCAAGAGTACGTTATTTTAATGCACCATATGCAAAAGCGGGCCGTGGTAAAATTTCCTTGTCAGTTCATGTTACATAATGACCTACAATGATTCAGAGTATTGCTTTAACAGAGTGTACTTAATTTTTTATGACAGTTGGATCTTATAAAAACGGACAGATAAGCTTCATACTGTTAAATGATCAAAACAAGTTAACCTGGGACTAGGCAACTCATTCGTATGTTGCCAATCCTGTGACATAAGATGCTAAGTCAGGATGCTTGTACTTACACTTTCTATTTTGCCCATCTCCAAAAGAGAGCAAAGCTGTTTCAAGAGAGAAACATATATTATCCATTTTTTATGGTTAGTTTTTTAATAAATTGGAATTCGCGCGGAATAAATAAAACTTTACTATATGTTTATTCAGAAATGAGGAAGATACGTTCTTGTCAGTACACAGTGTCATTTCTTAAGAATATCACTAGCTAATTTTATCTTCATTATCCTTTATCTGACTGCTTAACATATGCCAAAAAGGTCATGTATGTTATAATTAACATTAAATTGAATTTCGTAAAATAAACAACGTATTCTTGAGGCAAAATAAATATTTTTTATCAAAGTACCGCTTAAGTGTATCCTTGGAAATTAATAATCTTCTGGTGTAGAAAAGATTAAAGTATCTCGCTTCTGTTATGATTTATTTTTCAGTGCATTCAAATTTTTGTTGTTTAAATGTGATTAATTGTACGAGTGGGAGATTTTATCATATCGTATTTTGGCTGTCTGAAAAATTCGGCAAACTAATTAGAGAAAAAAAAAGTCAAAACTCTATATTTTTGTTATTCGCTGGATTGGATGTAAGACGCAAAAAAAAAATCAACCTTATAACTTGGCTTGATATAGTATCAGTAGTTAGGCTGATATTGATCAGAAATGAATACCAGCACACTTAAAAAAGTATGAAGGTATACAATCCCACTTAGATCATTAATATGTCTAAATGGAGTGTCGCCATACAATTAAAACAAAAAGAACAGGCCAACATTTTCAAACATGTGTTCGTGAATAGTGATACCAGCTACTATAGTTCTCCCATAATCATCCTTTTTAATCTCGTTACACTTCAACACAAACCTTCATTATAAATAAAAACAATAATGCATAACAATTCATGCGTATTCTATGACAGCGGGATAGATACTTAACACGAAGAAAACATTTAGAGGCCAACAGTTGGACTCTATTTTTTTTGGAAGTGTTTTCCGCGCGACACTATCTAGACATATTATTGATCTAAGCAATCCCATTATAGAGTGGATCATTATTTTTTGTAATGAAATTATTATATATTATATATCACCTCCTTGTAATCCTCTGAGTTTACTTAGTCTGTGCCAGCGGACTCGACTCAACCTGTCCCTCTAACTTAGCCACTGGTGCAGATGGGTGCTTAAATTATAAATCACGCGACGTATACACCTGCGACTGGACGTATAATATATTAACTTTTGGATTTCTGGCGTTTTCTCATTTGTTATCAACCCAAAAATATCAAAGAACCCTTCTCATGGTGTAATTGGACCCGAAGGGACCATGTACCAAGGGATGGTGCCCTTCAAATGTGTTTTTTAGTGATGAGTCCAACGTTCAAATTGATTTTAAAATTATTAATGTAAATCGTCATTCTGATAATATTTTTGTTGACTTACATTTCACTAATTCTAATTAATAATTTGAACATTGTATTTAGTAAAAAGTAGTGCCGTGACAGTCTGCAGCTCAGTTGCGCCAGCACGACTGGAGTGGCAACTCTCACTCGCATGATACTGGCGTAAAATGACAGCTTTGCAGTCGTGTTTTTATTACCATACATAAAAATACGTATGTATATACTTATTACATAGATTCCAAGAAATACTCTTTCTAGATATTAAAAAATAGTAATTTCTGTTCCTTTTGAAAATAATTTATTAAGATTTGTTTTCTTATGTTTACGCGAATTTCACTCAATATAATTAAGCTAATTTATTAAGTTTTTTAAAAGCCAGACGTTTTGGATACTTTACAGCATCCATGGTCACGAGTTCTCCCGTGACCATGGTTGCTGTAAAGTATCCAAAACGTCTGGCTTTTAAAAAACTTAATAAACCGCGATAGAATCCGTATTTGTTTCATTTTATAAAGATTTGATTGTGTTCAACAATTGAGTATGGATCTTCTAAAACTTAGGCCAGAAATGTGTGGGTTAACTTCATGTGGTTTAGGAAAATTCTCTTGCTAGACTTTTAATTGTGTTTTGGCATGCAGGTTGCTCCTGCAAGCGAAATTGACATCACGAAGTGAAAATCAACAAACATTTTCAGTGAAGGGAAAATCTGAATCGAACTCAAATCAGTCACGGTTGGAGATTTATAAACCAACTACACAATTTTTACTTATCAAGCTACCAATTATATTATACTAGTTATACAACTTTTTAACACAATATAAATATGAATTCGCTTATACACAAAATTAATTAGAAATATTTCTATACTTAAATGTTAAAACTGTTTTAAAATATTCAAAATCAAATTAAATAGCAAAGGTAAGTAATTAACTTTCAAGTTTCAATATCAAATATTCATTGACAGTGAGTCGGGTAGGCTACAAGGCGGCTAATGTATATACTCGTACATTCCCAACGAAATTGGATACCTCGATCCTCAATGTCACTGCCAATATCTAACTTACCCTTGAGAGGTCCTGGGATCAACCCCTTATTATTTATTCGTCGGTTACCGTAAAGTTTATAAACAATATTAACCGTACACATGAACCCTTATCACCAAATTAAATAATTACTCTATTTGACAACTCAAATCCGTAGAATCTAATCAAACTTAAGTTAATTATGAATTTTATAATTCACTAGCTGCCTCAACAGACTTCGTTCTGCTAAAAGTACTAATATTGCTGTTGAAAAATAGGGGTTTATCATAGAGGGGTGAAAAACTAGGGTTTTAGGTATATATTTTTGTATGCTGTATCATAAAAAAATAAAAATTTTGTTCCATAAAATAAAAGAAAATAGTTTGAGGGTGACCCTTATCATTTAGGGGGGGATGAAAAATAGACGTTGCCCGATTCTCAAACCTACCCGATATGCCTACAAAATTTCATAAGAATCGGTCGAGCCGTTTCGGTTCAATTACCCACCCCCTAACACGAGAATTTTATTTTTAGCCATCTTACATTGCTAATAGCCCGGTTTGGTTTATCCACAGCATTCACTACCCCTAATCTATATATAGTGGAAGGAATGTGCTTCTACTTCTTCACGTGACCGTATATATGAGTATCAGCTTTCTGCTAACTTCCTTCGTCGCTTTGCAGTGTTAAGGAATGAAGAGCGGGCTGTTTGGAACTCTCAGGTGAACTTGTTAACGAAAGCTCCTACCAGTTCAATCATCGGTTTCTTGACGAGTTAGTGTGGTTTTTTCACCTAGTCAGTCTGATATCATAGTCGAGGTACCACCTAATCATCACCATCATCAGCCTTTATCCTGCTGAACATAGGCCTCCCTCACTGGACACAAAGATGACCAATTTTTGCCATTTGCATTCAACACGGAGCGTTTACTGCACGGAGATCGTCTTTCCACCCTGTTAATGGCCAACCAACGCTTCGTATAGCTAAGCGCGGCTTCCTCTTTTGACCAGCCCACTGCCACTTCAAAGTGCTTATTCTTCACGTGATATTGGTAACTTAAGTTCTCTGGCAGAGGTCTTTGTTTCATATTCTATCTGCCAAAGAAATACCTAGCTTAGCACTTACATCTAATCCAATGGGGCTTACTCGTCTGAAATAAAAAAAGAGCTTTCTTGTCTAGTAGTTGACTATGACTACGTCTTGTCAATATGTTCGAGTGTCCTCTAATTTAGGTTGCTTCAGATTGCCACGTTGATGAACCAGTTGATGGTATAACAATCTTCATGTCATCTAGCTTAATATATTTAGAACCTTTCTAAATGAATCGAATGATTTTCGATAAACATTTAATCTCGCGTAGTGGTTTCATATAAACTATAAGAATAGAACTACAATATCTCCAATAACGACAAACTCAACCTTTGTCCTTTGAGACTTTTACTTCCTATATTTTTATATTTTGTTAATTTTCATCTTAAAATGGGTTTTTCTAAATTTCTAAGTACCCCATCATTAAGACTTCTTTAAAAACATTATGTGCAGTGTTGTAATAATAAGCAGTAAGTATAAATGTGACGTAGCCCTTATCATTATCTAAATTTATTATTAGATTAAGCGATTCCTTACATCATGGAACATAGTGATGAATATAGAAATAAAATAATCCTATGTCTGTTTTCAAATTGTACAAAATAAATGTAGGTCCCTATTCTGAATAAAAAGTAAGAAAATTTTACCCTTATTTTACATTCTAAGTCCGTACGACTCTAAACATCCCAAAATCAACGAAGTACAAAAACGTTCGCTGTAAACAAAACAAATTTTCGCATCGATCAAACAACCCGGTATAATGTTAAGCAAACATTTGAGAGGTAAAAAAACCAATCGAATAATATATGAATTCTCAATAATAAACATAAAATGCTATTGTGCCCAACTTAATAACATACTATTTACAAAAATAACGATGTTATTTAAATTAATGCTGTAGTTTTTAGGTCAACATCGTCCAAAGTATAAATATACCACGTTATGCAAAAACGCAAGTAAAAAATTCAGTACGAAATTTTATTTTTCCAAAAAAAATAGAATACGTTCCTCGATTTGATCTACGCTTTCACCCGGTATTTAAATTTTGTGTCCAACTTAATGTATTGCGAGACCTGAAATAAGCGGAGATTTTTATGTTAATCTTTAATTCATTAAATTAATAACAATTTACTTTTTTCACAGTTAAACTGAATTATAGGGATACAACAGTATTTATTATAATGAAACAAATTTTGCGGATTTCGTTGCGTTTATTGTGTTTTTTGTATGTCCAAGCTTCGATGATTCTGATACTTTACATCACATCAAAATAAGTGATATTTGAAACATCAAAAAATTATTATATACTAGAAGGCTTCGTCTACGTTAGCAAAAGGAAATCCTTTTTTTATATATCCTATGTTACTTCTAGTACAACCGAGAATATGTGTAAGTAAGTTTTATGATGATCATGAAACCACTACTTTCACATTTATAAAGATACCAATAAGTTTGGAATTCATTTAAAAACACATGCTCTACTTTACTAAGCGCCATTGTATATAACACAGGCAGGGATGCGCAGTATCGCGCTTCCGGCTGCATGGCCCATATAATGAACCGGTTTTTCCGCCTATTACTCTTAAAATATTGAATTAGTTCCTATAAATCGTAATTTTTAATTTTTTTTTCAGTTTAGGTACAAGAAATAAAAGATGTAAAGTTCTGTCTTTGACATTAATGGTGTCAATAATTTTAGCCAATAAGTTCATAGTTTTCGAGATTTCATTAAAAAACTTTTGTTAAGATGGTGCTTGAATCTTCGCCTGGATCTGTCAGAATTTTGGGAATTTATGATCAGAAGCGGTAGTTCAAGCTCAGTAAAGTAACCTTCAACTGGATTAATATATTATAATTTTCAAAATTATATTCATATTTTTTTTAATTTTTAATATAACTGTCATCATGTTATATTATCATGTAAAAACATACTAGCATATTATGAGAACCAAAAGTAGCAGGATGCGTGCATGTAAAGTTCACTAATCTGGCCACTTTAATAACTAAAAAAGAAGGAATTATCTATCTTGTTTTTTTCTTCCGTAAGCAGCTTCTCTATTTTTACGTAACGGCACAAAAAAAATTACGCCTTAAGACACTACGCATGCATGAATTTCTTCGTACAAGTAGAGATAAAAAATGTAGACTTTATTATTTATGGGCAGAATTGATTACTTAGTATTGGCTGATGTCTCTGTATATGGCATATTAAAGTAAAATAAACAATATGGCTATATTTTTCGAGCAATATGTTAAATATTATTATTAAAATAATTATTATAATTTTATTATTATTATTTATTATTAAATATGGAAGACAATATTATGCAAAGTGGAATATTCATCTTTGGTTTGTGAAACAATAAAATAGTAGCGAAGTTTTAAATAGACACGTTTCATAACGAGCTTGAATGGGATTATATTAATTCGTTTTTGTTAAAATAAAACTACGAGTATCACGGATTAAGCGCTGATTGCAACTTGTCTGTTTGTTTTAAACTTACCTGTTCGTTTTATATGTATATTATATATTATTTGGTTGTTATAGATAAGGTGTTTCAAGACTTAAAATTTTAAGCTTGAAATATTTTCACTTCAAGCTAATTATTATAGGGTTATTTATATTACCTTTAATATATCACGCCAGTAAAATAAAATGAATGATATGACTACTAGATTTTAGATCAAGCCAGATGACCTAAGATAATGCGCTGCATTTCCAGCATTCCTACCAAAATAAAAATACAAAATATGATATAAATATCGATATAGATATTATTATGATCGGATTTATAATTTTTTGGTATATAACAGAAATTATATCATAATATGAATTATTGGATGAACAGCTTCTTAAAATCCTTTTACCAGTAGTTATTGGTAGAAGGTGATAATTATTATGCTAAACTAATTATACTACTATACACAATATTTATTTCAATTTCTCATGATACAACTAAAATATTTAAATACCTACTCCAAATAAATACTAAACGTTTTCCAAACTAAATAAATACACTCAAAGACATCTACTTTTAATAGACACGATCTTTGTAGTCAAAGGAAGTCGACAGCAAAATTTTTTAATCAAAATCTCATTAGTATTCGTGTATTAAATTAATTCCGCCTTCGTCACTAACACTCAATAATTACATGAACATCAAAGGAACGCAGAGTATTCAAAAACTTTACAATAGCCACTTCAGTGTCTTGAATTACCCGAACGAGACTTTCCAGAGGTTACGTTAATGTAAAAACCATTGTTACAAGATCTTTTGTACTGGGATAAAAGTTTCGAGATCATAGATTTTCATCGCGCGATAAAATTTCAACAGTACGTTATAAAAATTATAACAATTATGAAAATTATCATTTTATATTTGACAGGATTGAATTTGATATAGTAATATTATAGGTATGAATAGTCTCGAACAGATTGTGAGTGAGTAAAATAAAATCTTCATACCAAAGTTTGGAGGTCAGCATTTGAAGGCCAGAGTACTACAGCTAGCAAGCCGCAAACGAGAGCTAATGGCTTTCTTTGGACACTTGCAAAGAGGGTCTGTCTTCGAATTCCTACGGACAATCCTCGAGAGCAAGATACCGGGTAGAAACCCAGCAGGAAGACCAAGGCGAAAATGGTTTGACGATATCAAGGAGTGGACTGGACTAACGTGCTACCAGATAGAAAGTATATCCCATGATAGGACGGAGTACCAAATTCTGACCACCTCCAAACAGGTATTAGTTATTATAATCATCATTATCAGCCCTGTTTGCTACTGCTGGACATATTCTAGTGAATGGCAATAAGGTCAATGCCCTGTGCTTTCAGCAAGTCCAGATACCTAACTAAACATATCTACAACTTGGAGATCATGCTAATTAAAAAGGAAAAAGATATATAAAGCAAAAGTTACAAGAGAAAAAAATGTATAAAGCTAAAGTTTGTATGGAGTTTCGTTGCTCTTTCACGCAAAAACTACTGAATTGATTTAAATGAACTTCTACAATATTATGGGTTAGACGTTAAAATAAAAATACGGTGGGAGAAACCGCTGAGCGCTGCTAGAATAGTAATAAAATCATTATATTATATTATGTAAGTCAATCAGTCTTGCTAAATAAACAAAAAAAAAAGTAATATGGTATTACTTAATTATATCATTATTTCAATGCACGTACGTTGTTAACTTATTGTATTATTTAACAGAAATACACCAACAAATACACCACAGCGACAGATAGCGTGATAGGTGAAGCTCAAGGCATTTATAATAAAAGTGCTATCGATTAGATGTAAGACAGCACGCGAGCTAGACACTTTTAGAATGATTAATGGGCCTTATTTCTACCTACTTCTCGATGAATTCAAACAAATTAGAAGCTTTGATGAGAGAACCTCAATTAACCTTTGAATTAATTATTGACTTAAACGGTTGAATGTTGTTTGGTTAATATTTAATTTTCATATCGAGTGGATGTAATAATCGTGTGGATTAATTTCATCGAATTACTGGGTGGTGGCTAAGCGTTGCTATTTTCTGACTTAATGTTATTTAAACACCATAATTATTATGCTTTTCTATCTCATAGGTTTGTCAGCCATCACTTCTTTGGCGTATTTGACTCCATGTAATTTAAAGTTTATATCAACTACCGTGGAAACTTCATTAAAATACTAACTTTTACTGGTCTGTTGGTCTAGTGATTAGCGACCCTGACTGCTAAACCACAAGGTCGTAGGTTCAATTCTCACCCAGGACAAATGTTTGTGTGATGAGCATGATCATTTGTTCTGTGTCTGGGAGTAATTTATCTATAATATGTATGTATTTAGAAATATATTAGTAATATATCAATTATCTGGTTACCATAAGAACAGGCTTTGCCTAGTTTGGGATCAGTGTGTGAGTTGTCCCAACATATTATTATTATAATATTAATAATGCGACAGAAAAATCCTACCAGCATAAGTTACTGTTACAAATCGCACATATTATTAGCTATCAATATCATCATCATCCTTTATCCGTCCACTTCTGAACATAGATTGACGACCTCTGTGGCTCAGTGGTTGGCGCTCAAGCCGGAGGTAGCAGGTTCGAATCTCGCCAGGGAACAAAAAAAATTTTCTGTGTTCTTGGGTCATGGATGTGTATTAAATTTGTGTATTATATAATAAAAATCTTAAATATATTATGTATTAATATAAAAAGTATTAAATATATGTATTTCCGTTGTCTGGTACCCGTAACACAAGTTTCTTCGAGAACTTAGCACGGGATCAGATTGACGTGGTGTAAAGCGTCCATAGATATTATATTATTATATTATAGATGTTCCTCAATGAACACCGAGACGATCGGTTACTTGCCACTCGCATCCAATGTATCCCGTCCATAAGGTTTTTATCGTTACCTTGATAAAGAGATTTATCAAGGTAACGATAAAACGATAGAGAAGGTTTATATTAATTTTTTTATAATATATTTATTATAATGGTGGAAATAGCATTAAATAAAGATGCCTGCTGATAAAATGGCATAAAATATTTTCATTCGCAAACTCCTGATACCATTAGCAGATTGCCATCACCACATTGTGTTTAGTTGTGCCGTTTGTATGTGTTGCCATTTTTTGTATTAATACATATTGTATTAAATGAAAACAGATTTCTTTCATTCATTCATTCCATTTCATTTCTTCGCGATTGCGAAATTTATAACGCTTTTTATAACAGTATATTTAGAACAAGTCACTTTTTTTGAAGTTATTGCCCTTTACAAATATTCACTTTTATTGTGAAATAAGATTGTTAAAAATTTGTCACGTAATCTGAAAGGAAACATTTGAAAAAAAAATTTGGCATAGTCTACAAACTTCATTGCAGTGCCCTTATGTATTGTGTAATCTTTATATATATAAAATTGGAGGTGTCCCTATATTTCACTTTGCAGCCAAAACTACTAAATCCGAATAAAGTTTGTATAAGGCAATATGTACAAGGTTACCATTGCACACTATGATGTAAAAGAAAATGTAAACTAGGGTGTAAAAGATACGGGGGTTGAAAGATGTTAACTTTGAAAATGTGAGACTATTATTGATCTAAAATGGTCTAGATTGTTCAGGAAACTTCTGGAATGTTCTAAAAAGCTTTAATATATTATGTATACCAATGTTCTGATCGGTTGAGCATGTTCTAGAAAATTCTAGAATGATCCAGAAAATTCTAAAATGATCTGGAAAGTTCTAAAATGAAATGGGAAGTTCTAAAATCAACGTTTCGATTCTGATTGAATGAAAGTGATTTAGAAAATTCTAGAATGATCTAAAATAACTCCGAGCAAAGTGGAAAGCTTAAAAATGTATATCAACATTCTTATCGGCTGAAAATATACTGAGTATTTTAGTAACTTTTTAAACATCCCAAAAAATTCTAATATCAACAAATAATTGTACTATTAAAAATGAACCATCGAAGCGGGTATTCATAGCTAGTTAGTTTATAAGCTTATGTGTGTATTTAGTGAATGATTATCAAATCAGCACCCAAGCCATGCACACGCGTACATCCTGACATTAGAAAAAATACTGGCACGATAATAACACGAAGTTTTGCCTTAAGCCTTAAATCTACATACGCTTTCAATCCATATTTTCCAAAGTTTTTCTCTTGTCCCAGAGCTTGTAGAATTTTTCCGAGCCGCGATCTAAACTGAGTTACATGTCCACCAACAAAGGCGTGTACGGTCAACAAAAAACTCATTTACACTCAGACGGCTGGCAACGGATGTACGTCGATCTCCGACAACGATCACTATTTGAGTGTTGGAACTTGGGAGTGGTACAAAGATACAAGTACATTTTGAATAATATTTTGAAACTTCTATATTTGTTAGCATTTAGTTTTAAGAAACATAGAAGGGGAAGTAGATAATATTTATATTCAATTAGACTAAGATCAGATTCTAATGACAAGCGCTTAATGCGCGTTATCAAAGCACTTTACGTACTCTTTGTACTACTATAAGCATTTTATTCAAAGCGTGCACATGATACTAGTACCTATGTAGTTGAAAGAGCACACTAAAAGGTTGTATGGGAAACAGGTCTTGATTACCAAATCTATTAATTAACCTCAATTTCAGCTCTGTGTAGGAAAATATGATTATAATTTCTTGTCATTAATACGCTTTTATAAGCTTCAGGCGTATTTCTTCAGATTAGTACTTCAGACGTGAGATTAAATTGAAACTTTACCTAGCTTTTAAGGATTGAAGACAATAATATCTGTTACAATATACAATAATGTTTGTTACTATATTCTGATCAGGATAATTAGGAACGAAGGCATAAGGCGCGCAAATTACCTAAAACACTCGTGTGATTTTTACTTTTTAACCGACTTCATTTTTTTTGCTATGGGATGCATAGTGTAAAAGGATTAAAATCGAAATTAATATTATTTGAACAAAATATATTATTCGTTAGCTGAAGAGGGATAAATGTTAATAAAGATGATGATAACGATGAAACAAATTATACTAAATAATAAAAAGTTAATTTATGTTTAAGAAACTTAATATAAAGTAATAATAAACCGAATCACTTTAGAAAATATTTTTATTATAGATTAAAATTAAATGGAAATACAAAAAAATTACATTTTTTAATAAAAATTATGAGGTGCTTTGAATGAGATGATAAATATCAAATACCTCACGTTTTTTTACAAAAATATCTTTTGTTTTTGCTCATCCGTTTAGTTGTTATTTAAATCCAATTATAAGTTCGATTTAATTTTAAAGCAAGTTTTTTTATTTATTAATCTATAATTTTTAATATAGGCCGAAACCATAGTTGGCAGCTAAAAGAAAAAAAAAGAAACAATTTGATACGAATTTTTGTATAGAAACAGAGATGTTCTATGTCTAGTATATAAACCGCCCGGGCGTATCACTTGGCCCACAATCAACTTGTAGTGGGTGAACTCGTGTCAAGCACCCATTTGTCTGTTACACTGACCGCCCCAAGTGCCTCTAGTGCCACTGTTTATGTTCCCCGCTCGTTGGACTGATAGGCAAATTGTCATAACACTATTGGAAATTGGTAACTAAATTAAATTTCTAATATAGTTAGAAATAGACATTCTTGTTTTTTATTCATGAACAACTTTGTATTGCAAGACTATAATAGTTATCATTAGAACTTTTTTTAATAATGAAACAATTTTTTAACAGATTTTATCGCATATTATTAGATTTTTTTAACATTTCGGTAATATAACCTAGGCCTCTTTTAATGAACGTGAAGATCGTCACAGCTAACTAGTCACCGAGACCTTTGGCCAATATAGTTGACGTTTAATTTACTCTTCGTATACCTGAACTTGGTCTTCACAAATATTTGTACTATAATCTATTAATTGGAATAAGCCAAAGGCCCAAAATAATTCGATCATTCATTTCAGCAAGCCTCTTGCCACCCTTAAAGTGGTTTCTTTAATAAACTTACCTTCAATATAATTTAGTTGGTGTTAACCTCTGTTCCTAGCAGTGAGATGTATATTAGTAACAATGTGAAGAAAAGAACAATTATATATTCATCATATAAATATCCTTGGCAAGAAACTAACTCGTTACATTTGCATCACACTATAGAATATTAGCTCCAGCTATTTGCATACTTTACCAAATTTATGGGATAATTAGCTAAATCAAATCCACTCGCAGCGCATCACGTTTAGCGTGATGTGTGATGCTTAATTTACTTGAATCATGTACTTTAAATGCGGTAATATTACTTAATGCATCACTCTCGTTACATTTGTTAGTTACTGTTACTTACGTCGTTACAATATTCGTCGGCACATTATCTGCTCTAATATTATAAAGAGGAATTATATATATAAAATATTAACATTGTTTGTTTGTTTTGTTGTAATAAATAGGCTCAAAAAGTACTGGACCGATTTCAATAATTCTTTCACCATTTGAAAGCTACATTATCCACGAATAACATAGGCTGTACTTTATTCTGGAAAAAAAATTGGGGTTTTCGGACACAAGGTGTAAAAAATCGACCAGAAAAGTTACTTATTTTGAAGCTGTGGGCAACAGCTAGTTCTTGTATAAAAAGGTTCCTTTTTATTCTTAGCAATCACTGAACTCAAAGATCAAATTTTGCACAATAGACAGTCGTGTTCAAAATCAACACAATACAAGTATTTTAATAGTGTGTATTTTTGTCTATCTTCAAGTTTATGACAAAAGATCTAACGGTTAAAATTTGAATTGCAGAAAAATGTAAATTAATACGTAGCGTGTAAGTGATTTGCTGTGGAGATAATCACGTACATTTTTGCAAAACGAAACTTAACGAAACGTACGTAGCCTCTTAGTGCGCCGCGGTGGAGTCGCGCCTTAAGTTCAGAAATGAAATTTTATTATACATTACATAATTTTGATTACCTATGAAAGACACATTGCAAACACGCGTTCATCACTTGTATTCATGAATCTATTATAATTCATTTAATATGGTATTAACATGCATTGAAACGGTAACAAATTAATTTGACAAATAATTAATTATTTTCCACTGACCGTAATAATTTATTGTATCTGAAAAACTGGTGGACCACGATCATAAATATACGTGCGATGTTTGAGCTTAATTCATTAAATTAGTGCACATTTTCAATATTTACGTTGATATTTTGTATACATGAAATGTTTACTTTAATTTGTTTCAAATGTGCAAACACATAAGTGCGTTTGATTTTTTTCAAACATTAGCTTACTATAAATCATAAGCTTATTAGTTGATACTGCAGGCGAAGAAAAACACCGCAAGGAACCTGCATTAAAAGTCTTTGGAGGTGTGTGAAGCGCATGGTGAACTATGGCCTTCTTTGCCTAATTCAATTCGATATATTTAGGTTCATCCTATAATTTTAATGGCAGCTGGTACTCCAACTTCGACCTCGTAGAGTATTAGATGCAAAATAATAAACACATAAAACATAATATCTACTTGTGTTCATGTAACACATTTGCCTATGCTGAGACGTAGATGTTAAATCTCAGTGCCAGAAAATACACTGCCTATCCTACACATCTCTCCTAAATACAGAAAAGCTGTTTCACAGGAGAAACAAGTAAGAAAACCCGCACAGCTGACAGTGAGTCACAACACAACCCCTCCCACCGGTTTCATTCTTTCCACCTTTTTATGATGACTATGTGACGAATCTAGATTGTTCCTTTTAAAGTGTAAGCTTTCGACAGATTTTAAAGCAAATTTTTGCTGACAACTAAATAACGGTTATAAGAACTTGCGAATCTGTCAATTCAACGTTCATTTGAAATGGCTTATCTCGTAATCGTACCTCCACTGTCTTGTCTAAAATATGATTTGATTGAAATAGATCGAGTTTCAATTTTTCATCAATTTAGTTTTACCATTTTTATTATAAATATTAAAGTATTATTTTTCGATGAAATATTCAAGCGTAATTATGTACTGTTTAGGCCACATGCAATATCACGATAAAATCCGATGTCACCGAAAAATTGTAAATACCGTTCGATTAGAATCTTTTTCGTGAGATTGTAAGCCGTCGAAATATGATGGACTATAACTACTTACAATTTAACGCATTATTGTTCGGCAGATTATAATGTATCGAAGTGAAACCGTTAAATATTAAATGGTTTATATATAATATTTCCATTACACATGAACACAATTTGTTTCTGATGTAATTGATTGGTGTGATATTTAACAAATATTGATTTTATGTATATTTGTTTACAGATGAGTAAGATGCTTGCACAAGGGAAGGACGAGCACCATGTAACGACATGAATCCAAGCAGCTTCATCCTGTACATCGCTAGCCTACTCTGGCTCACCTTAACGGATGCTAAGATTGGTAAGCTCATTCATACTCACAGCATGCACTTTACCGGGGGGACAGATGCGCTGTGCTGCGCTCCGTGCTACCGATAGTGGTACTCCGTGATACCACTATCTTCCTTGCTTCTCCTGTGAAACAGCTTTGCTGTGTTTCGGAGAGAAGGAACTGCTTTTTTTTTGCTCCGAGACTTCGATTCGATCTTATGTCGCAGTAGTTGCCTGGGCTAGTTCCAGGTAAACTTGTTTATATTAATGGGTGAAGTCGACCACTTACCACCAGGTTGCACGCCTGCTAGTTTACCTATCCGACTAAAATAAAAATGGCCGTTGCTCGCTGCTTCGTCCGCGCTTCCATATGGATAGACAGTGTATAGACTATGTATAATGAATCCCTAAAGCTTTACAATATATTAATGTCCATAGCACGTATCGGTTCTATTTAGCATTAGCCAGCCATCCTAGTGCGATTTTACATTAGATATTTTATGATAGACATAAAACCGATTTTCCACTATTCCGCACATGTTACTGGTTTGGTGTCCGTACAATATATTCTGCGATTAACTTTCAAATATTATGTTTTAATTTAATTATAAGATATTATAGATATTATATATTTGCTATAATATAATAAATTTTAATAAATTATTATATAATATGATGTTACGTTATCGTAAACTATTATTACTTTTTGAATTATAATAAAAACTGACAATAACATTTCTGTAATTGCTATCTTTACCAATTTCTATATTATTATGTATCTTTAAAATATAATATTGGCGTAGTTCAATTTCTTGTTTGTCTTAGCGTTTAGTAAAATAGACCTATATTTAGTAGTAAAAGGCAAGGGATTAATAATGCTTGTACTTATTGTGTGCTCATCGAAAATGTCGTCACTTGGACTAATTTAGCACGCATTCGCCTTCGTGATTGGTTGCTTTCAATTCGATGACGTCATCATTTCAGTCACGTGACACATTACCACGACAATACGGCGCCAGCTAATGTATTTGAGATCGGGGAACTTTTAAAGAAAATGTACCAATATTTCATAATCACTACATATTGAAATAAAGTCCTTTGTCGTGAGTGTGTGTGTCTGTTCGCGTAAAACTTAAAAACTGCTGAATGAATTTTCATGTGATTATCATAAAAAGATTCAGCGATTCCTAATAAAGGTTTTGGTGTACAACTTATCTAGGTTGTAATACAATATAACGACCATGCAAAGCCGGGGCGAGTAGCTGGTTAATTCTAAGTATTAAGTCGTAAAAACTTATTTCATAGGTGGACATGGCTGTGTTAAATTTTAATTTCCTTTGCAGGATACTTTTGGCACATAACCGATCTTCATTATGACCCGTTCCACAACTCCCAGGAGTTCCATAGAGGTAAATATTATGTCCGCATATTTTTTAGTTAATATTAAACTTGCTTTTGTTCCCGAAAAGTTGAATGAAAATTAATTGTTATTTTTGTTGGCTATTAAAAACTTTGGAAGCGCGCATTAAAATTCTTTTCGTTTTTAAATATCACCAATTTGAGTGTTTAAGGATACTTCCCAGTGTTGTATTCAAATTTTCAACTTTTTTATCAATTTTTTTTTATTATAATTTACTTAAGTACACTATAAATGGTGAGATTAAAAATCAATGGCCAGTGCAACGGTGAACTATGCCAATATCCTCACCTGCTCTCGAGGAGGACTCCTGCCCAGCCATTAGATATTATTATTTACACTTATAATAATATGTAACTTTTTACATTTACAAAATAATGATAAATCATCACAAGTGTTCAAAATTATAAATTTGCAAATGTTAAAGCAGTATTCAACCAAACTCGAATATAATATCAAGTTATATCTAAATGTATCCACTAATTACAAAATTGCACATTTGATGCGCATTCATCATCATCATCAGACTTTATCCGTCCACTGTTGAACATTTATGCTTCCTTAATGAACACCAAAATGACCAATACCTTGCCACTCGCATCCAACATGGACTAGCCACTGCTCGGAGATCGTCTTCTCATCTGATGCGCATTATCTTTAATTGGAAGAGAAAATATAATGAAACAGGGAATTCACAATTGATATCATGTAAACATTTGGAATCAAAAGTCAGCATTCGTATTAGAGATAAGTTATATTATTTACAATTAAATTAACAAGACAACCGTATTTATATTAACTAACTTAGCTCACTAAGTGGCTCAGCGACCCAAAGTGGGACTTGGTTCCGAAATGAGAGACTTCCACCAGTCTCTGTCCTGTATTTATATTAGGTAATATTTAAATACCTTTCAACAAACAAATTTATCCAGGTTAAGACATCATAATATAAACGAGCGAACCCTCATTTGCCGTATATAATGACGCTTGAAACCACCGTCGTTAACTTTAAATTATAATAAAAACTGTTATGAATAAATAATGAATGTAATGCTACCTCTCCATGAATACTTTATAATTATTATTTGTAGTATTCCAACTCTTTTGTATTCAAATAATTTAATTTACCTTCCACGCCAATTTCAAAGAGTTTTAATTGATATGATGAAAAATTAGGACTCATTCACAAGGTGAGATATTGTCGGACACTTAAGGCGCAGTGCATACTTAAAATAGGCTTTATTACAGTTTTAAGAGAAATTTATACATTTGAGAGCACACAAAATGTTAATCTTGATCTTATTTATGGGTGAATTATTGTGTTCGGTACAAAACATTATCGAAAAAAATATCGATAATAAAAAAAACATGAAATTCACACTTTTTACTTGTATTATTTAATCTTGGTAAACTTAAAAACAGTGACATAAGAATTATATGATCATAAGGGGGAACTGCTATTTTATTTAATGATTGAAAAAAGATATATGATAACAAATAATAAAGAATGAATGATGAATCGAGCAATTCGAGCGAAACATCGTACCATCCCGCCCTTTTTTCGCTTCTCTTTTATTTCGACGGTGACTTCCGAGAGCGAATCGTCCCGCACTTCATTTGCTTCTTCTCAAACACATTTCAAAGCGATCGATTCACCGCGCCTTAAAAGGTTTACATAGATATTTTACGTTTACTTTTATTTAACTTCTAGATTTTATTATAAAATAAACATTTCTGTAACATTATTTTACAAATAAAAGGTGTGTGTGTGTGATTCACACACGATAGAAGTGAAACACATGTTAAATGCTCAAATACAAGCAAACCTATTAAGCAGTCTGCAATATACATACACACCGTCATTTGCTCTCTCGCTCTTTTGTATTTGTGTCTCTTACATGTCGTTTTTTCCGTTGCATCCGGATTGAAATCACAACGATTCTAAAGAAGTTTCACTTCAAAAAAATATTACAATGATGAAATACGGAGGTTCTCAATTCTTATGTAATTAACTCCTAATATACATGAGCAAAAGCAATTTAACATAAAAATACTGCCAATAAAAATTTTTAGGTTCGACTTACGGCTCGAATCGAATTATGCCTTTCCAACCTTGTTAAATAATTGCGACTAACGAATGTGACTTAATTTAAATATATGTGCATGTGAACTTTGCTTTGGTTTAATATCATATGAAGGATTTATAATTTAATTCATTACACGTACATGTTGCGGTACAACTCCGCTGAAATTTGAATTTAGATCAAGTTTTAGAATATGTGCATTTGGAAATCATTAAAATATATTATTTTAATTATTCTTTGATAACGGTATTAAAAATAACAGAGATTATTCAGTGAGCCCTACATACGTTTAAAATATAATATTATTTATTCTTGCAAATAAAAAGTAAAAAAAAGTAAAAAAAATAAACTGAATTCTCTTCGTCTATTAGGCGAAATTTTTTCATGTCTATTACAACACTCTCTCATTATATCTCTCTCTTTCTCTCTCTCTCTCTCTCTCTCTCTCTTTCTCACTCTCCTTATTTGAAGATATAAATTTTGTACGTAATAAAAACCCTTAAAAGTGAAATTAAAGCTTACATGTATTGGTGCTACTTCATCGTAGCACCGATACATGCATGCAACTAATGTTATCGATAGCGGATTTGTAAGTACTTTGCTTTGTAACGGCATTTCCACAAATAATATATAGTTAGGAAAGCAGAAAGCTGCTAGACATAATATGTGTGCATTTTCAAATTTTATGTAGTCCAGAATATTCGTGCAATATTTTATGCAAATTCAATCCCTCGCGAATTCACTTGTAAAGCTATAAATTCCCCAATTCTTTAGTATGTTTACTTTGAATGTATCTTAATGTGAACAATTGTCAGGGTGTAAGCACAACCGCGGCAACAGCGAGCACAGCCACCGGAATGGGCGGCACCGCGACCACACGTGTGACAGCTCGTGGCCTCTCATCCAGAGCGCCGCCGCCTTCATGGCGGAGCGGCATCCGGACACGCTGGAGTTTGTGCTTTGGACTGGGTAATTTTTCCTTCTACTATCTTAGAGCTCTTAAATTTATTGGCTACTTTATTTTCTTTCTTATTTCCGCAAACTCTCACAATTTTATTTAACGGAGGACAAACTGCTTTGACGAGTGGTCAGGCTGGAGGATACAAACGCAGTTTCCTCCAAGTGCAAATAGTATGTGTGTTCATGTCTTTTTGGGAAAGACTATATTATGCTTTTAGCCTGGTACATATTATAAAGCTACGATATAGTCCAATCACTTTTTGCTATTATTATATAATTGAATTAAAAAATATATTTACAAAAATAAACGAGTCCACTTATTCTTAATTTAAATTTAAAATGAAGCTTTTTGATAGCATGCACTTCATTTTTACTTCAACTCATCGAACTGAAATTGCCAGGCGTGTGTCCTTATGTTTGCAAAAAAAATATAATATATTAGTGTGAATTATTAAGGAAATGATACGCTTACCTCATACCCTCTTACAAACCTTACATTAAAATTATAATAAAAATATTAATCCAAACAATATTATAACTCAATCTAAATGTATTTCAACATATATAAATAAAATAAATCCAAATCTATATCTTATAATAATAGTTATATTTATATTGTAATAATAATAAATTGGATATATATAATTATTGCGAGTGTTATATTAGTTTATTATTACTGACCGCACCGAATTTGTAAAGCAAATATCAATCGTTATGAGGTCAACCTTTAATAAGGGAGCAATTCTGATCCCAATATTAATTAAATTACTTTAGGACTTAATTAGAACGTAATTAGAATTGTAATGAATTAATTTAATGACATATTATGTAATATAATGACGGTAACAGTATTATATCGTTGTCAAAGTCATCTTAATTCTCAACCCATTGGCACTCACTTGATGTAGTCCTTCTATTATGGGGTTTTTTACCAGCCCACCTGGACTCGGTTTTTTAGTCCTAACTACATTTGTGCTATCAAAGAAACACTAACTAATTGAGGTGCCTCGGATCTGTCAGGAATAGGACACCTCGTTGACTTGCCGGTCCCTAAAAATACAAGTTTTTTGCGATTTCGGCACTGAAAAAATCGTTATCCCTGAATGGGATCTGACAGTTATATGGGACTCTTCTCAAGCTTTAGGATCTGCAAGCTGTCCGTTCCTGTCCCCGAATTCAGCGACTTCCCGCGACAACCGCATTGTTTTCCATAAAATAATATAATTTTATTATAAACAGGGATATATTATCCTCCTCAATGGAGCACCTCAGTGAGGAGATTAAATTAGAGGCGGTGAGGAATGTGACGGACGTGCTCAGTCGGACGTTCAGCAGCCAGTTCGTGTTCCCGGCGCTGGGTCACAACGACCCCCCGCCGTCGAGGAGGCTGGTTGACATGTGGATGCAGTGGCTCCCTACTGAAGCGTTACAGACCTTCATAACAGGTACATGGTTACAATCACCTTATTAAGATCGATTAGTTTGTCTAGCTATTTAAATTTATAATAAAACTAGCAGACTCGACAGACTTCGTTCTGTCAAAACAATTAATTTACAATAAATAAAATTGCAATCTCAAATTTGAGAAATAAACTATCCTATCTTTTAAGTTGGAGAAAAGCACACATTTTAAAAGAAAAGACATTAAAATCGGTCAAGTGGTTTAGGAGTCCATTGAGGACAAACATTGTGACACGAGATTTATATATATTGAGATTATGTATTGAATAATAATTATAAAAAACAACAGTACTTGTATACTTATATCAAATTGCACTGTTTTGAAATTCATATAGTTTTTGGATTTATTAAAAGTTTCATATTTAGTTGTAAAATCAAAGCCCCGTTTTTATTATAATATAGTATTTGATTTTAAACTAAGTTCCAATGAGCTAGAGCTATATAAGTTATAATAGTAGTGAAGTAATAATATAAACAGAGGCTAATAGATCTCATCTCATAGAGGCGAATAGATGATAATGCACGATAAAAATATATTTTATAACTTATACAATATGTTACCTACTTGAAAAAACGTGTTCTCTAAATTTGAATATTTTTTTTATTAATAATTATCTATACCTAATTATCTCAATTATTATTTTAATGACGATAATTAATAACTCGACAACTCTTTATAGATCTACATTTAGTATATAAAAAATATACTACCATCACCTTATACCTTTATATCTATCTTAAAGCATAAGTAATTTTTAGGTGGTTACTACACCATTGAGCAGTCTCACAGTAAGTTGAGGATCATAGTGCTGAACAGTGTGCTATGGGCTGGTGGAGCAGCCAAGACTGACGGCCCTCATAGAGGCAGGGCGCAGTGGGAGTGGCTGGAGCATGTGTTGAGTAAAGCAAGGAGAAAAAATGAAATGGTAAGAATACAGTCCTTTTTTATTTATTCACTTATTTTGCTGACGCTTTTTCTACATAATATACCCATCTTTCTTTATCTAAATACATTTTTTTGGTATTAATAAATTAGCTCGAATGATAATACTACAATAAGTATTAATTGAATCAAAGTACCTATTCGATACTTATTTATGTTTTCGATCATTTAGAAATATAAATGTCAAAAATACATAACCGACGACTATTTTTATATAGGTAGTAAAAAAACTATACCTTTAGATGTAGCTTTCTTGCAACAGTCAGTTAAGAATTTGAAATGAGTATATTAAAATCTTAACTCTCCCATATTGGATGTGAGGGGGGAGGCCTATGTTCAGCAATGGACGGATAAAGGCTTGATTATGATTG
The DNA here is from genome assembly GCA_905333005.2 of Lycaena phlaeas. NCBI lineage: Eukaryota > Metazoa > Arthropoda > Insecta > Lepidoptera > Lycaenidae > Lycaena > Lycaena phlaeas. Next base: position 13,947,333 of record HG995167.1, on the reverse strand, counting down.
TGATAATAAAATCTCAGATTTAATAAACAATGCTTTTCAATATTTAACACACTCCAAGTATTCATTGATTGAATAAAGTACAAATGAAACCTACACGATAAACCAAAGAAATTATAAAGCAATTTTATGTTTTCGCTTCTTCCGAAGAAAAACTTTTAATAAGAATGAAAATGTGTCATAGCGACGTATAACCTGAAGCTAACAGAATGAAGAGGTGGTTATATTTCCTACAATATCGTATATAAATAATAAGACATAGACATGGTAGTCAATAGTAAACTTAACAAAGTCCTAACGATGCAAGTTGCGATGTGATGTACCAACTATACTAACTATTGTACAACATCAACCACAATTTCCTATTTGGTTCTCATGCATGCTGACCGTACTTCCCGATACAGGGGTGTACGGTCAGCATGCAATAAACTTTGTTCATTATTACGACGATAAACATTAAACACTGTGTTCTAATATTTACTTGAATTCGACTCATTGTAATAAAGCTGCTCCTTGCGAACTTTATTAAGATATTTACAATCCCGACAGTGAGGATTGGATATTTTACACAGAGGCACAGACAGACTGCCTCTATGACTGAGGTCATTTTAAGTACCCTTAGGAATGACTTTAATTAGTCATATTTGAACAAACTTGGCGATAGTGTCATGAAGTTATGAAATATTATGCTTACATTGTGGTTTCATTCTAGGTATTTGTAATTAGCTCCCCGCTGTAACAGCCAGTAATTTCTCTTTTCTATTAAAATATGGATTCATTTAATCGTCTTACGGGTCATTCGTGGAAGAAACGTCGGACATAAAAATAATAATTGTAAGTCGCGATAAAATTAATAATAATAGTATCTATGGACGCTTTTTACACCACGTCAATCTGGTCCCGTGCTAAGTTCTCGAAGAGACTTGTGTTGCGGGTACCAGACAACGGAAATACATATATTTAATACATTTTATATTAATACATATATTTAAGATTTTTATTATATAATACACAAATTTAATACACACCCATGACCCAGGAACACAGAAAACTTTTTGTTCCCTGGCGAGATTCGAACCCGCTACCTCCGGCTTGAGCGCCAACGCGCTAACCACTGAGCCACAGAGGTCGTCTTTTTTTTCGTCGTCATTTTAAATTCGTATTGTTATTACAACAAAATATGTCTACAGGTATATTTAGTTGCTCACGCGGGCCCAGGAGTGGAGGAGCGGCATAATGCTGGCAGTTCCACCGCCGCGGGAGGGGGGGAGCTCAGTCCGACTGCCAATGCCAGGCTGCTGCATGTCATCAGGGCATTTAGTGATGTCATAGCTGGGCAGTTCTATGGGCACCGGCACGCTGATACATTTAGACTTATTTATAGTGAAGGTAATAATTACTTAAATGTATTGTTTAATGTTTTTTGACGGATAAAGGCTGATGATGATGGTGATGATGATGATATTTAAATGTAGCAGCTTTCATTCAATAAATCCTTAATGCCATAAGTGAGGAAACTATGTGAATATATATTTTTTTGTTATACATAAGGAGTCAACCGAGCATTCGAAGACTTATAATGATTACCGACGCCCATTAGACATCCACAAAACCAAAGGTTATACCTATAGATGCCTTTCCCTCCTTTTCCTTTCACCCCCAAAGTTTGCCGGATACTTACAAACCGCACGAAACGCGACAGCACAGCTCTTACTTTACATTGATATCATGTAACCTGCAGAGAGGAGCGGCTGCAAAGCAGCTTGGCTCTTTTTCTTTCAAAACTAATGTGAAATTCGATTACGAAAATTAGTTTTGATAAATAGCATAGATACTCATTTCTATCGCAAAATTTAAATTATTGACTAACTTAAAGATAAATTAAGTATATTAAATAAAATTAGAATTTCAAGTACTTACCTACAGTTTATTTTACTTCACTCAACTTATTTCACGACAAGAAATAAATTAAGAAGATCAAAAGGTCTAGGAACCCAAATAAACAAACTACTTATAATTTGTCGTCGTTTAACTTGGAGAAGGCAATGATACTTTCAAAGACCAAGAAACTCCTAACACGCTCTTATCTAAAGATGTCCTTCGGGTTGTTTTGTTTAATTACACAAAATGTTAAAAATGTATATTAATAAAGTATTATGCTTAGATCATTAATATGTCTAGATGGAGTGTCGCCCTACAATCAAAACAAAAAAAAACTGGCCAACATTTTCAAACATGTGTTCGTGAATAGTGATACAAGCTACTACAGTTCTTCCATAATCATCCTTTTTAATCTCGTTACACTTCAACACAAACCTTCATTATAAATAAAAACAATAATGCGCAACAATTCATGCGTATTCTATGACAGCGGGATGGATACTAAACACAGAGAAAGCATTTAGAGGCTAACAGTTGGACGCTATTTTTTGGGCGTGTTTTCCGCGCGACACTATCTAGACATATTATTGATCTAAGGTATAATGTTATAAAAAATACAAATAGTCAATTCATTAACAGCATCTTCAAATATTACACCATAATCATAAAAAATAATAAAAAAATACTTGCAATACATATTTTGCGATAGCAATAAAAATTTAATGTTTTTTTTAACTATTGAGAACAACTCGTAAACAATACTTTGTAGATAACGTCAAATTAAAATCATCATTAATATCCGTCAAGCTTTAAATATTTTTAACATTGAAATTAACCACGTCCCTTAAAATCAAACGTCAAAGCAAAACCTTGAGGCATCAAAGTATTAATACTTTCATAGTTCACACACTTACACTATAAATTCGATATGACATACATAACCGAAAAATTCAACGTATTGTGTCAATATTATTGGTGCTAAACTTATGTTCGCTTTGGCCAATTTTATAGGCCTCGCTACTTTTGGTATTTTTATTTTATTGAATACCAGCGCGCAAATATATCAAATTATGTATAGACTTGAAATTATTACAGCCTTTCTTCACCTACTATGGCACGTTTGCATCACTTTATTAATATCATATCCTTTATTTTAGGCCGACCTGTGTCATGGGCGTTGCTGACACCATCTGTGACCCCTCGCGGTGCTGGGAGTATATCCAACCCTGGCCTAAGATTGTACAAATTCGATTCTATTAATGGAAAAGTAAGTAACATGATTAAAATTGTGAGTAATTTATTGCAATGATTTGAGTAAAATTTTGTTTAAACTTGATGTAAAGTGTAGTTTTCGTGACTTTAATTATATTGAATTTGATTTTCTTTTTATAAATAATCTGGTCATTTGCCCTCAAAATCACGGCAGGTGACGATAAATTCTATGTATCTAACTTATGATATTTATTATTTTCTTAAAATTGAAATTATTATACGGTGATAATTTTTCAAGTCAACGAATGTTTTTTTATTCAAATTAGTACCTAATAACATAATACAAAACGTGGCCTTATAAAAATAGCGTACTGTTAACTTATAACTTCGATGAAATAAATAATAAATTTAAATCTCTATTTAATAATAATTTAGTACTACAATAAATGGATACTGTTTGCTAACATTAACATTGCTGAACAAACAGTATTATTTATATCCTTATGGGTAAAACAATAAAACTCTTGTCAAATGTAGAAACCTGCACAACATAACCGCAGTTGTAACAAGTGTCAAAGACACAACTTTAACAATTTAATATTTTTGTATGCTGATTACTTTAGCGGAAGATATAAATAATAAAACAGTATATACAAGTAAAATGAAATTTCTCGAAGCGCCTAAGGTAATCTGTACTTAGGAAGTATTTAAATATTAAATCAGTACAGTACTTTGAAGATATATTATTTTTGATGTTTGCGAAAATGGGGAGTAAAATTTGTTTGTTATTTATTAAACCTTTGCAAAGTGATTTAAATAGACTAATATTCTTCAAGAATCAGTTACTTTGATCAACTTTAATAAGGAACATAAAATAAGCATACGAGTAGCATACTTTCAACTTTAATAAGGCACCCTAAAATAATACATGCTTTTATTTTATTGAAAAAAAAAATCTTTGTTTTTATTTTTATGATAGAGCATACAAAAATACATACAACCCTAAATGTTCACCTCTCTACAATTAACCCCTATTTTTTTTAGTAGCAATTTTAGTACTTTCGGCAGAACGAAGTCTGTCGGGCCAGCTAGTATATTATAGAGGCTTGACTGATCATCATAATGTATCCGACTTAGATACACACATGGATATTAAATATCAGTCTCTAATCAGAAACCAAAATATATCAAGCGTAGCGATAATGCCAGCGGTAGCCGGTATTAATTATTCGGGGCTTTATTCAAGCCGTCGAGATGTCATTCACGTCTGTTTAGAGCTTCCGACGCGATCGATTAGATATTATCTCGTTTTATCATATAAGCTGAATTTATAATTAGTTTGACATGAAACATAATATCGGATTGCAACATGCACTTGAACCAGGTCAAATTCAAAAATAAAATAAAACAGGCTTAAGTTAACAATTCACCTGTTGGCATGGCACGCATCGCACGCATTGTTGTGTAGAAAGATTGGCAATGTCGACTCTGATGCTCGTCGAGGCAACTATTGTGATAGATGCCGATGACGTACGGAGCGCCGATCAGTTGAATTTAGCTTGAGACTTAATACGATCACTGTGAAAATCCGAATTAAGTGGCATCAGCAATCTGATTGCTGTTAGTTCATCGTCAAATCAAATCGTTGCAGATACATGAAAAATTAGTACCTACGAATTACGATGGGGACATGTAGAGGCTTACTTTAAAATATCTTTTACAGTTTGATGGTTAGGTTTGTGTTAAGTCTAGCAAATGTGATAAAATATAACCTTCCCTTTTTGAATAATTTCCACATTATTCGGGGAAGATGATATCATTATGTACAATTATTTATATTATGCAATTCGTAACAAGCCGTCAAATAATTCAGAATGATTTTTTCATCGCTGATGGATCATTTTATGGAAGATAATATATTATCTTAGCTAGCTCCCTCCTTCATAAATATTAGTAATAAAGAGTAAGGAAAGACTAAGGTTTAGGGTTTGAAGTTGACAATTCCTTCCGTTCTTGCATGTCCTCACGTTATGACCAGGTAAACGGACTGCCTGTGAGCTTCACCATTATCATCATCGGCCTCTATCCGTCTACTGCTGTACATACCCCTCTCTTCTAATCGCCAAGATGTTCGATTCCTTGCTACCAGCATCCAACACGGACCGGCCACTACACGGAGATCGTCTTTCCACCTAGTCAATGACTGACCAACACTTCGCCTACCCGAACGTGGATTCTACTCTTGAACTTCATTGACCCATCTATTCATTACTCTGAGTGTGTGACCAGCACATTGCCACTTTAACGAGCTTATTTTTCATATGAAACCGGTAACTTAATTCTCTGGCGTATGTCTTCGTTTCGAATCCTGTCCACCAAATAAACACCTAACACGTATACGTATATACTGTCTCACTATCAGTGCCCCGCGGTTTCACTCGAGTACTTCCAATTACTACAAACTAAAGCCTATGTGTAATTCTGATGTATAAGCTATATTATAGTAATTTTTCATCAAAATCCATTCAATAGTTTTTACGTAAAAGAGTAATAAACATCCATCCCTTCATCTATATTTACAAACTTTCACGCTTATAATATTAGTTGGATATAATATGAGAATAAACTCCATATATTAATTGAGACCAACCTAGGTAAAGTCTATTAGTGAGTTCTCTAGTACGTTGGAGAGTGTAAGTAATTTTCACGTAAAATAAGCAGAAGTGTGCAATCCAATGTACTTAGCAATATATTCAGAACAGTATAAAATTTTATGAATATTTCATATGTGAAAATTTTACGATTTTGTTCTAATCCAGTGAAGCAAGTTATTATACTGTTCGCTTCGTAGCAATTGCGAGAGGTCCAATATTTTGTGTACAATATGAATGTCGTTTTCGCAAATGTGCAGATAATCGGATATTATAGAACAGTATTGTAGAAAGAAATTGAAAACTATATAATATCATTGAACTGCGTTTAATTCGCTTTTTAAAAAGAAATATGTTGTTTGAAACTAACGCGATCACTATTCGTATTTAAAATACTCTTATATTGGTTTGAGCTCTTATCGCGTTTATTGAGGTCCTGATGTTTAGGCAATGTTTCAATTACTATGATCACGGAAAGTTTGAAACATTTCCGAAATACTACACTAAACTATAACCGCGGGAAGCACCTGAAAAAATAAAAATTTAAACATGTAAGAAATATCGTCATATCCTACGAAAAGTGCCACAACAGCCAAAGTGGCTTTTTATTATTATTGTAGATTGTAGATTGATTTTTTGGTAGTTATTAGACTAATTTGTATGTACGTATCATAATTATTAGAAAAGCCCTTAGTGCTCTTACGACCCTGAGTATTCCGAAGAAAAAGGGCATAATGTCAATTATGGCTAATATAGTCTATTATTTTCCCGCGAATAAAGCTTTAAGGGACAATTTTAGTATAAATATGGGACTATAAGCCACATAATCAATTTTATATTAAGCCTAGATGCCTTTACATATGTATTATATATTAACATTTTGAAACTATCAATAAGTATTGATATAAAACACAAAAAACCTCCCCCTGAAAACTTGGTCATTTGTAATTATGGCGCTATTCGTAGGATATGACGATATAATGTATGATATATTATTATACATAAATAATTAATATTAGGTATACATAATTGAGAGAGGTCTACGTTCAGCAGTGGACGGATAAAGCCTGATGATGATGATGATGATACATAAATAATACGAAATATAAAGCCCATTATTAATAAAACTTTGCGTTTCGCTGTTTTTTTTTTTTTGCTTAATGCAATTAATTATACTTATATTTCGGTTACGATTTAACTTTTAAATAATTAAGGCTTAACATGCAACGAAAGATGGATACCAATTTTGAAAAAATCCTTTTAATTTAATGATAATGAATAAATTACAACTAGTCAAAAACTTGTATTATGTTTTTCTTTATAATTGATTAATAAGCTTGTGTACCTTACAAGTATCCAGTTTCGCTTGATTAATAAGAAAGTTTTTACATCATAGAATAGGAAATAAAGTCAAAAATATTTTAAATTCTAACATATTTTTTGAGAAATTATATTAAGAAAAACGTATTATATTGAAGATCATACATATTTCATACGCTATAATTATCAATATCAATTTCAGTTCATTATAAATATCAATATCTTTCTTATAATATTCTATGATATTCTAAATCAATCATTAAAACGTTTCATTATCAAGATCCTTATAATTTTTATGACATTGGTAAATTATATGATTATTTTCAGGTATTAGACTACACTCAGTATTATTTAGATGTAACAAACACGAAAGGCGAGCTGCACTGGGCAGTTGAGTACAACGTGACACAATATTATGGCTTACGAGAAATAAGCGCGACCTCCTTGGAAACGCTCGCTGAGAAAATAAGAAATAATCATGATAGGAATTTATTAACGAAGTAAGTACCTACTGCTAGATATAAAATTGAAAGACTATCTTTTAAAGATTTAAAATAATATTCTAATAACATTTTAACTTTTACACGACTCCTTTAAAATGTGCTTAGTTCGGTGAGCTTTGAAAGCTTAAAATTGTTTGAGAAAAAAACATTAATTGATATCTTTCTCTTTATGTAATCGATATAATATAATTAACCTATAAAATACTATGTGTTGATAATTTCTCTCACGGATTACAAATATTTTTATTTATGACATCGACACCATTTGTATGGAGATTTTTTAATATTAATATTTTTACAGTTATCATCCGTTGACATAAGATTACATTTAAAACAACCAAAGTTCGTTATAAGTAAAAATTATTCCTATGAAATTAGGTAAATCCTGAACGCATTACAGATATTTAACCGCATTGAGGGTGCGTCACGCGACCGACGTGTCAGATTGCGACACAGCGTGCGTACACGTCCACTACTGCGCCATAACACGCGCCGATTTCCACGAGTTCCGGACGTGCGTGCGTAACCCCGCGTCCGCGCTCGCGTCACGGGCGCCGCATCAGTCGGCCGCCATTATGTTGTACGCCATCTTGATTTTAATCTCCTCATAATAAATTGTTGTACATAATATATATTGTTTTCGTTGTAGGTACAGACAAAACATATCATTGAATCAAAAAATGTGTAATAATTCATGATTAAACATTTCTGTAAAACAGAACATATTTTTTCCAGTTTAATTATAAAATTAGTGAAAGAATTTTCATTATGTCAGTTCCGTAACTATAGTTGTAGGTAAACTTTAGACTTTTTATACATAATTGAATGTCAGATGAATTCGAATTACAGTCTAAATATATTTTAAATTTATGTTCTCTTTCCATTCCTTGTAAAATAAGTTATATGAAATTAAGATCGTAAAATATTGTACAGTTAGTGATTAGGTTTCAAAATATATTGTTATTGTATTAGATTAAAAGTATAATTACTTATGTTATCGATTTACAAACCAGGAGATTGGTCTTAGTACAATGAATATAGAGACAATTTATCTTATTAATAAAGTTGCAAAAAAGGTATTAATTTTTTGTTAGCCTGAAAATTTAAAATCGCGAAAAATATTTAAATTTTAGACGAAAACAAAGTGCCTCGCATTGTCTCGACGAACACGTATAAAGAAACGCTAAAGGTAGTAATGGCTAGATTAGATAAGGCCTTTTCGTAACTAGCAGTCCTGCCACATACCTCCTAAAGCCTTTGTCATTATATCCCACATTGGCTCTGGATTCTGCTATATCTAAAGCCGACGCGCTGCAAATCAGGTAATCGTTCGTTCCCCTCGTTAGATCGAAGGCTAATCCTGTTACGTTGATAAAATGAGTTTCGCTAGAGACCATCGTTTTTGATCGTAAAAAGGTGGCCTGTTTCATAAAAAATGGCATCAAAGCGGATACCTTTTTCATAAAATGCATTTTTATGTTCTACCTTTTTTAATGGGAAATTTTAGATTAAAATTGGGTGAAAGCTGTGCCACAGATAACAGATTGTAATATTAAAACACCGATAGTGATTTTGGCAATATCGTATACATATATGAACAAATATATCAATGCTTACTTCGTCATCTTAAAACTTTGGATTCTATTATAACATAAAAGAAAAGAACCTATGTAAATCACCAATCATCCATTTTTTTAGAATATTATTTTACCAAGCAAATATTCTTTATAAGTTTTTTTATTGGTAATTCCAGCGTTTACAAGACCAATCCTCTTCGATATTAAAGAACGAAAACGAATGTGTATGTTATTTGTGATAACATTGTATTCGAATTTGTGATATTTATTTTGTATATAGTTGCCGTGTAAGAAAAATAAATTACATTTAAAATAAAATTTTACCTTTTATTTACATAGCCCCAGGTGATTCAGTACAGTTTTATTTGTCGATTTTGTTTTTCCAACAAAATATTTTACAACGCATAGAAGTTGTTATGAAAATATTTTATGTCTTTAGACAGTGGACACTCTTATATATGTGTGCAATTGTGCTCAAAACTGTTCTAAGCACAATTAGTGAGTATGGTCTCTGGTAATAAATTTTTCAGCTTCCGCGATGCGCACATTCTATAAACCACTGTATTGAAAAATATGAAAATAGAACGTTATCTTTGAGATTACCGGTAGGGTAACACCATCTTTTTTTAATCTCTCGTGAAACAGCCATGCTGTGTTTCGGAGAGAAGTACAAGAACGACAGTGTAATTACTAGCACTAAGACTTAACATTTGTCTCAGGACAGGATAGATACACATGATTGAGTTGTTGGGCTAGTTCTAAATAAAATATGTTCATGAATGATGGTGACCACTTACCATCAGGTGGCACGTCTGCCAATTTATCAATCCAACTAACAAAACACAGAAAACATAATAATAATAATATAATAATATCTATGGACGCTTTCACACCACGTCAATCTGAAAAGACTTGTGGTACGGGTACCAGACTACAAAAATACATATATTTAATACTTTTTATATTAATAGTTATATTTAAGATTTTTATTATAATACACATATTTAATACACATCCATGACCCAGGAATACTGAAACTTTTTGTGTTCCCTGGCGAGATTCGAACTCGCTACCTCCGGCTTGACCGCCAACGCGCTAACCACTGAGCCACAGAGGTCAATATTCTCTGAGTTCGTGAGTTTCTGTTTGATAACATCAGACGCGCATTTCTACATCGAGAGACGCGATGTAATTTCTTAGCTTGGCGAGCAGCTACACTATTATTTATGAAAAACAATAAAGTGAAACATAAAAAGAAATTTCAATACCACTCCCAAACAAAGGATGTAAATAACATTTCCTTACAGTGTACACATAATTTAATCGCGTCGGAGGAAGGAGTCCGTTAGGGTAGAATTTCATTAAATTTGCAACGAAATTAATTAAGAAGTAGGGCCAGTGGGCTAAATGTAACTAATATAATAGGCATGAGCTGGGCTTGTTTTTCTTTTATTACATACGTGAAAACTCATATTTGAGCGGTGTGAATGTCTGCTCAAAGTTTAACATTTATCATAACAGGATCTCAGAACATTTATTTTCACAATGTTATAATGTGCAGTATAGTAAGAGGTAATGCCATGCTGCTTTTGGGCCGGCACGACCGGGGAGGAACCTCTCGCTCACATAACATTGGCGTAAAGTGACAGCTATGCTGTCGCGTTTCGTGCGGTTTGTGAGTTTCCGGTGGCCCATTGCGGGATAGGGTAAAGGAGGGCAACGCATCTATATATATAACCTTTGGTTGTGAGGACATCCTCACTCCTTTGGGCGTCGGTAGTCACCATAAGGCTCTGACCGCTCCGTTACCTTCTTATGACATTAAAAAATGTATATGGTTCTTCTCTTCCACTCTTTCTTTGTCCAAATTAAATTAAAATAATAAAATTTATTTAACTTTGTTTCATTTAAATTATATATCATACCGCTAGCTCATCCTTTTGGCGACAGCACTCACGTCAAATCAACGTGTATGATAAAATAGCAGCGCCCGTGTATTTCACGCGTACTTCCCATTCCCATGGGAGTACCGGGATAAATTATAGCCTGTATTATTCTGATGTGTAAGCTACATTATTGTAAGCTATATTACTGTAAAGTTTCATAAAAATGAAATCAGTAGTTTTTGCGCAAAAGAGAAAAATATTATAATATTAGTAGCATTAAACCTTATTACATCTGTACAAGCGCTAGTTTGCCCTGTCACTCGCACATGTTAAGTTACTATCGCCCGGCCTATTTCTTTTGACAAAGAGCTATTCTGTTCTTGGATAAATAATTAAACTTAGTCCTAAGAGTCATCATGACATCTTTAGTCAGTGTGTATTTAACAACGACATCTCGACCTCAGAGGACTTTTTAAATTTAAATTTTCTCAAATTATCATTTTAATACACTAGAGTTTTCTATTACATCCAAACTTTGTGATATAATCATTTTAAAGTATTTTTATATAATATATTACAAGTACATAATATAAACTACAAGAATATACTATATAATGTAATAACATAAAGTCATATAACTTTACCCGAAACTCATCATAACTTTAGAGAAAGCTTCAGTCAAAAAACATTAGAAGCCCGACCTAATATATCAACATTTAAAAGGCCCTCAGATTGAACAATTAGCGGTAAAGCGCGCATGTTTTCAGTGAGCATATTAAATAGGTCCCATAAAACCGGATTGCCTTTGCTTTATTAGTAGGATAATTTGATTTGGTCCAACCGCAACCGCTGCTTCTGTGAATTGCAAAGTAACCACACTCTATAGACCATTAAAAAATATGCAATACATTAGACACACACGGACATGATATACAACGAACACATTTATAACAAAACCCTTGGAAAAATAAGTAAGTAAGCGTTTGAATGAATTTGGAATGATTATCCCTCGGAGAATGAACTAAAATGAACTATCAGATGAGATTGTATGAGAAACGAACTATGACATACCAGCTTTGCACCAGCAAGTAGCTGAATTTATACCCAAATTACTACAAGAAAAAAAATGAGTATTTGACCAAGTGTTACAGCTACCAGAACCTGGGAATGGCGCGCTACTCATTGATCTCGCCCAAGAAGATTCACCTATCTGTAATTTTAGTAAAAATAGCGTGTGCAAGTGCTTACCCAGACTTACAAAACAATATACAAGAAAATCAATATGTATGTGAAAGAGCAATTTTAGCACCTAAAAATGATATTATCAACAAAGTAAATTCTGACATAATATAAGTAGAGTAAAGTAACAGGAGAGGTACATATTTATGAATAGACACAGTTATGGTATAGAAAAGAGCACATCATATCCCGCAGAGTTTCTAAATTTGCTTGAGCTGTCAGATATACCCTCACAAAAACTTCAATTAAAACTAGGTGTCCCAGTCATGCTCATGCGAAATTTGGATGCCCCGAGATTATGTACTGACAACTTTTCCCATTGACAATTGTATGTAGCATGTTCGCGTGTGTCCAATGCCCAGAATCATTACATTATATCACCAAATGGAAAGACGTAATATAATATTGTTTACAATAGCATATTAAAATAATATTCTGTTCCGCGTTGTCTTCTTTGTTCTAAATCAGGAAAGGGGAACTGCGCTACTCCAAGTTTAACACGAGCGAAGCCGCGGGTAACAGCTAGTTAATAACATTAAGGGCCTGTTTCACAATCTCCAGATAAGTTCCGAATAGGCTTTTGGCAACATATTTGACAGATAGAGTATGGAGTATCTGTCAAATATGTTGTCGATAGCCTATTCGGAACTTATCTTGAGATTGTGAAACAGGCCCTAATTCAAAAAAAAGGAAGTGATTGTCCAACTCACAAAATTTATGTGTACTGGCCGAACGCATAAAGTAGTAGTAGTATTTCAATATAGTCTTTAGAGATATTGTGTGATAACTCGCTTACATTAATTTATAATATTATTAAGGACTAGCTATTGCCCGCAGGTTCACCTTCGGTAGCTAAGACTTACAACAGCATCTTATCGAGATGACATATTAGTATCAGATATAAGCTGCATGTTTTACCTTAGGTTACTTTTTTATTTCACCATAACAAAGAAATACGAAAGCTAAACTACATAAGCTACCAAATAGTTCGTCTATAAAAGTCGATGACAAATCATCACATCACAACAAATGGGAAAGTAGAGATTGTTACGCTTTCACGTGAACTACTCAACCGTTCATGAGAAAACTTTGTACACATATTCTCGAAGGTACTAGAAGTAACATAGCACCCATGCTAAAGCGGGTGAAGCCACAGGTAACAGCTAGTATAACAATAAAATATAATAATAGATAGGAAATTGTCGTGTATTCCATTATTATATGCCGCTAGCATTGTCTTTGTTATATTTTGTACAATACTTGGGTAATATTGTGTTTTGTACATTAGCATATTATTTACTTATTTCATATTAATAAACGAAGTTGTAATGTGGGATTTTTCTTTCCGCTAATATTATAACAAATAGTAATTTACTTTTCTATATGATTTTTAAATAAAATGACATGAGCATTAGAAATAACTCTTACTCTACTCTACTCCTCGAAATTTGACGAGGAGTGTATAGTTCGACAGTCTGCTGGGTGGACGGATATATAATATATTTTATCAGACACGCAGACTTTCTCATTATTTTCATTCCCAAATCTATTTAGATCCAAATATAATATTCAAGAGTATAAAAATATAATTTGGAAGTCATCAAGATTTCAGTCGTTTAACTAAACTATAGGTATTTTTAATTCATTAAAATCGTAGTATAATATAAGAATAAATTAAATACGCGCTTATATTTTGTTTTATAAATAAATCTAACAGACTGTACATAATTGTGTAAGGCGTATCCAACGGAATATTTAAAAATTCCAGGAATTCTTAGCGACTTTTTATTTTATTTGTTTTATTTATACTATTTTAACGTTTTAACGCCTGGAACGTAGCATACCTGTGCATTATATGCGGCGTGTTCTTCTGCATGGGTAATCTTGTATTTTCCGGTTTTTTTTCCAGCAATTGTGCTAGAAAAAACTCCGGTTCTCTGAGATAAGATGAGATTTATCTGAGACTTGTATATAGATCTCTTTTGGATTTTTTATATATTGAGGCCATAATGGCAAAGTTGATGCGTACCCCCATTCGATGCGACGTCTGACCCCGGCTGGGTTACTCATTAAACCAAATTTCATTGAATTCGTTTTAGTAATTTTTGCGTGAAAGAATAAAACCATACGAAATTTTTCACTCATGATATTGTTATATTATTAACTTATTTATACACTAGCAGTTGTCAGCGGCTTTGTCCACCTTAGCAAAAAAAACACCTTTTTTAATGTATTCTAAATAACTTCTAGTAGGTACCTCCGAAAATATGTGTACAAAGTTTCATGATGACCGGTTGAATAGTTTTTACATGAAAGCGTAACAATCCCATTTGTAATATTAGTAAGGATTCGATATAGATTTTGATTTCCTGGAATACGGAAGTAAGAGGCTTAACTTTGGTTGCTGGAATTAAATATCAAACGTACACACCCAATACCTCTATTGAAACAGTGCTCGACATCATTAGGGAATATCCAACATGTGATTGCAACAGGCAGTATTCAGACCTTTACAAATTATTATTACCAACCTATTCGCGTAACAGCTTTTACCAAATATTATTATGATCTAAATATTTTCGATGGAGCTTTTAACAATTATTAACTGTAAATATTTGTTATATATAATTATAGAAAGTTTGTTTGATAGCTTCAATCATGTGAATTTTTGCTATTTGCGTTTTACATTTTTTTTAAACTCAGTTGCAGTGTCCAGGATCCTAATCACAGGAACAAATCGCGAAAGTTTTGCTGGTCTATAAATAAATCTTTATATATATATATATATATATATATATATTAAATTGGAGGTGTGTGTCCCTATATTTCACTTTGCAGCCAAAACTACGTATCGCAGACAAAAAGTGTTTGTATGTTGCAATAGGTACACGGTTCATTGTGTACTATGGTGGTTGCAAGTCGATAATTATAAGGGTGTAAAGGATACGGAGGTTGAAAGGTGTTAACTTTGAAAATGTGAGACAATTATTGATCTAAAATGGTCTAAATTGTTTAAGAAACTTCGGGGATGTTGTAGAAAGCTTTAATATGTATATACCAATGTTTTTAACGATTGAAAATGTTCTAGAAAATTCTTAAATGATCTGGGAAGTTCTATAATCTAGCTTAGATTCTGATCGAATGAGAATGTTCTAGATAATTCTAGAATAATCTAAAATAACTCCGAGCAAACCAAAAGCTTTAAAATGTACATATTACCTACATTATTATCGGTCAAAAAATTGCACTCAGCATATTTTTGACCGATAGTTTTAGTAACTTTTTAAACATAATTGATGGAATGTACTGTCGGTCCTCGAAGGAAATTCATGTTACAGCGACTATAATGAAACTTTATATACGAGTACACTTTTTCCACTATTTATTTTGTATATTATTACAGTTACAATTTAAACACGACCGGTTTCGACAAAGTCATTTTAAAATCCCAAAATAATTCTAATATCAACAAATAATTGTACTATTAAAAATGACCCAGCAATAATATATATATAGCTAGTAAAGCATAAATGTATTTGAAATAATAAAATGGTCCTTGATTAGTATTTCTACATAATTGTTTCATAGAGAAAAAAAAACTTCTACAACAAAACATAATATAACAAACATAACTGTAAAGAACTTATGCGAGTGTATAAATCCTCAGGAGACGGCCTCATTACACCAACAAGACTCTTATGTTGTGCTTCGCTTCTCCAAATGTCACTCAAAGCTGAGAGTAAGCCCTGACCTGGACTCTCAAAGACTGAAAATTTAACCCGATTTTTAAATTTAGCTACTGACCTTGCAGAAGTTATGTAATTCAGGAATACTTGGACATTTTATAAGCCTATTTTTGCCTTCTTTCTTGGCAACAGAGCTCACCTAGAGTGTAGAATATTTTTATTTTATTTTCCTTAGATTTATTCAACTTCGTGCTTCACTTGGTTTTTATTTAAAACAGAAGTTGCATTTGTGTCAGCTTCAAAATGGTATGTTAAGCAAGAGCACTTCATATTGACTGATTTCGATAATACTCTTAATATTAATATAAACTATATTTTTACAATCGGGAAACACTGCACATTGCAATTTAACGTTTCTAACCTAGAATTGTAATTCTACAAAATATTCTAATAAGTGTACTTCTTTATATTTTAAACTAATAATTACAAAATACTATGAAACATTATTAATAAAAACAGATTTTTAATTGTTTGAATAGTAAGCGTAGTTTATTTGATGTGATTCTTTAAAAGATCTAAAAACCATTAAGTTTCAAGTTGACCACAACTTATTTTACATAACCAGTGGAAAATAATCTTTTGCATGTTGAAAATTCAACAAGTACAGCTAATTTATAAAAAAACTTGATTTAAATCTTTATTCTCACAAAAATTTCGTAATACTTGGAAAATCCTTTACGAAAGTTGAAAGAGCGCCTCGCATGGGTTGTATATGTTTAGAAAACCTTTAATTTCCGTTCCCATTATGTAAAACATTCTCGGGTCCTTTTCGCATTCATAAGGATATTGGAAAATATTTTTTGTCCTTGCCAAGGGATATTGGAAAGATGTTAATAGTTTCACTTACAAATGAATTCTTGTTATAGAATTCTGTTCTTTTTTTATTATATTTTATATTGTATATCATCCCATTACCAAGCATATCTGTAATATTGCCTAATTATATTTGTAATTCCACTTCAAAATCGTTCAGAAACGTAAAAGACGTCGCACTCGCTACGTGGGATGGCAAACTTGATACACCCTCAAAGAATTTTAATCTCATCTGGCATGTTTCCTCCAAAGATTTATTAAATAGCTGAATGTAGAATTGTATTTTGTTAATTTTTTTAACAAATTTAAAATATTGGAACAAATTGGTCCAGTAAATTTTATGTTCAATTCTTTGAAAATGAAATATTAAAATTATGAGAATTTTGATCCAAAACAGAATACAGTTTTAATTCAGGCTTTAAAACCAGGGAGCTATGAACATACCTGCGTATATTATCCGTGTAAATTCCAATAGTATTTCGAGTACGCATATCTAATACAAACCAATATCTTCGGCTCGCATTGGAATTTAGGCAGTAAATAGATATCCTCTCATCTAGTCGCTTTGACCAACGGTTGGAAGCGCAATCTCTTTGGTAAAGCATTAATTATTTGCGATGATTGCCAATATAGCAAATTATTTTTATTTAACAACCTTAATTATTTTGTAAATGTATTTTATCATTAAAGAAAAGCTAAAAATAAAATGGATAGAGATTAAGTGAATGATTTGTAGTTCATCATTTGAGCAAGTATTTGTCAATATTAATAGATCTCAAAACCAGACTAACCAACAGAACATTTTCTGTTACTGAACCAATTTCAAAACGGAGATTACCAGTTGAAGGCCAATCAAGACTTAGTTTCAATACTATTCCAGAATACTAGGATTGCCATTTGCTTCGTGTATGTATCATAATTGTGATTTCCTTTTTAACATTATGTCAAAATATGGATGTGGGAAAGAATGGCGGTGCTGCACGCATGTATATGCGTACACTCACACATACGCTATATTAAAGACTGCGTGGTTCGCAGCATTGTTATTATTATTATCTTAAATAATGGATTTTCGTAAAGTGACGCCTGATTTTACCAATGTCCTAAAAGAGTTTTAAGTGATTCATGCCTACTAATTGCATGTCATAAGCTATAAAATTAATCATCAATAGTAATCAAAATAATCTACATTATGTTGCTAAGTCAACACAACTACAACAGCTTAATCTATCAAAGGGAATACAAAATAACAATACAATAATCTACAAATCTACATCTAAAATCATTCCATTATCAAATGCAATACCGAATATGTTGCATTATCTCCGCCTATCTGGTCACCGCTTATATATATATACCCTTATCAAGCGAACCACCAAATAAGCCACTTTAAATAATTTCCAGCGATATACGAGCTCCGCATTTATTACCGTGACAATCGTACAGCGCCACAAAATGTTACATGTACATTAAATTTTCTGCTATAATATCCCTTACCGTATTGAAATAATGGTCATTATAGTGTGTTTAAGTTTCAAAATAGATAAAGTTAATGAGACAATTACAGTGAATCTGCGAGGACGTTTGACTTTTTGCATGTTTGAAATGGTTACGTACATTCGTTCTTTCGTCATTTCTCATATATTTTTGATGTATATTTTAAGTCAAAGCTTGTACTTACTTTAAAAAAAAAGATTCAATGAATGAAGGCAAAAAAGGATAATTTAAAAAAAACAGGCAACTTATTTGGATTCCAATGGAATGTAGCACGAAGTCAAACTAATTGGTCTAGAAAAGAAAAAGGACTTTCGAAATTTGCAATTAAACAACTATAAAATTGCTAATGATGACGATAAATAACGATAATATGCCATGGAGCTCTGGCCAAAACATTTTAATGAGTTTTTCCCTCTTACCTCTTTTAACGTGGCAATCGCAAGCAAATTTAATTCATGTAATGTCTATACAGCAGAGTTTGAAGACAAAACTCTTCAACCAATGCGTTCTCTCCGTGACGACCTACGGAGCTGAACGTGGCCTCTTAATTTATATAAAATCACATTTGTTGTATGGTAGCCCCCTTAAATATTCATTTTATATTGTTTTTAGCATTTGTTACTAAGCGGCAATAATGACAACAGAACGGCAACGACACGTTACATCAATAATTGTGAAAATTAAAAAAAAATGCAGTTTTTGATATACAGCCTGGTAATTGACAGATGGAGTGACATACAGCAAGTGGATGGGTGACCATCTTTAAACGTTGGGCAAGGCTGTTATTCGTGGATCTAGTCGGTACGGGTCGTCAGAAGCCCGAGAATGTAACAACCAAACTTACTACTGAGAACCATAATATAACATAGTTACTGGGTCAAAACTGGTAGAAGGTCAAGTAGGTAGTTACTCCATTTAAAATACTGGTATTTAGATCAATTGGTTAGACTTGAAGCCAACCTCAAAATATAGTTGGAAAAGTCTAAAAACTAGTCTATATAAAGAAGAGAGAAATGTAAGCACTTGTTTCTTAACTTCTATAAATTATCTATAAATAAAAAAACTAAAAACACTGACAGGTGAATGTAATTCGAAATAAATTTGAAAAGTCTGCTAAGAATACAAAAGAAGGCAAAAGTTTTTGAAGGAATTGTGTCACGATCAAAGTTTTTGTGCGTGTTTCTCTTTTATTTAAGTCTTTTAATGCTGTAATATCAATACGTAGTAAATTTCTTAACTTGGAAATAGCTGACATGGCAAATTTTTGGCCATATAAAATATTTTGATAGTAAAATATAAAAAAACAGCCTAGTCTGGGTTAAACTCGCGCACGAAGGCTAGGGCTAGGTAAACAACATTACAATTTTTATGAATATTGCAAGCGTTTACCTGTTAACGTTATTGATATCGAGCAAAACGGGGCAAGAAAATCACATTTGTTGTATGGTAGCCCCTTAAATATTCATTTTATATTGTTTTTAGCATTTGTTACTAAGCGGCAATAATGACAACAGAACGGCAACGATACGTTATATCAATTGTGAAAATTAAAAAAAATGCAGTTTTTGATATACAGGCTGTATATCAAAAACTGCATTTATTTTAATTTAATAATTTGGTAATTGACAGATGGAGTGACATACAGTAAGTCTCAGTAGTAGGGTCCCGATATTACCCTTCGAGTACGAAACCCCATAAATCTATGAAAACTCGCCCTTTAAATGCCCCAACTTCGCCATAGTGATCATTTTAAATTATATCCAGTCATATTTTTTTAATCTAGGAATAATGAAGTCTCACAGAAACCAACCCTACCTACTAACTAAGCTACTTCTTCTTTCTTCATCTTTACTTACGCACATCATTTTTATTTCCATGGTCGTTATTTAAACCGAATTTCCTGCGATCTTACCTACTGCATACTACACATTATAGCTTTTTTTAATAAATTGATACATTATTATATAAAAACGGTGTTTTTATGCTATCTACAATTATTATGATAATATCAACTACTCAATAAAGTATACATAAAAACTCTATAGCTTAGTTAGTGTCTGCTTTATATATACACTAATCAATCGACAGTGTAAATAAATTGCTGTAAGTAAATATCAATAGCAATAAGTAAATACCAGTACTATAAAACACGTAAAAAGTAAATAGCTGGAAACGAGCTCAATTCAAAAAAATTAAATCCCTAATTGCACATAATATTTATAAAAAGCAGAGCAGAAACACTATAATTAAAAATATATTTTCCCTGTTCGGTAACATTTTACGAGCTTTTCAAATTGTGCAACCGCAATCTGGACGTAAGCGTATTTATTATTCAAAACCGCGTTTATTATACAGCCCATTGCAGTTATTACTTATTCATTACAGCTTCCAAATGAGGCATATTATATTAAACGCTGTACGGTGACGCCTTGTTTATGACGTTAAACACAATGATCAGATTGTAAGCTGTATTTTTTATAAGCTGTCCCGCTGCTGGGCAAGAGCCTCCCCCAAGCTCTTACACATATCGCGGTCCTGCGCCATCACAGGTCAGACAGTTTGGTATGCGTCTAGAATCTAGATCGTCGCGCCATCTTTTTCGGGGCCAAACTTGGCGACGTCTTCCATCTTCTGGCACCCAAAATGTAAGCTATATGAGTTAAAAATAATGATATCACCTCTTTTTATTTTTATGCGCATTCCTGAGACACACGATTGGCTATTTAAAACAAGCTGTTGCCCGCAGCTTCGCCTGCGTTAGTAAGATACATATTTTTTTAAATATATCATGATACTTCAAGTACTACCGAGACTATGTGTACAGAGTTTCAAGATGATTGGTTGAGTAGTTTTCGCGTAAAAGAGTAACAAACACTTTCACACTTATAATATTAGTATAGATTGTAAGAGTAAATTGGTTGTGTAGCTGGTGTCTGTAGTTAATTTAAACAATTTGTTATCTCATGTTTGTGAACCAACAAAGTTCTTTTTTCTTTTATCCACGGATCTTCTCCTCTAAATCAAGTGAGGAAGGTGTTGGGCCATAGTTTACAGATGGTAAATGTTGATAAAGTTTACACACCTTCAAATAATTTTAATATCATCATATTATATGCATATTTCCTCACGATGTTTTCCTTCACCGGTGAGCAAGCTATGGTCTCAAGTGCATTGATAAATTAGGAAAACCTATTTCGCCACCGCTCAGGATCAATCCCTCTTCAGTGAGGTAAGGGGTCGAACCCGTACTCACTAGACCTTCGTCAATTTCAGCTTGAAAAAAATCCCTAATTAGATATTAGCTAAATTAAAATAAATGAATGCATGCATATTTTTTTTGAGATGTAATTAAATGATCAGCAATTATAAAATTTGGTGAGCCACAAAAAATCTGCATTTAAATAATTTGGTCGACATACAAAGTAATGATAAAATAAAATTTTGAATGCTAAAAAATCTGGCAGCAATCTTTGTTCCTCAAATAATTCTGATAATGGTCAAAAAATTAAATTATGAATAAGCAGCTTACAATAATGATTGGTCAGCAGAAAAAAACATGTCTTTATAAGCAGTATATTTGATTGGTATAAATATTTAAAACATGGTAAGCAAAATAACTAATCGAGTGGGCGGAGTAAGAGCAGGCGCGTGACACGAGAATCGTAGAGAAGAGACCTTTCCCTTTATTACCCTAGTAATGCATGCAATGCAAATCCATAAACTCTCGTTCTACGGATGTCTAAGAGTGTCAGTAGTAAAATGATTACTTATAGTCATCGCCACTTTTAAAGTCCTGCGACTAATGGCCGAACTAAATTTGACAACATTGACATCTTGACGTCTGTCTGGAGTAAGAAGTTGTGATATTTTAAATTGTTTTACGTGAAATATGGAGCATATAATATAAAGTGAGGTGTAAAAAGTGAAGGCCGTAAAATGATCATTAAAGTGAAATAATTTTGTGAATTAGAAAGTAAAAATAAACAACAATTAACCCCGTTGAATAAAATGTTTATAAATGTCACTGCCATGACAGGTAAATTTTAGAGATGCCAGAGTCAGTTATTTTTGCCTAATTTATGGTTAAAATATTATCATTAACTCTATACCTACATTTATCTTATGATATTTTATATGAATATAAATACAAGGTAAAAGAGTTAAAACCTTGTTCAGATGAGTGATATTTTCAGGTGTTTCGGTAAAAAAGGTCGAATAACAAAGGAAGTAACAATGGCAGCAATTACTTCTGAGAAACTCGTCACTCCTGGCAAAAGGCGAACACATCCGAAGAAGCTTGTTTTAGATGAATTCTACTAATCGGTTATACGTAAAAAATACGAATGAAATATTTACTAAAAAAAATGTTTTATTTTATTAAAACTTGGCAAGGAGTTTTTTGTCATTATTATCATACTCAGTCTTTATCAATCCACTACTGACCATAGGCCCTATAATTATTTAAATTTTTTATTGTACTAGACTTGATGGAAAATCATTACACTATAAATTGGCAACATTGAGTTATGAGACCGCAGCGCCGCGTCTATCGGACTTCTAAAGTGGCGATGACTATAAATATAATTTTACATCAATTAAACAGCTGAAGTTTGACACAAATTATAACTATTAAATGGAAATAGAATGCTCTAAGCAAATCATGTTATGCTAACTTAGCGAGTTACCTACAATTAGTTCATTTACTTAATTTGAAGCTAACAAGATAACTTTGCAAACGACAACTTGGCTAATTGATAAAATCTCACCAATTAGCAATTTGAAACAATTTATTCGCATAAAGCCCTATACAACATTTCTATTCTTTTGGGACCTACCGACCCGAAAGATATTAAATGGTGCCTAAATATGTATTAGGTTTCACGAATCCGCTAACGTTCCGTAAACGTTTTTATAAAACTTTTATAAGGTCGCAACAATCCTTAATAATCTACACTAACATTATAAAGAGGAAAACTTTGTTTGTTTGGTTGTAAATAATAGGTTCATAAAGTACTGGACTGGTTTCAAAAATTCTTTCACCATTCGAAAGCTACATCATCAACGAGTAATAGGCTAAATTTTATTTTGAAAAAAAAAATAGGGTTCCGGTTTTCGGTACCGGGTTTCGGTAAGATATTTGGGTTTTCCAGAGACAAGGTGTAAAAAATCAACCAGAAAAGTTACTTACTTATTTTGCATACGAAGATCCCGTTGTAAATTAAGATTAGAACTAAGGTTAACGCAGGCGAAGCTGCGGGCAACAGCTAGTTAA
Source organism: Lycaena phlaeas (assembly GCA_905333005.2). Classification (NCBI taxonomy): domain Eukaryota; kingdom Metazoa; phylum Arthropoda; class Insecta; order Lepidoptera; family Lycaenidae; genus Lycaena; species Lycaena phlaeas. Next base: position 13,923,739 of record HG995167.1, on the reverse strand, counting down.
GTTATAAAATAATAAAATAAAGTAAGATTATACTACCAAAGTTACTAATTGGAAATGCGTGTATTTTAGTAGACTTAATATAATGACTTTATATAATGCTTCCTTAAATCCCGATTTATATTACATACTACATTAGATACATAATCCCGATTTATATTACATATTACATTAGATACTACATTAGACACATAATGTTTCATACATTATGTGTCTAATGTAGGTTTTAAAACTTAATGAAACTTTCTTGCAACTGACTGTATGTGATTTACGAAATAGAGCTGACAGTTTTGTAATATTATAATGTTAAAAATTCCGATTTTGTCAACATCAAACTTATAAAAAAAGATTTTTAAAATAAGAATTACGTGAGCGTAGCAAACCAGCACGTTAATATTCCGATTATAATGTACACTAACGAAGCGGTGACGAGGTAATAGGCTCGGCTCACCACACAACCATACAGTTAATCCATATTATAATATGTATTAATAGAGTTAAGCCGTGCAGCTGACCTAGCTTACATTTTACAAATTGAGATAACAAAGCTTAAGCCATCTTCAAAATAGTAACTTGATTAAACTAGTCCAAGAACAAAGGAGTATGCTGCCTATAAATGTTTCTACTTGAATTTCGAACGATGTTAAATTAATTTTTGAATACGACAAATACAAGGCGACTGTGAGACGACAATATTCTTGAAACCAGTTAGATAATCAAAATTAGAAGCAGATATTATTCTTCTAATATTATAAACGCGAAAGTTTTTAAGTATGGATGTTTATTACTCTTTCACCTATGAAACCTTACAATGAAATAGCCTTTACATCAGAATAACACATAGGCTATAATTTTTCACCGTACTCCCATGAGAATGGGAAATACGTGAAACCGCGGGGCGCTTCTAGTATAATATAATGCCAATTCTAATAATAAGTGTGTAAAAAAAAACAAGGACATAATTCCTTCTACTTACGGGAACTTATTTTACAAAAACTCTTTCCTGTAACAACAGCGTTTACTCACAAAAGTACATCGCAAAGATGGCATCACGAATATATTTCTTGAATAATATTTTAACCCGTCTCAGAGAAGAGCTGTATCATACCTTATTCGTCATAATAAATATTCCTTTATAGAGACGCTCAATTTCAATAGGAATATCATTTTTCAAATCCCACAACCCTCGCCGTGTCCCTTTCATCAGGTTTTACAAGCCATGAATCCGATACCTTATCTCATTGGCAAATTTAGCGTAAACCATCTAAGGAGGAAGTGATACTCGCGTTGATGTATGTATTCCGTATCAATATTTCATAATGTTACTTATCGCCCGTCCAATAACTTTCAGGAATATTTATTTTGTATGTGTTGCCTTTACATTTTCCAAGATAATATTTGTATTTTAATCAGACATAATGTATTTGAAACGACGATGACGGTAGTATATTGTTACCAAAAAAAAAAAAAAAAAAATATACATGCATAACAATCCGTATTAGCATATTTTATATGATTTGATATTTTTAAATAACTTAACTTCTGTGGCTCAGCGACCCAAAGTGGGTCTTGGCCTCCGAAACGAGAGACTTCCACCTGTCTCTGTCCTGCGCAACCTCTGCTCAGTCCTCAACCCCGAGCTCACGCAGGTCAGCCTCCACCATGTCTTCTAGCGATATCTGGGACGACCGACTGAGCGCTGTCCACTCTGTTGTCCAAGATATGCTCTCAGTACTTCTAGATCCTTCCCCATTCTGACCAAGTGGCTGAACCATCGGAGGCGGTGAGCTTTTATCTCTCCAAGGATATTTGGTTCGGCCACTAGTTCCTCAATCTCTGCGTTCTTTCGGACTCTCCAGCTACCATCCTCCCTTTGTACTGGACCCAGGATCTTACGGAGGATTTTCCTTTCAGCTACTAGAAGTTTACCTTCCTCTTTAAGTGTTAGTGTCCAAGCCTCACAACCGTATATAAGAGTTGGTCTGACGACCGTCTCATAGACACGGACTTTCGTCTGCCTACCCAGAAGCTTGGATACCAACACTTTATGCAAGGCAGCACTACAACGAAGAGCGTTTTGAATTCGGATGTCAATTTCCTCCGCTCGGGTGTTAGTGTCCGTAATAATGCAGCCCAGGTATTTGAACTTCGCCACTCCAGTATACTTAGTATCCCCAACATGCAGGTCTTCTCTTCGTCAGCCACGAAAAAACAGAATATCTCCACATGAAACGCTGCAAAAATATCCGCGCTAAAAGAGAAGACCTGCATTTTTAAATAAACATAATAATTCTAAAGTATTAATTTAGGACAAGCCTTGAATGTTCTAGTTTGGATACCGACATCCACCAAATTATTTTGATTAAAATAAGTTACAGACCCCATTGTGACAGACGTGGTGTTGTTCAGCCATGGTGACCTTTCGTGCAGTAGTCGGTCCATCGATGATGCGAGTGGCAACGGATCGGGCGTCTTAGCATTTGTTGAAGGAGACTTACGTCCCACAGGAGAAATATATAACGCAAAGGACTTAAAATATATGTTCATTGCGTTATACTATGGTTGATATGTCTCTGATTTCAAGATACAATTGTTTAAGTGCCAAATTTGGTACGTTTGTGTGAAAATTTTCAACCCATCATAACTCAAAAACTATTTGTTTTTGAGTTATGATGGGTTGAAAATAGCGCCAAATGGTTCCCCACCATGGTTCGAGCCTTGTCGTGGCGGTGGGGCTCAGTAGCCCAGGGTGACCCCAATACCTTGGGCGAAGCGAATTGAGCCGAATGCGAGGGGCTCTTTGTACCCCTCTTATAAGAAGAGGGGACAACAGAGCAGGGGCAGGGGGTGGGCATGGGAACCTCACCTCATCGTGCTGTCCAGACGTTGGGAGTGGTTGTTCTGTGGTGCGGGGCAATCGCTCTGTGGAGGTGGTATCGGTCCCCTGAGGGACTGACTTGCCGTCGAGGTGCCCTGTTGCTGTCAGATCCGGGGCACCTCATTAAAGGCGGCATTGGTGGCACTCGCCGGGTTTTAGTGGGTAGAACTACGTCCACTTACCATCTTTCGGACGCAGCGAGTCCCACATACCCGCCTGGGGAGACCCACTCCCCAGCGGTATGCGTCAGTGCATTTCCAAATGGTTCATGTAATATACATACTACAGTGCTTACTCGCCAGCTAAACTTGGCTTAACACGGTCCCGCGTGCTATACGTAGGTACGTGGATAATGGCATACAATTATTGGGATAGTATACAACAGTAATATCATATTATGTGTAACGTATAGAATTATTATAATGTGGATAATTTATAACATGTGATATCATACGCGTTGTCTGTAACAGGAGTATTATTTCTGGGTATTATATCATCGTTTAATGGCTAAGTATCGATAAATAATACGGGCACATGCTACGTGATAATTTACTATGTGTTTAAGAGATATAGTGTGGGTCTAACGATCCTTATGCATTGCTTACACTAGATGTGTAAGTTTTCGGACAATAAAACACAGAACGACAAAGAACCTATAGCCGTGAAGCAAAAAAAAAATGTAAAATAAATTAAATATCGTACACTAGCTGTTGCCCGCAGCTTCGCCTGCGTTAACTAAGATTTACAACAGGATCTTAGGACGCGAAATAACATTTATTACACCTTGTGTCTGAAAAACCAAAATATCTTACGGAACCCTATTTTTTATCAACATAAAATTTAGCCTATGTTACTCGTGGATAATGTAGCTTTCGAATGATGAAAGATTTTTTTAAATCGGCCCAGTACTTTTTGAGCCTATTCATAACAAACATACAAACATACAAAAATAGGTACAAATCTTTCCTCTTTATAATATTAGTGTAGATAAAATTATCATTGAACGTCCAATCCACTATCGATTTCATGGCAGACAGATGATAAAAACCGACGAAGAAAATATATGCCCCCGAGTACGAGACTACGTTCGATAAAGTCGTACGAATTTTCTTTCGAAGTCATGTTTAATTATATCAGGCCCGAGACGTCCCGCTTTTTCTTTTCTTTACTTTAAGGTTCGATGGGACTACCTCCAACTAGATCGGGCAGTACTCATCGCATGCTAGCTACGTACCTTGTATCTAAATGTCTTAGCTCCGAGACTTAACATGCATTATTGCGGCTAGATTTGACTTTTTTTTAACGCCGGAAAATGCGATAAATATCACGCGGGGTAGTAGGTCTCCCCAGACGGGTATGTTGGACTCGCTGCGCCCGAAAGCTGGTAAGTGGACGCAGCTCTACCCACTAAAACCCAGCTAGTGCTACTAATGCCGTCTTTGGTGAGGTGCCCTGGATCTACAAGCAACAGGGCACCTCGACGGCTAGTCAGTCCCTCAGGGGACCGACGCCACCTCTACAGAGGGGTTGCCCCGCACCACAGAACAACCCCTCCCAACGTCGGGACAGTACAATGAGGCGACACATAAATAAGTCGCCTGAGCTTGTTATAGGTAAAACAGTTTATGGTCTCGGGCGATGTCGACCACTTAACATCAGGTGACACCTGCCAGTTTGCCTATGAACTAACATAAAAAATGACATACTGTACATGCAATGTTCTAACTAGTAAATTGTCAATAACTTTGGTATATTAAACGTAATGTAACTATGATAAATTTAATGAACCAGAGTGAAAATCACAAATCTTTAATTTAGCAACCCAAGATACGCAAAACTAACAAATTTTATATCGTCGTAGAATGCAATAAATAAGCTTCATTGTGAATTTTATTTAAGTCACAATGTATTAATCATAGATTATATCTATTAAATCTATAATTATAATAATAATAATAGCCTTTTTATTTCTTGCAACTACTAGTTTACAATACAAAGATAAAAATAAAAAATCTTAACATCTATATTATTCTACAAGAACCCCTGAATGGGTATAGGCCTCCTCCAAAGATGCCCAAGTTTCTCGGTCTCGTGCTATTTGTCTCCATTCTGGACCTGTTATTGACTTTATGTCGTCTTCCCATCGTGTGAAAGGTCTTCCTCTCGCTCTTTTGCCTTGGGGACCGTTCCAGAATGTTGCTTTTTTAGTCCATCTGTTATCATCAAGCCTCGCACATGGCCTAATCTATAATTAATATGGTATAATATTTAAGTCTTCAATGAAAAGATAAAAGATAGTAATATGTTATGTATACTTTTTATATTTTCAAAATTAAAACACCGAAGCTATAATATTATTAATTTCTCATTCCTTTACTCCTCCCTTTATTCAGCGATATATCAAAGGCCACATTGAATGTACGTTTCGATTCCTTCCTTTTAAATAAATTATATTCTTAGACAAATTTCGATACATGAAAGGGAAATACTTAGTTAAACGAGAAAGTAGTTATATATAAAGTCCAAACTTTAACTTTTGATGAAATAACATGATAAAAATGTATGCACGATGTGTGTTTCACTTCTTCAAAAAGAAGAATTTTATGCTTATTCATTATCTTTATATAAGTAAAAAAGTAAAGTAATAAACCCTTTATGTCCTACAGGTGGGCACGGCTCTCCTCCTCGAAATCAGGCGAGGAGGGTAATGTATATAGCTACAGATCAGTGATACGCTGGCCCAGTGCGGGTTGGTGAATTTCACATACCTTCAAACACTTTCAATCTCATCAGGCATGCAGGTCGTCACGATGTTTTCCTTCACCGGTGAGCGAGCGATGGTCTCGTGTTTGGGGTGCACTTAGAAATGTAGGAAAACCCATATAAAGGGACACTCGGGGGGGAGGGGTCAGGATCGAGCCCGGAACCTCACGCAGAAGAGGCTGAGTCCACCGAACCTTGAACCATCGTCGCTCATATAGGTATAGGTACTAGAAGGAAATCAATGATACTTAGTGCAAAAACATTATAGCATTATTCAACAGAAGCTTATTTTGTTTATTAATGGGATTTTAGAAAACGAGTTTCTCCACATAATTGGTATTAAATTTCTAAGACAAGCGCTTACAGTTTCTTAGTTACTTATTGAAAAAACCGAGTAGGCAGTAACAACTTCACTATCTTAAAAAAGGTTCTAAAGCTCATTTGGCTTTGTAAATTATGTCACAATTACCAAAAAAAGTATTAAAATAAAGATGTACTTAAAAGCCTTTTTTTATGTATCTTCATAAGGATTAGCGCGTGTCCATCACTTGTTTATTTCTTTGTTTGACTTATATTATATTATACTTCCTAACATCATCTCCTATTGATTCTTACATAAAAATATAAAATATTATTACCATCACCTCGGAGACAAGCTAGCCGCGGCGAAGAGCCAGACATTGAAGGGAGAATTGCCTAACCGCCTATTCAAAATACCCTGGCTTACAAGTACTTCCATTAAAAATATATCGATATATAATTGATTTGATCTTTAATAGTGTATATATCAAAAATATTGTAAACGAGCAAGTACTATTAGGCGATATTTCATCTGGAAAACGGAATAAATATAATCATTTATCAAAGTATAAGTTAATCGTGTGGGGGACGTCGATGTCTAAAAATATCACGAAGGCTTATATATTGACGAAAAGAAGTTTTAACAAGATATGTAACAAATTTGATATCGGCTAAATACTTAAGTGATACATGCTACGAGTGGGGCGGGTTTTATTTATAACTCGTAGGTCTCCGCAATTTCACACGCGTACTACCATTGCCGCTAAATAAATTATCCTGCAAATATTAAAATAAAAAATATTAATATTTATTAAACAACTAGCTGTTGCCCGCGGCTTCGCTCGCGTTAAATTTGGAGTAGCGCAGTTCCGTACGTATGTATAGTAAACATAGACAGATTTTTTTAAAATTACCCTGCGAACTTTGATCTCCTATTTCATGCCCATATAGGTAAAAATCTTAAAAACATGAAACAATTATTAATGGTTATTTAATTCTTATCGAGTGCCTAAATGCAAAGTTTAATGGCGTCATCTTCTATATATAATGACGAACTTCCATATGTTAGCAACCGTAGCGCCATCTGACGGCTATAAGTCTGAAACAACGAACAGGTTCCAATTTACCTGCGTGTGGCGTGACGTGGTCGTTGTCAAAGTGTGGGTAGGACGGCCGAGCGTTATGAAGGTCATTAAGTTTGTCTTTAAATAGCGGGGTATAATTATTAGAGGGGTCATTCGCGTCTGTGAGTTTGAGGAGGACGAAGCTCTGCCCGAATTGTATTGTAAGGTCACGTAAGCCATTGTTTATTTTAATGTGTAAAGTGTAATAATATTGCAGTAGTTCATGTGAGTAAATGTATGGGCAGAGTGAGTAAGAATGTATCTTAAAATATGTACCTGTGCACCTTAATATTGTTATTTTATGGATAATATAATAAATGTTTATATTTAAAACGCATTTTCACTTCTGATGTTTAAACATACAAACTTTCATCCCCGATTTAAACCCCCCAAAGCTTTTTTCGCGACAATAAGTAACCTATGTCCTTTCTCAAGCTCTAATCTATCCCTGTTCCAAAGCGTAACAGACAGACAGAGTTACTTTCGCATTTATAATATCAGTTAGGATATTAGTAAGGATTACCACTTAACAGTCGATACGATAGAAACGATGATAATGTAATGTAAGAAATTATTCAAATAACACACAGAGATAGCCCGAAAACCTAAACAACCCTTAACCTCTCATTTTGGTTGTCACAGTAGAAATGCTTTGGACTTTCATGGGTCTAACGTTTGGGATATGCTTGATTCCGGCGCTCACTGAACTAGTATACATCACTGAAATCATCTTGGCTTCAGCCACCTGATAGGAAGTATCCCGAATCTAATTCCTAATGGAAAGCTTGCGGAGTTGGACGTGGCGTTATCCTCTTTATTCCTTTCGCAACCTCCATTTACGAGATCACGGTTTTGCAGGCCGCTTTGACCATCGCTGCCATGCCTCAACGCCTGTAAAGCGATAAGACCGCGTCAGGTGTTTCAACGCCGTAAAGCCTGGCTGTCCATCTATCGCACACCTCTAGGGTGTTCTGTGGTGAATCCTCCAAAGTGTCGCATGCGGCAGGCTGACTCTCCTGGATACCGTCGATATATACGCACTAAAAGAATCGTGTCCGGTTAGCACCTGTGTCAGGGGGGACATGAAGGATTTCTTGAGGCCCCGGCTGGGCCGTACGGCGACTGGACTGGACCGTGGACTTTCCTCTACCTTCGTGCTAGACTCTGCATATGTATGAATTTATTCCAAGACCAACCAGTAACTTGACTTTTGTCTCAGTAGATGACCTGAAAGTCTAAAATTACCAAAATTCCTTATATAAATAGATGTAGTCCCAATAAAACTTCATAAACTGCGATAAAATCCGTAGAAGTTGTTTCATTATTGTGAGTGAATTTCGCGTAAGCGTAGAAAAAACGATAGAATAAATACAATGAATGAAATGAAAGAACATATTAATCTGATGGAATATAAAATGACTGCTAGCTTTATTAATTCTGATTAGGCTTTAGTAAAATTATAATTAGATACTTTCACAAGTATCCTCAGTATCGTGAGATTTTCCATCTTATAATTTTTATCATAATTAATATCAGTATTTTATAAGGACGATAAGAAATCATCTCATAACGCCTATGGACATAAAACATAAGCATAATTAACCCGAGGTAGCAAGTAGTAACGTAAATAACATTTATTACATAGTAAAAATGTCCCACTTCCATTTCCCTGTTTGAATATTTTATCAAAAACAAGCGTTATAACAATTGAAATATGGTTGAGTGTTATAATCTTAATGAAGTCCTCCATCGGAGTCAACTGAACAAAATTATGTTATACCTGACGGTCTCTTCTATTATTATTTATATTTTATGCGTGACTAACAAAATATACAGTATTGTGATAAATATTTGACTATAAAGCATCATAATGTTAATTAACAATTTTATTTGCGTCGTATACTGGTCCGGGAGACAGGTGAAAATTTGGTCAATCATTTCCTCCCGCGAGATACTTCGTGAGACGTATCAGAGAACAGTATCATAAAGCCTCGTGAACGTTCGCTGGCTCTCGGTTGAAGGGATGAGCGTTGGGAGCCCCCCCACGCATGAAGGAAAATAAAATAACAATTCAGTCGCTTCCTTTCAGCTCAAATATTTGTTAAATTTTAGTTAACCCAATATCTCAAAGAAAATAAAAATAATCAGCTGGTTATGACATGGTACATTGTACGTCAGCTGGTGCTAGACATGATTTTTTTTTTAACTTTTAGTGGAGTGGTTTATATGGATGATAGCTTAATATATAAAGATATATCTCCATATAAACCACTCCACTGAAAGTAAAAAAAAAAATTTAATGTTCGAGTCACCAGCTGACGTACTTGGGCTAACTACAATTTAACAAATATTTCAGCTGAGAGGAAATGACCGATTTGTTTTTTCTACACGATTGGGAAGCTCCCACCCCTCATCCCCCCAACCGCGCGCCAGCTGACGTCCACTAGGCTTTATAATACTATTCTCTGATACGTCTCACAAATTATCTTGCGGGAGGAGGTTGGTCATGAAGACCTGTTACTGGCTCTCGGGCTATACGCAATGTCCTAAAATAAGATGTGAGAAGATTTTTTTTGTGAAACATATTATCCACATAACCGTGTGGAGTGAGATATGCCTATATTCTTGTTATACACTATCCACAATAATCGAGACCCATGACACGTAGAACTGTTATTTGCATCATTAACAATAAGCGTTTTCACTATATAAACCTGCTTTACTAACGAATTAAGCAAGACGGTGAGACTTATAGATGGATCTTACTCATAAATATGAAACTTCTAAATTTATTAACCCACAAGTAAAAGTATCAACCTTTATATTATGTCCCACTGCTGGGCACCGGTGTCCTCGAAATAAGGCGAGGAGGGCAATGGGCATAGTTTAACGATGCGCTGGCCCAACACGGGTTGGTGAACTTCACGTACCTTCAAAGACTTGCCTCACGATATTTTCCTTCACAGGTGAGCCAAAGATGGTCTCGTGTTTGAGTACGCAGAAATTTAGAAAAACCCATTTCAAGGCACACACGGACGGGTCAGGATCGAACCCGGAACTCGCATAAGAGGCCGAGTTCACCCACCACTTGACCATCGTCGTGTATACTGCCCTCATATTACCTGTCGAACCTCTATTTTCTAATAGACGTAATAATTATCTTCAACAACCACTAAAATAAAACAACACACGACGAAGAGGAAAACAAATAATGTCTATTTATATTACAAGATTTGAGCTTGGATATTTACTAAGCGTGATGGATAAAGAAATGAGAGATGAGGTGTTCATTTGTTTTGTTATATCGATTTGTGATTGTTGTAGACAATTCACAATATGATATTATGTTTGCGATTAATAAATATATCACAAATGTAAGAATGTCTTAAAAATTTGGTCCAATTATGAAGCTAAAACCTTATCTTCACAACAAACAATTTTTTGACAAACACAAAGGCTGTAAAAATACACATTTGCACTGAATTGATAACCTGTCGATTCAGCTACAGTACATGGATAATGGATCCTTTAAATGCGAGTTGAAGTTGGTACCCTACTATGATAATACAGCTCAAAAGCATGACCAAACTCCCGTGGCCATGGTTTTTTTTTTCGAAAGGACCTATGCTGTTGGCCTTAAGCTTTAAAGCTATGCTATAAATTATCTATTATCCAAGCATTTAAAAACATTAAAAAAACAGCATAACATCATTAACAGGGTCATTACAATGACCAAACTTCCATAAAAACATCAGTCTTAGGAAGACCACAATAAGAACAGCCTGATTTTTGTAGCAAAAAAATGTGATGAATTAAAAAAAAATAAACCAAAAAGTCTATTTTTTGCTCCAGTAGAAACGGACCACGATAAACCGTTTATTGTTTTATTAATAAGTGAAATTTGTTAATTCATTTGAAAGCAAAATATTGAATTATTTCATCACAATTCGTATTATAACAACAAAACGTTCAGTAAACATCGTACTCAGTTCGACGAAGCCCTCAATCACACGACGTTTAAAGACACGTTCATTTCCAGCGCACGTTATCGAGCAGTGAAGTGAACATTTAGGTAAGGCAACAATAGAGGAAACTAAGCGCACATCGCAGTGACGGATCGCTAGTTCACAATACCTAAACAATGGACTGTAATCTTATTGTTCCATTTATTCACAGTTACATACGTTACCGATCGTTGGGTCAACATGCCTCATGTTTCGATTCGGCGTAAATCTTGGCTTTGTGGCCCCTAAACTGGATGTATTTACTATTATTTACAGATGAACGTTGGAACGGAAAGTAAATATTGAGAATTCTTTTATAATAGTACAGTATTATATAATAATGCGACGATGGTCCAGCGGTGGGTGGTATGCGAGCTATAGCTCTTATGCGAGAGGTACCGGGTTCGATCCTGACCCGTCCGTGTGTGCCTTGAAATGGGTTTTTTAAATTTCCAAATGCACATGAGACCATCGTTCGCTCACCGGTGAAGGAAAACATCTTGAAAAAACCTGCATGCCTGATGAGGTTGAAAGTCTTTGAAGGTATGTGAAGTTCACCAACCCGCATTGGGCCAGCACATCGGTGAACTATGGGCCCATTAACCCTCCTCGCCTGTTTTCGAGGAGGAGACCCGTGCCCAGCAGTGGGACATATAAGGGTTGATACTTTATATAATAATTCTATAAATAAAAGAATATTAGATAAATATCGGAAATTAGATTCGTAAATTATTCATGTGAACACGGAGTATAGTATATAAGGATAATATTTTCCTTATATATAATATATAAGGAATATATCCTTATATACTATATTAGGAGGTATATAAGGAGTCCAAACGTAATATTGAACGAATGGTCGCAATTCACTGGACACACGATGACAGATTTTTTTTTTTTTTTTCGGTTGGATCTATGCTAATGGTCCTAGTGACCGTTATGCGTCATCGGAAATGGGGTGATCCGGTTGGATCATCCTATGACGTTAAACGATGACAGAATATGCTACGCTACGCTACGCTGATTGGTCTGCTTGTAGCGGATCAATCAGCGTAGCGTAGCATCAGTACGCAACCGATCCTAGTGCAGACAGCGGCAGAAAAAAGTACTAGGATCTGGGTTTATTATCGTGTACGTGAATACTACCGAAAAGCCCATAGCGTACGGACTCCTTACATCTATACTCAGTGCATGTGAATGTCGCATCAAGCCGCGTATCAATTCTCCAAGAAGGTTTCGGCTGCGCGAAATTGATATCATTTTGGAACGCACGCCAATGCGTTCATTGAAACGCTCAAGCATAGAGTAGGCCGTTAAGATGTTAATTTTTTACAGCGTATCTATCCGCGCTTAGTTGATGTAATTTAAATATATGGAACGCATACCGTGGAACGCACTCTAGGCGCGTCATTGATGACAGAATCCATAGAATTACAGGCTTAACATAAAATGTTTTGACCACGAAATAAAATAAAACATCGTCCTCATATTTGATTCGGCCAGGCCAAATGTCTATCCTAAATAATCTCGGCATTTATTCCTTCGGTGACAGCCATACGATTTCGCTCAGATTATGATTTATACATAGTTAGTTATAATAATAAATACTAAGTTGAGAGTGGCAAAGTAGTGACGGTAAAGTCCCGGAATTTCTCGTGTCCAGAAATTACACCTTCATCATCGTCATCACCATCAGCCTTTATCCGTCCACTGCTGAACATAGGTCTCTCTCAATGAACGTCAAGACCGATCCCTTACCACTCGCGGACCTGCCACTGCACGAAGATCGTTTTCCCACCTTATTAATGGGAGACCAACACTTGGTCTACCTAAACGCGGGCTCCACTCTTGAACCTTATTGGCCCATCTGCCAATTAACTATACTAGTTTTTCCACTATAATACGGCTCCACGGCAATTACACGTCGTGACATTGGAGATGATAAGATGTTATACATAAATAATATTTAATTTAATGAAATATTCAATATTATTTCGACGACCACTGTGGCTTAGTGGCTAGCGAGTTGGCGCACAAGCCGGAGGTAGCGGGTTCGAATCTCGCCAGGGAACAAAAAAGTTTCTGTGTTCCTGGGTCATGGATGTTTATTAAATATGTGTATTATATAATAAAAATCTTAAATATAAGTATTAATATATAAAGTATTAAATATATGTATTTCCGTTGTCTGGCACCTGTAACACAAGTCTCTTCGAGAACTTAGCACGGGACCAGATTGACGTGGTGTAAAAGCGTCTATAGATACTATTATTATTTACTCAATAAATCAATCTCGAACATTCCCCCATATCTAATGGCCTCGTAATCTTAACCCGCCAATAAATAGCGACCCAATCCAAAACGTGTCGTCGCGTGCCGCGGCAACTTAATGGACTATTAACAAGATATAAGCTTATCCCGGCGCATACGTGATTATAACTCACTATTGACTGATGAATTACGATGCACTGAGATATACTGCTTCTGTTTACTGATACTAAGAAGTTGAGCTATTGGAATTAGTATGTCAGGCAGTAGAGTAGCGGGAATGTCTGAATTTCGATCAATTTTTATACAATTTCTCATTCTATAGATTATTGACCGAGATGTGGTTGACCAAGCATTTGCTGGGTTTTTTTTTTATTTTGCTTTATAATATACCCTTCGTAATAATATGATTAAAATTTTCTTTCAACAAAATTAACCTGAAAAAAAAGACAAAAAAGTGATCGGACTGGAGATACGAACCAGGCTCCTTCCGATTCATAACTGCCTAATTACTACACTAAGCTGTCATGGCATACTGTTTGACAGCGAAATTTACGTTCGTATTCTAATCATATTTTATCATTGCCTCAAAACACGGATAAAAAAGTTTTCTAAAAATGTATCCTAGCTAGATCGATTTATTCTATTCTATATACAAGAATTGCTTTTTTAAAGGTAAGTTACAATGTTGATGACTCAAAATATACAAAGGAGTCAAAATAAATGTATTCAATAATTAAAATTCGTTCTGTCATTAAGAGTCGAGTTATATTATACACTAGCTGTTGCCCGCGGCTTCGCTCGCGTTAAATTTGGAGTAGCGCAGTTCCCCTTTCCTGATTTAGAACAAAGAAGACAACTCGGAACAGAATATTTTTTTAATAAACTATTGTAAACAATATTATATATTGTCTTTCCATTTGGGGATAGAATGTAGAGATTCTAGGCATTGGACACGCGCGAGCATGCTACATACAATTGTCAATGGGAAAAATTGTCATTACATAGTCTCTGGGCATCCAAATTTCGCATGAGCATGACTGGGACACCTAGTTTTAACAACTAGTTTTGACAACTGTAAGTTGTCAATAAGTCGGTACTATAACGGCGGCTTTCAATGTCCTATCTTAAAATTTTCTTATGTATCTTAAAATTTTGACAGATTTTTTAAGAAAATGTGTAAAAATTTCAAGATAGATAAGAAAATTTTATGATAGATAGGATATTGAAAGCCGCGGTAAATCGTCAATAGATGGCGTTGATCTGATCCTATTTGTTGAGTATCTTATTTAGCTACATTTCAAATACATATATCTTTTGATAGAGAGAAGCGATTGCGATGAAACAAAAACTAAATGTTACTCCAAGTTACGCTAAATTTTTATGGATAAAATTTATTTACAATGGTTTTGTAGTTTTCACGTGATGCGTGCACAACTAAACAGACAAACAGACAAAAATTCCATAAATGCTGGAAATGGATTCTGTTAGTAATCCTTTAACACCCTGGCTATTCTTTTTTTAAATATTTTCAATGTACAGAAACGACTCCTCTACAAATTTATTATATGTATAGATATAGATTAAATTTGTTTGTACTCAAAACTTTATTAAACTGTCTGAAATCAAAACAAATATTATATACAAAGTTGTTACGAAGCTCCTTGTTAGGATATTAATTAAACATTGGGTTTATATTAATATTTTTGCCGGTTTTTAGCAATAGCTAGTGAAACATTAATCCTTATTATCCCTTACTTACTTATTTCTTTCCCAAAATATGCTCCGTCACAAACATCTGACTTGTTAAAAATAAGATGATTGCCAAGAGATTCATAAAAACTGATAAAAAATTACTTGTTGATGTATCTAGGAAATTACTTTTAATGTGCCAGTAGGTATTTTTTGGCGCAGGGAAATCTTTATGGATGTAGCCGGCTACCTGGATGGTTCTTGTGTGTAGGATTCACACCTGGACGGCATATATCCGAATTGAAACCAGTTCGAGCGCCTTCAGCCGCTTTAAGACCCTTAGCGAATTCGCCTCAACTGTTATAAACATTATTAAAAACATTTGAAATTTAAATCAAAAATCATTAGTACAAAAAATATTATTCCTATCTCACGTGTTAGCTGACATTCAAATCGTAATCCGCTTAAGCAAATCTCACTTCTATCACTTAGTCATCATTTTCCTAAAGTTTCCCCTAAGCCTATTTTAATTTTCCTTTGTCAGCTATATGCCACGTTGGCCTTAATTTCTATTTTAATTACACCACCAGCGCTGCTAAAAAGTCGTTGGAGTCACCAGTGAAAGCATTTATTAAGGTAGGTTCTAAGCTATTGAACGTCAATTTAAAGAGCTTGAAGTGGCTATTCACGTCCATTAGCGCTTTAAAAATTCTTTCAGCGACCAAAATAGAATTTTATGTGCACAAGAAAATCGATTTATCGGGTGACATTCAATATAACTATTATGTTTGTGAAAGAAGTATCATAATATTTGCTTTGATGACACTGATATGACATCAGATTCATTAGAATGACCAAATAATCAAGGTTGAAGAACAGGCGAAAAAGCGTTAGCATAATATGATGCCGCAGTGATAGCGTTTTCGCTGACGCCAATGACGCAGGAGTAGGGGCGTTTCATCGCAGAACCAGCCTTGGAAAAATGCGGCGCAATCGTAGACCAGTTTCAGTCGATCATTAGGACAGAATGGATAATACTGTAATTCCCCCAAAAACATTCTGTAAAAAACTAGCTAAGTCTCAATGGAGCTGCTTGATTATCTCTAAAAAGTAATGAAATCCTGACATAATCGTGCCAAGTCTAATTAATGGTCGAAATGGTTCCAGTAAAGGGTGGTACGGCAGTGTTTGCTTCGCGCTCGACTTGGCGGGGGCAATGCCGTGCCCCCAGATAATTACGACGTTTTGTGTCGTCGTCGTAAAGAGAGAAAACCAACTAAACTCATACATATATTAGGTCAGAACTACGGCACCACTGCGTGCGGCCCCATATTTATGGGATTATATAAATACAAGCTTGACAAATAGATGCCGATTCCGCGGCGACTATGCATCCCACAGGGCTATGTTTCTTTCAAAAATCTGTCCTACAGCATTATGTTTTTTAAGGAACTCTAGAATCAAACTCGCAACCTCTTTATTATGAACATTTTGAAGATACGTTAAGAGTAGAAATATCCTTTTTTGTACTCCTTAATCACCTTTGTTGTACAAATTTTACCAACATGTTAAGGGTACCTAAGGTATGTTTTTAATATACTAAAAGTACTTTTGATATGGAATTTTGTTTCTATGAAAACTCATCACAGGGATCCAATGTAAGTGAATAGAAAAATATTAAAACCCAGCCCAATACATAAAAGGCATTAGAATAATAAAAATGATACAAAAGGAAACAGAGAACAAGCTATGAATGGCTCGTCTTTGTGCGTGCTAAATAATGCTATACTCATATTCAGAAAAACTACATTTAATAAAACAACCGAACTAACTATTTTACGGTTATTTCTAGAGGGTTCTACTTTTTTCCTTATTTGTTAACTTTTTCTTATTTTTATCAATCACTATCATAATAATAATAATAATCATTAAAATAAGCTTCCAAAAAAAAAATATATATAATGATATCAAAAATTGGGTTTTTGGATTGGACTGCTCCAGTAAAAACAAAAACAATAATTTGTGGTCTCAAAGTACTTCCAAGCTCATAGGGTCATTCAAACCTATTAATAGACAATACTTAAATGAAATCCGTAAGTGTGCGTCGGTAAAACCTATATGAAACCCGACTATAGACACCAGGAGCGCAAAGATAGAAGAGTTCTTTGCATGGTATGGTTTTATTTCTTGTACAAGAACGCTTCTTGAATACGGGTATTTGAAACCAACAGTCTTCTACATATTTTAACAGAGAATCAAAGAGCGACAGGAAAATAGTCTAGTCTATTTTAGCTCCTGAGCGTTTGCAAGTATCTCAGGGCGTGATTTACCTGATAATCACTCACACATCAATCATGTCGTTATCACTACAGTCAACCTTTTTCGTTTATTGCTGGACATAAGCCTTTTTAATAAGCTCCAAGTTGACCATTCTTTATTTATATCCAAACAGGGCAGGTCACTGCAGAATTTCGCCTCATTTAGTTGATGGTTGACCTAACTTCTGATCACTTACTATCAAATTATTCCGCTTATCAAACTGACAGCACTAACAAATAATAGACCAAGATCCTAGAGTATTCCGACATAACTTATTTTCACATGGAGGACGCTCTAGGATCTTACTCTATAATATTAATAGGTAAAAAATCAAATTTAATTGCAGTAAATCTAATGGAGTACTTACAAAGTATTTTCTTGCAACTTTTGAAAGTATGGTTTACGGTACCCCAGAAGTACAGTTCCATAAATACATCATAGCTTTCATTCATGCTAGTTAGTATAACTTTCGTGCTATTCACATTTTTTCTAGACGTTGTAGATTGGTACGAGAGAGGCTTTTAGGTAAATTAATATAAATATAATAAGTATAAAGTATATCTATCACATTAAAATATTTGTCATACTAAACGTCTAGGCATCGGAAAATCAACTGATTTTATTAATGTTCAGAAACTACACGATCAAATAAAGCAGTTTTTGTCTAAATTTGGGTTTGTATTATTTCAACATTCAATTTAAAAAAAATTGTTTTAATTGGGTAGATATTTTATCGTCTGGCATCTGATTTCAAGGGGAATTATTAATACGAATATATTAGTGTAGGAACAGCGTGATTGAGGAAATCTGAGTATTACATGTTTTCAAACTTCTTTTCGATAGGCACATCTTATCTTTTATTTTCAACACATTCAAGGCAGTAGTATTTGTGATGCGTACTTCGAACAAATTCAAACGAGTAACAACTTTTAAAATCCTCTAATGTGCCTTTGTAAGGAGCAACCTCGAATTGGCGTCAAATTTGGTGCGATTTCAGAGATATTTATGGCGTATATTATAGCATATACAAAGTAATTTTCCCAAGTGCATAATATTAGATTATCGTCACAGAATTAATTATTCGTCTGATAATTATCTTGGTATTTGTACATAGTTTCACTTTTCTATCTCTATAAGATGAGACAATATCTGATCTTCGTAATATAATAAAAGTGACATTGATTGTTATAAGTCTAAATGTGCTGCTAGGATGACAAGATTCAATCGGTTATTACACGTTCCTAAAGTTTATTACAACTACAGAATAAACCCCTAATCGACTTTAATAAGCTCTGTATTACTATAGAAATCTCTCTACTGGTTTCTCATTAGTTAGGTCGCGATTCCGCAAATAATTTTTAATAGTCGACTACTAACAGCTATTAATTATTAACCTAAAATCATAATTATGTACCTACAGGTGAATTTATTTTTAACCAATATCGTATTGTACAATCTATTAAATATTATAATATTACTAATGTTCGAGGGAATATTTTACTGACTTAGGTACCGCCCCCTGATTCTGTAGGAGTCATTTTCTAGGCTGTGCGCCGCGACGAGCTCGTCTCGGCGCACAGCGTTGACGGCGCTAGGGTGTTTTATATGGTTTGACAAGCTTAGTGAATACCAAGCTGAATTCACAGCGCTGTCACAGCGTGGCGACAGCGCTGCTCTTCTTACAGAATAGCACTGCTGTTGTCATAATGTTGTTTTATGTCAAAATATAACCTATGTGTCATTCTTACAGGAAACAAAAGAGTGTTTATCAGTCTTATAATCAGAACAGAAGATAAATTTAAAAAACAATCTCCTCAACAAACTCTTATACATGGTAATGTTGGTTATATGTAGGATGGGTATTCTACCTAACATAAAAGATACTAACCCGTCCAATTTGTAACTGTCCCTAATTAACACAATTAATTAATTATAATTACAATCCTTACACATACATGTATTTTGTTTTGCCGAAATACTGGAAATAAACTTGACTTATAAACTCCGGCAAGCTACTGTACACAATTAAAACTTGTCTCATTAATAACTTCAAGTTCAGGTCACCGCAACACAACTTTGTCGTTGAAGAAACATTCAACTAAAAACTGCATCCAATTATACATTTTACAAATAATATTATATGTTAATTAATTGCATTTTTTTTTATTGGATTTCTGTGGTGATATGGCATTGGAAAGATAAATTAATAGACCGTGTTTAATTTGCTTGGATAAGATGGTTGAATTGATGACGATGGAAGCTTTTTGTTTTGCCTGTACAGGAAAATTAACAGACTAACTGCTTACTGACATGACGGTAGCAGTTTTTACTACAACTATCAAAAACACATAAAAAATCTTTGTTTATCAATGATCTACATAGTCATTTCCAGATTTTATATCGCAGCTTCGCCTGCGTTAACTAAGATTTACAACGGGATCTTAGTACGCAAAAGAAGTAACTTTTCTGGTTGATTTTTGGAAAATAGGTTTTTGTAAGATATTTGGGTTTTATCTTCTATTTTTTTTCAAATCAAAAACCTATTTTTTTCCAGAATAAAATTTAGCCTATGTTACTCGTGGATAATGTAGCTTTCGAATAGTGACAGAATTTTTGAAATCGGTCCAGTTCTTTTTGAGCCTATTCATTACAACCAAACAAACAAACAAAGTTTTCCTCTTTATAATATTAGTGTAGAAGTGTAGATAATAATAATACCAGCACTTTCCTGTCACACTGCTGGGCATTAGTCTTTTCGTCGAGGTGAAAATCGAGGAATAAGGTGAGAAGAATTCAGAGCGACGCGTTGGCCCAATTTGGATAAGTAAATTTTACACACCTTCAATGCCATTTAATCTCACCAGGAATGTAGTTTCTCTCACGATGCTTTTATTTACCGGTGATCAACCAGTGGACTCATGTTGAGACGCACGTAGAAATTTAGAAAAACGCATCTCAAGACCCACTATTGACGAGACCATTGTCGCTCTAGATTTTATATAATATTCAATTCCTTCTATACATAACTAAGTATCAATTTAGATTAAGATAGCATGTTGAATTCGTGTTAAGAAATGAAATATTATGACAGCATTAGAATATTATATTCTAATGCTGTCTCCAAAACGAAAAGAAGAAGAAAAAAGAGCGCCAAACTCTCCCTGCAAAATATAGATACAAATAAAATAGAAAGAATAAAACATACATAAACGAATACGATTGTATCAAGAATGTTGATCCCTAGTACAAGAATGCAACAAAAACATTACAAATAGCAGTCACGAGGGTCGAGGGTACGGCGTAACAGACGTCCATAGTAAAAACGTTGTAAATCACATTGTCAAACAAACACATAATTTTATATAAAGACGCAATCATTTCAACGGGATCACAGCAGAATAACGCCGAGTTACGCACATTATGAACACTTCTGACACACGGTATGAACATTCAGTAAGCTTTTAAAAGATGATTCGATAAAATATTGTGTTGTCGGTCACTGGTCACATCGATTCTGTGGTTGCTATAAAATTACGTACAATCAAAAGAAAAAAAAAACAAACACATTTAGAAAAAGGATACGATTATTCTATTTTAAAATACTAGGGTGTTGTTACAACATTGTACTAATATTTAAAGTTCTTAATACACGTGGATAGGTTTTAATTTAGATTGAAATTCAAGTTCTTAGTTTGATATCTTGTCTAATGTAATTGATTTACAATGAAAAATTATTACAGATTTTATAGCGGCTGATTACGATTTTGATAATTTTACTCACAACACGGACGGGCCACTGCACGGGGATCGCCTTCCCATCTTATTTTTTTGTTGACGCAGTGGAAATCGTCTTCCCACGTGATTAATGGCGGACCAACAGTCTGTCTACCTAAGCGCGGCTTCGACTCTTTTACGTTCGGTCATACGTTCTCCTGGGTGTGTGACCAGCTTACTGCCACTTCAACGATCTTATTCTTCGCGTGATATCAGTAACTTCAGTTCTCTGGCGGATGTCTTCGTTTCGAATCACGTCAAGGAAACACAAAGCAAAGCAAGCTTTATAGCACGTTATATAAATAAGATATAAAGTTAACCTTAGAAATTTCAGAAGTGTTTTTATAAAACGAGTGGGCTGAAAACTATTTTTTCTATAATGTTCGATATCCCTTCTTCCCGTGTATTCGCCCACAATCGTCACTCGACGGAGGAACCTAATGGCTGCTATTTGACACTAGACACTGACAAATACATGTCTTTCACACTCGCGCACCTAACTGGTTAACCTCTTCCATCTCAGCGATATCAGTTTCTCGACTTCTCACATAAAATAAAGCATCATATATCTGTGACTGTGCAATTATTTTGTGTATTCTGACACTATGCGATTTTATTTCACGGTTTGCGGTGACGAGAGTCAAGTAAATGTTTTGCAAATACGAGTATAATAGTTATACCATATTTTGTTGTTGGATGTCATTTGTTTACCTTGAAGACTGCAAAATTTTTGTTGATCAAAAGTAAGGATAATAAAAGACCTACAATATATGTGTACTTGCAAACATTATGGTAATGGTCTACAATACTACATTTTATTCAATAATAATTATTAAGTTAGCATTATTGTTTTGTGTCATCACTTTATACGTTGCGTAGTATTTAATAAACCATAATAATATTGTATTCTAGAAATTTTATTTGTATGTTCTGCATCGTTGTTGTAGAGATAGAAATTTGACTTTTTTTTGTAATTTATTCATGTTCAAATGTGATTATTTGTATCGTGTAACTGGGCCAAATTATAAATAAACAAGTACGTAAAAAAACGTAATGAAATTTAATAAAACTGTGAAATTGCTCATAAACTTTATCATGTTGTAGAATTAGCTAGTTTTTTGCTTGTTTTTGGCTAGATAATTAGCTAGTAAGGAATATATTTTTCTTATAATACTTAAATAGCATAAATATATTAGACTATTAATTTGGTAGATAAAGCCTTGTAAAAGATAGTGGAACACAAAACTAATATCTATTTTCAGGATCTATTTTCAGGAAGAACCATTCATTTGAAAACGTTCATCCGAATGGTTACTCTTTCATCTTGAATATGATCAAAGTGTAGGAGTTTATCTTAATGCACACGTTTTTATTCTGCCTCATTATATCTGTGACGGACGTGCCAAGTTTTGGGGTCAGCGTGAAATTAATTATGGCCGCTCATTGTCTTTTCATGATATAATGAGAAAAGTTACTTTGCGGCGGATAATTCCCCGATGTATGCCACCGATCGCATTTGGGTTATATGGTATTTGCCAATTTAAACTTCCAAAAGGTGACATAATCGCAATGAGTTATAGTTATAGTTATGTAGTTTTAGCCTTTTGATAAAGAAATAAATACTACAAAATATTTGTAGGGGTTAGTTTTAATGTATCGTTGCTAAATTCTACCTCAACCTATACAAGGTCTAAAGATTCTAAGCTACATGATTGAAGCTATTTTATATTATATATTAGGCTTATTGCCTTCTTCAATATTTTTTTATCGAAAAAAAATGTATGTTACTGGGACATCCGAAAATAATAGTGTACAAACAAACTCTTCATCATTATTTTATAAGTGGGAAGGGCATTGTGTGACTGCTTAATTTATGAAAAAATCTACGTTGCAAACAAAAAACAGAAAAAAAATGAGTCTTACTGGGAGTTTCCAAATAAGCGCGATTAAACAAACTCTTCGGTGTTATTTTACAAACAATATAATTGATATACTTGAGATTCTTATGAAGTTGCAAATTATATAATATTATAGTTCAGAGAGTCTACAATTCTACATAGAATGCATTCTCTGTTAGGACTTTTGAGCGGGTCATATAATAATATGTACCATATTTCCGTGCTATCTAAATAGACAGGGTTGGTTGTGTGTAGCCGCGTCATTTGCAACAGCTAGTTGTTCTATTTTTGTGGTTCCGTATTTACAGCTGAATGCTGATTGCGGCGAAACTATCGCAGGTGGTTAAACACAGTTTCAAATTACAATTTGTCCCGTTTATCCAAATTTGGAATGAATTTGAAATTGACTCGGTGCGTTTCGGTTTTAAACATAATAAGTTGACCACATTTTATATGACTATACACGGTTCACGTGGAAACATATTATTGCGTTTAATTTTTTTCTAAAGTTTTGTGGGTATTTGATTAATGAAATACAGCGATCAAGTGTATTTCTTTAATATTAAGCTTCTTTGGCATCACATTAAAAGTAAATCCTATACATTTACGTCTTAATTAAGCTTATCTTTTTATATCTTAATCTTATACAATTATTTTTGATCTAAACTAAAATAAATAGTAGAGATAATAGATAGCTATCTATTATTATATATCTATTTATCTTTACTTAGCTTATTACATATTTTAAAAACAAATCCGAAAGTTTTAGTGTGACCTTACCTATATCCTACGTATATCATAAACACGAAAGTTGTAAGAATGTTTGTTATGTATGTTAGTCTTTCATGCAAGACCTAAAAGAGAGCATTCAGTTTTTCTTTAAATATATAATTACATAATATCAGAATAACACACGGGCAATAATTTATCCCGGTAATCCCACAGAAACGGGAAGTACGCGGGTGGAACCACGGGGCGCTGCTAAATTATTTCCTATTCCTTCCTATAATTACTGTTTTTTTTATTTTATATTTAAAAAAATGAGTAATTATTTCTTAATTCTGATTTACTTTACTGCCTTATAGATAGTCAAATAAACGCAAACATGTATCTACCTAATGCCTATGCACTTTAACATTTCTTTATCTTAAAGGAAAAATCAACGAACAGGTAAAGAATTTTCCTAGCATGGAATTTGGTTTACAAAGCTTTTCTTCACAGCTGAACAGAGCCCCGCTCCTGCCGAAGCCTAACGTTCTTTAAATATTTCTAGCGTAAATTTATATTCATATTCATATCCTCTGACCCTTGTTAGATGTCGAAATAAAGCATTCGCTAAATTTTCAATTAATAAACCTATTGTTTTAAATGGACTGAGACAAAGCCACTTCGGAATATATTCACGAGAAAGCGAATTTAAGGTAGATTAATAAGAAACTGGATTAAACAAAAGATAACACTTAGAAAACCAATCCAATAGTGATATAGCTACGATGACCTGCGATTTTGAAATAGCTTAATCGATGTTTATAAAAAAATATTATATACCGGCGTAAAGTGGCAGTTATGCTGTCGCGTTTCGTGCGGTTTGTGAGTTTCCGGTGCCCCATTGGGGGTATAGGGAAAAGGAGGGCAACGCATCGGCATAACCTCTGGTTATGTGGATGTTTATGGGCATCGATAGTCGCCAAAAGGCTTCGACTGTTCGTTTGTCCTCGCTATAAAAAAATACATAAGTACCACTAACTCAATAAATCTGAAAAATATCGCTTCAAAATCATTTTACCGTTTTACATTCAAATTCATAACACCAATTTATAACTCCTCTATTTTTGCGTCGGCGTAATTTACCATGATAACACTAAAGTCTAGGATATTTTCTAAAAATAATGTGACATTAGACTATTTGAATAAAACATTAAAAATAAATATTATGTTACCCTTTCTATTCATAAAACTTGGCTTCAGTCCGGAGTGCGAAGTGTTGCTGCGATGAGTGGGTATTCAGTGGCCCTTCAGATCATAGTGGTATTTTATCATAAGTGAACGATATTGTGGTCCAAATAATAAGAAAAAGCGATATCGCGTCGATTACTTATAAATAAATAAATAATATCTATGGACGCTTTTTACACTACGTCAATCTGGTCCCGTGCAAAGTTCTCGAAGAGACTTGTGTTACGGGTACCAGACAACGGAAATACATATATTTAATACTTTTTATATTAATACTTATATTTAAGATTTTTATTATATAATACACAAATTTAATACACATCCATGACCCAGGAACACAGAAACTTTTTTGTGTTCCCTGTCGAGATTCGAACCCGCTACCTCCGGCTTGTGCGCCAACGCGCTAACCACTGAGCCACAGAGGTCGTCGTTATTTGCTATCTATTTATTAAGTGATATTACTTTTAGTCAATTTTGGGGTATGCGCGATTACACAATTTATAATATGACTATTTATAATATACTAGCGGACTCGACAGACTTCGTTCTGTCAAAACAATTAATTTGCAATAAATAAAATTGCAATCTCAAATTTGAGAAATAAACTATCCTATCTTTTAAGTTGGAGAAAAGAACACATTTTAAAAGAAAAAACATTAAAATCGGTTAAGTGGTTTAGGAGTCCATTGAGGACAAACATTGTGACACGAGATTTATATATATTAAGAAGAATATTAGTTGTGATAGGCATTTATTTAAATAAGCGTATATAATTAAACATTTAACTTATACACAACATTTTATTGTATGTACTGATGATTGCCGTTAAAATAAATATCACAAGAGTTTTTGCTTAGGAATCATTCTTCTTTGTTAAGCTCAAAATAGTTTCTTATTCGCTTCTTTGTTTTTCGTAAAATATACTAATTTCATACGGGAACAGCATTTTTTCCTATTATTGTAGGCCCATAATAGGAAAATTGCTGAGCTGTCGCTTGTCACCTTAAAGAAATGTATATTGCTCTCGCAAATGGTATACGACGATACGTTTCCGATTTAATTAAATAAAAACGCTTATGCTCGTGACTTATAAAACAAGATTATTCCGGCGCTAACACGATATTGCTTTCTCCCTTATAGGTCCATTCCTTTTTCATGTAAAGCGTGGAGATGATCAACATAAACCAACGTGTATTATTAGCATCGTTTCGACGGGAATCAAAATAAATTTTACTGTGACCGTAGGGAAAAGAACCCTGGAAAAATAGTTTTTTTTTTTGGATTCCCTACACATCTACACTAATATTATAAAGAGGAAAGATTTGTACCTATTTTTGTATGTTTGTAATGAATAGGCTCAAAAAGTACTGGGCCGATTTAAAAAATTCTTTCACCATTCGAAAGCTACATTATCCACGAGTAACAAAGGCTAAATTTTATTCTGATAAAAATAGGGTTCCGTAAGATATTTTGGTTTTTCGGACATAAGGTGAAAAAAATGTTATTTCGCGTACTAAGATCCCGTTGTAAATCTTAGTTAACGTAGGCGAAGCTGCGGGCAACAGCTAGTATATTATATATAGGTATTGGCGAGCTCATATTTTCTCATAATACAATTTTCAGCAGAGTGAATTATATTTTTTGAGGCTACTTGCGCTGACATATTATATAGCTTGCTTGATTCGCTAGACTTGCTTTTACAACTTTAGTAAAGATAAGCTGATTCTTGTTATAAGTCTGTCTCACTGATATAAGCAATAGATTCAAACAGAAAGCATCTGTTACACTAAATGTTGCATCCAAATTGACTTGGCAGACCTCGGATCAGTGACACTACGTGATCTAATTAGGACTCAGACAGCCAACAGAGTTATATGGTTAAAGCGCCAACACTAAAACGACCGCAATTCGTCTAACGGAATATCGACCAATTTGATCGTGTATCTATTGACTATTTATACCTAGTAGCTTTTTTATGTTAGTTAGATAAAGCGACAATGGTCCAGGACTTGAATTCGATCCTAAGTCCACACAAAACCAGGGCGATTCTATGAAATGATTTTTCTAAATTTCTAAGTGCACCTTGAACACAAGACCATCGCTCGCTCATTGGTGAAGGAAAACATCGAGAGGAAACCTGCATGCCTGTTAAGATTAAAAGGCAAAGGTGTGTGGAGTTCACCTGCCCACATTGGAACAGTGCCTCGGTGAACCTTGCCTGATTTCGAGGAGACTACAGAATAACTCCTCCTAACTTCGGGGCAGTACAATGAGGTGATGTTACCATCCTCACACCTTGCCCCCTCTTCTTATAAGAGGCGCACAAAGAGCCTGCTCGGATCAATTCGCTTCGCCCAACGTGTTGAGCTCACCCTGGGCCACAAAGGCCACGACAAGGCCTGAACCATCGTGAAAACAGATTGCCTGGGCTAGTCTGAGGTTAACTTGTTTGTGTTGATGGGCGACACTGACTTAACATCATGTGGCTCGTCTGCCCGTTTGACTTTCCGTAAAAAAATCTTTCTTGTTACTAAGAGTTACTCGAATATTACTTCAATCGTGAATAAGCTACCGTATAGTTGGATTAAGCCTTAAAAGTGTAAGTTTTTGTTTTAAATTACCAGCTAATAGTTGTTCATTAGGAGCAGTTGTCTGGTGAGGACCCTTTAAAGGTTTTTGTTTGAGTTTTTGATAAGATTTTCTCTAATATTCGCCCGCAATCTCAGAGCTAAGCGGGCGTCTTCAACAGAATGTGCGGTCACTTAATCCTTGCTAACACGAGCACAGTCATTAAGATAAGTAAAATATATCTGCTTACTAAAACTTGAGAATATTGTGAAGCTGAAAGTTTGAAGTCACGCTATTAAGTTAAGATTAAAGCGATGAAGAACGTTTTAATACATTGTGGGGACCTAGAATTTATATTAAAAATATTTTTTTTTAAGTTTTAATTAAAAATAATAACCGAGTCAGTAGTGAGTCTGCTACCCACTAATTACTCGTTTATTATTTTACCCCTATTTTATCTTCTATGTAAATAATGCAAATACAATTTAGTAACTTTTACATCGTACATGGCTGATAAATTAAATTTAACTTTACTTCAAATGATTTTTTTATAATAAAATCAATACTAAGCTATTAGGTATTTGATGGATATTCTAAAACAAAGTTTTCAGTATATTGTCACTAATTGTTATTCATTAAAAGAAGACGAAATATGTCCAAAGTAGAATAAATAGGTTATTATAATGATGCTGCTGCTGCTGCTGCTGCTGATGATGATGATGATGATAATAGAGATTAAATGATTGTAATAAAGAAAAAAATCTTAATAAGCCGCGATATCCATAAAAAAGTTGTTTCATTTTGGTGAGTGAAATTTGTGTTAACATTAGTAAATAAAATATGAATATTAAATCTTATTTTAATAGCAATAATAACTTATATTAGATTATATAGTTATTCGTAAAAAAACTGCACATTATAATAATATCAACCACATAATATTATACTGCAAAATATTAAATACACAATCCTTTCCGTTCTTAACCTCAGGATTTAAGGCTTGGATGAATGAGCAGACAGCGTGGGCACTGGGCATATTGTATTTTATGGTTTTATTTTCGTTGATTTGTAATTTTTAATTGTTCTGTCCTTTGATGGAGCCTGCATTAAAAATGAGTTTTCTAAATCCACTTTTTATTGACTACCTTTTTTAGGCGTGTTTTAAGTATTTTTAGTAAGTTTCGTAGGTAAATTGTTACCTACGAGATCATAATTTGATTTGATTTGATCCGACACAAAATAATTAAATAGATTTTTTTTGTAAGAAGAACCTATTATTTTTTATATTCTACTAATTATAGCAAAATATTTTTTAGGGATTTTCTGGCGGTGTATTAAGATTTTTACATGACACTAACCTTTGTTGTATGGTAATGTAAGTAAACAAGGTTAAATGCTTCGTTATGTTCAATAGGAAGCTAAATCAACTCACATAACGCCTAAGCATATGGCTCATGTACTATCATCAAGTACTGCATGGACATACGAGCACCACGAGAAGGATTCATACCGCTTTATTAATGAGACCAAAAACCTACGTCTCAGTAGCAATTAAGGAATTCTTAATTTTCATTTGAAATCTCATGAACCTACGTAAGACACCAGAGCGAAGATAAAATGAATGCCAATGAAATACGCTTATCTTTTTTCGCCAAACATTGCCTTACTTTGTCTTTTTAACCGACTTCAAAAAAATGAAGTTCTCAATTCGTCTGTATGTTTTTTTTTTTTTGTATGTTTGTGACACGATTACTCCGCCGATTGTGAATGGATTTTAATGATTATTGTTTTGTTTGAAAGCTTATGTTTCCGAGTTGGTCCCATATTAATCTGCCGTTTTTAAGTAATTCTCAATAATACTTATTTGGTAGGTTGAGTTTATATACCTAAATGATGTGCTTATTTCATTACTTCTTGATGTAATAAAAATTACATAAACAAACAACTGTACAGGAGTCTTTATAAGAGTATCAAAGTATTTGAAGGTCAGCATCATCATCATCATCGTCAGCCTATATCCGTTTACTACTGAACATAGGCCTCCTTCAACGAACACCAAGACGACTGATCCCTTGCCACTCGCATCCATTAATTATTATTTTTTTTATTAAGCTTTGATAAATTTGTGTAAGATCTCATCTGAGAAAGTCTACTGATCCGCTGCATATCTAGAATAATATTTGCATGAATTTCTTTCTCTACTTTTCTTTAAAAGAGCTTCCTACTCATCACCACGTTCTTTCAAAGAGCGCCGTCTCAGAACATGAGCATCGCGCTTAGATGGCCACCCATTTTTAACTTTAACGAAATTCGAACTATAAACTTTATATCAAGAACAAAATAAAATTAATTTTAAATACATAACCAAAAACCGACTTTAAAACTATATACCTTTGAATTATGTACAACTACAAAATTTAAAATAATATTTAAATACTTCAAGGTGAAATTAATTAACAAAAGTAATAAACGAAAATATTGAAACTTATATGTCTCACTTATATTTAAAATTAGTTATTTATGGAGTCGGTGCCAGCTAAAGCAAACCTTAACAGACTTTTACTTAATTATACTTGATGTCCTTCTTGGCTGGCACCGAAAAAAGCTTTGAAACTGACCTTTTGCCGTGGCCAGGTTGTCGCTGAAGTTATCCTGTTACCTGTAGATCCGGCAACCTCAACAAGCATCTGAAGGCACACACAGTGGTTTTACTTTACGTAGAGCTATTCCGAGTGTCAATCCCATATAGGGTCAGGATCTGCTCGAAGAGTCTCAGTATTTCCATAAAAGATTTCCCTTCAATATCAAAAAAATGCTTCGAATATCTTTATGATGTTAGGACATCTGATACAATTCACGTCTGATATAATTCAAAGAGTTTTTAACAATATTGTGATCAACAAACAGTATCTCATTATATAGAGTAATTTATTTATTTATTTGTGAGGCTTAAAATTTCCGGAATTCCGCTCGCCTTTGTAGTTCAAACAATCTTTTTAATTTCCTTAATTACGCTTAGAAAAAAATAATCCTACTTTACGATTCTTCAAAGTTATTTTTCAACACCAATGAGCTGTATTAAATAACACAAATTAAAAGATGGGCGCGATGCTTAAACGTCTGCTTACGAGGATCTTTTTGGGAAATTTTAACATAAAAAGTTTCCTTTGAGTTATTAACTTACCGTAAAGTGTTCGCTTTTGAAGGTAATTAATTTTTACCATCCGTTTTATTTTAAGAAAAGCTCGTTTCTTTTTATATTTTACATATTTTTAACAATGCTGGAGGTTTTTATTAAGAATAAATGATATATTAATTTTAAATAAAAAATTACAAAGATTCCGAATGCAGTCCTAACCCAATCACAGATTCGTTTTATTTTCACAATTTGACTTTCTTCATATCAAGCTGTTTTTATCTTTTGCTTGGACGACCTTTTTCAAACAAAAAAAATATAATTAATAAGTGTCAATGAATAAAAGCCTTTGGTACTAGCCGTATTCAGTTCTGATTTGCTTGTATTGTACTTACTACTACTATTTTACTTAGTGCATACATCTAAGAGATTAATTTATGTAACTAGCATGTTGTTATTATTCATATGTATATTAGTATGTTGTTATTTTGATGTATTTACAAAAATTGTAAAACTATATTTTAAAAAGAGCAATCCTACAGAGTTTCTTGCTAGATTCTTCTCTGAGGAAAACTGCTACTTTGCGAATCTAGCATAAGCTTATAAAAAATTGACATGTTTCAAGTGCTATGTAATTTGCCTACGAAATAAATATTATTTGATTTGATTTGATTTGATTACAAGCATGCTAGCTATTCTCCCTGGACACGTTACCTGAAACTGGAAGGTATATTAGAATCTATAAAGCGGATAGCCGACTTACGCTTTACTCAGACCAGATGAATTAATTACGAGATGAACAATTTATATCCCCACCAAATAGGATTAAACATGAAAGTCTCAAAGAAAAACTATACCAGCTTCTTGCTTAATATATATAATAAATTATATTGAACCGTAGCACGCGTAAGTTGTCGTAATCTTCTCCCTAGGAATGGTAATAGTAAATCGTGTAAGATGGAAGACGTGCCTCCATAATAATTTCGGAAATACATTCGAACCTTTAAAATTCTACGAGGGTGCTGCAAATTCATTTCTTTGTTTCAATTTCCAGAAGAGATGTGAAGTACTTGGAGCATTTTAAAATTTCCCGCCACACAATATTTCACCATTACAAATACTTAAATGGAACATATTAATTTGAACAGGCAGAGGTCTCGTGAGATACATTTATGTGAAGTCGTCGCTGGCGAACATAATTGAAATTCCTAACAAACGTCCCATTGAATTAAATAAGGTGCCTGCCAATATTACGAACTCACGTACCCAAATGATATATTTCGGTATTGCCTTTCTATGGCCCGGTTCTTATTTTTGTTTGTCCATAAGATTTATCTTAGCATGGATATTTGCATTTTTTTAATAGGATATTTAGCATTGTTTCTTTTGCGCTTTGCAGAGCTCCATTTTATTACGCCATAAAGAAGCAAACGAGCGAACGGAGAAGGTGCGTCCTTTTCCCTATATCTCCCAATGTGCCACGGAAAACTCACTAGCCGCATAAAACGCAACAGCATAGCTGTCGGTGTGCCACCCAGTTGCTGCAGCCAACTTCGGCTCCAATGCAATTATGTGCTATAGCACCTCTACACTATTTCGACTCTTGTGAATACATGCGTATAAGCTTATAAATAATTTCACTTATTAAATCCTAGTTTAAGTTTTTTTTATTAACATTGTTATTTAGCTTATAAATAATTTCACTTATTAAATCCTAGTTTAAGTTTTTTTTATTAACATTGTTATTTAACAATTACAATTTCAACACAGTGTCTAAAAATTACTTATCACATAATATGGTATTATAATCCAACTCCGCTTAACAAATTGTAAGCCATAGTAAATCGCTTTTGGAAAATTTAAAGTTTAAATATTTCTGGCTTAAAGTTCATGTCTTCATTCTCTCCACAAACAGCAACAATCAGTCAAATTCGGAAAGCACGTTTGGCTGGTGGCAGGTAATTTATACTCCACAGTACTTTTAGGTCGCAGGTAATCTTTTGAATGAATATAACTCAATATATCATATGTAATGTCTTTTATAAAATATTCAAGTAAACAAGATTCCTAAGCTACTTAAATGTTAAATGGAATAAGCCTCTTTTATACATCCCCTTTGTAAATAACAAAGTATTTTTTTATTTTGCCGCCTTTTAAAAGGTACATGTATAACGAAGAAGGCCTAAGGTAATAATATAATTAGTAACATAATAGAAATAAAAAAATATTTATTCAATATTCAATACAGTTTCTTTATTTGTGTATGTTAGCTGGATAGTCTTCTACTGTGGCAGCATGAAAAAAAGCTAGCTAATAATAAGTATTGAAATACGTTCATAAAATAATTTATCCAGAAACAGTCTCCATCTAGTCTGAAGTTGTCTGAACTATCCAGGGACGTAAGATGGGAAGTCACGGCCGGTCCTGGACTTCCTAGTGAAATAAAAGCTGCTAGTGAAATAAAAAAATCAGAAATTAGGACATCCACTGACGAACCAAAGCTACCGACATAGGCCGACAAATTTCCCTAATTAAGTGAAAATGGGCCGGGGATTGCTCGCACCGATGGCCGCTGGCTTCGAAAAGTTCTTGAGTGGCGACCGCGTACCAGAAAACGCAGTGCTGTGATGCATCCCACTACGTGGACTGACGACCTGGTAAATGTTGCAGGAATCCGCTAGATGCGGGCGGCGCGCGACCGGTCATTGTGGAGATTCTTGGGGGAGGCTCGAAGGATGTGTTGGATGAAAGAAGAAGAAGAAGAATAAATAAAGGATTTATTTCATTCAGTGAATAAAAAGAGAGTTCATACATGAGAAAATAATTATGTTCCTAAATGAAGTGATTTTAATACTATTTGCCTTAATAGGGATGTTGACACATGTTACAAATTCATGTAAAGTTATGTTTTACATATTAAATACAGTATTTGAAAACCTAAAATAACATTTAAAAAGTCTACTTATTTATCTTAAGATTTAGAAAATTAATTTGAAATACGTTATTTATCATGCATTATCACGTGACTGTAAACGCCAATAAGGCGATGACGTCACTAAACATGCAGCTAAGTACAAACTTACCTAACATAGCGCGAGCTCTGTATGCGGTGTGTGACGTAGTGACGCTTGGAGCGTTTTAACGGCAATTTTAAAAACTATTTTTTTTATTTAATTTTTTGTTAAAATTGGACATATTTCTTTACAAAAATGTTAAATAAAATCAATTAAAAAAATAGTCAACACCCCTATTAAATCTACGAAAATATGAATAAAGCCTCCCCCGATGCTTCTCACTCGATGTAATGAACGGGGGTTGTTAATCTTGCTTCGACTGTGACCACTTTATTAGACACCGGGACGCCTCTGTATAGAGAAATATACGCCTTCAGGGAAAAGTTTTAACAACGCTCTATAGTTCCTAGAAACCTCATAATTTGAACGGTAAAATTGTGATTTATTTTGTAGAATTTATGTTTCGTTTTACCAGTAGGAAGGTTGTGCTGTGCCACGCTCCCAACGGATGTTCATGGCTGACGCTGACAAGTTGACACCAGGTAGCGAGTCTGCCTGTTCAAGTAACATGAAAAATACTTAGGTGAGATTGATTTTTTTCATGGAGACCTAAAACTTGGGATAATTTGTGTATTGAGGGTAGTAATTGAAAAAAAGAAGCTAAGGAAAAAAAATGAAAAAATGTGTTCTACTTACATGATGTCACTGATGGGTTCCAGTAAGTTTTCCAAAATTTGCTAGTAGTAAAAAAAATATTTTTCTGCCTTAATAAAAACATGTAATCACGCAAAGAATAAGGGCGTTAATGTAGCAATGCACTTGTACCACACCCAGCAGAACGGATAGGGCCAATAAAGTTTAAGAATGGAGGCCGCGCTTAGGTAGACGAAATATTGGTCGGCCACGAACCCTATGGGAAGACGATCTCCGTGCAGAGGCTGGACTGTGTTGGTTGCGAGTAGCAAGAGATTCAGCAGAGGACTGACAAAGGCTGGTGACGATGCTGATATTGGTGTGTCAACTAATTAACGCATCCAGTTGTTTATTTAGTTCTGTTATCTCGCTTAAACTTACAACAGTGAAATTTATGTGAGGCACTTTAGTTCGCCCCGTGCATAGGTGGGGAGGGTTGGAAATGCCCCGGCGTCTAACTTCAGCTCGCAGTTTGCATACCAACTGAGTTCCTGTCGAATGCGGTAACTCCTCACCGCTACTAAATTTAAGGCAACCATTTAATAATTGCTTATTTTATACATCGACAAACACGACAAAGTGAGACAAAGTAAATTGGAGCTGCTTGTATAAGCAAACAGATTTTCCGAATTTCAAAATTCGGTTCTGACATAACGACATGAGCAATCGTAGAGCTGAAAGACGGCTTAAAAAATCGGTTTTAGTGAAATTTTAAAGAGTTACTAATTTGTACTCAATAAATGTTGTTGTATGTGGCAGGTCCGCGTTGGATGCGAGTAGCAAGGGATCGGTCGTCTTGGCGTTCATTGAGGGAGGCCTATGTTCAGCAGTGGACGGATAGAGGCTGATGATGATGATGACGATGATGATGAAATGTTACCGGTAAAGCCAGAATTTTTTTTGGAAAAATAGTTCTTCAAGTTTTTATTTCGAGTAAGTTTCAAGGTCGAAGCAGTTGCGGGCTTTATATGGACAAGTAGATACAGATAATCTCATCATCATCTTCCTAGCCTTTTCCCAACTGTATATTTGGGTCGGCTTCCAGTCTAACCGGATTCAGCTGAATACCAGTATTTTACATGGAGCGACTGCTGTTGGACCTCCACAACCCAGTAACTGGGTGATACGGTACCCCGCGGTTAGACTGGTTGTCAGATTTTCGGGCTTCTGACGACCCGTAATGACTGTCAAAGATCCACGAATGACAGCCGGGACCAACGGCTTAACGTGCTTTCCGAGGCACGGAAGAGTCTCGATATGAAAAGATGGTCACCCATCCACGGACCAACCACGGCAAGCGTTGCTTAACCTGGTGGATCGATCCGCGCGGCTGCTACCACTGCGCCACGAGCTCCTCAGATAATTATTACAGATAATTTATAATTAGAGTATATATTATTTCTGTCTGGTCAAGAATCTGTCTGAACGTATTTTGTTAATTTCTCAAATTTCTTACGGTTCCTGGAACTTGTTACACAAGAAACACAATATTATATGTTTTACCCAGCCTTACCCCGAGTCCCGTTAGACAAGAGGCAGGGGGTGTGCATAGAAACTCCTCCGTACTCCAGTCCTACGTCGACGGAGTAGGACGGACGTAACGTCGTCCTCTCCGTCCCGCTCCGCAATCTCCTTCTGCGAGATGACAGTTTCACAGAAGGTGACTAACGCCCGCCTGGCATCATCGCTCTCGAGCATGCAGAGCACTACGACGAGAGGTCCAAGCACTGCCATGAGGTCGTGACGCTGTGCGGCCTATGAATAGGCTATCTGGGCTAGTCCCAGGTAAACTAGGCTATGTTCATGCGTAACGTAAACCACTTGCCATCAGGTGGCACATCTGCCACTTTGCCTGTTTATGTAAAATAAAAGATAGTCTATATTCTTAATGATACTATGACACCAATCTAGCAAGAATACGACAAATAAATATAGACACGCAGACTCCAAAATGTTAAAATAATTTATAATGTCAACCAAGCCGTCGCGTTGTTCCGTATCTTATTTGCTTATTGGAGTTTCTTCTTCATCTTGATAGTCAAAATTAAGTGCGCTTGTCATTGTACCCGCAAAGTGATATTATGGTATCGTTGGTTAAAGCATAAATTAAATTACCAACAGAGGCCTAACATTGGCAAAGCACTTAAAATTTCATCTCCAAGAAGGCTTATTCTAAACTATAACGTATGAAGGTCTCATAGCGCCCTTAAGCGTTTGGAAAACTGACAGAATTATGTATTATAGGCCTCATAAGAGATACTGTTGTATTACACAAAATGTTAAAATAAAGGTTAAGTTTAAATTAGCAAGGTCGAAATTCCAATGCCAGTTTTACTTAGTACCTCGCTAGGGGTACTCTGTGTCACATTTAAGTGAAATATTTATGCAAATATTTTGTGCAAACATTCAGTGGGGTCAAACAAATAAAGATACAACGTGTTATTACTTGAAAAGCCATTTATTTCAATGTTGTGCTACTTTTAGCTTAATTATTCATTTCTTCTTCTTCTTTTAATAGCTCTCGCGGGAATTTGCCAATATTAGAGTGTGTCTTTGTTAATATTAAGCAAAAGATGTAATGTTCTACTTAGAATCATGAATTAATTTGCAGGCACATGAAAATTGAGGTAATTCACTATATTTATATTTATAGGGGTCAGCCAATTCACTAAAGCACTAAGGTTCTAGCACAATTTAACTTAGTACATTAATATTTAAGCCGACTGAGCTCCAGACCGTACTCTATGCGGTACAGCTTATTACAACTGTAACTGCAGAAATTATGTTTGAATATTTTCCAGATAATGAAAAAAATGAAAAGGTTTTATTGACTAATTAAACCATAGTAGTTTGAAATTAATTATAATGCGATTTGAACTGAATCCAAAACTGAGCTTAGCTCCAGATATAAACTAATAGTTTCCATTATTATAAGTGCCAGATTGTATCTAAATCAATAAAGATTTTTTGTTTTCACATAATACGTCAATCCTTATTTCCCATATTATACTGTGTCTCCTATAGTATATTATATTTATTGGATCTCCTATACATAAATAATATTGTAATGAATATAAAATAATTGACTTAAACTAATGCTTGGCAGTAATAAAAATATTTATTTGTATATTGTACGTAGCCGAATAATAAGGACTCATTAACATTCCAGTAATGTGCGTTAATGGAAAAAATACCTAAAATGGCATCAGATACTCGTAATTTCAGTAGCAACAAGCTACAAGTACCCGTGCCGGGAAACGTTTTGAAATTCCTGTCAAGAGGCTCGGGCTAGTTGCGTTCAAAAACGTCGTGCTATTTAAAATAATGATGCAAAATAAAAAAAAAATATACCCGCCAACGTTTCCGCACGAAACTCCGCTACTTATGTTTATTGAGTGTTCCAGATTTAAAAAGTTATTTTCATGTTCCCCATGCTAAGGTTACAAAACGTGCATTACTTTGAATTGGCTTTATATTGAAGTGCAAAAGGCTCATAATAATATAAGCAAATAAAAAAATATATTTTTTTGCGTTTTATTGATATCCTTAATTTAGCAATTTGTTCAAAGCAGCTTAACACACTTTGTGAAAATAAAAACATGTGTAAAAAGTTATTAGAAAACATAATAGAGTGCTAATTAACTTATAAAATTAAGAGATAATTGCACATTAAGTCATAATGTTATATTTTGAAAAATAAAAGAATTGGAGTTTACGTATACAACATTTTGGAAAAATACATCACCTCCTTCAGAAGAGGAAAGTATGGAAATAAACAGCCACTTTTTATTAAAGCTATTTCCTCGTAAAGGAAAAGTCATAAAACATAACTTTTTGAGTGAATTAAAACTTGGAGTTTTCTTTTAAAGTATATTAATTCTTTGCCCGTAGCTGGAACGTGTAACTGACTTTACTGTTATTTTATTGTCAGTTAAATGTTGTTTCTCATAGGAAATTATATTTTATAATAGAAAAGGATCTCCTGTAGAAACTACTTCTGCTATTGCGTTTAGTATAAATAACGTCATAATATGTAAAACTGATAAAATGTAAAGTTCTAAGATGCTTTCTATGAAAAAAAATTCAAATCCATAATATAGGGTTCCAAAAGTATAATTATTCGTATGGGAGGCAATGTTTTTTTTATAGCATAGGAGGGCAAGCGAACAGTTGAAGCCTTGCGACTATCGACGCCCATTAACATCTACACAACGAAAAATTATGCAGATGCGTTGCCCTATTTTACCCTATCTCAGCCATTCTGCCACCGGAAATTCACAAACTGAACGAAACGCGACAGCTTAGCTGTTACTTTGCGCTGATTTCATGTGAGCGAAAGATACTGCCCCTGTCGTGCCGGCCCAATTTAACTGCAAAAGCAGCATGGCATTACCTCTTATAATTGTATCACTTTAGCCTGGTACAGTGAGAGTTTGCACAAAGAAACTACCTTATATAATTAATGATACAGTAGTGATTAGTAGTAAGCCTATAATATATTATGACCAACTGCTGGGCATGGGTTGCCTACTCGAAATCAGGCGAGGAGGGTATTATGCCATTGTTACCCCCATACCTTTACTCATGATCAAGCGATGGTCTCTACACTTAGAAATGTACAAAAATCCGTTTCAAGGTTCCATATGAGGGGGGGGGGGGGCAGGATCGAACCCGGGCCCTCTCGCTAAAGAGGACGAGCCCATGCCCACTGACCACCGTCGCTACAATTGTTGAATATTTTTTTGATTAATATTATATTCAGGATTACTACTTTCCGATATTAGAAAATTCGTCGGGTTCTTAATACATAATCTTTGTAACACACAAAGTTCTCTACGTTTGTTTAACTATTTATACAATTCCTATAATGCAATATTAGTTTCAGTTTAGTACTATTCAAAACGCTTGGAAACTAAACGCTTCAGACATTTAAAAAAGTCTTACGCTTAAGTCACTTGTTAATAACTTTATATAATAATTGTTTCCAG
Organism: Lycaena phlaeas; assembly: GCA_905333005.2. Taxonomy (NCBI): domain Eukaryota; kingdom Metazoa; phylum Arthropoda; class Insecta; order Lepidoptera; family Lycaenidae; genus Lycaena; species Lycaena phlaeas. The sequence continues at coordinate 13,884,367 of HG995167.1, read as the reverse complement.
CAAAAACGCACTCGAGCTTAGCATCTTTAAATCTCAGAAATATCCACGACAGTGGGGTTCTTAAAACGAGGAAGAGAAAGTTTTCTTCACAGTTGGTGTGTATTTTTTGATTCCGCAAGCGATTTACATTCTGCCTTTATAGTATATAGTTATAATACTATTTAGGCACATACTTTTCTCATTTATGTGTAATATATATTTTAAATATTTAATTAATTTAGTTCAGTATGTAAATGTCTCAAAAAAATATTAGTATTATGATAATATTGTAATAGGACCTATGTCCAAGTATAGACTATACTATACTTGGACTAAAAGTTTAGAGAAGCCTGACCTGAGCCTTAAATCCGCTGAAAAATCTCTGTATACACGGGACCCAGTCAACATCGCTAGGTCAACGGGAGAGTAAATAATATTGAATATACAATATGAAAGTAATATGGTAGAGCTTGGGTTTAAATAAGTGTGAAATTTATGTGTGTGTGATACCTCAAGGATTCCTATAAACATTATGGGATATTTGAGAAACGCTTTATTTTACAAATGCATGAAACAAATAGCACATGCAAAGCTGTGGTATGAAAATAGCAGGGATGTTAGGGAGCTCCGTAACCGTAACCGAAACTATCGGATATCCGATTAAAATAATATCCATAACCGTAACCGAAACTATCGGATATCCGATATAAAATAATATCCGTAACCGTAACCGAAACTATCGGATATCCGATATAAAATAATATCCGTAACCGTAACCGAATCCGAAATAAAAGTTTCTGATAATATCGGATAGGGGCGGAGCCTAATTTCTAAACGTGCAATCATTTAATTACTGATTAAGTATAGGTAATAATTTTGCTAAAACTTCATTTTAGGTAGAAAACACTCAACATTTATGTGACTGATTTTGGTTCCTACCAAATGAAACCATTTTATTGGCTATTTATTATGTACTTCTAAAATTCCTTCAAAATCTAATACCCGTAACCGAAACTATCTGAAACTAACGGATAATCCGAAATAATTTCATATCCGTATCCATGTCCGGTATAATGATCATTTCTATATCCGTATCCAATCCGTATCCGAAATTTCATATCCATAACATCCCTGAAAAATAGTCCCATCTGAGGTCTCGTAACGCTGTGGCTGCGTTGCGGCGCGCTTCAAACATTTGGATTCTTACTAGAAGCAAATTTGAAATTGACTCAATGAATGTGATAGCAGACGGTTTTCCTTTAACTGTAATTGATTAAATACTTGCAGATAACAGTATCAATTGGAAAATTCTTCTTCCTTTCTCTTCATTCATACCACTTAGTCCTTTAAATACATTAATTTTAATTGTATATATTTTTTATAGTAGGTATAATATTGTGTTTCATAAACAATTGTCTGCCATAGATAAGTAGTTCAACTCAACTTTAGGCGCGGTGCAAGTCAAGTTAACTTGCGCCGCACCTAAAGCGCCGATGGCCGCCTTACTATTGCACAAATTTTAAATTAAAGCTATGTAATGCAAGCACGCATACAAGCACACGCATATGACACATATTATATACCCCTGCGTAACGATGAATAGAACTATCTTTAGTCGAAGTCTAACAAATAGAACACGTCTTATACATTGCCAGGTTGTCAATTTACCAGGTGAATGTAGGAAAAATGCGAGTCATGTCATAATATTTGTGATGTATATTAGGGATTATTATTTGTATTTTTTCATCTCAAATATATTTGTAGAATATATTTTATTAGTACATTGTAATTAATACTACTTACAACTACTTTTAATTCTCTTTGTATTTTAAAATATACTTTGTTAATATAAGTTTCTTTAGACGCCAAATTTTAAGATGTATCTTAAATTAAATGATGTTTTTGAAATACAATCTCTATGATATAAAAAATAAGAGCTAACAGGTTTGCAAAGATAACTTTGTCGGCTTCGCCACATAAGGTTTGTGTAACTATTTCATTTCAGCGAGAAAGTGCTACCAACTGTCGAGTATTTTCTTTGTAATAGACGGCACTAACGTTTGATAATAATAAAATAAGGACGTCCACAAAACAACGAAATTATTATTGTAACATATTATTATTATTAATAGGTCGTACATGACTAATTATCAGAATTGATACAGATTATTTTAAAGGTATTTATTATTTAGCGCGCAATTATTATGACATTTTACAATTATAAAATATATGTAGCATGATTTGTTTAATAGAAATGAGCTTAAATGAATCCGGCAAACATTAATGGAACGTATGAAAATAATTATTTAATACAAAATAAAGTAATATTTTTTTCTGTTTTAGCAATTTGGAATATCAATATATTATTTATGCCAAAAATCCTTTTGTTTTTATTGCGCAGACAACTATATTTACGCAAGCTATTAGTCAAAAGGCAAACAAAATCTGAAGTCTTGGCAATTATTTGTTCTAAGAACGTTTACTAGAAATGATATCTTATTTTGTTAATTATGTCTGAGGAGCTAATTAACAGAATTGACAAATATTGTAATAATATTACAACGTGTTACCGAGAGTGTATAGAGCACCTTAACGTGAAATTATTTTGAGTGCACTAGTGAGTCGATCCAGCGACTCTAACATGAGAAATATATATTATTAAAGTGTCACAGCAAGTAGTGTCTCGCTTTGTTCCAACTTACTAACGAAGTTGAGGCCTTGTTAACTGACGGTGGCATCGGGTTAGACAGAATTCCTGGTAGTTTGACGGCAACTTTAAAATAACTTGCGGGAGATTATTAGTGGGTCAACCTGTTGTACGTTAAAATATTACCTGACTTATTAAAATAAATTAATACGCTACACATAATTAATGACAGGCTTCGTTAGTGACAGCGACGGTTTTAATTTTGTTATTGTTTTTCATGAATTTTTTTCTTTAGTTAGTTAATCTAAAGATTTTCGTAATGTCTGTTTTGTGATATTGTGTACTGTTAAAAATAGGGGTTAACCGTAGAAAGGTGAAAATTTAAAGTTTTGAAAATTTATTGGTTTCTTATGTTTACGCGAATTTCACTTATTATAAAACAATGAAACAATTTTTACGTGTCTCCCGTGACCATGGTTGCTGTAAAGTATACGAAACGTGCATAAGAAAACTCAATAAACCGTGATTAAAACCGTAAAAGTTGTTTCATTATAAATTGTGTAAGTATATTTCTTAATGCCACAATATAAAAATATTAAAATAGTAAATTTTGGCAATAAAATTAAAGAAATATATTTAAGGGTGGATTACCCTTATTATTTAGGGGAATGAAAAAAAGATATGGACCGATTCTCAGACCTACCCAATGTATACATAAAATGTATACATAAAATTTCATAAGAATCGGTCAAGCAGTTTCGGAGAAGTGTGGTAACGAACACTGTGACACGAGAATTTTATATATTAGAAGAATATAAGAAACTATATATTTCATCAATTTTCTTGGTTTTTATTAAATTACTTTTTTCTTTACAAGCCCAATATAAATAAACACCTCTATTTATCCAATATATTAAAGAGAAAAATCAAATCTCCATTACTTATTCCGGTACATCGGGGCCAGATGATTCGCTATGAAACTGGCAAAAATATCGAACAAACTGAATCCGATAACAAGAAATATTTCACAAGGAAACAAAGAGACAAAAAACATTGTTAACGATCCCGATGTCGCAGCATGCGGCCATGCCAAAAAAGAGCTTCGAGTTTTTGAACAAAACCTTCCTATCAACTCCGACGGTGAACTAAATCTATTTTCCATTTCCTGCGAGAATAGAAAGACACAACGTATTGGGTTTCGGAATGTCCTCAAATAAAAAGTATTACATTTTATTGATAAGATTCAAAATAAAAAACAATTGATTGGTGAAGGAAATATTCCTTGAAATTATTCATCGATCCCAATATTATACATAATATATTAAATAATATTACCTAGTATTTATAGTCGTAAAAAGTCATAGAACGTAAAGCGTCATAAGGAGGAAGGAGGTCTCGCGCTGCTCTATGGTATAGATAGACAATATAACTTTTTACGCCTTAAAGCTTACGCAACTAAAACATTTAAATGGCATCAATATAAAGCACATTAGATAGTTCAAGTAAAATTACCCCTAACATAAATTCCAAAAAATAAGAATATAACATTTACTTATCATTGCATTTGCGACTTTATTACTTTGAATTTATCTTTAATATTTATTCTTCTGTAGTCTTTATACATTAAACAATGAAAAGTAAGTTTCACCAAATAAATTAATAAATTGTCTTACATAGGCAGAACAATTTCAGAGAGTTATGTCCACAAGTGGGCGATTGAGTGGGAGACAGGATTACCACGGAAATTTCCAGAAGCGTAAATTTTCTCCGCCCACGGGATATTTACTAAGGCATTTATTTAAGCTAATAACCAATTTTAGTCGCGTAAAATAATGATTTATGGATACTAATATTATAAAAAGCTGGCAAGCTCGGAGGGCTGAGGTAATGGACTTCTCTTGTTGGGGTTACCCGCGCAGTTTCGGTAACCCCTTGGCGAGGCGTATAAAATATTAACTCCTAATAAGGTGTTTGGGTTTTGATTATTGAAACTTTGCAAATAACATTTACGATAACCGCGATTTCATAATAGGATAATCATCTAATCGTCTAAAACTATTGAAAATGGGAAAAAATAACGTCCGCAGATAATGACGAAAATTTATGCACTGCGGAACGTAAGTGAAGAAGAAAAATATCCTGATTTAAATAAATTTTAACGTAAAAGCAACCACGTTTATTTAAAATTATTTGAATAATATCTTATTTATATTCATTTAAGTTAACTAACTTGTTAGTTAACAAGTTGATACCCCGCACTAAGGAGTGACATAATATGTTTACCGTAGAGTATACTAAAATATTTTCTCAGGATTTGAAACAATTTCACCAATATAAAAATTGATCAGGCATTAAAACAGCAACAAAATTAACAAGCACGTTAAAGAATCATACGTCCTACAAACTAAATTTACCAGATCGTCCGCAAATCCAACGTCGAATGAATGATTTGAAATACATTCATTCTCTAATCCGACTGAAACAAAATGTCGTCATCAGTAATGTTTGTCGTTTCCACCTGCTATTTTTTATGTCCGATCATAGACATAATAAGTAGATAGACAAATTTCCGTGTGACCTTTGGTATTTTCTTTCACGTAAAAACTACTGAATGGATTTTAATAAAACTGTATAATAATATATCTTATACCTCAGAATAACACATAGTCTATAATTTATACCTATACTCCTACGAGAATGGGAAGTACGCCTGTGAAACCGCGGGGCGCTGCTAGTAATATATAAATGACAGGCTGAAGCTGACGAGGGCTACCATCTAACCCGGGCCCTGCTAGACACGACGTCGTGGGGACTGCCAAGTCGTAGCCGGGCAGTCCCCCTATTGTGGAGAATCTGGTCTTGCCGGGACCAGTCTGTCGCTGAGGGTATCCCGTCGCCTGCACAGATACGGGTCCCTCAAATATAGCGGCTGAAGGCTCACGCAGCTGTTTTGTGGGGTAGGGCACCCAAATGCGAGTCCCCACACAGGCCAGCGCGCCTACCCAGGCCCTGGTATGGTCGTAAAAGATTTCCGCTGCGTCATCGAAAAAAAAAAAAAAAAAAGGGCTACCATCTATAATCCTGCACTAGCCCTACCTCGGACTGTCTCGGGGAGAGTAAAACCTTACCCAGATAATTGGGTAAGCAAAATAATATTACAAACTGCATCCATCTTGACACCTTTTAACACCTGTTAATATTTTAACGGACTTATTAAGCAGTAATTAGATTTACCACATAATAAGACAAGTTCATGCTAATATATTAAAGCATGGGGGAACACTCAACAACCATAACATACCATTAAGCTATATTTTCCGAATATGTCAAAATAACTAACAACCTATGGTGAAATTGGGTCTAAGCCTCTTTGTCAGTGTGTGTTTCGGTTAATCTCTCACTATTTTGATTCAATTTGGCAAGGACATCTGATTAATTAGCAGTAACTTTGTTTTTCTCGCATTATAATATTATTGTTATTTTGTATATTTCTATTTCATTATAATTGGTATTTATTAGGTACAATATAAATTGTTTTATAAGCGCGAAAGTTTTACATTGATGTATGTAAGTAAATATGTTGCCGTTCATGCAAAAAGTACTGAATCGATTTTGATAAAACTTTACAACACAAAGCATATTATAATAACACATTCGCTATAAATTATGTCTGTATTCCCACGGGAATGGAAAGTAAGCGGGTGAAACCGTGTGGCCCTACTAATAATGTTATATTGTTGCATAATTAGATTTAATTTGTTATTTCTTGGATCAATGTTTAAAAACATCTACTTGAATTCATTGTAAAGTCTTTGCTATGGGCATTCCGTTTTAATCGCTATAAAAATTAAGGCGTTGTAGGAAATTAAATTACTGGTTGTATGTTAACGTCGATGAATTCGCGAACAATGACTGTGTACTCATATTTAAACTGCACATACGCTGTTTTTCCACTGTTTCACACTTCCTTTAAATTTTGTTTCGCAGGGAACAACATAAATCATACTTGATACGATCTCACGAAGCTAAGATGACATCTTAAAAATATCAAAGCATGGCAATAATTTCATATAAAGATCTGAAAGAAGTCATTAGAAGATTTTAACTTAATAATGGCTTAAAGAGAGTTGGTGGTACAGTGGGTATGGGCTCTGAGCCCCTGTGGTGCCTGAAACGGGTTTTTCTAAATTTCTAACTGAACCCTAAACATGGATCACCGTTCGCTCACAGTTGAAGGAAAACATCGTAAGGAAACCTGTACGCCTGATTAGATTGATAAGCTTTAAAGATATGTGAAGTTCACCAAACTCCATTAGGCTAGCGCATCGGTGACTGGTACCTGATACCCTCCTCAAAGAGAGGAGACCATATTTTTATAATTATCGAAACTAGTCACCAATATAAAAATTTCTCTCACCGATATAATTCTTCTTTATCACTAAGTAGTATAGACTTTGTCACGTCTAGAGCATCGTTCCGGATTCGGCTAAATATAAGTTAACTCAGGCAAAGCCGGGGACAATGGCTAGCTACAAATAATACGCAAAAGCTTTATAAGTACTTCGTAAAACTGCCGTAATAAAACTTGTGGCACACAAAAGTCATTTCTTTTTATACACAGCCATCTGCTATTTCTCATCAAAAGAAAATCCTCGTTAACAGAGCGCTTCGACTACTTAATCACCCAAGTCATTTTATATCCACAATATTCTAAGAAGAATTGACAAAAGACAACAAGATCTCCTTCAAACCCATGTTGTTTTTATCAAATCCGTTATCAAAACACGAGATATGCAAAATCATTTTCGCTTACGTAATTTAAACCTATAATAATCATCAATTAGCGTCCGTTCAGTGGTCAAGCCAACAAGCCAAGGCGGTCAAGCAATATTCTTCATGCAATAAAATTCAAAACGATTGAACGATTGAACGATTAATCGATGATTAAGTAGATAAATGTATATCAAGTATCTATTTTATATATTAAATTTTATGTCAAAAGATACACTCTACATATTATTCTCGCCAAAAGGGGAAGTTTTTCAGTTGGCGTTATTCGAAGCCGCGAATATAGAGCGTCGAGTCCCTTTAGTCCAGTGAACTAGCTGATCAACTATATAAAGCAGCATGATAAGACGACCACAGAAAAAAATCAATGAAAGACGCAGAAAATCTCAAAGTATAATATTTTAATAAAATCGATATCAAAGCGAGCAAACACTCGAACACTTCAGTTAAAGGGGTAAAAAGTGCCCGAGTTCGTAAATATATCAAGGTACGATCACACGTACCGTTATTTATTGCAGTTTGTAACTATTCAAAATTCTTTTTATCTATGCTAATATTTGCGGAACATTTTTTTCTTGGCTTCACGCCAAACGAACTCTTAACCAATTTAAAATTATAATTTGAAATGATATTTTTATTTGTCAATCTGTTAAGCATTTATATTAAAAATATTGATAGCGGATTTGTTTCATTGCAGCTAGATCAATAGATATATTAACTAATTAAATTATATTTATCACCTTTGCCTATCAACATAATTAAAATCATTATCAACTATAATGGTTATCACTTCATCTTATTTTTTATTTTTACTATTATGAAAATTTATTAGGAATACGATCTCCGTGCAGTGTCCGGGCCGTGTAGGATGCGAGTGGAAAGAGGTCAGTCGCCCTCGATTGAAGAACTGCTGCTGATGATGATTATGATGATGATAGGTAAGTCTAAATTAAAACCATTAAATCAAATGGGCCTTAGAAAGCCCTTTTGCTGGTCAATTAAAAATGTACTGATTTATTCCATTCATAATCGTCTATTTTCCTCTAATGTCATTCATAATTGTCTATCTTCCTCTGTTTCTAGTCCATTCTTCTCAGATTTTGGTTTCGGTACAATTGATATTTCTATACAAATGTAACTAGGATCAAACAAAGGTAATAAACATAAATCAGAATATTATATATTCATGATTAAATTCGAGATATTATGTGCCATCTTAACTCACGGTTACTTAGAATAACGCGTTTCCATTTTAAATGTTTAGTAATGCTTTTTAAGAATACGGGAAAACTACACAGCCTAATGAGCGATATAACCTAATAGAGTATTAATGGGAGCAAATAAAACAGGCAAGTGATTTTTCTTAGCGCAATAGCAATTCAACCAACCAGTGATCCCTGCGTACATCATATCAGCCAATCATCCATTAACAACCATTAGTCGGCCAATCATAGTGCAGAACCGGCGCAGCGTCGCAGGAAAATTTAGCAGAATATAGCTTTAATATTCTCGATGACACAGCCGTAAAACCTTAACGAAAGCATTGACTTCATAAAATGTAGGTTATTTATGTACATTCATAGCGAGCTCCTTCAGACACTTTTTTTTGTATCTGCGAACATCAAGTACCTCAGCAATAGACTGGCCTGCGAAGGCAATATCTTCGTAAGGTCTAACAATGAAAATGCTGGACCAATTTTGATAGAACATAATAAACCGACCAAACACCACCTTTTGAATAATATACGTACCCATATCGGTTAACCCGTTAAGCTTGCCACAGACAGCGGTCAAACTTATATCAACACTTTTTACTTGTCTACATCAAGGAGAAAAATTCATATCGGTTCAACCGTTCCAGAGATAGCTACATACGGTAGCCATTTTTTTTTTATAGCATAGGAGGGCAAAGAACAGCCGAAGCCTTGCGACTATCGACGCCCATTAACATCCACACAACCAAAGGTTATGCAGATGCGTTGCCCTCCTTTTCCCTATCCCCCCAATGGGCCACCGAAAACTCACAAACCACAAGAAACGCGACAGCATGACTGTAACTTTACGCCGGTATTATGTGAGCGAGAGGTACCACCCCGGTCGTGCCGGCCCAATTCGGCTGCAAAGCAGCATGGCACTACCTCTTTACAAATAACTTATAACATACTTATAATACTACTTTTTGCGTTGTGAAAAACACCGCACGTTTCGAAAGTGCCGTGTGTTAGGCGTATCCTCGGCTGACAAGTGTCAACATTTATCAGTGTCTCGGCAAACGACAGCAATTAACATTCCTCGCCATTGTTGGCGTCGTGACGTTGCCGCTGCACCTATTGTCTATTTTATGAGCTACGGTTATGTCATCTGTACTTTGTATCAAAGATTAGACGAGATAGTGTTGCTTTCGTTTTCCCTTATTAAAAATTAAAATTTTACTGTAATAACACTTTTTCTTTTTTAATTCAAAGAAGTAGTTTTGAGAACAAATGGCAGAACAAAATGTTTGGTTTTGTATATTGTTTTCTAACTTTTACGCGAATTTGACTCATTGTATTGAATCCCCATTTTTACGGATTCGGGATACGGATACGTTTTTACTAACACGCCCGCGTTAGAAAAAAAGTCCGTTCCCTTTTTTAATGTATCATATGTTACTTTTAGTACCTCTCAGAATATGTGTACAAAGTTTCATGATGATTCGTAGTAGTTTTTGTGTGAAAGCGTAACAAACATTGACGCTTTCACATTTATAATATTAGGATTAAAAGAACCTTGATTCATGTTTCTAAATAAATAAAAGTTTTCAATAAAGACTAGCCTAACCAAAAATAAAAAGTTAACCGAATTCAGGCGCCGCGCCGCTTCAAGTTCATTTTGACGAATGACGATGGTTCTAGTTATTTGAGTTATCCTGTTTGTTTATTCGGCACCAACTCAAAATTGGTTAATTTCATTACATGGCCATGGTAGCTTAGATCAAAGGAATGATTTCGATTTTATTTTAATGCATTTATTATTCGATGTAGTTTCCAAATATTTTAATTTAAAATAGCATCAAAGTATAGCAGTACCTTTCTACCAGTAACAAGTCTTTAAAACGATGTGGCAATTGATGTAGAATAAAGGGACGCCTTTGAATAATATATTTTAGTTATTATTATATATATAGATTAATTCTTATCACTACATATTATAAAACAAAGTCGATTTTTCTGTCCCTATATCCCTTTGTACGCTTAAATCTTTAAAACTACGCAACGGATTTTGATGCGGTTTTCTTTAATGGATAGGACAATTCAAGAGGAAGGTTTATGTACATAATTTATTAAGTTTTTATATAAATTGACTAAGATATAACAATAATTGATGGAGGTGTCGGAAAAAAATTGGCCGTCTGGGAGTTTCCAACGAAAACGCTGCCTAAACCCTTTGAGATATGACAAAATAATGTACCGTGGAATTGTGTATCTTGAATAGGTCTATAAAAAAGTCCGCGATGGCATATGTCTATCTCTTCGGAATATTATACTATATCCATTTAATGCTTTAAAAAAATGGGCAATTATAACGCGATAGTTTGAAAGTTATTTACACAAATACGGTATAAATCCTTATCATTTTAAATCAATTAATTGGCTTGAGCACTTCATGAAGAATATTTTTGCCCTTTACATCATGCAAATTAAATGAATACTTTAGGAGATATGGCAAAATCAAAATAATACGCAAGAAAATAAATCGTGTTGCCGTGATTCGAAAGGGCGGCGTATGTATACAGAAAGTCTGCGGAGGGATTTAATGTGTCTTTATGTTCAAGATAACATAATATAATATCCATTTTAATATTAAACTTAGTTATTATTAAAATAGAAATGATCATCGTCAGACATGATAAATCCGTAAATCTAAGTTCACGCGGGCGAAGCTGCGGGTAACAGCTAGTATTATAATAAAAATAAATTATTGAGAATTCACGAGATTTTCACTTCCTATAATAGAACAACTTTTAAGGATTTTATCAGGGTTTATTAAGAATCCCATGGCCGACGTTCGTGTCCTTCATTGAACATGGTGGCTAACTTCGAACCTGCTACATGTAGTCTAGTAGCCTAACCACTCAGGCACTCGAAACATCATTATCTATTATAATTATTATTCATCAAACATCATGAAAAAAATTAAGAAATAAAGAAAGATAGCTTTGCTTAAATAAAAACTTACAATAAATATCTATAGGCTGATGATGATGTTGGTGATGAAATATCTATACATAGATGAGGAGGTCGTGGCTCAGTAGTAATAGCTGCGCAAAATAATTCACCAGGCTAAGCAACGCTTGCCGAGGTTGGGTGACCATCTTTACATAACGAGACTCTAAAAAGAGCCACTCTGAAGCCCAAGAATCTGACACTGGGGTCTTATCACGGGGCCCATATCTCCCAGTTACCGGATTGTGGAGGTCATATAAGCAGTTGCTCCATTCAAAAATGATATTCAGCTGAATCCGGTAAGAAAGCCGATTCCAAAATATAGTTGAGAAAAGCATATGAATAACTAGCTAAAGAGAAATGTATTATAGAGTAATAACTACGCTTCCATCACTCATGGGGTACAATATCATATTTTATGACACAAAATAGACACGAGATATGACACAATGAACCGCGTCCCCGCGTCACGTACAATAAAGATATCAAGTCCCTTCTAGTTGACAGTTTCACGCATTTTGATATAATTATTACAATGTTGGAATAGCTATCGGTAGAATATTTTAGTCCTTGTGTCAATGTTTGACACACCGCCGTATGTTAACTCAAGGGATTTATAAGCGAGGATATAATTTTATATTTATATAGCATTTTATTACTGGTACAGAAGCATATTTCGTCTTAATAAAGTCAATTTATTAAGTCGCACGGATGAAAGATATTTCCTTCCTCTATGTTTATGAGTGACAGAACGAGTGAGTGTGTGGGAGACACGTTCAGACAGAGTAAGTGCACCACGATCTTGTTTGTTTTCCGTAAAGCAGCTTTGCTGTTTTTTTGGAGATAAGGGCAAGACAGACGATCTAATTACTGATAATCTAAAGTGTCAGGGAGGGGAACATATAAATAGGTATCCCGGGCTAGTTCCAGGCAAACTAGTTCATGGGCGATGTTGACCACTTACTATCAGGTGAGACGGCTGCCGATTTGTCTATCCAACTAGCATAAAAATCACTAACTCGTTACCTAAGCAACTAAATATTTTTACTTAACTATACTAAAATCTCCTTATATTATTATCTTTATAAGTAGTTGAGTATTTATAATATTATGTCGAAGTAAACTTGTCGAAGTGTCGAAGCAATATTAGCTTACTCGCTTTATTTATAAAGTTCGTACATGTTTTCATAGTATAAACAAATATTTAGCGTACGCGATGTTAAGCCCAGACATAACGGCTAAGAAATTTTGCATAAATTAATTATTAATAATATAAAGAATGATACGTAAATAAATCAACATGTTTACTTTAGAGAGGAACAAATTATTAATATTCTCCTTATTTATAAAATATGTATAAAGTATAATATTTCATTACAACTGCGGAAAGCCTGTCATTGCAAAGAGTTCCGACATACAATCTGGATACGATCATACGACATTACATAACAATGGCCGTGATGTAGTGTGCGTACTGCGTAGTGTCGTGTTACTTACGCCGTGATATTTTGGTAATAGCTCAGTGAAAAGTTTATGATATAGAAATGAAAATATTGTCCTGTGCCTAAACTACGAGGTATTTTTGGATATTTTTTTGTATACAGCCTCTTATAGTTGTTTTACATATGCAGTTTAATTTAATGTCGTATCGTCGTATCCAGTCTGTATGTCTACCCGAGCCGAGGCGCAGCCGAAGGTGAGAGTTCACAGTCGGAACAAGTTGCAATGACGGTTCCGCACGTGTACTGAGCGACTATTTTTAATACTGTTGCGAAAAAATTAAGCTATTTAATAAAATTATAAAAATACAAAATGTCGCCGAACGTAAAAGAATATAAGCGGAGTTTTTTTTTCTTCACCCATTCTGGGTAGGCAAAGGGAACTATGCCCATACAGCCAAGTCTTCAGTAGAATTTTTTTAATTGATATAAAATAAAAATGAAATTTAATGAGATGAAATAAAATGAAACCTAACCAAACTCATTTAATCAAATCATTAAATCAGATATTGAAACAAATTAGTAGCTTCTTTTTAAAAATATTTGTAAAACCTTAAACATATTTTGACAGTTGGAAAAGAGAACGCACGAATTCGGAAAAGGTAAAGAAAAAGCACGAGTATGTAATAGCCCACTTTTCGAACGCTATACGTCCCTGCAATACGCTACTTTTTGAGCAACTGTATTAAAAATATCTTACCACCCATAGCTATCCCAATGCAATCACGTATTTAATAGTATATTATCTTCCAGTGATGCTATCGACATAATATTTGCTATGAATTCTACTCAAATTGGTAAAACATGTCGTATTTATTAAAGATCCTGTTAAGTAATGTGTTGTTGTGTTTATTGATTAGTGTAGATCCATAATTCTTTGGTCTATTCTCTCTTAACATAATGTGTTAACTTGTTTGATATGTAAAAAAGCATAAACAAATTTATTTCTCATTGCTGGGCACGGGTCTTTTGAAATCAGCCTTTAGCTATCGATTTAAACAATATTCCCACGGGACTCCCATATCTTAAAGACCTCGCGCTTTCTAACCCCCTCGAACCGCTTCACCATTCTTTACCTGACAGTAAAACCCAAACCCAGTAAATCACTAAAACATAGATACAGTATTTTCACAAGAAAACAAGTAAATGTACTTTCGTTCATTTATAAACGTAAATAAAATAGTGTATTATCACACAAATCTCAAAATTGTAGGGTCAATGCTCGATTATAATAAATAAAAAGACGTGTGGCACTCGGGGACTGCCGCGGTAATGCTATTGCATAGCATTTTGTATCAACTTATGCAATTATAATTATTTATTTATTTTAATTATTAATGCAGTATTTCTTTTTCTTTGATATTAATTCAAGTTACACTTTTTGAGCGTGGTGACCGATAAGAAAACATTTTTTTTTCCTTTATTAAATAAATAAAAAAATATAAATATTTTAAACAATATTAACTAATATTGTTTAAAATATTTTTATTATTTTACAATACATGTGTTATATTTTATTGTTATTCGTGCGAGCTTCGTAGTGTCGTACAATACGTCTAGTTGCAAGCACACAAACACCGTGTCGAAGACTGCCGAAAAGAAACGACGTTAGACGATGCATGGCCTTCAAGTCACACCTCCGTGCCCGTCGGAGTGGGGAGCGTTAGGTTTTATTTTCGTTACGGAATTTCTGTACTCGGTCCCCGCGCTCAAGGCCCGCGATAGAAGCTATGCAATAGCTTAATAATCTTCCTCCTTATTCCTTATCCAACAGCTGAGGCGACGGCTCCTCGTCGCCCGCGCTGACACCGCCTTTTGGCTTTTTCAAGAGTATTGACTCTTCAATTTCGTCTACTGATTTTTCGTAGATAGTTTTTGAGAAATCTATAATATTATCCACTACTGGTTAATGCATCATATGTAAGCGTTGCGTAAAGCGAATTTGGACGAATTTTAGGTTGAGATATGGGTTCACGAAAAATTTACATTTTCGTAATAAGTGATCTTTTTCGATATATTAGTAGACACAATTCAAGGCACAAGACACAATGCCTTCAGAACTTAATTGTTTATTCACGTTCAAACATACTACAAGCGATGTGGAACAGTGAATTCGGCCAGGTAGCCCCTTAAGCATTACTTAGGAGGTACCTACTGCTCTAGCATATTTTCTTATGCAAATTACCTCACATCTTAAACTTGCAGCGCCCACGTCTCAAGAAATTTACTCTGCGGTAGGTGCAACAAAATTCGTGTATAAATAAACCGTTTCACCCAGTATTATTTTAAGTGAATAAAAGCACGTAAAAACGTTAACAAAATGCAGCAGTTTGCGTTGAGCAGTTAATACTATAAAGTATTTATAACGTGGACACAGATGTGTACGACAAGATTATATGCATAAAGTACACCGGGTGTCAGATCAAGGGAGAAGAAATAAAACTCTGCGAATTTTAATTGGGATACACTATCAAATATTTCAAAAATGTTTTTTACTAAAGAATCAGCCCGAAATAATTGAGTTGATCCTTTTGTAACTTAATGACGTGATTAAAAATATCAAAGAGATTTTTGGATTTTTATATCGACATGAGCATTAATATTTTTGATTTTTCCATCAAATATTTGTTTATAGTTTATAGTTGTATACTTGTATTTATAGTTTTATTGAGGCAATGTTTAAATCACCATGAACAAATATATTTTACATCTATCTAGGGGACCCGACAAATGTTGTACTTTATATAAAAATCAATCTAGCAGTTTAGTTGCTGTATAGATAAATAGTCTGGTCTAATCTAGTCCTATAACTAGCCAGGCTAAATTATAACGTTATAATTTAATTATTACTTAATTATAACATGTTATAATTTAATTATAACGTGTTATATCTTTATGTCAGTAATTATTAAAACATAGCAAAGCTACTTTATAGACTCATTACTGGGATAGTGTTGCCCATGCAGTGAAGAGCATGAGTGCCTTCCACCGGTTAAATTAGGATCACTACCATAACTTTTTACATTTTATTTTCTCAATACCGGTGTGTCATCTTGTTTCTCCTGTTGAAACAGATTTGCTGTGTCAAAATACAGTAAATCTCTCAGAAGAACAGAAGGGCAAGATGAACATTGCAATTACTGGCACAGAAACTTAACATTTTATATCTCAGGATAGGAACAACAACAGATACATAAGTGGGCTACTTCTAAGGTGAATTAGGGTTTGTTTATGGGCGACTTTGACCATTTGCTATTTTACGTAATCATTCTTGGCCATTATTAAAGTATCCAAAACAACGCCAACAGTTACATAAAAATCATAATAAATCACGATTGATTGCATAAAAAATTTACATAAGAGATATTCGCATAAGAGAATTTGATTAATGAAATTAAGGTGTTTTGCCACTTTACGTAACGTAGCTTCTAAAGTTGTCAAAGAACTGAAGTTACGATGGCGGGAATTAGCACGTTGAAGTGCCAGAGCTAACAACGTTTTGGAATGAAGACCGCGTTTGATGCGGCTGTGTTGGTTAACCGCTAACTAGATACAACGGAGCATTTATTTGCAGGATTAGGTTGGGTCTATTAGGTTTCGGCTTCTCCGCATGTTAAGAATAAAGTTCTATCCCCAGGAGATAACTATGATGATGTTAACTTCATATTATATTAAATAATGGGTTATATTTAACCGCTAATTTTGCTTTTTTGTCTGGCACCAGGTTTTTGTTTTCAAAATGGTGAATTGATTTAAATGGGCTTCTTTATTTAATAAAAGTTTTCTAACGATAAGCATCATTTAGATATATTTTGTATCTTAATAGGCTCAGCCGCTTAAAGATCATCATTTTTTTTTATTATTATTACATTATGTTATAATCCTACTAATATTATAAATGCGAAAGTTTGTGAGGATGTTTGTTACTCTTTCACGCAAAAACTACTGAATGGATTTTGATGAAACTTCATAATAATATAGTATAATTATTAAGTATATACATCAAATTAATACATAAGCTTTCATCCCCGTATACCCACGGGAACGCGGAATAATATAGACTATAATATCATCCCGCTAAGATGCCGTTGCAAATCTTAGTTAACGCAGGCGAAGCTGCGGGTAACAGCTAGTATTTAATAAAAAAATTAATAATACAAATTTTTCAAGGATTACCAACATTTTGAAGTCTTAAAAACTTGTTAAGAAATGTAGTGAAATATTATAACAAGACCGCATCAGCCTGTTGTTTTAGTACCCCTAAAATTTTAGCTGCTACTAATAATTCAAAGAAACATTTTTAAGGCGCTTTTGTTATTACGCAATGAAAGTGTAAAAAACACGCTTACGATCTCAATAAAATGAGGGAATGGAAAATAAACATTTATTTTAAATCGGATTAAAAGTTCAAAACCATCTCACCGAAAAAGAGATGAAACACTCTGAAGGAGCGTTCCCGGAAAATCCAATAAACATGTGAAATTCATTACAATAAACAGCATTTGGTAGAACACAGTGAATCAAAATAAATCCTTTGTGTAGTGCCTAATACTTGAGCTCTTCGAGTCTTTTCACATGACGTCGATATTACGCAAAAATAAAAATATATTATTTTGTTGTTGTTTTGGGGTTGATTCACAATCTTATATTTAACCTAGGTATAATATAGTGATAATTCTATAATTAAAATATGCATAAAAAGCATATTTTAGATTTAAGCATTTTATTGTTACAAATATAACACCATTATTAGTCATCTATACAAATATAATAACACAAATCTGAAGTAATCATAAGCATATTGTCATTTTATAAATGCGTATATCCACGCTTGGATCCACGCGAGCAGTACGATTATAACAAATATATAATAATTGTATAAAGATAAGAATAATTGGGACGGATATTATTATACAGGTTACTATTTTCCCCACCATGGTTCAAGCCTTGTCGTGGCGGTGGGGCTCTGTAACCCAGGGTGACCCAAACACCTTGGGCGAAGCGAATTGGGCCGTGGGGGCTCTTTGTACCCCTCTTATAAGAAGAGGGGACAAAAGAGCAGGGGGCAAGGGGTGAGGATGGGAACCTCACCTCATCGTACTGTCCAGACGTTGGGAGTGGTTGTTCTGTAGTGCGGGGCAACCGCTCTGTGGAGGTGGCGTCGGCCCCCTGAAGGACTGACTAGCCGTCGAGGTGCCCTGTTGCTTGTAGATCCGGGGCACCTCACCAAAGGCGACATTGGTGGCACTCGCCGGGTTTTAGTGGGTAGAGCTGCGTCCACTTACCACCTTTCGGGCGCAGCGAGTCCCACATACCCGCCTGGGGAGACCCACTCCTCAGCGGGATGCGTCAGTGCATTTCCCGGCGTAAAAGAAAAAAAAAAAAAGGTTACTATTTTCAATGTAATATAAAAAATACAGTTCTTATTTTTTTCCTTTACATAATATTATGTTGTAAGACCTAACTCCTCGCTATATCTCATGACTCTAATTCAATGGGAAGTACAATATTGGTTTTCATTTTATATTACACTAGTTGTGACCCGCAGCTTCGCCTGCGTTAACAAATAGAACGGGATCTGAGCGGGGTAATACATTGTGCGTGTATTATGCATATAAACCTCCATGATGAATTGTTCTACCTATTGAAAAAAACTGCATCAAAATCTGTTGCCTACTTTTAAAGATTTAAGCATGCAAAGGAAGCGCCTTTTTATACTATGTAAATATAGGCCGCCCTCAATTAGTTGTAAATTGCAGTATATGCTATACCAATATTAATAATTCCTTACAAACCAAAATATATCTCAATGTGAAAACCTCTTCATTTGCTAGTGTAAATGCGCTGAAAGGAGCTGTACGTCGAGGATTACAGTAAAGCTATAGAGATTACCGTTAATTCTACAACATTGATTTAAAGCCCCAATATTAACTTCGAGTTTCGATTTTACATCGCTCAAACTAAGAAGTACTTCTGTGTGTTCTGTTAGTAGTAGTACCCATAAACTTATATCCACAAGTGCCCTGATATTTATTTTATTATCAGCCATATTGACCGAGCTTCCCTTATCCTTTCCATTGTATTGATTTTTTCATTTTAATATCCCGCTAAATGATTACAAACAATAAGGACCACAAAGGCATTACATAAATAATATGCGATGATGGTCCAGTAGTGGATGGCCTCGGCCTCTTATGCGAGAGGATCCGGGTTCGATCCTGACCCCTCCGTGTGTTCCTTGAAATGGTCTTTTCTAAATTTCTAAGTGCACCCCAAACACGAGACCATCGCTTGCTCACCGGTGGACAACATCGTGAGGAAACCTGCATGCCTGATGAGATTGAAAGTCTTTGAAGGTATGTGAAGTTCACCATCCCGCACTGAGCCAGCGCATCGGTGAACTATGGCCCATTATCCTCCTCGTCTGATTTCGAGGAGGAAACCCGTTTCCAGCAGTGGAACATAAAGGATTGTTACTTTACTTTTTACTTTTAATTTTTAATATGGAGTTAATAATTTTGTGATCTAATCTACAACTCCACGAAGGACGTATACGGTTTAATAATTATAGTGATGCTGAAATACTATATCAAGAAAACAAGTGTTGGAATGCTTTTGACTGATCTATTGAAGGCCCTTGTAAAACAATCCCTTCGAAATTTGCTCCTATTACAGACGAAACATGCGAAGATATGCCAAGAGTCTACAAAGACGGATCAGCTGATCGGAGTGCAATCTTCCACAATTTGAGACGCATAATATGTTGAATGCGAGCAAAGGTGCACCGATATTACGCTGCAGCCTACACAATCTTATATTTGGCCGTAACTGCAATTTATAGACCAATATAACGTTACAAGGAGAAAAGATATTTGCTCTGTAACGAGCGAATTGATTTCTATTTATTTTAAGATAGGTCTTTGGTCCGATTTTTAATGCCAATAAACTATTAGGAAATTAAAATTTTAATTAAAGTATTATAATAAAACAAATTTGTGGATTTTATCGCGGTTTATTAAGTTTTTTACAAGCCCGACGTTTCGGATACTTTACAGCGCCCATGGTCACGGGAGGACCTGATAGACCGCGATAAAATCCGTAAATTTGTTTCATTATAATGAGTGAAATTCGCGTAAACATAAGAAAACAATATTTAATTAAAGTATTTAAAATATTATATTACTTATATTATTGTTACTTCCTAAGTATTAAACCTTATTAAATAGATAAAATAACATATTAAAATGAACAAATTTACAGAATAATGCATGAGAAGCATTTATGTTAAGTCAAAAGAAGAGAACTGTAACATTATCAGGAAAATTAAATATTTTCTCCATGGAATTCTACATGAAGATCAAAACGATTCTAAAAGAAGCTAAAAGATAAAAAAGACCGAGTTACGAATGAGTAAGCAAAGCGAGCTTTGTAAAGATAAACATTATGTACGAAGCTTAGAAAATACACAAAAATGAACCTAAACTACAATTGCATGTAGTTGTAATATAAAGAACTAGTCAAATTACTAAATACACTGTATTAAATGTCGATTGTAAAATAATATTTGTACACAAAAAACAAATAGATGCTTTTAATTAGTTTGCTAAAGATGTATCTTTTCTAATTTCGTTTTGTAGATAAAAATCCTAATGCAAAAAAAAAATATTAAGTACACCAAACACTTTTAGTATCTAATATTTTTTCTAATGCGTACGCGCATTTCACTCATTATAATTATGAATGAAAAGTATGACGCCTCAGTTGTCATGTCCTGTTATCATGATTGCTGTAAAGTATCCGAAACGCCGGGAATATAAAAAACTTAATAAATGATAAAATCCATAAGCTGTTGTTTCATTACAGTATAGTTATTGTTGCTATGAAAATCATCGTGATCGTTCAACCGTTCTTATTTAAGTATTTGTATGAGACAATTACATTACTTTCATAATATAATAATAATAATATCTATGGACGCTTTTACACCACGTCAATCTGGTCCCGTGCTAAGTTTCCGAAGAACTTATGTTACGGGTACTAGACAACGGAAATACATATTATATTTGATACTTTTATATTAATACATATATTTAAGATTTTTATTATATAATACACAAATTTAATATGACCCAGGAACACAGAAAACGTTTTGTTCGCTGGCGAGATTCGACCCCGCTACCTCCGGCTTGATCGCTAGCGCGCTAATATAACCACTGAGCCACAGAGGTATTGTTTTAGCTTTAGCAATATAAGAGTCTGTTAGATATTATTTTCCAATAGAGCAAATTGTTTTCACACCTGCATACTTATCTAAGTGTAATATTAGGATTTAATGGTCCTTGGTATGATCGCAATATACTGATAAGCACGCTGAGGGTTCCAAAAAAAATATTTCTATTTAATACCTACAATAATGGTTTTCAGATAATTTTCTTTGATTTTCAGATAATCTTCTTTGATTATATTATGCAATTAGCTTAGCAAATTTTGTGATTCTATGTCAATAAGAAATCCAAAACCCTATGGATTATGACTGTGAGACAAACAGCTGATAAATAGGGGAGAAACTCTAAAAGGATTTTATGTTGCCGTTTTGAGAAATGGAATCTTCAAAAACCAGAAGCTTTTTGGAGTTTACTCCTTAAGAATCGATTTTCATATATAAGGCGCCCGGTATGAGAAAAATCCGAGGGGTAAAACCAACTGAACTAACGAAAAAGTGTCACGTTTTTGGTGCGCACCTTTAGTGCGCAACTTTCTAATTTAGCTGTGAGTGTATTGAGACGTACATAGGGTATGCTGTATAGGCGACTATACCTATATACTATATGTTATTGGGCTTGTTTGTTTCTATTAGTGTCGATGTATTTATATTGCTATTTTTTTTTTGTTATAAATATCAATAATTAACATTGTAATTGTGAAGTTATAATTTTTTTTTCAGTTGAATAAACTTTTTTTTTGCGTATGGTTAGATACTCGTACTTGAGGAGTAAACTCCAGTCGTGCGTCGGAGCTGACACACACACATTTTTTTTCTCCTTATGTTGTTAATTTATAAAAATATAATATCAAAAGATACAGATATATAAAAATTTTGCCAACTTTGCACAAGGCAAGTAACATACACTTCAAAAGGTATCAAAAAATGCAAAGCGTTATTCAGTACAGTCACGAACAAATGTCGCTACAAAACGAGACTTACAGGCTAAACGAGCAAAACAAATAAAAATGCGGAACGGATGCACAGTCAAAAGAAAGGACTTCCACATTCGACTGTGAATGTAATAAGGATTTCAAAAAACGTTTTATTTAATTTGGCCGCCGGTGCTTTAAAAAATTATGACCATTGAGATTACAATATGACTGTAGTAGATCTTATATTAAATTATTTTAAAAGCAAACGTATATGTTTTATTAAAAGGATAACGTCTTATC
Source organism: Lycaena phlaeas (assembly GCA_905333005.2). Classification (NCBI taxonomy): domain Eukaryota; kingdom Metazoa; phylum Arthropoda; class Insecta; order Lepidoptera; family Lycaenidae; genus Lycaena; species Lycaena phlaeas. The sequence continues at coordinate 13,861,811 of HG995167.1, read as the reverse complement.
TCTATAAATCAATGAACGCCGGTTGAACGCACGAAAAAGCATGACTCATGTTCACGTTCCGCCGAGCGTGCTAGCGAGAGTGCGGAACAAGGGATAGAAATGCACGATCGGCCTAAGCATTCGGCTTCTGATTAATTATCGTCCATATCCGACTTTACACTCAACATTTTTTACTAATAAGACTTAAATGAAATTAAAATCAGTCGTGTGTTCACAATTTTTGCTTTTGGGCTTTATGCCATGTTCAATAAATTTTAGTTTTCGCCCCGGGTTCTCGTATAAAAGCGCGTGTAAAAGAAACTTAGGCACTAAGGTTAACGATGACATGCGAAGGATAACCTCGTTGAAGTGGCAATGGGATGAACACACACTCAGAAGAATGGATGGTTGATGGACGGTGGTGGAGGCCGCGTTTAGGTAGACGAAGTATTGGTCGGTTGGTTAACCAGGTGGGAAGTTGAACTCCGTGCAGTGGTAATGGATCGGTCATCTTGGCGTTCATTAAGGGAAGCCTATGTTTAGCAGTGGACGGATAAAGGCTGATGATGATGATAATGATGATGAAGAAGAAGCGAGTAGAGATAATATAATGAAACAACTTCTCACTGATTTTATCGACAAAAATCTAAAAACAGAATACGAATTTAGACTATTCTTATATTTAGATTCTTTTAACATTATTTTCAATGATAAATGTTATTATGGCCTGCCCTGTATTTCAGTGTCGAGTTCGTAGCCGGCCTACGCAAACAGCTGATTAACAAGATTAATGCTGCTTTCAAAGGAACCTTCTCATTTTTTAGCTTTATCAAAGAAACCAGGCTTTAATCTATAAATTCAAACTAGATTATGAGAGGACAGCGAGTATTCAATATCACAATCTAGTTTTACTACTTTACTTTATAAATGTTTTAGCTAGAAGATATAATGCAAGATTTTATAAGTATCAGCAGTTGATGTAAAATATATGGTTGCACTGATATGATAAAAAGCATGCAGCGTAACAAAAGAAAAACTACAAACATTACCGTGATAAAACGTGGAAATGCACGCATTGTTACCTAAAATTTAAAAAGGGACTGGACAATAAAGAGCAAAAATATTTTTAATCACCCGGTATTCCTGAATTCTACATTTCCAGCGAGAGTCACGTTAGCCTGTTTAATCATCACACTTGTACGGTAGTTCCCTCTGGCGAGCGAGCGAAAAGAGTTGAATTACCGCTCATATCTCTAGAGGATTATTTCAGAGCCACTACTATTGCATGTCGATTGCTTTTTCTTTTAGTGAGAATTTATTAACATTCCTTTCTAAATCACTTTAAATACATTCGTGAACTATAAATTTCATTCCAATATTTTAGAGATATTTTATCTATATTTAGTCATAGATCCTACTAATATTATAAGTTCTAAAGTTTGTAAGAATGTTACTCTATTACGATCAAATACTAATCAATGGATTTTAAAGAATCTTTACAATTCAATAACTTATACATCAAAATAGCACACACACTATAATTTATCCCTGTTCTTCGACGGGTACGGCAAGTATCCGAGTGAAAACGCGGGGCGCTGCTAGTTATAAATAATTGTGAATTTCAGTGTAAAGTAAAATAAAATAAAAATATTTTACTCCTGTAATTTACCACCTTTACTGTCAGCGATTAAAAACAGTACGGTTTAACTGAGATTTTTAATAGTTTCTCTTTTTATGCATTTTATGATGAACTTATACAATTAGTTAATTCTAAATATTACACTATGATTTCAAATATTATAAGGATACCTATTCTGTGATGCAAAAGAAACTGTCGCTAATTAATCAGAAAATGTTATGTAACACCAGTTAAAGTTTGAGATCGTTCTAGACTAATATTGAGAGCCATATAAAAAACCACAATACAGCTGAAATAGGTAAGATTTGAATTTCGTGAATTTATCGAATAATAAATGTTAAATTCTTTTAAGGATTCTTGATACATCAGAAAGTCTCTTTGCTAACGTTTCAAGCTAAATTTACTTGAAGTGTTTAAATGAATTTAAAGGTGACGATTTTGCGACATAAATTTTCAGTTTAAAAAAAAAATAGAAAATTTTGAAATACTTAGTGCTTTTAATTCAAAAAGGAATATCTCTATTAGTCTAGATCTTTATTAATTAGTAAGTATTTTAGGTACTTAAAGTAAATAAATGATTAAATATTCCATGATTTTCGTTTAACAATTTGACAGTGAGGATATTAAAGTTAATAATATATAATTCAGCTGTACGTGTGTATGTCAGTGAACTACTCAACGCTGGACCAATTTGAATGATATTTTCTTTTTTTTCAATGCGTTTGGATGGCGTTTAGTTTCACAAATCGTCCCGTCAGATGGCGTTGCAGTCGGTATGTAGGTTATTATAATATTTTATGCTGTAAGTGAACGGCTGGACAACCTCCGTCGGGTCAGCACCACCTAAATAATATATTAAAGGTGAACTTAGCTGACAAAACTTTCCCCCTAATAGGGTACAATGCGGAGATAAAGTTCGTTCGTTGTCGATTTTTTTTAATGTCTAATTCTAAAAATTATTAAAATGATCCGCGCTGGCAACGATACAGAAAGAAGTAGCATGTCACGGTCATACGGAGATCCCATAACCTAAGTTATAAGTATTCACTTTTATCGGCAAACCCATAAAACTGCCAGCCTTAATTACTTTATAATACTATATATTTTATACTATAATAGTAATATTATATAGAAATAATATAGGACAATAAATAGTAATTGAACATAGAAACACATAAAGCAATTTAATTAAGCACATATTAATAATCGTGTAAGAAAATAATAATGTAAGAAACGTTACAAATACAATGAAAATTTTAAAACTTTAAATTAAATGAAATTGGAAAACGAGTAGATGTTCTACTTTAACTTTTTGAAACCACAAAAATCTAAACCAAATTACTAAATATCATTACGTAACAAAATTAGGCGTATGATACGCCTAATTTAAAATAAATAATAATATACAAAAACAATACTTAATTGAAAGAATTTAAACTTTACAGTAAAATATCTTGAAATTCTTTGAAGTTTTGGCCGTGTTTCAACTTACAGTGATCGCGAGAAGACTCTTTTTGCAACCAGTGTTTATTTTTTTTTTTACGAAAAATACTTATTTACCTTTATTGTTTACAGCATAGTTTAAATTTGTTTGTTTTCTGATGTTTACGCAGTCTCACTCAATGTCCCTACAGCGTCCTTAATTGCGGTTTAAAAAAAACTGTTAACTGTACATATACTTATACTTTAAATACATACATATACTTGTACATATACCTATACTTTAAAATATCATAAAGTTATAAGAATCTTAAACATCAAATACGTTAAAAATATCTTTTTCCTAGCCGTATCACTTAACACACCAAGTTTGTTCTAGAATGTACGAAAAAGTCTAGTAAAGTCGACGCTCAGTGACGTAACATTGGTACGGTGAGAATTTTTAACTCCCCGTAAACTCGTCGGGTGGCAATGATCATAAAGTATTTCACGTTGGCCAGTTCTGATCCAGATCGAACCGAATCGTACAGCGATTTTGTTACACTGAAATTGCCATTTCTACTGCAGTGTTTGTATGATGTATGGACATGTGTTTCACTTTGAAATATCTTACGCGAAGAATTCAGTCGTTTCAGTTGAATATTTTATTTTAAAATAATAATATTTATAATAAGAATATTTATTTTAAAATAGTACTACATTATTATGAATAACTAAGACAAACCATTTGGCTAAACGTAAGCCTTTTTAAATATTTAATCTTTATATAAGTATACTTATTAATGAAGTCGTAAAATCGTCTTAAAAATAATTTTCCATAAAGCAGACAGGATTTGAACTTGCTACCACTATATGTTACATGCAGAGATCTATAATGACAGTTGAAATGCCCTATAAAAGAAGTCCATGAACTCTTTTGATCGCTAGAAAGAATAAATGAGCCGCAAGAAAACTGTTTTTCTTTATAAAATTTTCGATCACATAAAAATAACTATTAAGCAGGAAACTTAATATGCAAAAATACTGATATTTACACCATCTAGACTGTGATTATAAGATCAATATTCCACCAAAAAAATCCTTAAAATATAACTCGATAAGAATAACAGGTTTCAAACCAATAACCGTTACATACATGGCAGCTCTATAGCTTTCATTTTATATAGGCTATGTTTTATGGACTATAAAATCTTATTTTAATCGGTTATGACTAGCTCATAATTGACACAGACATCATTAGATGATTAGTAATGCTGAAACTTTAATATTATATGAAATAATTAAAGAAACAAGTGTAAAATATCTATGTAAATATAAGAGTTCATGAATTCTTTTTTTTAATTATTAATTTTAATTAGCTATAAGAGAGAAAGGAAGAAAAAATAGAGCTTTGTTTGTATAAATTAAAATCAATGTACATGTGAATGCTTACGTAGCATGACGTCATTCCGTTTGTCGCTACGGCATTCTCAAATGTCGAAAAAATTAATGGCATCAATAATGATGATGTTGTGGAGGAAATAACATCTTGGGTTTTTTAGTCTCAGGAAATCATTTTTTGGCAATAATAAATTTGTTAAGCATTTGCCCTGTGATTTTAATTTTCTTGCTAAAACTTGCAAAACTTTTCCTCAAAACCTAACAATTTTAATAATAGAGTATAGTAACATTTCTTCAGTGCCTAAATCGTTCTTTGGCCCATTCGTAGAAAATGTTTTGAATAGGACAACTTCTGTCGAGGCTATTAGCATGAATTTATTTACACTGTGCTATTAGTATGATATAAATAATAACTAAGTTTAGGTAGGTGTATAACATTTTATGATGTTGCGTTTCTTTTTTTTATTAACGGCCGACTTAAATCATATCATGCTAACGAGAATAAAATAGATACGAATATGACTCGTTTTGGCGATCTTCTTTTGATATCCATTTTATTCTCTTTTATCAGGCTAAGAAAAACAAAGCGGTTAAAAAATTAATATTCGTATTAACGAATTATTTTTTGCTATCCGTTTTGTTCTTCTTCTCTGCTTCTCTGTCTTTCCAGATACCCAAGATCCAGTCAAGATTTTATACACATCACATTAAAACTTGGCCTAGGAAAAAATCATCCTAGATTATTAATAGAAATTCTTGAGATTTCTCTGGAAACTCTATTATTATAAAAGAAACGCTAGAAAAATCGTCGCTTGAACGACTTAACATTATACAAATTACAAACTAGAGGATTATACGCCTCCATCGTTTCATCCATGTTATAATTTATTACGAGTTTTATTTGAAAGAAAGAAACTAAAAAAATAAAACAATTCCAGGTAAATTAAGTTATCCCCATTTCCAGAATTTATTCCTTGAGATAAGCGAGTTTATTATACAATTAATATAAAAAATATGATTAATCATAAGCCGTCACTTCTCTTTTCTACTTCTTATCTTTCTGAACAAAGTGAATACAATGTTGTAGTGATGTTGATAATTATAAAGGCATGCAACAACAGAAAAGAAATTGCATATAAAGGCATTAGTGACCCAAAGCAAAAGGTTGTTTGTGGGTTCTATTACCACCGACCATAAATTTTTGTGTGATGTGCATGATCATATTTTGTTCTATATTTGGGCCGTATATAAATTGAGAAAAATTAAATAAATATGTATCATTTGTCTGGTTGCCATAATACAGGATCTGATTTGTTTTAGAGTAGATGGCCGTGTGCGAGTTGTCTAACACTGCAGTACCTATTACATTAAAATTGGTGCTTGTAATAAAATGTGATGAAAACGTCATCGTGGCCTATTTGACTCCCATTGACGAGAGATTGACGGTGTAATTACATTTTTTAACTGTTATAAGTACGAAGAACTGTAAAAGCTTGATAACTGATTTTAAGTACCTGAAAAAAAAATAACGAGCACTTTATAAATTGTGTTATTAATTATATTATATCATCAACAAACATAATCTTAAAGCGTATTCTATTATTATGAGAATCCAATAAGAAAGAAAAGACGATGTTCGTACAGTGGCCAGTCCGTGTTGCATGGGAGTGACAAGGGAACGGTTGTCTTGGCGTTCATTGAGGGAGACCTATGTTCAACAGTGGACGGATAAAGGCTAATGATGATGATCACCAATAATCTTATTTAATATGTAATCAAAACATATTATTTCTAAATAAATATGAAACTTCAAAAGCTAGTATATATTCAAATATATTATATTTGTAATGCCACAAGCGATTCATTAAAATTTCAATTTCAATATTATTATTTTTTTGTGTTTACGCGAATCTCACTTACTATTAAACAACTTTTACGGATTTTATCGCAGTTTATTTAAAACATGCCTGATGTTTCGAATACTTTACAGCACCACGGTCACACCATTACATCTCAAATTTAAATAAAAAACTAAAAATGAATGTTGAATGCCTAAAGAATATTATAATAGTTAGCAGCCCCAAATTATATTTTGTTTAAAGGCGTACCGGTGAGAAGGATTCAGTGCGCTTTGCTGTATTTCTGAAGAAGGGCACACACGGGCAGTCTAATAACTAGCATCGAGATACTAGATCCCGTTTCACAAGACTAATCTGGCCTTATTATAGTGTTCCTAGTTCCATTAAAAAACACTAATTACTTTAATATTATATTGCTTATAGTACACTCATACTAGCTGTTGCACGCAGCAAGAGGTAAAACGGGTGCCTAACTTTTTTAAATTTAATATAGCCTATGTTCACCGGGGCTAGTGTAGCTTCGAAACAGTGAAAGAATTATTCAAATCGGTCAAGTACTTTCCGAGCCTTTTATAATATTATAAACTAAAAATAATATTATAAACGCAACGTACTTTGTAAGTATGTGGAGGTGCCTAATCTCCACTATTTATATCTGCGGGGTGCGGGAGAAATATCTTTCTTCGATAGCTCGTGAGCTATCGAAGAAAGATATTTCAGCTAGTATAATATATAGGAGGTCGATGTATAGGAGGCAGGAATATGAGATGTGTGACTGACCTGGTGTATTCGCTCTTCCTTCAGGGATCAGCAGCTCTCGTACCCCCTCGTTTAGTCTTCTAAAAGTCTATAGATATGCGGCAACAACACACACACACACACACGCGCGCGCGATCGCGTTCAAAGCTTTGATAGGCCTTATAGCTTGGTTTACAGTTTAACAGTAAGCGAAAAAGCGTCTATACTGGTTGACGGCTGGCGGAAGAGAGGTGACAATCATAATGCAAGTTTTTATTTAATTACCCTCGACTTTGGAGAATAATTTCAAACTCAACAGTATGGGCGTTTGTTACTCTTTCGTGTAAAAACTACTCAATAGATTTTAATAACAATCATAATAACATATAGAGTATAATATATCACCGTACTCCCACGGGAATGGGAAGCACGCGGATAAAACCGCAGGGCGATTCTAGCATATTTTTTATCTGTATGAAGCTGCGAGACCAGAACATTCACAAAGTTACCACTTAGTGAATAGTTTTTTCCCCCGCGCGTGTATAAAATAATAATAAAAGAGATATATTGGACTCCAGTCTATTGAAGATAAAATTTGTATAGTCCCATAAAATTGACGCTTATGCGAACCCATTGTGCGGATACACACAAAGGTTTATCAAATCGACGCAGTTACAATCAAAGGTCTGTGGCTCTTTTCTATTTTGCTATACAAACTTGCTGGTGCGTTCGGTTCAGTTCGGTTCGTTTTCGATAGTTAATTCGAAATAATTATGTTAACCGATGATTAAATACAGTATTGCATCAACTAGTAATTGGTATTAAAACTTGGAGGAATGCGGACCTCCTTCCTCGAAGGAGGGAGGAGGTCCGCGTCCGGTAGGAAGGAGGTTGCTCTAAGTATTAAAATCATGAGAATCGTCTTGAAACTTAAATGTTTTCAATATTACACTAAAACAGTTTTTAAACTAGTCAAGCACAATATTTTTTTTCGAAAGATGAAATCAACTACTATGCGATTGGCACTTTATTCATAAAATATTAAATACAAACATACACACGCTATTATATCGCTAAACTTTTTTATAGCTTTATAAAAGTTAAAAAGCTATTTCACTTACACTTGTCATTGTAACTAAGGACAAATTGCCAATAGCGGTTTTGATGCCAAAGTCCTTGTTCATATAAGTTAACATGATGTAGTAACACCGACGATCCTCTGCCCCTAAGCTGGTCCAATCAAAGTTGAGTAAACCTTCATAAAACTCGCTCGCCTGTAGCAAAATAAAAAATGTTTTCATAAATGTTTAACAGCGTACTTGTTGTACGAGCATCACAACATTAAATTACGTAATCCCACTGTTGTAATTTAAGAGTTAGCTGTGTGTTAGATATAGTTCCCCTCCCCCCTTAAATCCTTTCACGAAAAAACTACTCGACGAATCATTATGAAGCTTTGTACACATATTCTGGGAGGTACTAGAATTAATTTAGGATACTTTTTATTAAAGGGAAGGATTTTTTTGTTGCTAACGCGTGCAAAGCCGCGGGAAACAGCTAGTCGTCTTATAAAGAAATATATAAGCGGCGAAAAGCTGATGAGCAGCTTTTCGCCAATGATCGAATTTATGTTTTATGTCTCCGAACGATTTGCAACCTCAAAACGAGCACAAAGTAAAACCTCCATCTACAATCTTGTCACGTGATCAATTCTGGCTGGCCATCGATTCTATGATAAGTTGCTTGTGTGACGTTATTTCATATGACGATACGATGCAATTTACCGACCAGCGAATGCATATATGAATTCCATACGGTTGACCAATACTGTCTTCAAAACTAAACTTTTCCACTTATAATCTCATTGACTCGCTAAAAGATAAATTCTTAGTATCACAGAGCAAATATTAAAAACATTTCACGAAATTCAATTTTTTTAATTAAAATAAAATCAAATTTATGGAATCTGGAAAAGTAGGAATTATTTGTCCGATCTTTTATGCTATTTTCTACTTTCAATAAGATATTTTGAGACTTATTTTTTTCTTCTTATTTCCACATTTATTTTCACGCGAAGAATAAACTCGTTGAAGTGGCAGTGGACTGGTCACACACTCAGGAGAATGGATGGTCGATTGGCCAATAAGGTTCAAGAGTGGAGGCCGCGCTTAGACCAAGTGTTGGTTGCCCATTATCCAGGTGGAAAGAGCTTCGTGCAGCGGCTGGTCCGTATTGGATGCTAGTGACAAGGGATCGGTCATCTTGACGTGCCTGATGATGATGATAATGATCATTATGATGAACATATTTTTACTACTTTAAACACTAGCATAAGCTAATAGAAGAAGCACAACGCGCTACAGTAACTTAGTAAAATGCAAATTAATTCAAAGCTGTATGCACTTTGTTCTGTGACTAGGTATTAATATACTTTCCAATTTAGTTCAATTTACAATGCGTAATAATATCTCGCACCGCATTCCTTATAAAGAATGTGCTACAAACACGCAAATACAAACCTTTGTTTTAATCTGTTCACCAAACCAATTGTACGCAAATATTTCTGCAAACATCGGCAGCATGTGCGGTGCGAATTTCCAATTTAATTCCTGGAAAAGTACGATAAATATTACCATAATAATTTTTCGTCCGATATTATTGGTCTGAGCGACGAAGGTCTAGTGGCTCGCCCTCTTGAGTGAGAGGGTCTGGGGTTCTGAACCTCATCAATCAAAATCCAGTGATGACTTAAAATGGGTGTTTCTAATTTTCTAAGTGCACTCTAAACACTATATCGATCGATCACCGGTGAAGAAAAACATCGTGAGGAAACCTAAATGCCTGAGATTGAAAGTCTTTGAAGGTGTGTGAATTTCACCAATCCGCAATGGGCCAGCGCCTCGGTGAACTATGGCCCGATAAACCCTTTTCATCTGAAATAGAGAAGGAGACCCGTGCCAAGCAGTGAGACATATATGAGTAGATATTTTACTTTATTATTGGTCTAATATCTTCCAGTAAACTGGACAATAATAAAAATAAGTCATTGTAGTAATTTCTCGACTTTTGACATAGGATTTATCTAACTACAACTGCTGCAACTTTTAAGTTTACCTTTAATTTAACTTTTAAGTTAAACTTTTACCTAATTACAATGACTAAACCTTTTGGACAAAATGCGCATATAACCATCAATCTTGCCAAAATTCAAAAACTATACTAGTTGTTCAAGACTTAAAAAGTCTTTAAAAGTAAAAAATATATACACGCTAGGCTTAATCTCTTTCTCTCTTCTTTTCATAATCTAAGTAATAAGTAGTCATAAGCAATCGTTTTTCTTTAAAGTTGCTTTACGTCTTAGAGATTTATGACGGGTATTATTTTTTACTGTAATAATAAGGGCCTGTTTCACAATCTCCAGTTAAGTTCCCTATCTATCCTAGGCTATCGGCAACATATTTGACAGATAGAGTATGGAGTATCTGTCAAATATGTTGCCGATAGCCTATTTGGCACTTATCTGGAGATTGTGAAACAGGCCCTAAATATTATAATGTAAATTATTTATAATATTTTAACCTTTAATCAGCGGCTTACAAATTCGCACTCAAAATTTATAATATAAATCAGCAATAGAAGGAAAATTCAAAGTCATTAATTTCGTTTTGCAATCATCAATTTCTGTCATAGTACTCGTTCTGATGAATGCTCCTTTTGGGGGAGATCTCTCATTGACAGCGGTGTAATCTAATTTATAGCTGTCGAAAGATTTAAAATGATTTAGCGACAATCATTATAAATACGACGATGATTCCTTATTCTTTATTTCGTTTATTTATATGCACTCTTTTGCATTCCATTGATATTAAATAGTTTACTACTAACAATATCTACATGATATTATGTACTTGATACTCTAATATTTTTTCAAGATTTACGTCCCGTTTGCACGAGCGCTCAATACGCGTCGTGGTAAATCCGCCGTCGCGTTGGTGCGATTAGCCAGCTCCTTATGCTTTCAACGTCGAAATTCGCTTTATAAACGCTATCGTTTGAACAAAAACATAAACGTCGTGGTATTACATTTATCTCATTCTAACGCTTTTTAACGCTCGGTAAAAGAGCGCCCGATCTTAAGAATTATAAACTTATGTCTAGGATGACATTCAATTGGGGCTATGTAAATATAAGGAGTCACTGCAAATAAATTTGTATATTTCAAAGTCATGAACCGATTTGAGTGATTTTATTCTATACATCTGTTAAATAGACTCGAATAATTCCTAAATGTTACCTTAAAACAAAGCTATGTTCGGATTATCCGCCCTGTCACACAAGTGGTAGGTGGATGAAACAAACAGCACGCACGGTAAAGCAAACGGACTTGTTCATCATAATCATCATCAGCCTGTATCCGTCCACTACTGAACATAGGTCTCCCTAATGAACGCCAAGACAGCCGATTCCTTGCCACTCGCATCCAACACGGATCATTCACTGCTACTGCATTCACATCGTCTTCCGTTAATGGCCGACTAACACTTACATACTTACTTTTCTTTATTTAGCAGTTGAAATTTATAGTCTCACACATATGAATAGTATTAGAGAATGTAGCATGATATTCATAAAGTTAGCCACTATCTAGGTGATTAGACCGCTCTGAACTTCCTCACTAGTTAGTGACCTAACTAAAGACCACTGCCAAATAGCAGCGGCTTTGTATCCAAGGCCTTTTGAGGGCTTTCTACACTCAGAGTTCATTTGAAAGTTTGCAAGTCAAATTTCCGTACCCACATTGTCTGTTATAGATATCGTTAGGTGTTTCAATAAAAGGTAAAAATAAATGTTGTCAAGGACATTGCTGTTACTTAGGTGGCTTTTATTGAAATTTTGTTGTAGACGGACGGTATATTTGTGTATCCTATTTTTGAAACTATACAATGAGATACGAATATTAGTTGAATAAAGAAAAGAAAGATAAAATCAGAATGAGAATTATGTTAGAAATATTATACGAAGCTATTTATCATTTTCCTTGGAATTTTTGTGTTTGAAAGGACTTTGCCCACAATATATTATATTAAAAAAAATTACAGTTTCATGGATACCAGTTGTCTATACCTGCTGCGATTATTTCCCTTGTTTTGCATAATACTTTAAATTATATTGAAAGTGTTACAATAAACACTCGGAAGATGCGCGCGTCATTTTTATCACCCCCCTCAATGTTCTTCCCCCTTATATTCTTTTTCATGATTTTTAATGCTTAGTTCCTAAGCTTTATACAATGAAGCTTCACTTTTTTTCGAGTGTCCCTAGACGGCACTGTATTTTTGCTACCTTTATATTTAAAATAACGTTAATGTATTCTATAATTTCAATAAAATACTAAAATTTGTTAAGACAAAATTAACCCATTTCATTCCATCAAGATTTCTACTTGATGTCTATTCTGCTCGTTTAGACGTCCGGCTTGCGGTTTCTAATTCGAGAACTTGACTCTGACAGTTTGATACGCTAATTCTTGATGTTATTACGCAAACTTGCTTCTAGCAAATGAAATAATTAAAATCAAAACTGTTTTGAATATTAATTATTTTATTTGGTCTATGGTCGCGATTTGGCGTCGCGGTTGATCGACGATAGTCCAGTGGATCTCCTCCTCCAGCCTTTTGAGCGAGAGGCTCCGGGTTCGATCCTATCCAGCTCTGGTGCTTTGAAATGGTTTTTCTTCATTTCTAAGTGCACCCTAAGAACACAAGACCATCGCTCTATCATGAATGTAGGGAAACATCGTGAGGAAACCTGCATGCCTGATGAGATCAAAATCTTTGAATGTGAAGTTCGCCAAACCGCATTGGGACAGCGTCTCGGTGAACTATGGCCTCTTTCCTCGTCTGATTTAGAGGAGGAGACCCGTGCCCAGCAGGGGGACATAATGGGTTGCTTCTTTACTTATGGTCAAAGTATTTTATTTTGGTAATATTATATTTATAGCTAACGTATTATATAGTCAGATGTTATGATTGTAGTTGTAGACGAAACTCATACTTACGTTACTCATAAGAAGCAAAATAAGGCAGGTGCACATTGCAGCGTTGCAGAGAGGAACAAATGCCAACCACTTGTACATACTATTCAATGTGTTCAAGAATCTAAAATAACATTTAAATATAAATATAAACCATAAATCATAATATATTTAGCAATCAACATCATTTAAATGTGCGGATGTGACTTTCTGGAAATTAAACAGAATTAAATCGACATTTCACTCTACACTTTTCGAATTCAAATTCAAATTTCTTTATTCGAGACTACACTGGTCCATGGGTTAGTAGTACATGTTTAATAAATCTAAAAACTTAATCTTAAAACTTTTGCTTCGTATTTTAGATATAAAAACCTATTTCTCGATTTCCTACAAATGTACCCATGCACTTAAAAACTGTAAGTCTGGATTTGTTTGTAGATTGAGATTTGTAGATACTAATATCTATAATTTATATAGTATCTATAAAATAAACAATAGAACATAATAAAATAAATTTAATTAAAAATCCTTTTATCATAAAAATACGCACTCAACTTGCTGCACATGTATTGAATACACCTTCTGCAAGTCCTTCCCTAATTTTTTCCGATAGGCGACTTCATCTTTCCTTTCATATTTCTTGTGTTCCTCCAAAATCCTTACAAGAGTATCAACTGACATACAAAAAAGATAAATTAGCAAAACGAACCACATATCTAAAATAATGGTTGACGATATTTCAAATAAAAATATAGTGTGCAGTATCCATGCCAATTCATAGTATGGAGTGGTCATAGGCATCAATATCTCAGTGGATCTAGAGAGTAAAATTCTATGACCATTGATGTAATTCCAAAGAGTAGTTAATTCGTAAACTGAACAAGGCACCAAGACCATTGAAAACATCACGTATACAATTTTCTTGCCCGTTTTAAACACTTCATCTATTTGAATTGTAGCATCTGTTTTTATTACATCGATAAGTGTTATTTTAGCTGTGGCATAAAGTTTTCTAAATAAGAATCTGTTGTTAATGAATATTAACATTTTGATTGGAAAGATGGCGATCATTATAAGCGTGTAGCAAGCCTCCGCGATGAGCTCCATGTCGGATGTGGTGTTCAAGCATTCTAGAGTGCCAAAGAATACGTATATGAACAGGCAAAGATTGAGTAATTGATGGACGAAGTACTTCTTCCATGTCCACTCAGGGTCGAGGACTTGTTGACCGAATATCCTTTGAAATATTAGGGCGGCGACCGTAATATCGTCAAATTCGGTCCTAATATCAACAGTTTTTGAATATTTTAATAAAAATTCGCTATAAAAGCGTTTCATCTTTGTGAATAACAGAGCCAACAGAATTATAAGGATTGACTACGATAACGAAATTTATAGGCCCAAGGTACAGTTATTGACAGAATTTTGAATAAATTATTTTATATTAAATTTGAATATTTCACTTTTTGTATTATTCTGTTATTCATAATGCCTTTATTGAATACAGTTGAAGCATTTTAAAATACAACAAAAGAAAAAAACAACTTAGTCACATTTTTTTTTTCGTCTCTTAATATTAACTAGTATATTAATGATTACTAAACCTAAAGTCAAACGAAAATTTCTTTCGCATTATATAGATTTTTATTTTATTTTATCTCTATATATTTTACTCAGAAATCGCCTTAAAATATCTAAAAACATATAAACGAAATTCTTCCATAAGCATCATTAGTCTAATCCAATTAAAACTGGCTCATTAGCTCGATGTTCTCATTAATACATACAATAATTTAAAAGCTTGATATGTTTCGTATTAAAGCGACCGTCACCGCAGACATTTGGCGAACATAACTCATGTGCAAAATACAAACTAATTCAGGCCTAGATTAATAATTGCGAGCAAACAGAGTCATTCATTTATATATTTGGATTGTGATCGGTTAACATTGGAATTGGAGGACTAATTAAACGCGGTAAATAGTTTAATGTTTTGGATATTGAAATAATTGTTACACGTGCATTAAATGGTCATTGGTGAATTGAATTAATTGTGGCAATTGAAATGGCTAATTTAAGGGCTTAACTTGCGAGAAAGTTTATGTGCAATCGCTTAACTAACAACAGTGGTTAAAAGTGTGAGCTTGGAATTGATGAAGAAGAATTGGACGTATTTAAAAATAGTCGGGGCCAATGTGAAACTATTGTATTAGAGAATAGATTTTCAAATTAATGTTAATGATTAAGCATCAACAAACTATAACTTATTTGCTTTATCAATACATTTATTCCTTTCTCAATAGGGATGTTGACACATGTTACAAATTCATGTAAAGTTATGTTTTACATATTAAATACAGTATTTGAAAACCTAAAATAACATTTAAAAAGTCTACTTATTTGTCTTAAAATTTAGAAAATTAATTTGAAATGCGTTATTTATTATGCATTATCACGTGACTGTAAACGCCAATAAGGCGATGACGTCACTGAACATTGAGCTAAGTACAAACTAACCTAACATAGCGCGAGCTCTGAATGCGGTGTGTGACGTAATGACGCTTGTAGCGTTATAACGCCAATTTTAAAAACTATTTTTCTTTATTTAATTTTTTGTTAAAATTGGACATATTTCTTTACAAAAATCTTTTTTTCGTATTTATCTATAGTATATCTATCAAATAAAATCAATTAAAAAAAATAGTCAACATCCCTATTAGTTTTTAAATGCTCCTTCCATGGATTCATATCCATAGACATACAAAAACTAATGGCACCAATACACTAGCAAATTACTTTTTAAAATTATATATATTTTGAACATAAATATTTCTAAAAGCATCAGTTACTGTTTTCTACTATTTCTTATTTTATATGAGCGGACTGCGAACTCGTTCGAAATAGTATAGTAATAGTTCGAAATAGTCCGAAACATTGGACATGCAAACATCTTCATAAACCATACCGAAATACGTAAAATATCACTTATCATCAAATTCAATGAGCATCAGATCAAAAAAAAAACAAAGATATTTGATAATTTGAGTGAAAGTAAATTGAAGAATTGCATAATATTTTTCGTCCCGACTATACCTTAACGCAATTATAAGTTTGGTCATTTTCCAATTGCACTAATTAATCTTACCCCGCCCTGTTACTGTTTCTACCTCATGCAATTTTAAACTATTTAATTAACTACATTAACTATGCAGCACTTAATTTCCATTACGATATTCCTAAGACAGTGCAAAATAAATTCTAAGCTTTACCGTTTGCATATCAAAGTTGATTTTGTTGAATTTACCACTTGCAAAAATTGAAGTCCATTTATCTAATTGCTTCGCCGACTTAAATTGCACAATAATAATTTGATGGCAATAAAATACTCATTCAGAAATATGATCTTCAAATTGATCCATAAATGGATTTGATCGTCAGCGTAAAAGCTTTTTTATGGAATTTGTAATGTGTGATATTTTTATTTCCGTTAGACGCCGTCCCACTGCGGCACGAACGTGCTACACTCGCGCACTTAGTTTTCTTTGTAAAAGATAAAATGCTGAAAAAATGTATTAAACGCATTTTTCACATATTATAATACATTAAGTAGAACTTCTTTGACTATAATATTTATCATTAGTTATATGTGCTGGCTTATCTTGTCCATCCATTAGTCTTTTACAAAACCATCTGGTTTTTTTTTAATTCCGACAGTAGCCAGGCAAAATATGTTGAACAAAAGATTATAAAAAGTCAAACTATTTAGAAGTCGCTTAACATCATTTTATTATTAACAAACCCTTCAATTAATATCATCTTCAACTAAGAAAAATGTTTATTTAAAATTAATTCTTTTCGAAAAAACAGCCCAATATTTATTTAACCCTGTTAATATTTGCACAAATCAGAGAACACCTTTCTTGATTAAATTAAAAAATAAAACCCGAAAACGGTACATGTAATCCCACATGATCGCACAGCTCAGGGAACAAAAGCAAATGTTACAAGATAGATTGTATTATTTAAAATAACACAGAACCCAGCTGTGTGTTTTGGGACAGAATAACAACCTCTAATGCAAGCGTTACCAAGTTTAGGAACGTACCTATGCTAACAACTCACTAGGCTTAACCTCCTGTTTTAAGATTAAGTCTGTGTCCACTAAGACTTCACGATATTATTAACCTTACTTGTGATATATTCACAACTACTCGTATTAAATATTCTTGATAGATTTAGATTTTATAATAATAATAATATGGGCTCCAAATCTAGTATATAATTTATTATAAGTTTTAATAACATTAATATTTAAAATATAATGTAATATTATTACATAATATTTATATAAGACATTGTTGTCTGTTAAACCCACAGAACATATTATATACCCTAAAGGGTTGAACCTGTGTAAATTAAATGTTACGTAACGGTTTTCAAATTCAGACAAACATTTTAGTCTTAAGTTTTCATTCAAATATATTATTGAACCGTTAAATTGAAAAAGCCAGATATACTTTAACACTATTCCAAAAAGCTTAGTCTATAGATATAGACTCAGATTTAAATGCGACTATTAAAAACATAAACCTCTATATCGAGCGCAGGGCATAACTTTAATTTGTTTCGGTATAAGAAAAAGGTGAATATATATATTTAAGATGTGTTATTGGAATAGAGTCCACCCAGTTTAAAATTAATTATAATCTTATGCTGCGCCCTGCGATAGTTTCCAGCGGCCAGTGTTAGAACGATTTTGAAAAAACCCACGATATTTTTATGAGTTTCGTGCCGACAGTGGTGACAATATTAATGAATGTAAACAAGAAAATTTTTTTTGGATGCCACAAAAAATTCCGACACTGTCTAATAATTATAAATATATTTGTGAGTTTGTTCTTTTAATATTTCTGAAACCTAAAACACTCGCAGAAAGAGGGTGCATAAAATCTTGAATTTTAATTTTGGATAAATATAATTTAAAAAAAAAATAAGCTATTGACGTACGCTATAATATCTATCTCAAATTAATACATGAATCATTCTTAATATTCTAATATTCTTATCTAATCTAAAATAATATAATATAGCAATAGTTACCTGCAGTCAGAAAAATATATTTAAGTTTCTAAAACATTACAGGGTTTAATGTGTCTGGTACCACTACAATGATAACCAGGTCTATTGTAACACTTTGTACCGCAGGAATGGAATAAAATAGAAAAATCACTGCCGCAGCGAACGTGTTAGCAGACAGTTACATTGATGAGACATTATCGTAGATAGCAATTATCATTGAAGTTGTGGTTCTAATTTTGAAATCTCAGGCATATACTGCCGTAGAACCGTTCAAATTTGAAAAGAACTGAAATAGAGCAGTAGATTATATACAGGGTATACGGATGAATAAATAAAAATTATAGATAGCGATAATAATTATCAAAGCATGAACTTAGCAAAATAAGTATAAGGTTTATGTTTTTCAAGTGGTATTAAATTTCTAATATAAGTAATATCACAATATTAATAATAATAATAATAATAATAGCCTTTATTCAGACAATACATGTTTTAACATTGTGATTATTTGAGTTTTAGTTTGACCGGATTCCCTGTCTGTATGCCACTAGTTGACAAAGGCCTCCTCCAACTGTCGCCATTTCTCTCTATCCTTAGCCGTTCTAGTCCATGTGCCTCCTGCTATGGCTTTAATATCTTCATCCCAGCGTTTACAAGGCCTCCCTCTTTTCCTTTTTTTGTCTCTTGTAAACCAATTCATGACAAGTTTTGACCACTTTTCACTGCCCCTTATTGTATGGCCTGACCACTTCCATTTTAGTGTTTTTATTGTTTTAAGGACATCTTTTGTTTTTGTGAGATTTTTAATACTTGTAATTCTTATTTTATCACAATAATATCACAATATTACTGATCCTTAAATACATTATCAAAAAGATTTCGTATCACCAGAACAAAATATATGCGATGAATTGTTTTTTTATTTTATTATTGTCGGTACTCGAAATTAATTTAAAGTAAAATAGCATTTGTGGAAAGCGTTCAATTGATCGTTCCTGCTTTGAATGTACAAGCTTTTTGTAATTAATTCTGAGCGAGCTTTGCGCTTGGGAAAGCGTCAAATATCAGATTTGACATTTCTTTCGAGGAATACTTACTGAGATATTAATTTTTCGAATTATAATATATTTTTTGCTAAATAGAAATATCTTCTTCGAACCTGTTTTTGCGATGAATTCGCTTACATAGCGGGCACCTTGGATGAGATTTGTTTTTCTATAATTCATTAGGATTTTATTGCCCATTCTAGTGTGTAAAATTATATAGACGAGGATAAACGAATGTGTATATTTTATTAATTGTGCTATAACCTTTGGTATACATATTCGAAAGGCAGTGTCATGACATTATTATTACGTCTTATGACCATAACACTCGCCGGCTGGTCGAATGGTAAGGCAGTTAACGCAGGGGTCGCGTGTTCTAATCCCACACCAAACGCATATAATTTGTATGATGAATATAAATGTCAGATCATCGACCTGCATATATCATCATCATCATCATCATCGTCAGACTTTATCCGTCCACTGCTGAACATAGTCTGGCGTTCTTTGGGGGAGCTCAATAAACGCCAAGACGACCGATCCCTTGCTACTCGCATCCAACACGGACCTGCATATACATATTTATATAAAATTTCATAAATATATTTTACATTACTAGTACAAACTAACATAATTTCTTAAGAATTTACCACATGGCCAGGTTAACGTGGTGTGATTGTTGAATAATATTTGTTTATTTTATTGTGACTAAGTATTTTATCAAAGTTTTTTTTATCGCAGGGAAATCATTTATAAATGTAATCTCCTGATTTTCTGATAGATCTTGAATATGGGACTGGCACAGGAGTCCCCTACCATTAAAATAAGCCTTCAGCCGCTTTGTGGGGATCCCGGGTCTGCAGGCAGTAGCATCTCAGCGACAGTCTGGCCCCGGTGAAGGGCCATACTACTTCTCGTAAGGGGAGGACTGCCACGTCACTGCTAAATAGTCCTCGCGACGTCGTGTCTAACTAGACCCAAGTTAAGTCTATTAATGGGCATCTTACTTCGGCTTGGAACAAACCTTATAATACTAGTACTAACCTTATAATAATTTATAGAAAAAAAACACGCTTTTGGTTTGTAACATGATAAATGGAATAATCTTATCGAATTATTGTATTGTTCATAATAGATCTACAAAGAAAATGTACAAAAGATTTAAACAAATATATAGGGTATAGGCAGAGTTAACTTAGATAAGATGAAAAAAGCTTTCTTTCTCTTCAGCGCAAGTTGCAGCTTAAAATCATAATATTTTCTGTAGTCGGTACTTTAATGCATAAAAGCCCGTGCAAGCCTCAATTAAATGCCATAAAAGGTAAATTCAAACACGCGACTCGTTATTTCCCATCATATCCTGAAACATTATCCTAATGAGAAAGTAATGAATTTTTAGCCGGCTCGGACACTGCTTTTGAACACTTTCATGCAAAATTAATAATTTCGTGTCGGATACGCTATTTGCATCTACAAAAGGATCTTGAAAATTTAAATTGTTAACGACACATTAAACAAAGGTAATATAATGAGAGTAAAAGTGAAATGTGTAATGATTGCCTTTATAAATAAATAGAGCCATCTTATGTGCTGGTATAATACGTCAAAATAACGCTACAAAAGGACTTTATAACGTGAATGAAATGTTCACTCGCAACAAAGTCCCGCTTGACGCACTGCACGACCCGCACGGTACGCAACGAATAGCTCTAGTAAGCTATAAAATTATCTAGCGTACGGAACATAAAGATCATAATATTATGAAAGTTTAAATTTCACATCCAAAATATTCTAACTTCGCATCTCCCTCATTAAGCCTTTACGGTTTACCTGACAAATTCCCAAAGCCTAGGTGTTCGGATGAAAGCGAAGTTAATTTTGTGCATGTAGCGGTCTTTTATAGTTTTTTCACCTACCTTCTTTTATGCAATATTAAACTGGCGAGACGCCTTTGACGTTGTTTTATCAGCTTTTAACTTCCAGTGGAGATTCATCGGGCATTTTATGTAGGTATGCAAAATTGTTAATTCTAAAAATCTTTCCAAATAGTGAGAAACTTATCTGCCATCGGAATGCTGGGAATATTTTTACCAAAGTAAGAACTAATTTGCACTGAATTAGTTTGTCTGTACCATAAAAATACATTTTATGGTACAGATTCGTGTAAATCAAATCCTGCTGTATATAATCAACTCCGTAAAATACTCGTGAGTGATACATGACAGCAAAGCAGTATAATACAATAATATTGACTCAGACATACGTTATACTTGTATAAAAATTAACCGAAACACGAATCTAAAACATTCTAGTTCAGTTGGACTCATACTAAAATTTCACCAAAATCAGCTCAGCCATTTAGCAGGAGCTTAGTCATATAACACAGAAAAAATAGATTTTTATATTAAATATTATTAATTAAAGAATAGTACAAAGATTTACTACGTATGTATAAGTACGAATAATAATCTGTACAGATGCTTTTTGAACATAAGTGAATACTTGGTAAACGATCTCCTTACGCCGGTCCTCGCTGTTGCTAGTGGCAAGGGATCGGTCGTTAAGGCATCTGATGATGTTAATGATGATGATGAAACAAATAAATTACTAGTGGGTACAAAAGATTTATTTGAAATCAACAAACAAATGTATGAAGTACAACTACAAAATAACCATTTATTTCTAATCCAATGATCACAAAAGAAATGTTATTAAGGGAAAAAAGATTAAGAGAATTTCTCAAACAAATATTCCGGAACGAATTTTACACCCACGACCTCCCTGGGGCACTGATCAGAGAAACAATCAGTTCAATGTGGAAGAACAAATATTCTTTCTCTCACAAATGCAGAGAATCTCGTCCCTTGGGGACTTTGTTTTTATTAAAAATTCAACAGTGGTTTCGTATGTTGAAAACAATATATTGTTTTAATATTTATTAATTCTACCTCTAGCTTTCAATGAATACTATACAATTGTACAAATCTTAATACTTAAGCTCTTTTTAAGCTCTTATTTACACCCTAATGTAATTCTTATGTATATTTTACATTCTTGCGAATCTCGCATTTCAAATACCATTTGTACTGATTTTGCTGGAATAATAATATAAAGTTCGTAATGTCTGTATGTAAG
Source organism: Lycaena phlaeas (assembly GCA_905333005.2). Classification (NCBI taxonomy): domain Eukaryota; kingdom Metazoa; phylum Arthropoda; class Insecta; order Lepidoptera; family Lycaenidae; genus Lycaena; species Lycaena phlaeas. The sequence goes on along the minus strand of HG995167.1, from coordinate 13,839,479 downwards.
AAATCTTTTATGTATTAATTATTTTATAAATTTTATTTAATTATTCAACACATATGAAATTCCTTTTATGTTAATATAAAACTACTAAACTTGAAAAAGGGTGAATTCTTTGTAAATGCTTTGTATAATTTATTTTTAATTAAATTATGTTATATGCTATTAAATAGGTAATAGAAACCCTTTTCGATAGTTCAGAGAAGTGAACGTTCAGTTGATAACAAAAGCTTCTTAATGAATGGCCGAAGCTTGCTTTCAAAAGACGAGTCGGTAGCGTAATAAAGTATAAATCATTTAACATACAAAGTCGAAGTTCCACAAGCTTCATCGAAGGCCGATTCCACAAATCCGAAGAAATCCCTACATTTTCATTATACCAATGTACGTCGACCCAAATCAAACTGTCAACAGGTACAAGAAAACCACATAACCAAAAAAATGTGTTAAAGTCGCAAAATCACTCTATAAATAACTAAAGCTCAGTTTGTCCAAAGGTAATGCATTGGGTAATCCATCACTTATTCCAACGTCATAAATCCATTACCGAGGTAGACTCAGTTGGCCACACCGCTGTCTAAGCAAATAGCCTGTAATGGAAACGACGACGGTAGATGTGACGTTTTGAAATTATTTCCCACAAAAAGATCCTTTTAACGGTCAGTATACGGACGCATTTAGAGTTTGTCTACGAAGATTTTATCTGCAAGTAGTTCCCTGGTTTCAGAAATTCTTTTGGTGAATAGACAGTTTTACAAATCTTTGCTATGATTGCATGTCACAATACAATACAAGTCTACAAATTCAATTCTTGTATTGCTTTATGTTTCGCATTGAAAAATCGGAGTGTAGGATAAGTTGAAAGGTTTTCATTTCAAATGTAAGAATAATTGCCCATCCGACAACCTCGCTTCAATTGTATTGTACATTGCTAATACGATTCTAAATATATTAGGTACATTTATTTATTGATTCCATATAATATAATATTATAGTCACATTTTTATAAGGAAGGAAAGTCAGTTTGCCTTCACCACACTCAACCGACACCTCACTCGACCGTTTATAAGCGACATAAAAATATTCTAGATATTTTAATATTACAGTACCTGGTTGACCGAGTATTTGCTCATTTTTTGTTTTATTTTGAATACCCTTAGTGACTTTAATGTGATAAATTTTTCTTTCAAAAGAATGAACTTGAAAAAAATAGACATATATGTAATCGGATTGGAGATACGAACCAGGCTCTTTTCGATTCATAACTGCCTAATTTCTCAATTTAGCTATCATGACATATTACTTGGCAGCGAAATTTACGTTCATATTCTAATGATAATTTATCATTGACTCAAAACACGGATAAAACTAAATTTTCTAAATGTATCCTAGCTAGATCGATTTATCGCCGTTTTTAACCCGTGTTTACAAAATTTCATGAAAATCGTATCGTAATAAGATATTATACCAATAAAGAAGATTGAACTTTGGCTCCTGATTTTTGCAATACTTGTAAAAAACGCTATGTTATACCTTTATAATAGAGAATCAAACGAACTTACCTGTAAGTGAAGTTCGATGATTATTAAACGAGTGATTCGCCCAAGAGATTACAAGTATTCACAAGTAGTACCACGCGTACGTGCTGCCATCATACACACTTTTAAAGCAACTCTGGATAAAGAAAACTTGTTTTCTCCCCACTCACGCCTTCCTTAACAGCCCGTCGTCGTCTGCAGTCTCATACACGTTTCTGTCGTGTACGGCTTTCCTGTTAGCTATTTCGAAAGGGCATTACATCAATATAAATAATATGTATGTAATTAGGGTTTGGGAGGGTTTGTAATCTCTTGGGCGAATCACTCGTTTAATAATCATCGAACTTCACTTACAGGTAAGTTCGTTTGATTCTCTATTAAACTTCGTGATTCGCCCTTCGAGATTACAAGTATTCACAAGTAGTTGTTTAGAGAACTACGAAATAGCTCACTACACTAGTGAAAAACACTAGTGTAGTTAGGTAATATTATAACAACAGTTTTTTAGATAATATTACAAGGCTTTTATTAAAATAATCGGAAAATATGTTTCATATAGTAAATAAAATCTATATATTGTGTATATATATAATACATACATTAGAATTGACGTTTACCAATAGAAGTTGAAAAAACCCCAACCTACAAGGAAAAGTGAGAAAAGGAATCAAATGTTTTGATACCAGTAGTTACTTCTCAGTTTTAAAATTTGACTTAAGTTTGTGACATCTAATCCATCCAGCGGTTCGTTTGATAACATCCATGTTGACACCAGTCTTGCGGCAACAGATCAAGTAGCTGCATGTCTCGTACTATGGGCACTCACTGGTGTGCCCACTATCCTGGACGGTAGCTTTTATTCATCGGCTAAAAATCTGTGAACTTACAGGCTCAAAAGTTTCCTGAAAAACTAACAAAGGGTAAATAACATTTGAAAAGGCATTCTCTCAGAAGACATTTTCAAATAATAATCTAAGGTCCTAGTAAGGTAAATAGAAGGCGTCTCATAGCAATGTATATTTAAAATTGGTTGAGTTCTAATAAACCCAGATTTTATAAAATAAAATTTTCTTAATTTTGAATATTATTTGATAATTGAAATTAAGAATATTTGAACACGATACCCATACTTAATATTAAAAAAAAAAAAAAGAGCACAATTTTTCAGTTGTATTATAATATTCTGGACGCGGAGTGCTTAGTCATATATACTGCGTACTATTTTCATAAAATAATTCTTAAATCGTTTACAATATTTGATATTACATTTTCAAATCGTATCATTTGAATACAATTAGTGCTAAAGCTCATTTAACGAAGTTAATGGGGAATAATTTAAAAAATTAACTATTAGTTATCAATCCTAATCGTATAAAATGTATATTATTGACGATAAAAAATTGTACCATTGATAGAAACAAGGACAGATATTGTCTTATGGTATTATCCATAATAGACGCCAAAATTACTTAACCCTTAATAAATGTTTATTATTATTATCTTTATGCATATAAGATACTCACAAAATTTATAGTAAAAATATTATTAATATCAGTTGTATTCGACGGCGTTTCGGGCCTGCGAATGCTGCCCTGATAATCCTTATGTTCTGTAAAAAAGGCTGGCTAGACTATCAGGTACAATTACGACTCCCGAAGACTTATATTTTATTTATTTTTTACTTTGACTACTTTTTAAGAGTACAAGTCGTCACCTTTTTGAAAAAAATAGTTCCACTGAGCCTGCTTCGCCGGCTCCTCTCAGTGGGCCCGCTTTGGAACCGGTGGTAGACTCAATTGACTCTCAAAAAGATACCTTGATTGTACCATTCTGAATAAAAATTTTGACTTTGACTTTGACCTATGAAAAATGATATCATGATTTGATTTGCTAACCAGCTGGCAAGAATATCTACTTCAGGTTTTTCGAAATTATTAAATTTTGAAAAGCATAGTCGGCTAACTTCTATTCTATATCAGAATTAACGCAAACGGGATTCTGCGTCGGCCTCATAGTTGTCTTGTGAGCTAACGTAGGATGCGAACACGTATTATCATATAGATATAGACCCTTTTGATACCACTTCAAGTGTGTCGGTTAATATCATCCTATTTACATAAATATTATTTGTTTATGTATATAGCAGTGGAGTTGTCAATTCTCAACGGAACGTTTAATTTTATGTCTTGCATAATCTACTGATTCCGAATTACTATGCGACAACAAAATGCACCTTTAGCTATAAGTAATCGATGTGATGGTAGAATCCTGCTTAAGAATAGCTATTTCATCTCCTGTACCTGTACGAGACTAGTCAGAAAATAATGTCGTTCGACAAACGCCTAACCGTATGGGCTAAAACATTCATCAATATTATTAATCTAATGGTGGAAATCGTAAATAAACATATTGGTAAATAGATATATTGGTCGTAATCATTTTCTTGTAAATAAAGATAAATTAACCCATAAGTTTTTTGTATATAACCAGCCATATTGTAATGTTAAACAAACCGATATTAGTGATTCTATCAAGTGCGTAAAGCGTCGCAATTTCTTTAGTCTCTTAAAAATGTTTAAACTAGATTATTAATAATTATCATTATTATTGTAGTAATGTCTATGGGCGCTTTTACACCACGTTAATCTTGTTCCACGCTAAGTTGTCAAGGTACGTATTTCGGACAACGAAACATATCTTATACTTTTTAATATACATAAGATATGCAAGATTTTCACATCCATGACCCAGGAATACAAAAAACTCTTTATTCCCAGGTGGGAATCAAAACCTCTAACTCCACCTTCCGTGCAACCCGCTAACTCAATGGTAAGCGCGTTGCTCAAGCCATAGAGGTCGTTAAATAAATAAATCGTAGAGGCTCTTGCTTATTTTTGTTTGTCTAAGAAATAGATATAATAAGTCCTGGTTACGTAAAAATTGCACAAGCTGGTTGCATGATTTCTGTAAAATGTAAGGCGATTCATTGATCCTTTTTAACCACTGAAAACGCAAGTATTTGTTACACTGATTATCACAGATTTATAAATATATATTAATAAATCTGTGCTGATTATGAATAGCTATAGAAAAAATTTTTGGCATGTTTATGCACATTTGACAATTATTAGAAATAAGTTTTAAAGCTGTTCTATAATCAAGTTTGAAAATGTGGCGCGGATATACATCAGTTGAAATAAACCATTATTTCGATTACTCTTTTTTATAAGAAATATGCCATATCAATTGACCAGAACATGGTTTACATTCATGTATCGCATCTAATGAAAGTAAATAATTTATTTCCCTAGTCATTTCCCTGTCATACGCAATATTTGTGGGTCTATTGACTGGTATGTTAGTCTGGGTAACAGCAGAAAGAAAAGGTATATATGTAAACCTTGCACTCAAGGCAATATCAAGAATCAATATCTGCGCCTACGCCTTATTTAAAAAATTTAAGTCTACCTGCTTCCAGCGGGTGTTGGTCAGGAGCGCCATCTACCGATCCACATGAAACCGCCGCTTTTTTCAGCACCGGTGTCCGCTTGTTGTTCTGGCGCCGCTCCGCTGCTGGCTGTTGCTGACACCGCCAGCCGGCGAGATTAGCTCGGATTCGGTTGCGTGTACCGAGCACCCGGAGTCGGTGGCGGCTCTTACCCAAGTTTAAAGCCTAACCTGTACTAGAGGTGGAAAAGTTAGTTACGACTCATGGTCGTTAGCGACCTAGTCTTTGTTATAGCAGACCTACTCTGCGTCAGTCGTAAGAAATGGCTTTTATAGATGTCAACTTTTCTTGTAAATCTCCTCCGAAAAAGCTGAGCTGGTCCCGTTGAAGATACTTCGTTATCTTCTACGCTCTTGTCTAGAGAAGCCGTTAAAGTATTCCCATATAGTCAACATAGCATAAAACACGACTTACCTCACTCGATATTTTTTATTGATTATCGCCATTGTTGCGAGACTTGAAGATCATTAATTATGAGGTTAGAATTTGAGTCATACCGTACATGGCAACAGCTAGTGGATTTTCTGATAACATGTTATGCCTTTTAAACATTTTCCAAAATGTCTTTAATATCTTCTCCAATGTAATTTACCTTAATATAGGCTTATCGGCTCTAGCTGTATTTATGTACCTATTAGTCCCCATTGTTTCTCTGATTTTTGGCTCATAGCCTTGATGCCAAGGATAGCCAGGATAGGGTGCTGATCTTCAGACGCGAGATAAATTTGAAAGATTATTACCCACTACTACTCAACAGATTGAGGGTATCAAAAACAAAAATATAAATATTAATTACTGTTAATTCCATCTTTGTCGATGATCATTAGCTTCTAGTATAGTTTTTGTGATACAGTCTCACGGGCTGTACTCTAAAAAACATCCAATGTATTCACGACGCAGTCTCACGGATTTTGTGTTCAGGGCACAATCTCACGGATTTGTGTTCACGACACAATCTCACGGATTTGGGCTCACGAACAATCTCACGAGTGCGTTCTAGAATAAAGTGCATCAATAAAAAACCACACAACGCCCAGTCCAGAAAAATAACTCCATTATTGTTGAGTGTGGTTATGTAAGCTCATCTTTGTCAACGATCGTTAATGCTTGGTATCATTTTTGTGATACAGCCTCATGGGCTGGCTGCACTTCGAAAAAACATCCAGTGTATTCACGACGCAGTCTCACGGATTTTGTGTTCAGGGCACAATCTCACGGATTTGTGTTCACGACACAATCTCACGGATTTGGGCTCACGAACAATCTCACGAGTGCGTTCTAGAATAAAGTGCATCAATAAAAACCACAACGCCTAGTCCAGAAAAATAACTCCATGATTGTTAAGTGTGGTTATGTAAGCTCATCTTGTCAATGATCGTTACTGTTTTGCATAGTTTCTGTGATACAGTATCACGGGCTGTACTCTAAAAAACGTCTAATGTATTCACGACACAACCTTCTAGGCTGTTTTTTTTTTTTTTTTTTTTTAGTGGGTAATAATTTTTCAGATCAATCTCAATATCGCATTAAGAAGAAACAAAAATAACAAAGATAATATTAACTGAATAAATAATTTTTGATTTACCTTCATTTATTGTATTCGCTCGTGTTATTATTTTGAGCATGACGAATAAAACTATGGAGACATATTTTGCGATCTCTAGCCATTTTTCGTTCCAATCCTTTATTTTTCCTTTTCATCGTAATTCTTGCGTTTTTCCATGTCTAATATTCTATAGTGACACAGCTACGAACTTTCAGTATGCTAACTTCACTTAGAAAGAAAAATGCGTGTGCGATGGCCGGCACACAAAACGTGTATATGAGACTGCAGACGACGACGGGCTGTTAAGGAAGGCGTGAGTGGGGAGAAAACAAGTTTTCTTTATCCAGAGTTGCTTTAAAAGTGTGTATGATGGCAGCACGTACGCGTGGTACTACTTGTGAATACTTGTAATCTCGAAGGGCGAATCACGAAGTTTAATAATTATAAAACCTTTATAACAACTTACTTTTTATTACTACTACAACTTAATTTGACTTTGAATTTATTATTAACTTTTATTCAAGCAAATGTCCGACAAAGCCAGAAAGATGATAGCTTACATGATTATTAAAGAAAGAAGAAGAAGATTTAGAAAGTTTATTTGTAACACACATTAGGTACACAGATATGTATTATCATTCCATACCATTTATTTTTTGCAACGATTTGCTTGTTTAAGCTTGAAGACTTATCGCAATGAAAGGCATGCAAAGTAAAAAAGCGAATTTTGGTATTGTACCGGTAAATTAAAAAGGTACAAGGAGCAAATCCGTTTCATGAGATTTACTGATGAGATTCGACTTCTGTGTGCCTCGGCCGCAGTTCTCGCTTGATTCAATTCTTGAGTAAAGGCGATTTTGTTTCGGTAAATAAGCTCGCAGCCCTAGCTATTAAAAAAATACTGCCACTATTTTGAACTGGCAATATTCAATTATTAACCTGCGAATTTTCAATTTACAATTTGTAAATGTTGAGATGAAATTTCACGAACAATTTAAATACGTGTGTAGAACAGGTCGTCAATAATGTATAAATTAGAACAACGCGCTGTAATAAAATATTTGCTTAAAAACAGTAACAGTAACATGCAAACAAAATTACGGGAATCTACCCCGTCAAATAGCACTGCGAAAAAGTCGAGTCGGTCAATGACGTCTACGATGTAAGAAAACATTGGCAAAGTGTTATGTTTGTATGTATTTCATTAAAAAAAATTGTGTACATTTTATTCTATTCTTAACTAAACCGCGAACTTTTCCAACCTCGTAGATTTCACATCAAAAGAATACTTTAAAAAAATCTTAAGAACTCCTTCACAAATCTAATATAGTTAACCACGTATTTAATAAAGGTAATTGAAAAATAAATACAAGCTTATAATTTACAGATACATCATCATGATCACTAACTCTTACAAGTCCCACTGCTGGGCACGGGTCTCCTTAAAAAAATCAGTTGTCTGTAAAGTCGGTTACTGACGATATTTGAACGTGACAATGTCATAAGAATAGAACAAAACATAAAATAAAATATTGATGGGCCGATTGTGTCTCTTTTTCTCTCGTTCCGCGCTCTCGCTTGCACTTCAAGCCTTAAATGGAACACCTCAGAGCGAGGCAACGCCGCATGAGTCATGTTTTTTCGTGAGTGCAGCCGGCTCCATCGAATTATAAGATGTTGTCACGTCAAAAAGACGACGAGGTGTTAGGCCATACCCGCCATAGATCACTGAAGCGCTGTCCTAATGCCGGTTGGTGAACGTCACAAAGATTTTCTCACGATGTTTTCCTTCACCGGTGAGAAAGCGATGTTCTGTAACAAGTTGCACTGTGAAATTTTTAAATACTTAGACGTGACGACTAAAGAAGCCAAAACATTATCATTAGACCTTAGCAGATATAGTTCATATCTATACATGGGCATATGCATGTATTATAAAATAATACAATTAAAATTGAATGTTAACATTGTTATGTTTCGATTTGTACCACAGAAGCGTGGTGAGCCCGAGGCGAGAGTTGGGAACAATGGTACGGCCGTATTTTTTATTTCAAGACAACGAACTCGGCGCAAAGATTAAAGAGATTTATGTTTTAAGGTACACTTTTATTGCATTTACTTTATCTTACACATCATCATCATCATTAAAATGCTCTTTAGGGGTATTTAAAATAGAAAAGAATTGAGTAGATATTTTTTTATGACACAAGTAAAGTATATAATAATTATTTTTCGGGTTTTTAATGGTCAAACTTATATTTTTATTAAATAATAAAATCTTATCAGTCTTAACATATTAAAATTATGCCATCTGAATCGACTTTTTGTAGGAGTGCTTTATGAGAGACATATTCAAAAGCATTTGTTAGATCGCAAAATATCTGTCCAGATTAAGTGCACTTTGTGTAAAAACTAATTTATTATGGTCATGTTTTGCCAACATAAATATTTATTTATCATTCTAATTGTATTATCCTAAAGTGTGGATATACATAAGAGAAATGACCATACCATTTTCTTCCCCTTTGATACTGAGCTGATGTACGTTAAGTAAGAATAAGGAAAACTTAAGATCAGAAACATATCATCACTGCTTATCTTTTACCTTACCTTGCCTTATCTTTTCACTTATCCAACCTATTTATTTCAGATAAACCTAATGATAATTTTATTGGTATTAAATATCTTATTATGATTTCAGTTTGACAGTGAAGCTCAAATCATAATAATAAAAAGTTGTCACAAATGTAGCTAATTGTTACATGTGAACTACTCTAATTAAAGTTTTAACTCAATGACTTGAGTGATTTTGATGAAATTTGTATAACATAAAAGTATAAAGAACATGTAATTGAGCTGGGCGGTTATTTAATATTTTTTTATCAATTCAATCAACAGATCTGGTGTGTGTTGCAAATATGGCTGCGGGTGGACGCAAGTGGCTACTGCTATATAACAGTTCTAAATAGATTATTTTTTTACATTTGGACGAATACATGTGCTAGTAAATTATTTTCCGCCAAAACACAGGCCATATTTTATTCACTAATGGATTAAAATGTGAAGCGTCAAACGGGATTGTAAAAATATTTTTTAGAATACACTAACTCGTCTGAAAACGAAAAAGCTGAATGTGCTGTTATTTGTAACACTAGGATTGCTATTATAAGTTTTGCTTGTGTATTCATGATTTACAAATCGAGTGGCAACTGATGATGATATTTTTATATATTAATTATAATATAATAATATATATGGACGCTCACCAGGCGGGAAGAAGATCTCCGTGCAGTAACTAGTCCGTGTTGGATGCGAGTGGCAAGTGGCAAGGATTGACCGTCTTGACGTTCATTGATGGGTGTTGGGATGTTCAGCAGTGGACGGATAAAGGCTGATGATAATGAATTATCATTTTCTTTATTCGACAGCAACGGTGGTCCGTGAATGAATTAAATTGTCACTTATAAGGTGACTATTAGCTGATGGGCTCTATAAATATTTTCCTGGTTTCTTTTATTGGTCTCATTATTTTACAAGAGATAGTCGAAACAGCAGAAGAACCAGGTGGTATGCTCAACGTCGCTCATCAGCAAGTGAAGCTTAACTAAGTCGGTAAGGTTTTTTACTTTGACAAATTCATGCACTGCATATTCTGAAATGAAAAATGGCCAATCGCTAAGTCTACATACGTCATTATAAATGCCGAAACGCATGAAAACTGTTTCATTAAAGCTAAAAGAGGCATGGTGTGATAATATTTGTAAAGTAAATTAAACCTATGTTAGACAATATAAAAAAAACAACATATCCAAGAAAACTCGCCAAAAACTCATTACTCACAAAGAATTAGTGGTATCGCTAAACAATTTCACGGCCGATTAGCGGCTTAAACACAGACAATGGCAAGTGAAAACCCAACAAATCACTTTCAGTTGTATCCAATCTACACACACCTTTATCAACCCTCATCATCTTTAATCGCAGCAGACAGGCCTTTGCTAATGAGAAAAATAATGAGCGCCCGCGGGGACTCAAAGCCGGGTCTTAATCAACACCTCTGTGTATCGAAATAACTTTGCCCCTTTTTTCGTTAAATACCGTTGATGGAGGTACAAAATAGATTCTGCACGTGTGACGCTTCAGCCAATTTTATTAGTGTAATTAATTTTTTCTTTAGCATGGAATACACATTTTACGATTTCACGATAGCTTAGTGGAGAAATTAGGCATCTATGAATCGAAAGGAGCCTGATTCGTATCTCCAGTCGCACTTTTTTGTCTTTTTTTTCAAGTTCATTTTTTTGAAAGAAAATTTTATCATATTATTACTAGGGGTATATAAAACAAAATTTAAAAAACCGAGCAAATGCTCGGTCAACCAGGTACTGTATTTTAATTTGACATTCAATTATTGATATCATTGTTGTATTGCATAACGATAGTCGCTATTAGAAAATCATTGAAAAATTAAAACCACGCTGGTAATTAAATATGGCGTAAATTAATTTCGTATTGCTGAACACAGGTCTCCTTTAAATCAATTAGTCGATGCATTTACATCATAACAGCCGAGTGGTCAAGTGGTGGTGGCTATTGGATATTCTACGTAGGGTTTGCGGGTTCGAAACCTGCCAGATACAGTTCTGAATGAGAATTTATGTCTGATCGGGTTATGGACTTTTATATAGTACTAGCGGACCCCACAGACGTTGTCCTTTAGATACGAATCGATAGTGGCAGTACAGATCAATCTCTAGTTTAATCTAGGTTAGATACCGACTGCAGCGCCATCTGCCGGTCTGATTTGTGAATCTAAACCATCCTCGAATCTACTTGAACACACACAAAGAAAATCACTCAAATCGGTCCAGTCGTTTAGGAGGAGTTCAGTCACATACACACGCACACAAGAAATATATATATTAAGATTATTAATTTATATAAATTTCTTAGATTTATTATTGTTCGTAGTTCTAATAACACAAGTTCTTAGAAACCTAATACTGTGCTAGATTAACGTGGTGAGATTGCTTAGTAATTCTCTATTCTAATTCTTTGTTTGATTTTATTTATTTGTAGGACTTTGGTTGCCCTATTTCAAGTCGGCTTTTTCACACGATGTGTTTTAAAATATATATATCTAGTATATTAAGGGCCGGTTAGTTCAAAGCATCTGTTAACGCAAGAGTCTTCTTTAAATTTTGACGTCTGTTTAAAACTACGCTCTTTGGTCACTAAATTCGTCAAAATCGGTCGACGTAACCCGCCCTAAATATGTCAGAAATACTTTTTCCTATTTTTTTATTCATTTTACTAGAAAGACATTTTCACAATATTAAATATCGATGGTTGATCTACTCCATTCCTTCAGTTTATTTTTTCAAGTTATATGTCTTTGTCTCTGCTGTTACAATCAGTGCAATTCTAGTCCTGGAAATCTTTAATTAAAAACAGCACTTCATCGGAACAGTCGAACAGTCGATACGGTTTTTTTTCAATTACAGAAATGAGGCCTGATAAGAGCATGGATGCACAAAGGCCGGATTGAGGGCATGGTTGATTAATATAAGCGCCTCTTTCACGTGACTGGCCAAAAAGAATATTATACTTTATGTACGTTTTTATGATTGTCACTTGGTAACAGGCGTGAGTTTTGGACATGACAAAAATCGCAAAAACAAAAGCGATCTTATATAACATTATTGTATAAAGGGTGTTGCTATGCTGCTTTGCAACTGAATTAAGCCGGCACGACCGGGGTGGTACCTCTCGCTTACATAATACCGGTGTAAAGTGACAGTTATGCTGTCGCGTTTCTTGCGGTTTGTGAGTTTCCAGTTGCCTATTGGGGGGATAGGGAAAAGGAAAGCAACGGATTTGCAAAACCTCGGGTTGTGTAGATGTTTCTCGACGACGATATTCTCTAAAAGGCTTCGACTGTTCGTTTGGCCTCCTATGCTTTAAAAAAATGTATGAACAATTACACCACTTTAGCCCTACCCCGCTGTAAGCTTGTAAGAACTTGTGTTACAGACACTAGAGTCTAGGTATAGAATTAATGAAAACATACCTACGCATCCGTGACCTTTGTACAGTTATTTAAATTATTTTAAATACGTACAAATTATTGGCAAATGGCAGATTTTCAATTCTCGACCTCTGCATAAGAAATAGTCAGTTTACCACTACAATAGCGCGTAGTCATTGGCAAAATTTTATCACATTTGTAACAAGAAATTAATTGCTTGTGCATTAAGAAATTAATTGTTGCTGCTTTGTGTTTTAGAAATTCTAAAAAATAAAAAATTTAAGAAAATTTACTTTCATTTATTTAGAAAAGTAAATGCTTAGCAACAAGTTTACCCTGTACTGGCCCGGACATCTTATGATTTTGATTATTCTGAGACGTAAGATCGTAAGTCTAATCAGTAATTAAACTGCCTGACCCGCTTCTGTCCGAAACAAAGCCAAGCTGTTTTACGAAATCAGGATAGTCGTACGTATGTAGACAGGCTAAGCCGAATAAATTTTCAAACTAAATCTTAGGTACCTATTGCATTAGGTGGAGAGGGCATGTTGTACCAACCATCTCTAAATCCCTGATATAGCTTGTCATATAAAGACTAAAGATAATATGGTGCCAGTAATGCCATCTTTTTAGAAATACAGCGAAACTGCTTATGTAGATGTAAGCCGGATTATAGTACTCACAGAGAGGGGCATGCGATACACATAGCATTATCCCTACTGGGGCATATTATATATACATTTCTTTGCATGATTAGGAGTGTACAGGCTTCATCATCAGCATCTATCCATCTAATGCTGAACATAAGCCTCCCTCAATGAACGCCAAGACGACCGATCCCTTGATACTCGTAAGTGTACAGGCTTAATGGCGTAAAATGACGACCACGTTACCAAGATTAATAATAATTATCCAGAGAAAATAGCTCGTTCTTTTAGGTTTATTTTGCACTCTCTATCTTTGTCCCAACTTTGGCCTTTTCACGCGCGCTATTTCCTGTATAAAAGCAGATTTAGGAGTTGGGGCGCAACATAAGTGTCTTTTTAGAACTTAAGTATAGTAGTTTATTAAGGCTTTATTATTATTTTCTAAAAGCAAACTAGACTTAATCAAAAATAGGACATTATTTATTGTTTTTGAGATGGTTGCTGTAAACTGTTCGAAAACTAATAGTTCGAAAAGCATATAAAAAAATTAATACACCGCAAAAAATCCGTGAAGATGTTTCATTATAATATGTCATTACAATCTGTTGCCCGCAGCTTTGCCTGCGGTAACTAAGATTTACAGGATCTGATGGTATTATAATATAGCCTTCCTTGATAAATAGGCTATCTAAAGCTGAAAGAATCATTCAAATCCGATCATTGGTTCCTGAGATTGGATATTTTAAACAATCTTCGAATGTTTTGTTACATTATACCTAATGTTATTTTAGTATACATAATAAATTATAGTGTGATGAAAGCATGTTGATAGTATGACAAAATAAATCCCGTGAAATCGTTATATCCATCACGAATCTAATTCCTCTATTTGATACAACGTTGAAATTATAATGTCCCGTAATCGCGAATGAGAAAAATGGTGTTCCGGAGCGTGACGGGAATGCCGTACGACAATATTTATATTCGTACACGCAATCTTTATTGCGTCGCTTCCTGTTATTTATATATATTTTTTTACTTTGTGCGACAATGGTTTAAGGTAAAATAATATGAATCTAATATTTTATTTAAAAAAGTAAAGTAAATAAGTTCGAAAATAAGGTTAATCCGACATGACGACGGTTCTGTGTAGTGTTTAAACATTCGATGCATGATTTTTGTAACATAAAATATGATATTAAAATCCATCTATATATTTGGAGTTTTTTGCAGTCTGTAAAGCATTATAATTATTATTAATGCTATTGTAGATTCATTTACATATTTTGATTTATGTTAGGGCCTGTTTCACAATCTCCAGATAAGTTCCGAATAGGCTATTCACAACATATTTGACAGATACTCCATACTCTGTCAAATATGTTGTGAATAGCCTAATAGGAACTTATCTGTAGATTGTGAAACAGGCCCTTAAGTTAATAATTTCCGCAATTTAATATTTAATTTTATATTAAGGAATGCAATTGTCAGGAATTGAAATTCCTGACAGTTGCAAATAGAATCGTCGACCAATCTGTTGTTTTTTATATGTGATACATATTTTATCGGTAACGGATTATTATTATTTATTGACAGACATGTGATATTTTGCGATCATTAGTCTGTCTATTGCAGGCGTTTTCTTCAAGGCTCCATACACTATCCGATATACACTATTAATATGCCGCTTCCGAACAATCAAAACGATAAATCGATAATGTATAGCAAGATTTTTTTAAGACGTACTTAATCGAAAGCGATATGAAATCGCAACAATACCATAATTATCATAAGTATGGTAACGATAAATCGACATCATAATGCTTTTTACAATCTACGATTCAATTTTATCTCAACGATGCTCGCCTTGTATGTGGATGTAGCCTTTTTTTAATATTTTTCTTTCTCTCATTTAAGTAACTTTTGAAAAGACATACGGTAAAACATAAAATCCATAAAAATGACTAGTTTAAATGGATACAAAAATACAAAAAAAAGTTGATTATCTTTTAATAGGATACTAATTTTGATTTATTAAGTCTTTATCCTGAAACGCCAACAAGCAAATGCTCAATTGTTACGATCATTCGTATGTGGGCGCCATTTTTGATGCGATAAGCCGTCACGATTTTGATCAGATTAATCGCACGTCAGATGAATCGTACCGTATTTGGGACCCTTTAAAGTAACGAGATATTTCCTATTCCTTATTTTGTACTTAGATAAATTCATTCATGTTTCGGCATAGCTCACATGCATATTAAAAAAATACATATTATATTCCTCCTGGTCAATTAATTTTATGGTAGTGTATGATTTGCATTAAGAAATTTGTAAAGAGGTAGTGCCATGCTGCTTTGCAGGCGAATTGGGCCGGCACGACCGGGGTGGTACCTCTCGCTCACATAATACCGGCGTAAAGTGACAGTTATGCTGTCGTGTTTCGTGCGGTTTGTGAGTTTCCGGTGGCAAAGTGCAAAGGAGGGCAACATATCTGCATAACCTTTGGTTGTGTGGATGTTAATGGACGTCGATAGTCGTAAGGCTTCGGCTGTTCGTTTGCCCTCCTATGCTCTAAAAAAAAAATCCCGAAAATCTTTGAAAATTCACGTAATATAAGCGTAATAATTAATGTTTGTGTTATTTGACCTTAACTTTTTCGAATGAAATGGACTCGGCGAAAGAACACCGGGAAGGAAGGAAGCGGAAGACCAGAATAGCACCATTATGAGCACCATTTAATCTCAAGAAACATCGTATTCCTTGGGGAAAATACAAAGTGCACAATTGAATAATATATGGCGCATTTTTTATGTAGTCTTCGTTGGTAAAAGCTAGGCATTATAATATAAATGTGAAAAAATATATTTTGATTGCTTGAGATTTTTCTTGAGATTTCTTATACATGATATAATATTACTTTGAATTACAAGATCAAAGCTAAACGCAAAATCGCCTCTAGTAGTGATCTCTGAAAACATTATAAAAATCTAGGAAATCCGCTGTTAGTGTTCTTCACTAGTTTAAAAAATGGAATAGCTTATATTTTTAAATAAAAATACATACACTATTATATTACCACTGTCAGTTTCCTTATAATTAGAGAACATAATATTATATAGATAAAATTATAAGAGAACAACAATTCCAACACAAAATCCATAAATTAAATCAATTTCGATTTTAATTGTAGCAGTAATAATGTATATAATTAGCAATAATAATATATTATATAGTACATGTCTTATGAGTATCTTTAGTCATTTACACACAAAATAAATCGCAAATCTTTTAAGATTCCACAGTAATCTGCTTTCAAAAAAAGGATATTTATTAACAGACTAGACATTATCAAGTGCTGTCAAAAAACTCAAACTTCTGTTTGGCTACAGCGGCTACAATATAATATTATATCTTTGTTTGAAGAGAATTTTAATAAAAAGGATGCTATGTACAAATAAGTAAAAGAAGAAAATCAATCAGGAGAAAAACGATTTTCTCAAAGCCTTGGTATTCTCTCGAACTAATGAGGGAAATAATGGAGGTCTTTAACTAAGGCTGTATTGGACTGAGAGCGTTATCTAAAAACACTGCTGACGTATTCATTAGTGACATTTATATAATATTAAAATATCGAATGAAACAACTACCCACCACAATATTATTAGAACAGGAGGAGATTTTTTCAATAAACACAAATAAAATAATACTTTCGATAACTCGCTGTACTACTTATAAACGAAAAAATTCAAAATACCTGTAAAAATTATTTAGTATTAATTACTATATCCCTGATTTTACATCCAAAATTTCTAGTTAGTCGAATACAGAACAAAAAACATATGCACATAAGTTTGATTTACTATTTGTCTTAAACGAATTATTGAACATATAAATAAATATATGACAATATTCATAAAAAATCCCGTAATTTTGTCATACAAAGTCCCTTGTTTAATTAAAATATAAAAAACTCCAAACTTCACACCCATAGTGATGAAATTAACGAAATTGTTAACATTACTGGCCAAACGCGTCTTTACACGGTCAATTTGTATTCATTAAAACAATTTGAATTAACAGCTGGGTGGTCGATTGAATTGTGAAATATTTTCAAGAGGAAAGCGTTGATTACTGCTAACGATTCGTTTCATTATTTCCTTTCGTGTATCGACATCCGTCTGTATGCAAATTTTTCGCAAACGCAAACGTTGCTTTTCATGTTTCGTTTTTATTGCTCTGTTTTTTATTGTTGCTTATTTTATTGTTTTACGAAACATGATCTCATGAATTCTATAGTTTTTTGCCGTTGAATTTGTATGTTGCCAAAAGTGTGACGAAATATATTAGCATTGCATTAATCTGTGAAAATAAAATGTATTTTATGGAAAAATATTAATATAAAATAATAATGTTGATTTAGTTGACAAAAAAGTTGATTAGCTTTTATATAAAGCTAATCAACTTTTTTGTTCCACAAAGAAAGGCCAAAACAGAAATGTTAACCAAAATGGTACCTGGATTATCTTGCTTTTTAAAATTATCAATGAATGAACAAGTCACTTAGAACTAACCTAATATAGGTGACGCAAGAGTGTATCTATAGTAATTAGGTAACGTACTTAACATAACTTCTTAGTCGAAAGTACCCTAAATGAAAAATTCATAAACCTCAACATAGAATTTTGTTCCTTTTGTGAAAACTGTAATTGTTTGTCAACGTATATCTGGAAAAACTGTAAATATTAGTTTTCAACAATAACATCGGACACAACCTGTCAGTCACATTCTAGTCAAATTCTTGTTAAAAAAATGTAACACCAGTGTTGTTATTTTTATAAAATATTCCATCATTTAAGGGTAGGCTCAGAGTTTCATTTGTTTCGCAGTGCCAATTAGCTATGCATGAATTTTGCTCGATTCGGTTATAATAAAAACAGCCTTTTGATGCCGACGGAATACAACCTTGTTTTATACAGCTCACAATATACTTTCGAAAAGCAAAACAATATAGGTCCTTTTGTATTAAAATAGTTCAAAATGAAAATCAAATTGATTTCATTGCGACAATCAAAAGGAAGAGAGTAAAGTAAACGGCGCCTCAATGGAGCGATCTGAATAGAACAAGATTGCCTGGGCTGGGAACTTTAAGTCGCTCTAGTTATATTATTCAAAGGATGTTAATTGCTAGCTGGTAATGAATGATTAATGTACCTTCTGTTCAAATAAAATACAATTATTTTGAGCTAGATTAGGATTACGAGGATCTGGTATGGATAGCCAATATTCATAATTACCTAATTAGTTCATATATACTGGGTGAGGAACAAGAAGAAAAATGATAATTTTTGACTGTATATAATGTTACAATCAGATATTAACAGTAGTCTGCTCTCACGATATGATTCGTTGAAACGTATGAAAGTGTCACGCTTCTAAGTGCACACGAGTGACGAGACCATCGTTTGCTCACCGGTGAAGGAAAAAATCGTGAGGAAAACTGCATGCCTGATGAGATTGCAGCACACTTTCAGTGTCACGCTGCTTTGTAGCCGAATTGGCCCCGCACAACCGGGGTGGTACTTTCGCTCAAATAACTATGAATATGGTGTCGCGTTTCATGTCACGTTTGTCTATGGGCGTCAGTAGTCTCCATAAGGCTCTGACCGCTCTTCTTTTTAAAGGTTTAGACTTTTAGGCCTGATGGCCTTTAAGCTGAATCGGTAGGTGAGCAGATGGCTCCCCTAAACTCTGACCACTTGCTTGCCTCCTTATGGCATAAAAAAACTCTTATGTTAGACTAGCAGGTAAACACAACTGTAGTAGTGATGTGTTGCTGGTAATGAGTTTCAATATTTTAATCATTTCTTCAAAAACCTTTTCAAAATTTGTTCAATGATACATATTTTTGGAGTTTACTCCTTAAGAATCGATTTTCATATATAAGGCGCCCGGTATGAGAAAAATCCGAGGGGTAAAACCAACTGAACTAACGAAAAAGTGTCACGTTTTTGGTGCGCACCTTTAGTGCGCAACTTTCTAATTTAGCTGTGAGTGTATTGAGACGTACATAGGGTATGCTGTATAGGCGACTATACCTATATACTATATGTTATTGGGCTTGTTTGTTTCTATTAGTGTCGATGTATTTATATTGCTATTTTTTTTTGTTATAAATATCAATAATTAACATTGTAATTGTGAAGTTATAATTTTTTATGGTTAGATACTCGTACTTGAGGAGTAAACTCCAGTCGTGCGTCGGAGCTGACACACACACATTTTTTTTACTGAAGACTGTAGTCAAAAAGATTTTAACAGTTTTTAATACTATTCCCGAAAAGAACATATTCTATTGTATACGATATTCTAACATGTGTTTACCAATAAAATATATTTCAAAGGAGCCCGAGAAATTCGCAACAACACTGGGCTTAGGATGTGACAAATGTAAAAGCAATAAATATAATAGATTTTTATTTGTAGATAACATGAAGTGTCTTTTCATTTATTGGATAGATATACAGTCAAGCGTCAATACTTTTGTATATTTAAGGCTTAACCATCGACATCATCCTTTTTTGACGTAGGTTAATTTGTCAGTAATTCTACTA
Source organism: Lycaena phlaeas (assembly GCA_905333005.2). Lineage (NCBI taxonomy): Eukaryota > Metazoa > Arthropoda > Insecta > Lepidoptera > Lycaenidae > Lycaena > Lycaena phlaeas. The sequence goes on along the minus strand of HG995167.1, from coordinate 13,819,604 downwards.
GTCCTACTTAATATTGCGACGGTGGTCCAGTGGTGGACGGACTCGGCCTCTTACGCGAGGGGTTCCAGGTTCGATCCTGACCCGTCCGTGTGTGCCTTGAAATGGGTTTTTCTAAAATTTCTAAGTGCACACGAGTGACGAGACCATCGTTCGTTCACCGGTGAAGGAAAAAATCGTGAGGAAACCTGCATGCCTGATGAGATTGAAAGTCTTTGAAGGTATGTGAAGTTCACCAATCCGCACTGGGCCAGCGCGGTGGACTATTGGCCCATTACCCTCCTCGCCTGATTTCGAGGAAAGAGACCCGTGCCCAGCAGTGGGACATATAAGGGTTGATACTTTACTACTTTACTTACTTAATATTATACAGGCGAAAATTTGTAAGTACTCTTGTTACTCAGTTTGTTACTCATTCACGTAAAATTACTGAATGGATTTTAATGAAACTTTACAACAATACAGATAATACAATATGAGAATAACACTTATGCGTACTCCCATGGGAACGGGAAGTACGCGCGTGAAACCGCGGTTATGCTAGTGTACCTTATTGTCACTAGAACCAAACTTGGTTTAGTACAAGCTAATCTTATCTAAAGGCAAAACGACGTGCTCATAATATAATACCTTTGAGAATTCCATATGCGAGATTAACTGTTCAACACATATCCCTAACATTTAGACAAGAGAAAATTTCGACAAAAATCTTTTTTTGGTTAGTTCGATAAGCAAATTAATAGATTTAGTACTGTTTTCTTACGTTTACGTGAATTCAGTCATCTCATAACCGCGGCTGCTGTAAGGTATCCGAAACGTCTGGCATGTAAAAAAAAAAAACGCAATAAAATCCGTAAAAGTTATTTCATTACATTGCATCAATGCATCTGATGGTCCTCATTCAACTCCGTCAATTAATATAAATAAGTTTAGCAGAGACTTGTTCAGAAGAGCAATTTATGCGTTGCCTTTCCGAAATACAGCTTGGCTGGCTCATGGAAGAAATAATAAGGAGAATACGGATCGCTCCCTTCCGTTGACTATGTAAATATATTATGTAATATAACTTACATAATTCATGACTCACCCAGCCCACAAAGGACATAAACTTATCTCATAAATTGGAAAAGCTCTCATCAATACATGTTACTCGCGAACTTCAGAAATAGTGCAATTTAATTTTGTCCGTATTCGAAATAGTACTTGAGCTCACTAGCTCCATGTATCACATGTTTATTTTATCTAATAGATACAAATAAAGGTTTTTTAGTACCGAGTTTTTTTAGTGTACTTCATTTTTTTGACTCGTCATGTCTTTAACAATCTAAGAAGCTTGTCTACCGATAGAATCAATGGTCTTTCTTTGATTAAGTTATTAAGCGTCTAATTGATCTATTCTAGCAAAAACTTCAGACAATATGCCTCGGGTTGTTTGGATATAAATTAGAGATTTTCATTTGTAGGTACATAATATATTCAGACCAATACCTTTACATAGTTATTTTTAATCAAGGGACACGAAATCACTAATAATATCTTTTGCGTAGTTTTTTTACTAACAATTAAAACTCATAATTAACAAAAAACATTTTTTCACGTCATTGTAATAAAATAACTATTACGGATATTCGTGGTTTAAGATTTTCACATGAAAACCGAGATGAAATCTGTAAAAGTTTTTTCATTGTAATAAGTGAAATTCACGTAAACAATAGAAAGCTTTATTTGTTTACATAGTCCAGATTATCTATAACAATATTTATCTTCATGTTTACACAATACATTTAATATTTTCAAGATAAACAGGTTGTGTTCACAAGAAAATAGCAAATTCGACCTACAACTTAATGTAAATAACTATGTTTAACTAGGACTGTTGGTCTACAGGTATTGTTATAGTTTTATATTTACCGTTCTATTGTAAACAATGAAATACACAGAAACAATGAGTTTGTACGTCAGAATGAAGTTTGCTGTGGTTTACGACTCCTACTTTGTATACTTAGATAACAATATTAGAGTTTCGTGGTCTTAAAATGACCTTCAGGATAAGAGATCTTTGCTGATATTATAAAGATATAATTATTTGTTTCATTAGATTGAATGAGCTCTGAAATTACCGAGGGCTTAGACAAAGTAACATCGTTTTATAGTAGAAAGATACAGAAATTCGTCATCGTCTCTGAGTTATCGATGACAATTTCCTAGCCAATGAGATATTGACAATAACAATCGATTACCAATGGACAGTTTGTGATTTAGTTACGATAAAAACTGACCACGTGATTTAGCGCGACTTATGTCAATCCCATAGGTACATTTTATTCTTTTCAAACTTCGTTATCGTTTTTATAATGACTTTTTGGCTATTTACTTCACTTATAATATAAAGTCACGTTATCGGCGAGTAACATAACTATCAAAATGACTAAATCCATCTAGGAATATATCACTAACCACATTTACATTGTTCATTAATCAAAAACTGTCAGCTTGTGAAGTAATTTATAGATAGATCTACCTTCTGAATAATATTTTAAATTATATTATTACATAAAATTACTAAAATTGTTTAATATTTACCATGTTTTTCATTTCTTTTTTTTAGTACTCGCTATTTCGACATTAAAAAAGAATTGTCTCGTAAACCGTAAATATTTTTAATTCCGAATGTAAATATTGCGATATCGATGGGAAAACTAACCATTTTGACGCTAGACTATTTTATAAAACAGAAAATATCTTTTTAATATTTTCTCCCACTTGACCTCATAAACAGCTTGCATATCAATATGTACATGTGATGTACAAAACTTTTTTCATGAAGTAACGAGGTTAGGTTTATACAATATAAACATGGATTTTGATGTAATGAATGTTTGAAGAACAAAAATTAGAATAGGAAGGAAAACACCGTGAGGAATCTTACATACCTGATGAGATTCAAAGTCTTTGAAAGTGTGAAGTTCATCGACCTGCATTGATCCAGAGTGGTGAACTATGATCCAACACCCTTATCGTCTGATTTCCAGGAGACCTGTGACCAGTAGTGAGACATAATATTCTATTTAGGGGTTTTATTTCTATGAATATGTATTTGTTTAACCTGCCCTAACTTTATTCACAAAGAGAGAGAGAGAGTCACTGCGGGGACTTTACTAACTATGAATGTATAATGGAAAAAAGCTATATTTTTTCATGTTCACACATTGAATGTAACATGAAATAGTCGTACCGAATTAATGGTTATCATCAGAATGCAGGGAGCGCTCCCCAGTGCCCGACTACCCGACTACTACCGAACTCCAGTATGCAATTTACCTTACTGCCGAATGCGATGCATTTCTGATGCACTCCTAATTTAAGACATTACTAATCCCAGAAGAAGCTGATCTCGAATTCACGACGTAACCTTGTTTCTTTCGATTTTCAAAAAATGAGTTTACATAATTCAAAAGTCTTGTTACATACGTTTATTCTCTTCGGTACGTTTAAATATATTAATTAGCATAAAATAAAGTAATACAACAATATTAACGAAGGCCAATTGTACCGAATAAAGCGAATATTTAAATATGCGATGTCACCACAGAGGATTCTGTATTCTACTTCATCACCGCTATCCGTTTACGACAGGGCTGTCGATATTTTTCAAAAGCTGGAAGCGCTTCTTCGATAACAGCATATTGTCTATTACATAAGTAAAAGAAAACACAATCACAGTAGATTGTCTGTTACTTACTGATTCATAAAAGGCAAAATCAGACTAGACTGTCTATTACTAATAATAATAATTGATATTCGGATTGATATTAATAATATAATAATATCTATATACGCTTTTACACCACGTTAATCTGGTCCTATGCTAAGTTCTCGAAGAGACTTGTGTTACGGGTACCAGACAACGGAATGTATATATTTAATATTTTTTATATTAATACATATATTTAAGATTTTTATTATATAATATACACATCCATGACCCAGGAACACAGAAACTTTTTTGTGTTCCCTGGCGAGATTTGAACCCGCTACCTCCAGCTTGTGCACCAACGCGCTAACCACTGAATCACGGAGGTCGTCAAAGAGTAAGTGAAATTACACTAGATTGTCTATTTTATTAATAATTATTGATTTACGGATTGAAAGTAAGCAAAATCTCTGAGCAAAAAGATCTTTGGGATCCCACCTTAAGTGGTGAATTTAAACAAGTTTTAAGAATGTTTGTTTGTGCGTTCGTCTGTCGTGACGTCTGTCTGCGGGTTCGTCTATCAATGCGAAACAATGTTTCGGTTCGATATAGTCGAGGAGTCAAAGAATAAAATAACTTTCTTTTCATCTTTAGAAACAATACATTTCCTTGAGAATAATAGAAAAGGAAACAATTGTTTTACATAGCTTTGTCTGTAATAGATTTTTTCGCGTTGTATCGCTATTTTTATTTCAATCAACGGTAGTAAATTCTACGTTGGCGAAGCAGCATTACAGCTGGTAATAATTTGTGTCATTATACAATACGGTCATAGCCAGTTTAAATATTTAAAAGATAAAAATCGTAAATATACGTTCCCAGTCCACGGGTAGGGAATTTATTATAATCTCTACTTTTCATAAAAATAATCCGCATCCTATCAGAACCAAGGCTAATCTTAATAAAATTTGTCATCAATATGACATTTTCAAACAGAAATCTGAATTATTTTTATGCGAGCAACCCTATATGCACATCATAATTAATTTATTTGACTGTCCATGCTATTTGGTGGTTTATGAATTTTTACTTTGTGGACAAAGTTTTATGGAATATCCAGTGGGATTTCAACTAAAATTTGTTTATTCTGTTACAAAAAATAGTTTGCAATGTACACAGGCTAAAAGCGTTGATTGTGCCCGTAGGGACGTACAAAAAGAACAGATTAAAAAGCTTGCGAGCTGCGGGTCAGGTCTTCAATTTCATTTGAGAGCTCTGTTACTATGGATAACGCGATTTATTGTGACGAATATATTTCACTAAAGTTCGTTTGGAGATTTCTTTATTGAGAGCTTTATAAGAGGACATTTTAGTAACAGAAATACGTAAAAATAAGTCAGATAAGACTTTAATCACTGTTTGGCAAGTGGCAACAGTGTTTTGTTGTAAGAGAAAATGTCATTAATTAATTATTGTAAATTAATATTGCTTAGGGCCTGTTTCACAATCTCCAGATAAGTGCCGAATAGGCTATCGGCAACATATTTGACAGATAGAGTATGGAGTATCCCCTATAGTTCCCCACCATGGTTCAGGCCTTGTCGTGGCGGTGGGGCACAGTAGCCCAGGGTAACCCAAACACCTTGGGTGAAGCGAATTGAGCCGAGGGGGCTCTTTGTACCCCTCTTATAAGAAGAGGGGACAAAAGAGCAGGGGGCAAGGGGTGAGGATGGGAACCTCACCTCATTGTACTTACTATCCAGACGTTGGGAGTGGTTGTTCTGTGGTGCGGGGCAACCGCTCTGTGGAGGTGGCGTCAGTCCTCTGAGGGACTGACTAGCCGTCGAGGTGCCCTGTTGCTTGTAGATCCGGGGCATCTCACCAAAGGCGGCATTGGTGGCACTCGCCGGGTTTTAGTGGGTAGAGCTGCGTCCACTTACCATCTTTCGGGCGCAGCGAGTCCCACATAACCGCCTGGGAAGACCCACTCCCCAGCAGTATGCGTCAGTGCATTTCCCGGCGTAAAAGGAAAAAAAACTGTCAAATATGTTGCCGATAGCCTATTCGGCACTTATCTGGAGATTGTGAAACAGGCCCTAAATGATATCTTCTGTGTTGTTTTAAATTCATTTCAATCAACTGAATGTTTTTTTTTTTAATAAGTAATAATAAATTTATTTAAGATTTTGTGACTTATACATTAGTCAATTAAATTATTATTCAAATCAAATCAAATCAATCAATCAAATCAAATAAATAGTAGTTAAATGGTACTTGTAAAGGATTTGATGGTATTGTTGGTTTACGGAATGAAAGTACGTACGTTCCCTCTAAGCGTTTATTCAGAAGTCTCTAGAACTGTCAGATTTATTCTATTTATTACTTTTAAAATTAAACAAATATAAAAACGGCCAGCATGGTAAATAAAATATGATATATAAAAACTTTATGCACTAATATGCCTCAACATACCCCCGGGCGTTGAAAGCGTTGCTTTCAACAGAATTATTAGAATCAAATAGGGGCATATCTTGCTAAAGGATCTTCCGATGACTCCGGTGGAGCAATGACGTCGGCAGCACGACTGATGTCATCAGAACTGGATACTGTGCTTCATGCGGCCTAATTTCCACTTCAAAGGTGGATGGTTGTCTTCCTTTTGAAGAACTAGAGTATTAATATTTAACGGGTCCTTACGAGCAAACCATTTTATATTCTGTTGAAGTTCGGAACATACTCCTTGCATCATCTTGCTCAAGTGTTGGTGGAGTTGTCCAATCCTCTGGGACCTCGTAAATTATGTGGAAGAATGGCTCGTAATGTCCTGTGATGGCAGTGACGTGAGAGGCCGTCCAATTAAAAATGACCAGGAGTGAGAGGGTTCCAATCATCTGGGCTTATAGCCAGTCAGTGGTCTTGAATTTAAACCGCCTTAATTCGTGATAACAATTTAGATTACAATTTCCCAACACTCTTTTAGTGATATATATTGTTGATTTTACACCAGCCTCCCACAATCCACCGAAATGAGGTGAATATACCAAAATATAATGAAAATGTATACCATCATTGACTGTGGTTTCTAACAATTGTATTATTATTATTTATTAAAACCAAGAAAACCTATTATACGAACCTACAAATGAGGTACCATTGTCCGAAACCAAATTGATAGGCTTACCTCGGGCTGACATAAAAATACACATAGCGGACTGAAATTTGCCACTAGTCAAGTCAGTTATTAGTTTAAGGTGGATCGTTTCAGCAGCAAAACAAATAAATATAACTATGTATACCTTCATGAGTCTACAACCTCGTCCCTGGCAACTAGCAGACAGTCTGCATAGTCAATGCCTACATTTTTAAAAAGGGTAACTAGGTGTAACTCCAATCGACTGCATCGAACGCATTGAAGGAGACATACTCTTGCTAAAGAGTGACCACCTCTCAGCCAGTGCATCTCGCGGATAGTGGCTAATAAAGGTTACATTTCTGCGTGCACGAGTTTAATATGCTCAAAACGATATATCAATTTAATGAAATGATGTGTGGACTGTATTAACATAGAATATTACTGAGCATAAGATTAACAATTAGAGTGAGCTGATCGCCCCCCAGCACGCATGATGTTATTTTCATCTAGATAAACATTGAACTATTAAATAACCTTTTTTTAATTAAGTAGTAACAATTAATACCCTGAAATAATTGAATTTATTATAACTTAATTAATGATATAATAGAGATATATCCAATTCTTCCCTTGTAATAGAACTATCGATCCTTACCTTACTTTTGCATGTATGAATAAACTTTAAAACATAAGCAAATTATTGGTTAATCGTTATAAATTAGAAAAACGAATAATGGATCTGTTTGTATCTACCGAATTTAAAATTGAATGAAATATGACTTCCTGACGAGTTACAGGTAGATTATTAATAAGTCCAGGATTGGATGGTCGGTCGCATAAATGACTCTGTAAATACAGGACTTGACCACTAAAATTATAATAATTAAAAACAGCCTTTAGCTCTTTGAAATGAGTCACCTAATAACTGGTGATATTCCTTTATAGGAATTTTAACATAAAATAGTCTATCCTCTGACCTAACTGTGTTATTATTATTAACATGATCCTCACATGATTTCTCTTTTTGAGAATAATGAGATGACTGACGGTCCACTCCTTTGAGTTGCCAAAACCGCATGAGTTGGGTTTGTGTGTCATCATCATCAGTGTGGGTACGGGAGATCACCCGTGAGAAATGACATCTAATATCAGTAGGGGTAGACTTAAAATTGGAATTAATTGTTCCGGATATTATCCAACCTAGCTTTGTTTCATACAGTGCGGGTTGACCTTTACCTAGATCTAGTCTTTGCGATCCTAAAACATCCCAAAAGACGTCAGCACCTAAAATTAAATCGATTTTCGAAGGGCTGTGAAAACATGGATCTGCCAAAGAAATATTAGATGGTAAACGTAAGTTAGAAATATTTATTTCTTTAGCCGGGACTTTATCAGTGATGGTCGGCAAGATTAAACATTTAATATTTGTTGTAAATTGTTCATTTAGAGATTGAACTTTTACGTTACACATTTTATTTACCTCAGTCATCGAATTATTAATACCAAGAACCGATTTATTAATGTCCTTATAAGGCAAATTTAATTTTTCATACATTTGTTGTGACATAATGCATGATGTACTTCCGCTGTCTAATATGGCACGAGCTATGTGCTTTCGTTGTTGAGAATCATACAACGTAACGAGTGCGGTGGACAGGAGTACTTCACTATCATTGTGTGTGTCACTAGTCGATGTAACACTCGCTGACAGTGCCACCTCCCCGTTCAGACAGCCAGGCACTGACGGAGTCGAGGCATGCGTTGATGGCTCATGATGCTGATCTGGAGCCAATGTAGTTCCAGTTATCGCATGCCTAGATTTGAAATCAGCGATGTGAATTAAAGTATTGTGTTTACGTTTACAAATCTTACAACCTGATTTTTTACATGAATTAGCGAAATGACCGCTTCGTAAACAGTTAAAACATAACTTGTACTTAGGTAATAATCCTAACCTTTCTTCACTGCTCAATGCAAGAAACTGAGAACAGTCGCTCAAATAATGTTGGCCGTTACATTTCGGACACAACTTGGACGATATATTATTATTATGACTTAATGTATTGTCAACACGCTGGACTGATACCAGTGTTTTTAAGTTTGAGCTATGTTTTCTAGACTGAGCCAAATTATGATTACTAATACGAGACATTTCTAGGGTCTCAATGAAGTCGGCATGACGGCGAAGAAACCCCATAAAAAACTTAAAAGTTAAAGGCTGATCCTTACCTAAACCTCCCTTACACTCTTCCCAATCACGATAAGTCTTAGAGTCTAACTTATGTATAATAATATAAATGAGAAGAGTGTCCCAGTGTTTGGTAGGCTCGCCGAGGGTTTCCAACGCTCTTAAGTTTTTATTAACTTGATCTATGAGTCGTTTTAATGTAACGGAAGACTCCCTTGTGATCGGTTCAATGTTGAATAATGCAGACAAATGATTGTGTATTAATACACTTTTATTGTCAAACCGATCACATAAGAGATTCCATGCGACTTCATAATTACTAGCAGAGAACCCAACTGACTGTATCACGACTGCTGCTGACCCTTCTAATGATGCTCGTAAATAATGATATTTATTAATAGTATCTATGTCACTATTATTATGAATGAGACTCATGAAGGTATCATGAAATTCCAACCAATTATCGTACGATCCACTGAACTTGGGTAACTGTATAGTGGGCAGCCTTACTGGTATATTTCGGGAATGTGAACCTTTATCACTAACATTGTCGAAATTCATTAATTTTTCATATTCGTGCAATATATCTTGAGCCCTTGCAAGAGTACGATAGTAATAAGATTCGAACTTTACTCTATCATCTAACAAGGAACTCTGTTCATCGGATTCACATTCCAGCGCCAATTGTACCTCATCGTATTTATCATATAACAGGTTTACCTTGTCCAATCGAAACTGCAACTCACTTACATCAGCTGATCGCATTAACGACACATTTAATGCATCTAAATAGTTGGAAAACGCAGTCAATTGTCCCTTATAACTGGCTCGTCTTTTAAGTAGCTTTGATTCCTCTCTTTCTGTCATTGTAAGGGGCTGATGTAAACTAATCAACCTGAAATTTTACAATTAACAGCTTTATTCCTTTCGTGACCTCTGAGTTATATTTTAGTTTGTGAGAAAAATTAACTATGTGCCTATCTAACTCTGAATTATACCTAACTTGTAAATATTTAATTATACCTAAACACCCTAATAACGTCCTTAAAGGCTCAAATGATATTTTAACATCAATTTAAAGTATTTAGTTATATAAGCTAGGCATATCTTAATAAACAAATGAATTCTTATTTGTTATGTAGCTAGGCAACAGTCTTAATAAACAAATGACTACTCACAAGCAATCTATATATTTTACGTATCTGTACGATTAGAAAGGAACAAATAATATCTTAATAATTAGTTTACAATCAATTTATTAAATAAGTACTAACCTTAATTTCCGTAATACTAATTATTACTTAATACCTAACAATACCTGAAGAGTGATGGGTTAAATAATTAAATCACGAAAATAATTGAATAGTGCGATATCAGCTTCGCCCTTGACGAACGGTGACCATCAGCTTTGTCCCTGACGCCACCGCTCAACAATTATCTTTATTTTATTTAATAACTCGTGATATTTCCATCTCCTCTTCTTGAATCCTTAATTAATTAATGGTTATATTCCATCCGGCTCGTTCTTGGACCATGTAAAGGATTTGATGGTATTGTTGGTTTACGGAATGAAAGTACGTACGTTCCCTCTAAGCGTTTATTCAGAAGTCTCTAGAACTGTCAGATTTATTCTATTTATTACTTTTAAAATTAAACAAATATAAAAACGGCCAGCATGGTAAATAAAATATGATATATAAAAACTTTATGCACTAATATGCCTCAACAGTACTAAACCACTACTAGTTGATTTAGTGTTCATACACGATTCAATATCTACACATTCTGTTACACTGTCTTATTTAATTAGATTGGATAACAGGACATGTGTGGATAGGTCCTCTAAATTTGCTAAGTCTAAATTTTGTATAGTCTCTCTTTTTACCAGGATAAATTTCTTTAAATATTGTTGGAGACATCTTATCTTAGTCTCAAAGTGGTGTTAAAGAAATAAAAGTTTATGTATGGAATATCCCATGACATTTTATCTCTAACCACTATTCAAGGGACTAATCTTCCCCAAATTTATCCCATGGGTACTCCCAAATGGTTCCTAAAAGGGAGCATTTTATAAAGTGATTGACAATCTATATGGTGCGATATTGACATACAGTCTCACTACCTTTTAATCATGTATGTTTGAAATACAACTCTACCAAAAATCACAATGAATTACACAAAAGCTGTGGATTTTATCTGGCAAATAAAAGATAAAACAAATACAAAAACAGTGAAAGGACTATTATTATTAATATGCGTCTATAATATACAAAAAATCAAATATTATGTAGTAAAAATATTTAAGAAGTTCTGCAAAATATAAAAAGAATCATGAAAATTACAACTATAGACAATTACGGTTATAATTTCATCATAAAACCCGAGTGTTACAAATACAATTATTATAAATAGTAAATATTATTGCTTATAGCTTAAATCGTTTACGTTTTCAATTTTTTTAACTAAAGCTTTTCTTCATTTTTATTATTTTACAAAGTTTAAATAATACCCAATTCTAAAAATTTACAAAAACTCATGAATATTTTTATTAAAAATATTGATTATTATTAGTATATTATTCTTGATTTAATTCCAATAAAGACTTATAGACCAAGATCCCAGGGCAGCCAGACGTCATGTATTTCTGAGTAGTATTACTATGTTCTATTATCGTACGACTTCCTGTTAGATTGGTCAAACGGCCAATTTACAGGTAACAGATGATTTATCATTTCATTATGTACGTATGAAAGAATTGAACAAATTCTATTACTCGCGCTCGCACGTAATATAACGTTTACGGCCATACCAAAAATCTACGAAATGGCGTGCAAACTATTCAAGTACGTATCATAATAAGTGCATCGAGTAAGCACAGGGGGGCTATTTCGAAACGATCGTAATAGCAATATCCAGTAGCCAATGGCTGGCCGTAAAAACAAAGTAGACAGTGGTTTTCGCCTAGAATTAAATTTCCACCACAGCCTAAACACATTCACACGGGCCCATCGGGTATACTTTGTTTGTTCGGCCAATGTTTTCGCAATTCCGTTAGCCTGTGGAAATGGAAAAGAGCAAAGCTGTGACAATAATAACACATAAAACGGGTTGTTTTGAAAAGTGTCATTCGGCTAATGCGGGGAAATCAAATATCAATATCATAGGGATCGTTATCACGTATGTGATTTTCTTGCTTTTGTACGTAAAGACTTTGAATATGTTTCCGTGTCTTGTATTATAACTGCAACTAAAATAATACTGAAAGTGGCTATGAGTACCTTGTTTGAAATTGAAAATGATCCCATGTGTGACTAATTCTTTTTTGTTCACATTATATTTGTTTATTTTAAAATGATTCGCTATATTTTTTGAAATACCATAAAGCAAAAGCAATTTTTTCGCGATGTCCGTCGTGAAGTTGCAAAATGGAAACCGTTTTAAGCACTGAGGAAGCTCCGAAATATGAAACTGCAACATTTCAATATAAAAACTAACAAGTATGAAAAATGCTTGCGAAAAGAGATTGAAGATATTTTTGAACTTAATATTGACACTAACATTTTTTTTTCTTATTAATAAAAACTATATTTATTTAAATTAATTGATGTATGAATCAGATTTATTTTTTATATTTTTTTCAGGATCATAAAGCTAGCTAGTGACTTTTGAAACATACTTAAATCTAACTATTCAATCGAGCTAACGATTTGTTCGTTGTAAATAAACTTTAAATTGGCAGCAATCAGTAATTATACCATTTATCTAATGAGCCGTAAAGCACACCTCTAATAAATCCCTTACAATCGCGGCTTACACCTGTTTTTGCGGTTGCAATTTGAAAATACAAAACCATTTAGAAATAGTTATTTGTGCAACAAGAGAGCAAAGTTTTTTTTTGTTTCGAGTACTGAATTTGAGTCCCAAGCAAGCGAAGGATTCTATGATTGATTCACGAGCGTAGCGAGTGAAGCAAAGTTAGAATCCTGAGCGTAGTGAGGGACTCAACAGCACGAGATGCAAAAAACTTTGCTCTCATGTTGCACACATAATTTTTCACCTCAGCAGTGAGAACACATATTATTACTTAGGAGACATGGAAATGAACAGCAATAGATTGAAATAACGTTTAACACGTTATGCTATACGCTATTTTTATTCCCGCTATTTTTTAAATTGCATTTTAATACCGCGTCCCTGATGTTTATTTTTCAAATATAACATATAATATAAATTATAAAAGATTTATTTTTAAGATTTCTTCTTCTTCTTCTACAACATTGTTGAATAAAAATGTATTGGTTTTATATCAATTTTATACTATTAATTACCAATTTTTATTAAAATCCAATTATAAATTAAACATAAAAAATAATATTTATAAATAACGTACTTTCTTTATTAGAAATATATTTAAAGTTATTTTTCTTTTAATCTAAAAGAAACTCATAATACCCTAGTAGGTATTACGCCTTTCCGAACGTGTTTTCTTTGAGGTCGGATTCCAAAATCAAATATCGAAGGGGTTTGTTTTTTTCCCTCGCTTTTTTATTTGTGCTCTGTCTCTGTCACATGCATGGATGTGAATGAGACAGAGCACAGTAAAACTCGAATTTTTCAAATTTATGGCCGAACAATGTCAATTGGTGGCACTGAAGATTGAAAAATTAAAAAGCTACTTTGCCTCACGCTCGAATCAAAATCGCATTTTGTTCACTGTTGACTCGCAGCAAAAGCGGCATGTTTGAGCTGCTGAGGTGAAAATTCATCTCTCCACTACCTTAGGTCTTCACAACAGAGTCGAGTGTTCCAAGTTCCTACATAGATCGAATAAATATCGCATTTCCTTTACAATCTTCCCCTAGTTTGCGAACTAATTTCCTAATAGCTGAAGATTTTGCACTCAGTATAGGTATTTAATTGGGATTAGAATTACTGTTAAACTACAGCCACGTGCAAGTCGAAGGGACTTCCTTAGTATATAACTCTTTAGTGGACACAAATAGATTCTAATGTAGCCTTAATTAGTGTTTAATGGTTTATTTTACTTTATTACTTTTAAAATAAATTAGAATGACGCAAATAGAGTTCTAGAGTAGAAACCACGTTTAAAAAAAATACAGGGGGGAGTCTATCTCCATGTATTGGGGCGTGCAGATTAGATATAAGTGGCGGTGTGAATATAAACGGATAGAGTACCATAATGTGAACCATAAAAATCTGGTCAGTGATATGTCACAGATACAATAGCAACTAAGCAGTAATTTGTGCGTATGACCCATCGGCCAATCATCCACCAGCAGTCGCCCAATCAGAGCGCACAATTGGCGTAGCGTCGCAGCAAACCAATTTTGGCTCCATACAAAACGCAACATTACCGCTCTATTCTTGTTATATTATTATTCACTATGTAATATTGACAAGAAAAAATGACATGATAATGATGATGAGGAGACGAGAGGACAACTTTAAAGGAAATGAAATTTATTTCATTCATTAATTGGATGTAATCCTCTAAATATTTGATCGTTTAATATTTTGTCATTTTCACTTGCATACCACTAGAATCGGGCACTACACAAAAATGGTCATGCTATTAGTAGAAGTTGATCGATTTTCTCGAATGTGGACAATCCAACCGACAATGAATATCTAAAGTAAAAGTAAAGTATCAACCCTTATATCAAAGTATGTCCCACTGCTGGGCACGGGTTTCACGGGTGTCATCAGGCGAGGAGGGTAATGGGCCAATAGTTCACCGCGCTGGCCCAGTGCGGGTTGGTGAACTTCACATACACACAGGTTTCCTCACGATATTTTCCTTCACCGATGGTCTCGTGTGCACTTAGAAATTTAGAAAAACCCATTTCAAGGCACACACGGACGGGTCAGGATCGAACCCGGAACCCCTCGCATAAGAGGCCAAGTCCATCCACCACTGGAATGCTATGTCGCTCTATGAATATCTAATGAGCCCAAAATCATCTTAATTTCGATACTAATACTTCCACATTGACTAAAAACTACTGGCAATAATATGTTTGAGGAGTTCAATAATTTAAAACGATTGAAATTGGAGGGTTGAAATAATTACTGATTCATTAATATTGAATTACTGCTCATCGTACATTTTTTTAAATTGCTATATTTGCAATAAAAAAGGAGTATAATATGTATTATAAATATTATAGCATAATATCAGAGACTTCACTTTTCTCGACGGTTCTCTTGTATGTTTCCTAGAATTGTAGTCTTTGAAGTCAAGATTCTTGTGCTTCTCATACAGGCAGTGCATATCATAGTGTTGCCAGTGTCATGTAATATTTTATTTTCATTTAAGAACATCTCCAAGTTCCTTTGATCACTAGCTTGAGATCTGGAACTGAAAATAGTATGGTGACATGTCATATTATAAAATTTTCCGTTTTATTTTTCGTAAAAGTTGTCTTATTACCGTCTTTTTATAGATTTCTATGCTATGATACACTTAAGTGAATAGTTTTTTCTTTAAAATCTATATAAACCCAGCTTGTTATTCTATGAAATTATTATATTATTTTAAATGATTTTTTTAAATTATTATTATTTAACTAATGTTATAAACGATAAAGTTTGTTAGATTGTTTGGATTGTTTGGATTCAATGGATTTTGGCTGCTACTTCTAAATATAAATATAAAATAGATGCATAAAAAAGTAAAGTATCAACCCTTATATTATGTCCCACTGCTGTGCATAGGTCTCTTCCTCGAATTCAGGCGAGGAGGGTAATGGGCCAATAGTTCACCGCGCTGGCCCAGTGCGGGTTGGTGAACTTCACATACCTTCAAAAACTTTTAATCTCATCAGGCATGCAGGTTTCCTCTCGATGTTTTCCTTCACCGGTGAGCGAGCGATGGTCTCGTGTTGAATAGATGCATACCATATATTATTTATAATTATTACTGAAGCACAAACACATATTTTCTGCACTTAGCAGGCCTTGAATTCTCGATCTCTACAGTTTTTTTCACTGAGATTAGAATGAGACAACAACAGAATATAGTTTATGTGGATTATAAATAGGAATAGCTACAATTAATCATCACTGTTTTACCTTAAAAAAATACCGACCATCTTATTCCACAAGATTTAAATAAAAAGCTATGTTCTGTTAAAGTTCACTTGGAATTAAGCACTCTAAAATTCTTTTAGAAGTGATTTATAGAAGCGAACTATTCCACGTCACAGATCGCACTTAAGTATTTCGCGAAATAAAATACGGCGCATGGAAATGAGTTCAGGGAGTAAGGGGTTTCCAGTAATACCTCGCTGCATTTACGTCCCGAAAGCATATCGTTTTTGTTAACTGTTATTAAAAAACCTTTAAATGGAAACCTATTTTAGAATGTAACTTTATAGTTGATAAAATATCGCACAATCGACGAGAATTATTTAAAAATAAACATTATAATATACTTATTATAATATGCTATATTACTAAAATATTTTATTTGTTTTTACTTGCATAAATGCGTATTGCATTTAGTTTTGTAAGACACTGGGGCTAAACGTGGGCAAAAATGTTGATAAAATGATATTAATTCTTAATCCTTATTACCTTAGTACACAAGGGAATTAAGAATTAATTAATGATATAATATAAAATTACATAATAATAATATGCTGTTGAAAATAGCACTATACATCATCATCACCCATCCACTACTGAACATAGAACTCCCTTTAGTGGATATAAATACATACATAACTAATAGCTGTTGTGAATTCAACATTAAGATAAAGTGTGTGTGTACACAAATTCACTGTCTGCCACTGAGTGGATGGACATTAGGTACATGAAATACAAAAAAGCCGAATGCTATGACAAATCAATGTAAATTAAAAAACAGTAATATTTTATATGTAAGTACTATTGCATTGATTGAAATATTTTAAAACAATCCAAGACTGTAAAAAATTAGTCAACATACAGTTTGTACTCGTTAAAACAAGACGGCTAATTCACAAAATAAATTAATAAATTCCGTAACCTTGCTACATAACAAAATCCTATCATCATTTACCTCATCATCATTCTTCCTATAATCAACGCCAAGGTGAAAAAATGCTAATACTGATTCATAAAACACTATAAAAATATTTAAAAAAATATTAAAAAATGTATCTTATTCCTTCCCACACAGTTGAAGCAAGTTTGCCCAATGCAAATTCCTTTTTCGATAAGATTCAATAAAAATAACACGAATGCAAAGAACACTTGAAAATACCTATTTTTACCGTCTCATATTGAATAAGGGAGTAAACAGCAAATATTTGTGGATACGATAGATTCATATCTCGCCATTTCAGCTGTTACGTGACAATAGCTAGTAGCAGAAGCTATTTCATACGTCCACACAAAAGATACCCTGAAAGTCTCCGATCGGGAGATAATGTATAAAATTTTCTATTTCATTGTTAATACGAAGCGAATCAAACTTTCTTCAATTGCGTTTTCAGTCTTATATTGACTTTGTAAAGTTTCTCTTCAACTGAATCTTCAATAGATATCTATATAAATAAAAATTAATCTCCGAAACGTGTGCACATAAATTCTGAACTACTTTTTTTCTTCTTTAACGCCGGGAAATGCGCTTAGGCATCCCGCGGGAGATTGGGTCTCCCCTGCGAGTATGTGGGACTCGTTGCGCCCGAAAACTACCAGCTTTGTGAACGCAGCTCTACCCACTAAAACCCGGCGAGTGCCACCACTGCCGCCTTTGGTGAAGTGCACCGGACCTACAAGTAACGGGCACCTGGACGGCTAGTCAGTCCCTCAGGGGACCGACGCCGTCTCCACAGCCCCTCTGTACCTATTTGTTGCCCGCACCACTGCACGGAATTAGATAATTGTTAGCGGCTGAAGGCTCACGCAGCGTCATCAAAAAAAAAGGGGTAGGAGAACGTTAGGAAGGTACAACTTGTGTCATATATAAATTTCGTATTGTTTGTCCGAACTTCTAACACTGATCTGGTAATAATGGAATTTCTCATACCAGTTTCAGTTCAACCCGAGTTAGTGTTGTGTGTAGCACAGGACAGTCTGCCTGAGGCATTAGCATTTCCCTATTCTGAAAATCATATAACATTGTAAAACATTGATGAACACTATAAAAACCTAAAATATTTCCGACCTAACTTTCAGATCGTATCGCAGGCGTGATTTATTAGGAGTGCTTGTGGACTTGAAATTCCTTGCCATGAAAGGACAGGATTAAGGTAATCCGAGGTAAAAAGGTAAAAAAGATTTCATTTCGATGTCCGATTTATATTATGGAAAACTATAAATAAAACAACAAATAACTGAAACAAGCTAAGTGTTAATAATTTTGCACTATATTATAAAGTAAATGAATAAATGTTGGTGTGTATGTATTGTTGAAACTTAGACAATTAGTCTATTCTTATCATTATAAAATATTGCGTCCATCGATTGATTGCGTCCTATTGGGCAATAAACGCCAAGACGACCAATCACCCGCCACTAAATCTCATGCATTCACTCATCTAATTTTAAAATTTCTTCCAGAATGTTTTTCCGCCTTAAAACTCTTAGCCCACCAGGTTAGCCCACGTATGTCCGGTAGCAAGTAAGTAGGTGCGGTAGCGTAATAATACTTGTCCGGTGCTACCAGTGGCCACCAGTGGCTTGCAAGAAGCTGGCAGCACCAGACGGGTGTTGCGACAAACGGATGTGCTATTCATGAGAATAATGTTGATGAATAATAATTAAAGTATGTATGAATATATATTATATAAGTATAAATATATTTTTATAATATATAATTATAGATTTTCTGAAAATTTGTCTTTGTATTGTTTGTTAGTGTTTTTATAATTTTATCTTTTAATTAATGATTAAATTATTATTCTTCTTCACCTGTATTAGGTCAGCTGGAAGAAATTTCAGTGTGGAATAAGCTGTACCTTTGTACTGTTCTCTTTTAATTTAACTGTTTTATGTTGTAAGTTTCCTGTGTACATAAATAATTAAATAAATAAATAAAGTATATTATATTAATAAACCTAAATATATATTAATGATGATATTGTTATGACAACATTTATAATCAAATGTGGTCTACTGACTTTTTCTAGATAAACCGTCCGCTCAACTACTCTTCCGATGAAGCTTAAAGGCCAACCGCGTAGGTGAATTCGAAAAAAAAAATAGTTGAGTATTCTACTAATGTATACTGTGGACATGACTCTGATAAAATAAATGTAAGCGAGATCTTAAAAGAAGCATATATACGGTCGAATTGAGAAACGCCTCCTTTTTTGAAGTCATTTAAAAATACCCATTTGTTTTAGTTTTTAGAAAGGTTCATATCGCTAAGGTAAGTGGAGAATGTTAGGAAACATCAATAATAAAAAGAAAGAATTGTAATATCAAGCATATATCTATGAGTGAAACAAAATAAATATTTAGCCGATGTATTTTCATTAAATTTGCCTATCGAAATACCATGTTATATTGTTTATTTTGGCTCTGGTAAACATACTAAGTTTCTAAGTTTCACGAGAAACTTTACCAATACATTGGTAAAGAAGGGTGCACACTAATTGTTCTATTTGAAAACTGCATCACGCGCTTTTTGTAAGTGGTTTAACTTTAAAAATAACTTGTGCTACGTAGTAGTCTTAATAACTTGTCCGTGTAGTTTGCGCTGAGTAGCTGGAATAAAATATATAAAACGCAACGCATAATCGTTAAACTATAAAAAAATATCGTAATTTAAAAAAACTATCATTGAAGCTAAGTTATTTCATCTAAATGAAAAACTTTTGTTACCACCAGACAATATTTAAGACTTTTACTATAGAATACACATATTTAATACACATCCATGACCCAGGAACGCAGATTTTTTTGTTTCGTGATTTGAACCCGCTACCTCCGGCTTGAGTCTCCTTTCATGAAATTCGTCGTCCGTCATTCAACTATAGTAGTTCGCAATATTTATTTATTGATCGGGAACCGCGTTTGTTTCACCGTGATTCACAGAAACGACGTGTTTAAAACAGTAGAAATATCAAAATAATACAAACTTAAAACGTTAGTGATAATAACAACTTGAAAATTGCATTCGTTAACATTATCAAAATATGACTTTTGAGATTGAAACTATTTTAATTCATTGTCAAAATGGTGAATTTCGCGGACCACCGATTGGGTACCCCTGAACCACAGATCCTAAACCCTAGGACCACTGCACTGCAAACCATACCATCCACGTAGATTGACCTACCCCAGTCCGTCAGTCTCTTAATAAAGGAACAGTGTGCGCCCTCCTTATAGACACATTAAAGTACACACTAACTGCAATCCGTTCTCACTTAGCACGCCGCTTTGTGCTCAAACACTGTAAAATGATTCGCCTTAACTCAAATTATAAGCGGCAACGTAAGCACCTACGCTGTTGAGAGCGTCTTTGAAATTCAATGTAACTAGTAAGTGGCAAATGTGGCAACCGGTAACAATTTGTCAACACTTTTTGCAGATTTATTTTATGTATTTTGATTAAGACTTATATCACGGGACAACTGACGGTATGATAGTGAAAAATGTTTCAATTTTCACAAAAAATCCTACGTTAATGTGTTTTTAGTTTAGTGTGTAATAAAAAAATATTATATCTAAAATAAAATCATTTGGTTTCCAATACAGAATTCAGATGTCCGAAAATCTCGTAATCGCCATAAATTAATATGTTTACGACCTTGTAGTGGTTTTATATTTGGTGATCCCAAACCCTCTACATACAGAAAATATTGTGGTTGAAATTATGAAAATGTTTCAATATTAGTTACGATATTTATATTTCATGTATTACTAAAAGTGTTTTTCATGAAACACGACATTTATTTTAAGATTATTCCAAAATGTCTTCATTAAAATATATTTATCAAACACAACCCCGTAACAGAGGACAAGATGACGTTTCTTTAACCCTCGGAACTCCTTAATTTTCCGGGATGAATACGAATGGAGATCTCTTGACAAGCTCAGAATTTTTGTAAAGATTTCAACTCGATTCAACATCATAATTCAAAGTTGTAGAGTTTGAGTCGCCTCACCTTTTCCTCTTAATGACATGATAATAATAATATTATAACACAGACTCGTAAATTTTACACAGCGCTCTGCAGCTTTAACATAAATTCTCTGCAGCTTTAACATCAAGTGGGTAGTTTTAACGTAAATATGTAGTGACATGCTGCTTTGCAGCCGAATTGGGCCGGTACGACCGGGGTGGTGGTGGACCTCTCGCTCACATAATACCGGTGTAAAGTGGCAGTTATGCTGTCGCGTTTCGTGCAGTTTGTGAGTTCCTGGTGGCCCATTGAGGGGGCAGGAAAAAGGAGGGCAATATATCTGCATAGCCTCTGGTTATGTGGATGTTAATGGGCGTCGATAGTCGCATGGCTTCGACTGTTCGTTTGCCCTTCTATGCTCTAAAAAAATCATGTTTTTTAAGAGGTGGTGCAATTCTTCTTTGCAGCCGAATTAGACCGGCACGACCTCACGTTCACATACTAGCGTAAATTCCGGTGGTCCATTGGGGGGATAGGGAAAAAGAGAGCCACATAACCTATGGTTGTGCGAATGTCTGGGGCATGGTTAATCACCATAAAGCTCAGACTGCTATGATGCCTTCTTATGACTTAAAAAATATGACATCTAAAATAAAGAATATACAATATTTAAACGTTTCCATTACTGATTTCAACAATTAATTACCTACCACCTAGTTCGGAATTAATTTTATTTACCACAGAAAAAATCGGCTCTTGTTGCAAACATTATTTTATTCAATTTAATGGTGGTCATCTAGTTTAGTTTTTTATTTATTATTAAGTATATTTATTTTATATTCTTATTTTACTTATGCTAACAATATTATACATGATAAAATAGAGAGACGTCTAGGCACTACATAAAATATAATTTTAAATAAAAAGTAGTTTTTGGAAGAAAGTATTGTGAGATATAAAAAAATATCTATTAATATATTATATGCATTATATAATATCTATTTACAATCCTCTCGTTTCGTTAACACCTACATGCATAACTTCGAAACTAATTTTACAACGTGCTATCTTTTCGAATAACTACACAACTTTGTATCATGTAATACGAAATATTTGCATAGATTATATTAATCATTATTTTTATCAAGTTTATCGCGAAGGATAGGATAACTATATTATGATTTGTTTATTTTATTATACACGTGTCTGCTTACATAAAACTAGCTGTTGCCCGCAGCTTTGCCTGCGTTGACTAAGTTTTACAACGGCATATTAGCGGGATGATATTATTATATAGCCTATAGCCTTCCTCGATATTTGAAAAAACATATCTAACTCTGAAAGAATCATTAAAATACGGCCAATAGTTCCTGAAATTAGTGCATTCAAAGAAACAAACATTTCAGATTACCTGATACTTGTCTAGTATAGTCTAGACAACTGGCTTTGGTTTATAGACCATCATCATCATCATCATAAGCCTTTATCCGTCCACTGCTGAACATAGGCCTCCCTCAATAGACGCATTTATAGACCATATTGGCGTTTATTCAAGTAGGCCTCATATTGAGAGCAAAACGTATAGCAGTGAACAGGAAAAGGCTTATAGGCGATAGTCAACTTTATATTATATTACTAATAATATTACTTTGTTAACAGGTCATGCAGTATTGTGTAGTCTTAGATCAATAAAATGTCTAGATAGAGTGTCGCGCAGAAAACACGTCCAAAAAAATAGCGTCCAACTGTTAGCCTCTAAATGCTTTCTCCGTGTTCAGTATCCGTCCCGCTGTCATAGAATACGCATGAATTGTTACGCATTATTGTTTTTATTTATAATGAAGGTTTGTGTTGAAGTGTAACGAGATTAAAAAGGATGATTATGGGAGAGAGAGTGGCTGGTATCACTATTCACGAACACATCTTTGAAAATGTTGGCCAGTTTTTTTTTTTGCTTTGATTGTAGGACGACACTCCATCTAGACATATTAATGATCTAAGTGTGTAGTATTAAAAAGAGGCGACAAGTCAGCACTTTGATTTACTGCTGAAACCCCGATAATATCTTGAAAATTATTCAAATTCAGAGAGGCCAGGATTCAGGATATTACGTTCGAAATTTGAAGTTCATTTTTAATAATTTCTTAAAATGTTACTTTAAATCTCAATATAAAAAGCATTCGCAGTCGGTAGGATTCGAACCTACGCTCCCAGAGGGAATCTGATTTCTAGTCAGACGCCTTAACCGCTCGGCCACGACTGCCTTGAATTAATACGTATAATTTAATTTCATATAAAAGCTTTATAAACCGGTTGAACAGCAATCGATGTATGACCACATTCATTACAGTAACACAAGAAGCCAGTTCCGCTTATGTTTGATACTTCCTAAATTTACTTGTGCTCAATTTGCTGGCAATATTGAATAACAAAAATAAAACGAACATAGAAAATTGTTCTTTATATTATTATTAAAAAAGTATACAGTTTACATAAATGCAGAATTAGAGATAATAATAAAAATAAGTATAAAAAATGTAAAATTACAAAGGATATATTTAAGCGTAATTTATATCATTATGTAAAAACGGATATCTACGAATTTTAGTTTATATTAGAAAAAAAAAATTTCTATGGGGTTCAGGCACCTAGTTTACAAATATAACTTCATAAGATTCCACAGAGTATTTTTATTGCTTACAATAATATGAGTATGTTACTATTTCGATCATGTTATATATTATTAAAAACATCATTTAATTCTACTTATTACCTACTAAAATTTCAGTTAATTTCAATGGATAAAATAAAAAAATGGGCCATTGACGACGCATAGTTATAGAAATTTAAATAATTAAAGTGAATTAAAAAAAAGTTTAGATAACTACACACACACACACACTACTTTACTCTTCTATGCCTTGTTGTACTTGATAAGTGTTATTGAAATCAATGATCAATATAGATAGATCATATACGAGTATGCTTAAAACCCAGCAGCGCTACCACTACTTCTAGGATCAAAGGCCCCTTCAAGCATGCCATCTGGATGTCTTACTAATGCTCCAGCTTCACCAACTACAGAAGAAAAGTTAGGTAACATAACAATATTATGACCCAGATCTTTCAAATATCCTATAGTATTTTCACTAAATCTATTTTCAATTTTTAAATCGCAATTAGATTCCCCAGTAATTGATCCATAAACCCACCTAGGTGCAGAAATCGATTTTTGTAAATTCATATTTTGAACAACGTATCTATGAAATATGGCTGCTTGAGTTTGAGGTTGACCATCGCCACCCATAGTCCCGTATACCATAATACGACCATCTTTTAACTTAGCAGCAGCGGGATTTAACGTATGAAAAGGTTTTTTTCCAGGTATTAACGATCTAATGTGACCAGGTTTTAAATTAAAAGAAACACCGCGGTTGTGCCATAAAATTCCTGTCTTTGGCAAAACAACACCACTACCAAACCCATGATAAATACTTTGTATAAACGATACAGAATATCCTTTATTGTCCATTATACCCATCCAAACAGTGTCTCCAGGGCCCGTAGCCTTTCCGGCATTAGATACTTGATTAAGACTTACACGACTCGCCATTTCGGTAATTGCTTTACTTGATAACAGTGAATTGGGGTCTACTTCCATATAACGAGGGTCGGTTATATGTTTGTCTCTCAATACAAACGCTTGTTTTGTAGCCTCGACTATTGCGTGAATAAATTCACCTTCATGCTGTCCATCTATATTTAATTTCTCTAATACAGCTAAAATTGAAAGTGAAAGTAAACCTTGTGTAGGTGGAGGAAGGTTGAAAATTTCACCGTGCTTATGTTGCAGTCTCAGAGGGGTCCGTCTGACGGGTGAGTAATTGGCAAGATCTGATTCTGTGATTGGCATACCAAGTGACGCCATGTCCTCTGCTATCGTTTGCGCTAATGGCCCTCGATAAAAACTATTTAAACCATTTTTCACTAGCTCCCGTAAAGAATGAGCCAATTTTTTTTGACAAAACCTTTCTCCTATAGCAGGAACTTTACCGTTGGTTAAAAATGTATTTTTGAATTCTGTGTTGCCCTCAAATTCAGGTACAGAATAAAGTTGTTCGTGCTGAGTTTTCGTCACCGGAAATCCTTCATCAGCATATGTTATTGCATCAGCCAATAATTGAGATATTGAAATTCTACGGTACCCACATGAATGTACGTATTTCAAAGCTTCCTCCCAACCACCGACCGTGCCTGCGACGGTAATAGCTGACTTCGGACCTTTGGTTGGAATTGCCTCATAACCTTTATAAAATTCAGGAGTGGCTAAACTTCCAGCTGTGCCGCAAGCCTCGATTACTACAGGATCCCCATGTGGTGGTACGATTAGCCAGAATCCATCTCCTCCAATACTATTCATGTGAGGATATACGACAGCAATTGTTGCAGCAGCAGACACCATCGCTTCCATTGCAGTGCCACCATCTCTGAGTATTTTCAAAGCACTTTGAGTTGCGAGATGGTGCGGAGTGACTACCATACCTCTGGGTGCTATGTTGCTTGAATCCATCTTTTCGATAATTAATGTCGTCCGTTACCTGTAATAAAATTACAATCATAAATATATATTATAATATCAAATAATTTAAGGGTTTCGGGTCTTATTTCTTGAGCATAATAGGAACAAGAATGAAAAAAAAATCAACAGTTATTACACTCAACGTATTATGTAATGAAACACGCCGACATATTATAACACGGTGACCGAAAATATTCACCGTACTTTAATATGTAAACAATTTGTGTAGATAGAAAGGTCAACGTAAAATTCGATCCTAATAAATAAGCAATCCTTACTTCCTTACTAATATTATAAATGCGAAAGTAACTCTGTCTGTCTGTCAGTCTGTCTGTCTGTCTGTCTGTCTGTTACGCTTTCACGCCTAAACCACTGAACCGATTTTGATGAAACTTGAAACAGAGATAGATTAGACCTTGGGAAAGGACATGGCTACTTTTTGTTGCGAAAAAAAGCTTAGGGGGGTTTAAATAGGGGATGAAAGTTTGTATGGAAACTTTGCATTTAGGCACTTGATAAGAATTCAATAACCATTAATAATTGTTCCACCGTTTTAAGGTTTTTACCTATATGGGCATGAAATAGGAGATGAAAGTTCGCAGGGTAGTTCAAAAAAATCTATCTGTGTTTACTATACAAGTACGTACGTACGGTACTGCGCTACTTGGAATTTAATGCGAGCGAAGCCGCGGGCAACAGCTAGTTTAATATAAAAATTGAACAAAAAAATATATGTGCTATATAGCATATTAGCATTATATTAATTGGAATTGCTGGGTACAACTGTTATACAATATCCATTTTTAATTTATAAAAGACAACCTTCAGAGCCGGATTAAAGTTTTTCGTGTTCCCGTTACCAAATAATAAACTCATACAGAGTATACACATATCATAACTCATATAGTCGGAATTCAATATTTTAAATAAATTGAAAAGCTCATATTGTGTTTCCGACTATTTTATCCTTCTTAGCTTTCCTCTGTTAATTAATTTTAAAACCAGGGAAAATCTATGTATCTAATCTAATCTAAAACCCGCCCAAATCTACGGTCATCAATCACACGAAATTTGCATTTCGCTTATGCAATACTTGTATCGCATTTAACTTATATTTATAGCATTAACTGAGGACTAACTCAATTTATTACACATTTTCTTTCCAGTTAAGTCAGAATCTTGTCTCTATCTGTAGTCTAACTCTATTTAGTTGGACTACAAAATATACTATCAGAGTCAATATAAATCAGAGGAATCTAGAGGATCATTTATTTTCTTAATTATTAATCGACTGGTGAGTATACAATTACCAGTCGAGGTTATGTTATTATTTAGTGCATATAGATAGTGTGCGGTTGAAATTTGATCACGACGCGATGCATCATCTAAATAAAATTAATAAATATAATAATCTAATAATTTCGTATAAAGGTTAAAAAATCGAAAGATAATCTAATATTAATTTCTAGAATAACAATTAGTAATTTTATTGATTTAGCACTCGAATTCGTTTTCCGTATTAGTAGTCGTATTTGTACTTCGTAGTCATTTTCAAAAAATCGACAAACGGAAAAAAGGTTCTGTCTTTACCTCTGCATAATGTATACTAATATTATAAAATACTAAATTAAGTATTTTACATGCCCGGTGCTTAGAATAAAGCCACCTATGGTCACGGGAGGGCTAACACATCCCCACCATGGTTCAAGCCTTGTCGCGGCGGTGGGGTTCAGTAGCCTAGGGTGAGCCCAACAGCTTGGGCAAAGCTAATTGAGCCAAAGGTGCTCTTTGCTTTGTACCCGTCTTATAAGAAGAGGGGGCAAAAGATCTGTCCCGACGGTGGGAGGGGTTGTTCTGTGGTGAGGGCAACCCGTCGGTCCGAGGTGACGTTGGCCACCTGAGGGGACGGACTAGCCGTCGAGGTGCCCTGTGCTATTAGATCCGGGCGCCTCAACCAAGGCGGCATTGGTGGCACTCGCCGGGTTTCAGTGGATAGAGCTGCGTCCATTTACCAGCTTTCGGGTGCAGCGAGTCCCACATACCCGCCTGGGGAGACCCACTCCCCTGCAGGATGTGTTAGTGCATTTTCCGGCGTTAAAGAAAAAAAAAAGAAAGGGCCAACATAAATAAACCGATAAAATATGTATAACCCGATTCATTATGATAAAATCCCTTCGATCTTTAAAAATCCAAGTTTAAAAAGTATTCGCAGTCGGTAGGATTCGAACCTACGCTCCCAGAGGGAATCTGATTTCTAGTCAGACGCCTTAACCGCTCGGCCACGACTGCGATGAATCGGTGGGTATAAACTGATTTACATATTCTTCGTATAATCGACACATACATTCTCTACATTACACTACAACATTCTCTATCAACATTATGTAAATTGTACTACATAATATCAATTAATAACATTCTCTGAATTATACTACATAATACGTTTCTTTTTATTGCTCCCTATCAAAACGTATCTAAATCTAAAATTGTAAATTATTTATATTTATCTTAAAAGATTTAATACCTCAAATATTTTTTAGACAAAAATATAATATATTGCATAGCTTAATAGCTTACGTAATAGTTATAAAACCTGCAAAAGTGGCAAGTGCTGTAAAAATCGAGGTTAAAAAAAAAATCCAATGCATCTATTAACTTCATATAAACTCAATAGTCTAGAATACTAGGTTTTTCGGCAATTATTTCTTATGAAACGAAATAAATTAGGTTCAACTCAACTCAGCACTCAACTTTGCACTCGATCTGAAATATATAACTATTGGGTACGAGTTTTTTGCTTGCCCATTACTTTCCCTTTGGAGATTTTTTAAATAATGAATTTTATATATTATATACTACCAAATACATCATCATCTTCCTTTATCCGCCCACTGCTGAACATAGGCCTGCCTCAATGAACGCCAAGACGACCGATTCCCTACCACTCGCATCCAACGCGGACCTGCCAAATATAATATACATAATAATTATCAAACCATTAAAATAAAATTCTCGTTAACTTCACAAGTGCACCATTTTCCGGGTCCTAATCTATTCATAATTGTGAAAAGCGTAAACCAAGTCCCAAAAGTTGTTAACACAAATTAAAAATTAATCAGTTTCAGAAAACTTTACAGGGAACTTTCGATCGATTCAAACGGGACGTTTTACAGTAATTTTCGTCTATTTCCAATCTTAGTCCAAACTTATCGGTACTGTCATAGCCACAATCGAAAAGTTTTCAAACTTTTGACACCCTTTTAAATTCTTTATCATCTAGCTTTTGTTGGAAGCCTTTGTCAGCATTTCTCTAGTAAAATTACATATTGAAAAATTTTACTCTTTGTTTAATTAAAATCTCTACAAACCTGAAAAGGGCACTTACAATTTAATCATCCTCTTAGTAATAGACACTAAATAATAGAGACGCCTTTAAATAATATATTTTAGTTATTTTTTTTTTAGTGTTTTAAATTAATTCTTATATTATTAACTAAAGTATATTCATTTACAATGTCGTGTATTGGCAACCGTTTTAGAACTATAGTAAAAATTTCAAGTCTCTAGTTTTAGACACTAACTGTAAGTGTTGGTTTCAAAATAAATGCCATTTTTTTTATTGAACCTGCTATTTTTACAAATTTGAAATCATAAATATCTGTATTTAGTTTTTTAGTGTCTTTTTAAGAGACTTCTTATTTTAAGATCCATAGTAATTATTCATAGTATCAATAGTAACTCTAAGAACTAAAAAAAGTGATCAGAACATTATGTTATTTGTTTTATTGATGTTATATTCGCTTATGTTTCGTATTATAAGAATTGACGACTGGTCGCGTGGTCAGGCCGAATCCCGCCAAATACAGATAATTGTTATGATGAATATAATATATAGATAGCTGCAACCAGGTCATAGCCATGTATATACATTTATAAAAATATCTTAAATTTATTTTCGTTCCTAGTACCCGTAACAAAAGTTCTTACGAACGGGGCTAGTTTGACGTGGTGTGCATGTTGGATAATATTTATTGTTATTTATTTATGTATTATACATATTTTGCAACATTCCACCTAAAAATATGTCACCAGCATGCCATAGACATAAAAACCTTGCAATATGTCCCACTGCTGGGCACGGGTCTCCTCCTCGAAATCAGACGAGGAGGTTATCGGCTCATAATTCACAGAGGCGCTGGCCCAACGCGGTTTGGTGAACTTCACACACACCTTTATACATTTTTAATCCCATTAGGCATGCAGGTTTCCTCACGATATTTTCCTTCACCGATAATGCTCACCTGTTCAGGGTGCACTTAGACATTTAAGAACCCATTTCAAGGCACCACAGGTCGAGGGGGTTGGGATCGAACCCGAACCCTCTCGCTCGAGAGGACCCATACCCACTGGACCAACGTCGCTCATGCCATAGTCATGTGAATGATTATTCCAAGTAAGTGATGCTGTTGGCACAAATCTATTTATGATTCTTTTCACCACATTTCACTCAGTTTTTCCAAAGATAAAAGCATAATTATTTCATGGTCTTTATAAGAAAGATTTTAAATTAGACTACCTTTGTGAAATATGTCTTTGCGTTTGAATAGTTGTCGGCTATAATTCAAGTTTATTGGCCGGTAAGGGAAGTGAACAATGGCCGTGATATAAATTAAAATCGGTTATTTTTCGGCCTGCGGATGAATGTATGTGTTACCGAGTAAATTAAGCTACTAATAAATTTATTCCCACACCCCATTTATAATAATTTATGTTCATATAAACGGAGACCCGAAATAGTTGTTAGTTCTAACTTCTACCCAAGTTGAATGAAGGGTAAACAGCGATGCCACATAATTATTTATTACTGATTATAACGTTTAAGCATTACTTTATTTTCCCTGACGGATTCGTTTCCCTGCAGATGCTAGTCAAAAAAATGTATGTTCTGTTTTTGACTTTTTTTATTGTTTTTACTATACAAAGGATTTCAGAAAGAGAGACTACAGTACCTCCCATTTTTCTCTGTTAGTTATAACCATATTAAGACTTTATTTTATACTAGCAGCGCCCCGCGGTTTCACCCGCGTCATTCCCATTCCCGAGGGATCACGGTGATAAATTATATGTTATGTGTTATTCTGATATATAAGCTATATTATTGTACAGTTTCATTAAAATCCATTCAGTAGTTTTTACGTCAAAGAGTAACAAACATCCATGCTTACAAACTTTCGCATTTATAATATTAGTAGGAAAGTACGTAACGCTTTCACGTAAGTATGCACCTATAGTGACATTGATAGAAATAAATCCTAGAATCACTAAAGTGCGTAATAGATATCTATGGTACGGAGAATGTAAATACTATATAAAAACACAATAAATCCTTTAATTTGTCACCCGTTGGCGCTAATTCGGATGAATGGTCCGAACAGCAAGCGAAATTAAACTCTCAGTATAATGAAGTGGACGCATTCGTCTTCATTTGAGGATCCAACTTAGTTTATTAGATACATATTAAGTCGTCCGCGAAGTTTTGGGTTCATAGGATAGCATGAGTTTGAAGAGATTGTTTGACAGTTTGGGTTTTGGATACACTTTAATAACTTTGGTACATGGAATCCATTGAAACTTTTTTGTTTTAAATTAATATTTTTCATAAACCTTCGCTCCAGCATCTGTATATGATTGATGTCGTTAAAGTATTTAGGACTTATTTAAGTTCAAGTTTTAAATCATATCCAAAAAAAAAAGTAGATTGATAAATTGACTACTTATTTTGAACGTTTCTAGGTGTAAATTCATATTTTGCATAACTATATCTATGAAATTTAATATGTTTGCCTAAGTTCCAGGCTGAGTCTGACCACATCTTATTCAGAAGTCAAATTTAAACTGCGAAAATATTTTTCCAAGTGAGTTTCAATTTAAAACGAATTCCACGGTTTGCCATGAAAATGCGATCTTTTCAAAAACAACACTTCCGAACACGTGTTAAATACTTTGTACAAACGATACAGCATGTCCTTTACTATCCCTATAACCCATCCAAACAGTGTCTCCAGGGCTCGTAACCTCCCCGCCATTAGACACTTGATTAAGACTTCACGACTCGCTATTTCGGTTATTGCTTTACTTGCTAACAGTGAATTGAGGCCTATTTCCATGTAATGTGGGTCGGTTATGTGCTTGTCTCTCAAAACAAACACTTGTTTTGTAGCTTCGACTGTCGCGTAAATAAATTCACCTTCGTATTGTCCATCAATATTTAGTTCCTGTAATAATGTTCAAAGTGAAAGTGAAAATAAGCCTTGTAATCGTGGAGTAAGGTTGAAAGTATCACTGTGCTTTTATTTCAGTCGGAGAGGGGTCCGTCTTACGGGTGGGTAATTGGTGAGATCTGATTCAGTGATTGGGACACCAAGTGACGCCATGTCCTCAATTATCATTTGCATTAATGACCATCGATATAAGCTACTTAGACTGTTTTTAGCTAGCTCTCGTTGAGTATTGGCTAATCGTTAACCTTTGTCCTATAGCAGTTACTTTGCTATTAAGTGAACGTATATTTCAGTAATCTATGCTAGCTTTGAGTTCATTTAAATGTAGATATACAAAGTTAATCTTGCTGTACTTTTTTCACAGGACCCTCCAAAGGATCCATGTATAATTCGTATCATCATAATGTCATCTTCGTGAAATTTTTAACTACTCAAACATCCGACTGCGTCACAAGCTTCTATAACTACAGGATCCCCATATGGAAGAACACGTCTTCCTATTACCCATTCATATGAATATAATATACAACGGCAATTATTGCAACAGCAGACACCGTCTCTTTCAGTGTAGTACCAACATCTCTGAGCTTATTAAAGCAGTTTTAGTAGCAAGCTGCAATTATAATGAACGTTTTGAAAATTTAAACTGCAGTTACTAGTTTTTTTTTAATATAAAAACTGAGGCCTTCATCTGTCACTACAGCGTGAACCTTATTTTATTTAACCTTCTTTAAATTTGATTTTAGAAATTCGAGTTTAGAAAATATTATATATAGGTATAACATAACATTAAAAAATTGAGGGAGGCCTATGTTCAGCAGTGGACGGATAAAGGTTGATGATGATGATGATTAAAAAATTAACAATAATTACCAAACTCAGTTAGTTTTTCTTCTTACGTCACGTTTTGAGGAGATCATTTCATTTCTTTATCTACAACAACAAAAAATTAAAAAGAAAATTATGAGGGCTTTTTACATTAATCTAATAACGTATTTTGCTTAATAAACTTAAGTAATTTACTTAATTATTTTATAAAATAAAGTACTTATGGTAAATTAACTGATACCTAAATTTTCGATTTCATTTATATTTCGAAGGAACATATTATCTCGAATAATATGCAACACTCAACAGAAAATGATAATATTTTTAAATGATACAATCAATTCAAAATATAATATGTCATTCGAATAAAAAAGTATTGCTGAGTAAGAGTCTCCTTCTTGAAATAAGGCCATAGTTCACTGAAGCGCTGGCCCAATGCGGATTGGTAAACTTCACACACCTTTTAAGGCTTTCAATCTTATCAGACATGCAGGTTTCCTCGCGATGTTTTCCTTCACCGTCGAGGGAGCAATGGTTTCAAGATCTGAATCGAACACAGAGCTCTCA
Source organism: Lycaena phlaeas (assembly GCA_905333005.2). NCBI lineage: Eukaryota > Metazoa > Arthropoda > Insecta > Lepidoptera > Lycaenidae > Lycaena > Lycaena phlaeas. Next base: position 13,786,260 of record HG995167.1, on the reverse strand, counting down.
CTCAAAAGGCCCATCCATACTCACTTGACCATCGACGTTTGATTTGAATTAACTAGACTCAACCTTAATAATAATGAAAAATAATTGAATCTTAGCAGTAGCTAAGTGTAGAACGGAAAGAGACTTCATGTAGTCCCATTATATTATACAAGCAGGGCCCCGCGGTTTCACTCGCGTTCTTCCCATTTCCGTGGGAATACAGCGATATATAGCCTATGTGTTATTCTGATGTATAAGCTATATTATTGTAAAGTTTCACTATAATCCGTTATATAATTTACGTGAAAGAGTAAAAAATATCCATACTTACAAACTTTCTCGTTTATAATAATATTAGCACAGTGTAAACAAATTCATAATATTAGTAAGAATATACATACAATTAAATAAAATATAATTGTATTTTAAAACGACTTCAAGAAAGGAGACGTTTCTCAATTCGACCGTTATATTATATGCTTTTTTTATATTTGTTATTGTAATTCAAATTAACTAAATACTTATTATGAAAGTATATGGTATATTACGTATACTATTATACTAACACCAAAGACCTTAAGAAGGTCTTTACGAATAGCTTTGTCTGTCTGTTTGTTTTTAGTCTCTGAAACGGCTGGACTGATTTTGACGACAATTGCACATGCTGTTTTGTATCAGTTGACGTTTTAGTTAGCTGCTCACCTGCGTACCGATTGAGCTTACAAGCCTTCAGGCATAAAAGTCTAGACTAGACCTTTCGAAAAAAATATGAATCGATAAGATTTTATCCTCAATCTCAATAAAAATATTTACCGCCCCTAAAGTCATCTTACGTTTGTTGAGAAAAAGTCGTAAAATATGTTTTAGAATACCCGAATATGGGGCATATTGGGTACCGGACGATATTGAAAATGAAGGTTTTTGTATGCATTGAAAGGTTTATGATCCGGAGTAACGATAGGAGACCGATGACGCAGACCGTATTCCTTGGATTTTTTTATTATTTGTTTATATGTTTGAAAATTGTATCTATATCAATCACTGCCAGTCATAAAACATGTATTTTTATATATCACCGTCACTCATAAAGTCAAAGTCAAAAAAATTATTCAAAATAGTACCATCAAAGTATCCATTTGAACGTCAATTGAGTCTCCCACCGATTCCAAAGCACTGAGAAGTACCGGCGAAACAAACTCAGTGGAACTAATCTTTTCAAATATTCTATTACAAAAAAAAATGAAATGCATATTACTATACTAGTATAGTATATGAGAAGAATCAAGCAAGAAACACTGGTGGGTTGCTCTTTTCAAAGTCAAAGTTAAAGTCAAAAAAATTGTTCAAAATAGTACCATCAAAATATCTTTTTAAACGTTAATTGAGTCTACCACCGGTTCCAAAGCAAGTCCACTGAGAAGAACTGGCGAAACAAACTCACTAGAACAAAACAAAATCAACAGTAACGAGTATATCTTTTCCATAATAGTACATTCCTGAGGTTTTACAACTTATTATCTGCTTACACAGAATTCTCTGCTTAATTACAGAAAGCAAATGGATAATGTCATAATAATCCTACTAGTAGACAAAAAAAGTAAATATATAATATGCCCCACTGCTGGGTACAAATCTCTTCCTCGAAATCAGTCGAGGAGGGTCTCGGGCCGTAGTTCACCGAGACGCTGGCTCAATGCAGGTTGGTGAATTTCAACACACCAAAGACTTTTAATCTCATCAGGCATGCAGGTTTTCTCGCGATGTTTTCCTTCACCGATGAGCGAGCGATGGTCTCATGTTCAGGGTGCATTTAGAAAAACCCATTTCAAGGCACCAAGAGGGTGTTGAGCGATGTCAGGATCGAGCTCGGAACCTCTCTCACAAGAGGTAGAGCCCCTACCAACTTGACCATCGTCGCTCTTAGTAGACAAGTCCAAAATAATCAACGCTGTCTATGAGTATAATTAATTTAACCCTAGCCCTAATTTCCAGTGACGCCTTTTGTGTTGTAAGCAAAGGTCTGCGGCGTAAGACCATCGCAAGACGGTCTCAGTGCCAATGACCTCTTCTGCCTGATAGAGTAAAGTTGTTACCCGACAGAAATAGCCACATTTGTGGTAACGAAGTAGACGGTACAAAGCACAGCCCTCACTGTAGTTTTAGTTTAGACGAACTTTTTGGAGTTCACAGATTTAAGTTAAACAGATTATCCAAGTGGAAACGCCGTAAATTTTCCGACCTCAAAGACAACTTTGGGAAAATGAAGTCTAACTGTTAGTACTTTCTTCAAAGAGAAGGTTGATATTAGTAAAGGTTACTCTTTATTGTAATGGTGAATCTCACCACTAAGCTAGGTCGAAGTATAAACAGTCAACTTATCACGATCTGGAACTCCAGAATAGTGATTCCTAAGTTGGATAAATGTTGGAAATGTCGTAATTTCTGTTCATGACTGATCACAATTGGTGATCGGGAAACTTTTTTTTTCAGTTGATATACCTATGACATACATGCATCATCAACCAAAGATTTTTAGTACCTGGCCAATTGCCAGACAGCGTGACATGACAAAAAAAACTGGCCGTCACGAGGCACCCAGAAAATGTGACACGTCATAATATTATTAGAATCTTAGATCAATAATATGTCTAGATAGAGTGTCGCGCGGAAAACACGTCCAAAAAAATAGCGTCCAACTGTTGGCCTCTAAATGCTTCCTCCGTGTTTAGTATCTGACCCGCTGTCATAGAATACGCATGAATTGTTACGCATTATTGTTTTATTTATAATGAAGGTTTGTGTTGTAAAAGTGTAACGAGATTAAAAAGGATGATTATGGGAGAACTGTAGTAGCTGGTGTCACTATTCACGAACACATGTTTGAAAATGTTGGCTTGTTTTTTTTGACGTGACAACGTCTTATAAATTGGTTTGCCGGGTGACACTTCAAGAAACTGCGTTACGCTCCGCTCACGTTATGCGCTCACAATGAGAGCGAGTGAGAGGCACGCGTCCCTTCCACTCGGGCATGGTTAGCCCGCCTAAGAGCGAGAGAGACAGACCTAAAAAGTGAGTGCGATATTCTTTGTATAAATTAATGTTTTAAATATAATTCTTTGTATAAATAAATGTTTTAAATTGTTACTATTATTTCATCCTTCTTCCTACTATACGAATGAATATTCACATTAAAATTATTTTACCACTCAAAGTCGTTGTCACGTAAAACTTTCGCAGATATACCGACTTTACAGGCAACCAATTTTTTTGTTTTGATTGTAGGGCGACACTCCATCTAGACATATTAATGATCTAAGATTAGAATTTATCTATATTTATATTAACGGTCAAGTTTGTAAGTTCCTTCGTTTGTAGGGGGCAGTCCCTAGATCTACTGAACCGATTCTTAAAATTCTTTAACTATAAACGGCTACGATATTTGTTAGTGACTTAGGCTATAATTTATCCCCGTACTCGGTAACCGCGAGCCGATGCGAGTAATTAATCGAATAGTAAATAATCGAACGAGTTTTCGATTCGATTTTGCTGTCTAAGTGCGCTATATGTTTCACATCAAATAAACATCTTTTTCTCCTCGACAAACAAAGGGATAATCGTCCAGTGTCACGGCTCGTGTCCATTTTAATGTTTTAGTGAAACAGTTTACGAAGGCCATTCTCACGTAAACCCGTTTCTATGAATACGGAATGTTACGTAAAATCGAACATAAATAATAAGTTATTTGGTTTTATTTCAAGATCATGAAATAGTGATTTAAATAATAAATAAGTATAACATAATATAGTTCGTGGGAGTGATGTCGAGCTCCCGGCTGCATGGGTCATGTCATTTGACTCATTCCTCGCGTAAAATGGCTATACTGTGTTTCTTAATACTTTTTTTACCCCATACGTGTATGTGGGACTCGCTGCGCCCGAAAGCTGGTAATTGGACGCAGCTCTACCCACTAAAACCCGACGAGTGCCACCGATGCCGCCTTTGGTGAGGTACCCCGGATCTACAAGCAACAGAGCACCTCGATGGCTAGCCAGTCCCTCTGGGTTACCGACCCCACCTCCATAGAGGGGCTGCACCGCACCACAGAACAACCCCTCCCAACGTCGGGACAGTACAATGAGTAGAGATTCCCGTCCTCGCCCCCTGCCCCCTGCTCTTCTTATAAGAGAGGTAAAAGAGCTCCCTCGACTTATTCTGCTTAGCCCAAGATGCTGAGTTCACCCAAGGCTTAAACCATGGAGGGTTTCTTAATACCTGACATCAAGACTTACCATTTTATGTCTCAAGATAGGTAACACTTATACGGCTTCCTGGCCATAAATTATCTTATGTTCATGGGTGACGTTAACCACTTACCATCAGATGGCAAGTCTGTCCGTTTGTCCAACTAACAAAAAATGGCAAAATACTATTAGTGCAGTCGCAAATGCTGAGCTGACTATATTTTTGACCTCTTTGCCCTTTGTATTTCACCCTATCATAATATTATGTTTGGTGTTTTATATTATGTCAAATAAAGCTTATTCTTTCTTTGATAAATTCAGAATCTTCATCACGAATAAAGAGCATTGGACGCTTTTTTTTCAATTTGTAACAAGCAAATATCTAGGATTTTTTTTATTTATTTAGAAAAGAAGGTACATTAACACAAAATCAATAATACATAAAAAAAATACAGTTAAAGTTAAAGCTATCATTAATCATTAAAACATAATAATATTATAACAGCTAAAAGATAAAGAAATAGCAATAATAGATCGATATATTATATCGGTAAAGGCTAAACTGGACAAAATAAAAGTTATTTATTTCTTCAAAATTATTATGATTTATTGCACAAACGATATTAGTTTCGTAACTTTTTAAGTATGGCATTTGCAAAGAAGAATCTAGTATTCATCTTAGAGAATTGCCAACTCCAAGTCGGCTATTTTTCGAAAGTTTGACTCTATGTCAAACTTTTATCAGACTATGCCAGCAAAATTATTAGTTGCATTAGAATTTGGATTGATAAATTGGTTTTAAAATTGTTTATTTGTGACCCAGACATAATTTTATAAAATAATGTCTGTTTATGGCGAAAACGATAAAAAAATTAAATTCATCTGTTTGTATTAAAAATTGTTACTTATTTTCTAAATTGTTTATATAATATATATATATATATATATATATATATATATATATATATATATATATATATATATATATATATTATATAAACAAATATATATATATATATATATATATATATTACTAGCTGTTGCCCGCAGCTTCGCCTGCGTTAACTAAGATTTACAACGGGATCTTACTACGCAATATAACATTTTTATTTCTTTTTGGCACAGCTTTTCGTTGTATCATTGATTACAATCGCACTGCCACTTCTATTTCACTTTAGTCTTCATTCGTAGGATTTTGACTTTCGTAGGTACTTATGTAAAATCTATAAGATTTCTTTACTGGTGGTTCTAAGATGACGTATCCTAATATGTTAATATTTTATCTGTTGACTAAAAGTTGATACGCAGAGGTGTAGGTTTGAAATCCAATAAAAATTCCGTATTACTACAATATTAATTAAAAATATTTTAAACAAGCTATTACTTTAAAACGAGTACAATTACTGTAGACTACAATATTGTGAATAAAAATGAAATGTACACTACAGAGTACACATAAAATATTGTAGATAAGATGATAATGTGGGTCAATGTATTTAAAAACTATTTACTAGTAACACATAACTCTAAACAACGGCTAGTTAAAAAACATATAATACTTACATTTATACTTTATTTACACATAATAATAACTATTTTCATGGACCTGGAGGCGACTTACATTTACAAACTTAAAAACATCACTATTTTAGTTTGTACTTTGTATCTCTACAATATAATATATCCCCACCGACTAAAACCAGTTACGAAAAAATAATAAGGTAAGCGCTTCTTATTTAAATATGGCTTTTTGATATAGGTAGAGATAACGATATAGCAATTATAAAAATTAACGTCACATATGCTAAGCTGATTTTGTACAGAATTCTGCTTTGGAAAATATAATATTGTATGATACTAAGAAACTTTTTCACAGCAATTTAGATGATAAGTGGTCTTAAAAACTTTTCGGAACGACTATGACATACTTCGTCGATAAAAGAGGAGGATCGGCTTTCATCATCATCATCATCATTATTATCAGCCTTTATCCGTCCACTGCTGAACATCGGCTTTCTTAAATAAAAAGTAAGCTTTTAACACAGACAGTCGTAAATCGACTGCTAATAAATAAACATATAATTGAAAATGAATAACTTAAATAAGCTAATTGGCTGAACGAAATATGCGGCATTCAAAATGAAAATAATGATTTATTATATCCGCCAAAAGGAGAAACTTAAGAAGGGCACTTGAAATACTCAGATATTCCCAATCTAACGACAAAGAGACCCAGACAAGACAAACAATCTATTTATTTACTGCGGAAGACGGCCCTCTTCATCCAACTTATTACTTGGCTCAAAAGCAAAAACATGTTTTTTCCCTTTGTTTTCTGATTGACTCCGTTCTAAAATTATATGCCGTAAGAAAAGAAGGCAGTTTTAATATTACTTACAGACTTCGAAAAGCTTTTTCTCTAATTGATATTTTTTCTAAGTTTGTAAATTATGAGTTATGCGAAGAATGTTATACTATCGGCCTTGATTTTTTTATTATTATTTCGGATATAACGTAGTGGACTTCTATAACAAACTAGAAAATAATGTGGACGCATTACAGCAAATAGCATATTTAATGCAGATGAGACAGGTTTTACACCACAGATATTTGAAATAATATTTCTATGTTTCTGTTCTCAATGTTTCTATGTTTCTGTTCTTAAAATTTCTATGTTTTACATTGTCAATATCAAAGTCAATTTTTTTTAATCAAAATAGTACAATCAAAGTATCTTCTTGAAAGTCAATTGAGTCTACCACCGGTTCCAAAGCAAGCCCACTGAGAAGAACCTGTCCAGCTGTCCAGAAGAAACCTTTTCATTCGGTTGGAGCTATGCTAATGACCCTAATGGTTGAGGTGAGCCGGCTGGATTCATCCTATGATATGTGTGTAAGTGACTTCCACGGCTTCATGGAGTCGGGTTTGTTTCTGTGGCGGGTCAAGTCTCAACACCGTCGGATGAACTGAGCCCCATGCGGACTACCCTCCACCGGGTGGTTTCACCGAGGTGAAGATCCGGCGAGAGGTGCCAGCAATACTGAGACCCACATTCATCGTAATGGCTTTGGCGGCCGTGACGTGGTGTCTTGACTGATATGTTTGGGAGGCAAGACCACCTATCTCCTTATCAGAAGAAACCACCAGAATAGTTGGACGAGGTTTTAATAGTTTGCTAAACACTAATAGGATTTTAAATTTAAAAGTTTTTTTTTATGCTTTAATTATTCAATAATATTTTAATAGCCGCAATAATATTATGAAAAATAAGCTTTGGGTTAATTTTTAAACTACAAACTTAAAGTTATCACTCCAAGACTTGTCTGGGATTCCCAGAAATACTTTTGAAATAAAACGATATATTTTGTATAACTATGTTAAATTTTAAAGTATGATTTTAAGACCACGTGGTAAGAATAAACGACCTGTTCCTAAATCGTGCAGAAGGGTGCTTTAAAAAACCTGCATTTGTAAGAATTCTACTCGCTTCTATCGAGCATAACAATGTCACGTAGCAGTTAAATAACTAAAGTTTCATAGGAACGAAGTATTACTTCAATATCGTGTATAGTTTTCTTGTAAAAGTGATTCAAAATTAGATGGTACGGATAAAGGAGCTTTGCCCTATAATAGTTGTCGTCGTGAACTTCTTGCATTTAACAAAATGGGTTATATATTATATACTTTAAGCAGGTTTCGATAAGAGTAAACTTAAGTATTTAAGATTAGCTAACCTTGGCATAGCAACATTTTTATAGTTTTAAGGATTCGGATACTATAATGCTTTGGTCACTGAGATGTCAGACGTACTACTTTATCTTATGTCACATAATTATTGCAAGTATCGATCGATATTCGTCATCCATAACTTTAATTAGTCCTTTGACCTATGTCCTATCTTAAAGCAAATGGAACATTAGTCTTGAAATTATGTCAGATACGGGTTACCTATTTATTATTTTTGATTAATTATTGAAACCATGACAAGAGAGTTCAAGAATTAAATTTTGGAATTCATTATTTCATTCATTATTTTCATAAATTCTGTCTATTTCTAGTACTTTACGTTCTTCACCAGAGCAGAATTACTTAGTTATACAAATACAAATTGTACGGAAGCGCACACAAATGTGTCCCCTTCACTGTGACATATAAGATTTATAATAGCTCATCATGCGGCCATTGTCATAACAGAGGAGGCTAGTAGTACCAATGCCGCCTTTGATGAGGTGCCTCGGATCTACCAGCAACAGGGCACCTCGACGGCAAGTAAGTCCCTCAGGGGACCGACACCTCCTCCACAAAGCGATTGCCCCGCACCACAGGACAACCACTCCCAACGTGTTGACAACAACTGGACAGCACGATGAGGTGAGGTTCCCATCCTCACCTCCTGCCCCCTGCTCTGTTGTCCTGTCTTCTAAGTGGGGTACAAAGAGCCCCCTCGCATTCGGCTCAAATCGCTTCGCCCTAGGTGTTGGGGTCACCCTGGGCTACTGAGCCCCACCGCCACGACAAGGCTCGAATCATGGTGGGGAGTACAACTTACACCTGAATTTACCTCAGCTAAATTAAATACAATTTAGAATACATATAATAAAGATTGGAATCCTGACCTAGAAATCAATAATAGATTCAGTATATAATTAAAAATAAAATACCATAGACTTACTACAGTGTACCTACTCGTAAATATTTAATAAAGTAGCAAAACTTGCATACACAATTATAATTATATTGTTAATCTGATGTGTAAGATAGACCTATACTATTAAGTATTAAAAATATAAAGTTTCATTAATATCCGTTCAGTAGTTCTTGCGTGAAAGAGTAACGAACATGGCATGCATTCATACATTCTTGCAAACTTTTGCATTTAATATAATAATAAGTAGGTACTGATATATAATACTGTGAATCGATTTCAGTTACTTGAATATCGATTTATACCGCTGCACTGTATCAATATCCCGCCACGGACATCTAAATTCGTGGAAGTAAAAATGCAGTAGGAACGTATTTGTTGCGATTTACAATGTAGCTGGCATGCCCAAAGGCTAAACCGATAAACAGAAATAAATTGGCTAAGCAGATCACACGTCACTTTGGTCTTTAGATGCAAATATTTAAAGTGCAAAGTGCAGTGGTGGGTAACGTGGTACATTTTCGCCGTATTTCGCAGGCTCGCGGCAAAATTGTGACATGCATTTGTTTGCTTTCGACCGCAACAGCGGATTCGCTAACGAACTTATTATTCGCCATTCGAATTCCAATCCTCAAAGCCGGACAGAGATATTTATGTAAACTCGAGAATGTATGCGCATTTTCTTGTGCAGGGAAATTCGTTAAAACAACCACTGTAACAAATGACAATGCGACATAATGTATGCGACAAACAAACTTTACTTGGTCTAATAATAGCATAAAGTAGACGAAGTTTCTATACCTACTTTGTGTTTTTTTTTTTTTTTTTTTTTTTTTTTTTTTTTTTTTTTTTTTTTTTATCGGGCTTGGCCCACCACACTTTCCCACCGCTGCAACTCCTGTATAGCCAGGATCGACAGCGGCAACCACCAAATGACCCTTTGATACGATCTCTGGGAGCCCGGGGGACACGCCAAACACTGCCTTGGGACCCGCAACGAAATTAATCAGAAGAATTTAGGAGGAGTAGGAAAAATTCCAGTTTCCCTCCCTGTTCAAACAGTACAGGATTGCAGTGACTAACAAAGTCAAGAAAAAAGAAGATAGCAGCCAGGTGAAGCCCAGCTGCAATGCACCACGGAGAAATAAATTTAATGTCTACAAATATCTGCATAGTGCGAATAATATACCTATGTATATTAACTATGAGTTATTGTATAACTTCGTGTTATATTTATTGAGATTAGAAAATAGAAGTTATAAGACTGTGATTTAGTTTTTTAAGTCAGTTCATATCTACATAGTGAGATATACTTGTGTATATAACCATGAGCTATTGTGTATGACTTGGTATGATGTTATTTTTCCAGTAATAATTGTGGCAAAATCGTTTGAATGCACGGAAGTTTTTCACATCGTCCACGAGGTCGCTGTAGTAAATTACTCCTGATTTGCTACGGATGTTGTCGAGCATAAGAGTTCGTTCATGCTGCCAAAGACTGCACTCCCAAAGAATGTGGTGTGCCGTTTGTTCGTATTCGTTGCCTTCTGTCGAACAGTCGCACAAGGGGGACGGCACGAGATTAAAACCGAATAATTTACTTTTAAAATTTCCGTGGCCGGTAAGAAACTGTGCGACACAATGATCAATCTCCAGCCAATGCTTTGATAAGCGATCGGCTACGGACGGAAAAAAGTTATATAGATGACGCCCTTTAGTCGTATTTTCCCATCGGGCCTGCCATTCTTTTATTAAATTTATGGTGATTGTATCTAAAGAATCGAAAAGATTGGCGATTTTTTGTCGGTCTTGTGGTCTTAGAAAGTCGGCACTTGAAAGATTGCGCGAATGATAAAACTTGGCTGCGCGGCGCTGTATTTCCAAGTCAACGGGAAGTACTCCGGCAAGGACGGGTAAAGCTTCTGTACTAACAGTCCGATAGGCTTTACATAAAAATATCAATGACAACCGTTGGCTCTGTAATAACTTGCGTCGGGCCGCTCCGATGGTGGACCTGTCGGCCCACACGGGTGCACCGTAGCACATACTACCCAGATATGTTGCGGAATAGATTAATCTTAGTGTTTTAAAAGAGAGACCCCATGTCGTATGCGATATTTTAGCGAAAGCGTAAAAATTGCGTTTAGCTCTTTCTCCAGTCTGAATTATGTGTTCTAAAAACGTGAATTTATTTTGCAGCACTAGTCCTAGGTAACAAAGAGCTTCTTTACGTTTAACCGATATGTTGTTAAATTTTATACTAGGTGTTGATTGTAATGAGCCTTTTAAAATAATTTGGTAAGTTTTGTGGGGGGCAAATTCTAGCCGATTTCTTTCCCCCCACTGAGATATTAAACTAAGGCATCTATTTGATTTAGTCTCAATTTCAGATCGTGAGTTAGCTTGTATTAGAAGGAGTCCATCGTCCGCATAGCCAACTAAGTAGCATGAAGTCGGTAATGGTAACGAGAGAAGGTCATCAAAACCTATATTCCACAGAAAAGGTGATAGTACAGAGCCCTGTGGGCATCCGCGCGTTAGATGTTTTGATTGGGTGTGGTGGCCGAACCGAAGTTTAGTTGAGCCATTTACAAAGTACGACTGTATCAAGGAGTAGATGTTAGAGTAACAGCCTCTGATTTTCAATTTTAAGAGCAACATTGGCCACCATGCGTTATCGAAGGCGCCGGATATGTCGAGAGATATCCCTACTACATATTTAAATTCTGATAGGTCCACTATTTTTCTTACTTCCATAGCTGCATCTACCGTCGAACGACCGGCTGTAAAGCCAAATTGTTTGTCATGGAATTTTGGACCGCCTGGTATTAATCGCGGTACGATGAGCCGTTCAAGCAGCTTACCCAGCGAAGGCAGCAGAGTTATGGGACGGTAAGATTTTGGATCGTCTGGTGGTTTATTGCCAGGTTTAGAAATTAATTTAATTGTGCCGTTACGCCATATATTGGGAAAAATGCCTTCGGAAATACACCGATTAAGTATTGCTAAGATAGAGTGGCCGGCCGCTTTGCACGCGTGTTTGATCATAATATTAGAAATTTTGTCTTCGCCTGCCGATTTTTTAATTGGTAACGCATCAACAATTAGTTGCAATTCAGTTATAGATGGTAGGTCAGATGCGGGAGTGTTTATAGGGTTCAAAGAGTTAACCCTGATTTCGCGGTGGTAGTCGTTATCGGTATCCGGCGTGTCGTCAGGGATAAGAGCGTCCAGATAGGCCTTATTTGTTTCTTCTAAGTTCTTTGTATAAGTGTCGTTAATTTTTATATTTGAGAAGAAGTTCGCGTTGTTGTTCCTGGTAGGCTTTAGTTCATGATATAGTGATGACCACGGGCCTTCCCTATCCAATCTATTCGCGGCGTTTTTTAACATATTGCCTTTAGCTAATGAGACCGCAGCTCGATATCGAGATCTGGCCGACCGGAGTTCTGCAAGTGTCGTTAAATAGATGTTATTAGATGTGTCCACGCCTGTTCTACGGACTCTTTTTAGCTTGCGTCTAGCCCTTCGGAATTCTCTTCGGATCGAATAAAGCCGGTCATTCCACCACTTGCAGTTAGACGAGCTAGGAAGCGGCCTTCGACCCAAGGCAACGTCAGCACAGTATATAAAGGTATTAGACATTATCTCGGCGCATTCGTTTATGTTTAGGTCAGAGCGAGTGAAGTCTTTGGCATGTGCGGTGAAAAGCGACCGGACTTTGTGTTATTGTTTTATTTTTGTCTACACTAATCAAAACCGTGAAAACACCGTTAGCACTTTGCTATCGGTCGATTGGACGGGTTCCGCGCACGACCCACCTCCCCCGTCAGAGGGGGAGGGGAGGGCCGGCCCTCCGACTAATAGTTAAACTTCATCCGCTAATGACTCGTCGACCGTATTGGATTTGACTAGCCAAACACCTACTCTCCAGAGTAGCGCGCGCGATATACCGCGCCCCCTGCGGGGCACGGAGGGGGGCGCCCCCCTTTCGAATTTTACTAGGTGAGCCATCTGCTCACCTACCTACCGATTGAGCTTAAAGGCCATCAGGCCTAAAAGTCTAGACCTTTCGAAAAAAAAAAAAAAAAATGTTTTATTTTTTCTCCATAAGGTTTTTCAAAATATCTCGTTAAGTATGTACTTCTGTCTCCTTTTGTTTATACATTGAAACACCTTAGTAGTTCCTAAATCCTAATAAATCAAAAGAATGTGAAAGACCTAACAAATCTTCGTAATATTTTTACACTACATTTAAACAATAGATATAAGTACTTACTTGTTAGTCAAACTATGCCTATGATATAGATTTTTTCATATAGGTACATAAATGTGGGTCCGTTTATGTATTTGAAAAAGTTATGTTCCGTCCGTTTATGTTCTGCAAACAGGATTACCTGAGCAATAGGCTAGCCCCGGCACATGCTACATAGGAGTCCCCTTTACGAACAGTACTCGTAAGGGGGTCCCCGGTTCGTCCGCCACCAAGCCCCCCCGCCCCTCCCCCGCGACATCTTACTTAAATGGGCTAGATTTCCATTCTGACCCTACTCGAGCACAAGGGCGTTACTGGGCGGACATTAAGCAGTTAGTAGTGCTTCCTAGTTCCTATGCACCCCCGTTAGATTCCCGTGGGGGGAGGGCTCTTTGGAAGACCTACTATACTATGACGTATCAAATAGTGTGTGAAATTTTATTTTTTATTTTGTCTCTTAATATAGTGACATCTAGCGTAAATATATAGTAACCTGAAAAGGATGATCTAAGAAACTATTTCGTATTTTTGATCTGCAGATGGCACTTACTGTATACTTTAGAATAATAATATTATAGGAATTAAAAAATTAACTTAATGTTCGAAAATACAATACAAATATATTAAAGAAATAGTAGGTACTACCTACACACCTACTTGCCGAAAATTATTTGCTGATAAAAATAATGGTACCCTCAGACTAAATAAAAATATAGTTTTATTTTTATTTGGGATCTAAGATGGTTCCTTATTATAAAACTGTATAAAATCTAAAATACTCGTAGGTATATTTTTAGCATATTATTATAAAAGCATGATTTCATATTATTATTATAAAATTTGTTACTGTTTGTTAATACTTACCTAATAAATAGGTTACCAATAGTATAATCTTAGTAGTTAGTATAATTATAAAATTTGATTTAGAATATAAAATTTGTAAGAATTATTATGTTAATATGTTAGACGGTGAATATTTTCAATAGGTAGCAAAACAAAACTGTTGCTTACTAAAAATATAACAACTGCTAAAACCGTGTCTCTCAGTCTAAATTTTGCTAATCTTTTCGGGTGATATTTTCAAAATTTAAATATTCATATACTTACTTAAACTAATATTGTTCATGTTATATATTATATTCAAACTTTATTTGTTTACTTTTTACATTAATAGTTTCATTATAGTTTCTAATAATATAGTTTATACATAGCCTGTACAAGTGTGTTTTATCTGCGCTCTTTAGAATTCTGTGTGAGAAATTGACAAGTGACAACCCTAGTTGTTCAAAATCCCAAATCCCAACCAATTTGAAAAAAAAGGGCGGGAAACCTTAAATCGGTCGCACGTAGTTTTTTATAATTTTTCATTTTAATTTGAATTTTATGTAAATTTTAAGATATTTAGATCAGATAAGTTGTAGTTTGTATATATTTTAATAGTTAGTTTGTATTAAAGTGTAAATTTTATTTAATTTTGTAAATTTCATCCTATTGGTAAGTTTTCTTTACCTTACTTTTCATTCATGACATGATGGACCCCCCGGGTGATCCTGGGGGGACAGCCCCCGAGCCCCCCGATATAGGTCATGTAGTGACAATTACAAATAATGACGATGGTAGTACAATGGATACAGATGGTTCTGTGTCTCAGACATGTAGTGGACGTAAAAGAGTGTCAGCTCGGCCCAGAATCTGCAGGCATTGTAATAAAAGACGACGAAAACATCGTGGTGATAAAAAGGATATTAAGGAATGTGATTGCCAATGTGTAGAAATTAGTGATAAACAAATTCTTTCCAAAGCCGATTCCTGCAATAATTCTTCTATAGTAGTAGAGACTATACAAAAAAATAACACGGACACTACACCACAGCCACAGCCCCCTGTTGCAAGGCTGTTATATAATTCATCTGATGCTGCTCCTTATGTTGTACATATTCATAAACAATTTTCATCTCCCGACGATAATGTTACTTTACATCCAGTTACATTTGGACGCTTTCTCAAAAGAAATTCAGTTAATAATATTGTAAATGGAAGTTTAAAAAGGATAGGCCGGAATAGGTTATCTATTTCTTTTTCTAAGCACCAAGATGCAAATGACTTTGTTGAAAACAAAAATTTAGAAACTGAAAAATATAAGGCTTTTATTCCATCATTTTCTGTGAGTAGAATAGGAATAGTAAGAGGAGTACCAGCTGAGTGGTCCGAAGAGGAAATAAAAGACAATGTTTCTGTACCTATTGGCTGCAGCCCAATCATAAAAATTAGAAGAATAAAACGGAAGACAATGATTGATGGACAAAACCATCTTAAATGTACTGAGTCTGTAGTATTTACTTTTGATGGACAGATTTTGCCTAAACGAATTTATATGTGCTACACTGCTCTTACTGTAGACTTGTATATTTATCCTACTATACAATGCTACAATTGTTGTCGGTTTGGTCATGTAAAATCTCAATGCAGATCTAAACCAAGATGTTTTAAATGTGGTCAAGGACATAGTGGTGATAACTGCTCTATTCAAGAAGATTTTATATCTTGTTGTTTATGTAAAGGTTCCCATATTGCAACTGATAAAAAATGTTTAGAATATGAAAGACAAAGAGCTATAAAGGAATCAATGGCTAAAAGTTGTATTTCCTATTCTGAAGCTTCAAAGTTACATCCATCTGTCTCTCGAATTTCTTATGCAGATGCATTGCTCTCATCTCCTAACATCACTCCTAATAGTTTTCCAACCCAGCATCAACATTCTACACCTAAAGCTATAAACAGTTCTTCATATAAAAAAACTGTTTTTGTTAAACCAAAGCCTCCACCTACACTTAGCAAAGGGTATGACAAATCAGCTCACCAAGAAATTTTAAGGGATTTTAATATTCCCCAACCCTCTAATGGATGTGCATTAATTAACAAAGAAAATGAAAACTCATTGGAATCCTCAGTAATTGATTTAATTATTTCTCTTATAAAATCTCTTAGTCAAACGAATGAATTTACACCGTCCAACGCTGCCTTATTAGTTTCCGCAATTACTCAAATTTATAAACCAAATAATGGACAAAGTTCTTCAATGGAATTGTCAAAGCATCACTCCTAAAAAAAGTGATCTTATTTATTTATTAAATAAATATAAACCTTATGTCTGTGCTCTTCAAGAGACATGGTTGAAACCAGGGTCTTTATTTAAGATTCGTGGTTATTCATGTCTCAGGGAAGATCGTGTGGATGGGCATGGTGGAGTAGCCATACTTGTGAAACACCCTCTTTCCTTTTCTCTCTTCTCTATTCCTTCTCACAGTAATGATTTTTCTATCATTGCTGCTTCAGTCGAAAACATCTGCTACATATCTATTTATATACCTCATCCTTCTTCTGCAATCTTGAATGAAATTAAAGATATTATTTCCATTCTTCCGAAGCCTTTTATTATTCTTGGTGATTTTAACTGTCGCCATGAATCCTGGGGTTACTTATCTTCTAATAGTTATGGTAACACATTAATAGATATATTTGATTCAGTGAATTTGTGTATATTAAATGATGGTCGTCCTACTCGACGTTCTCATCCTGACGAGGGCCCAAGTGCTCCAGATTTAACAGTCACTACACCTAATCTTGCTTCTTCTTTGTCCTGGGATCCATTGCAATCTACTTTTGGTAGTGATCACTTCCCACTATTATTATCATTTCCAACCTGCAATAAGAACAATAAAGTATTACATAAAACTTATTCTCCTCGTTTAAAATATAAGCTTAATGATGTTGATTGGGATTTATATAAAGATCTCATAAAAAACAAAATTATTACACTTCCAAAAATTAATCCAGGTACAGAATCTCAGTGTGCAGATTCTTTAGCAAGAATCTTTATTGAGGTTGCCAATGAGATTTTTCCTATTAAAAATAGCTCTTTGGGTTTTATTCCTTCTCCTCCTTGGTGGGATAATGAATGTACTGAGGCAGTAAAGAGAAGAAAATATGCTGAAATTACATACTGTGAATGTTCCACTGATGAAAATTTTGAAATTCTTACAAAGATAATGTCAGAAACTTCAAAATTTCTAAAGAAAAAGAAATTTGATGGCTGGAAAACCTTCTGCTATTCAATATCACCCGATGTCAGACCATCTCTTGTATGGCAAAATATAAGGAGGTTTAGATCTGCATACAGAGATTCATCTACAAAATCAATCCCTTCTCATTTAGTTAATAGCTTTTTAGATAAATTGGCTCCACCTTTCGTTCCTGAAGACTTAATAATTCGTTACCCTGTAATAAATATAAATAATGATAATTGTTTTGGTTTAAACTGTCTATTTTCTCTCACTGAATTAAAATGTGTATTGTCACATGTTAAGGATTCTGCTCCTGGACTGGACGGTATTCCTTATTCCTTTATCTCTCATTTAAACGATGATGCTTTATTTTATTATTTAACTCTTATAAATTCAATAGTGACATCTGGTAACATCCCCTCCACGTGGAAACGTCAAGAAATAATTCCCGTTCTGAAACCTAATAGATGTTCTTCAGACCATTCTGCCTATCGCCCAATCGCACTCTCTTCTGTTTTGATGAAAATTACAGAACATCTTATAAAAAATCGTTTAGAATGGTTTGTCGAGCATAACGGTCTATTATGTGAATCACAGTTCGGTTTCAGACGTGGGAAAAGTACTATTGATAGCTTAAGTATATTCATTTCTGATATTCAATTATCATTTTCAAATAATAAATCAGTAATAGCTGCATTCTTAGATATTAACTGTGCCTATGATAACGTCGTGATAAGTATTTTAAAGAGTAAGCTTTTACAACTTAATATACCACTGCTATTAACAAATTTTATCATAAACATGCTTTCTGAAAGATACATAATCCTGAAACTAGATGACGGGAAGTCAATTACTCGTCTTGTTTCAAAGGGCCTCCCTCAGGGATCAGTACTTAGTCCAATATTATATAATATTTATACACAAGATTTAAAATCATCTCTTAATAGTGTAAATGTTCTTCAGTATGCTGATGATCTATTAATTTACTGTTGTGATAATTCTATTGAAAAAGCTAGTTCTTCTGTAACACAATCGCTGATGATTTTAAAAAAGTGGTTGGACTTAAATGGCCTTGATCTATCACCTTCAAAAAGTACAATAGTTTTATTCACGAGATCAAGAACTCCTCCTCCTATTTCTATATTTTATGAGGATAATCAGATTCCAGTTAAAGATAATGTTAAGTTTTTGGGAATTATCTTAGATTCGAAACTAACTGGTATCCTACATTGTGATTACCTAAATACTAAATGTGAACGTGCTCTTAATATTTTAAGATGTCTATCAGGTGTTTGGTGGGGTGCTCACCCTTTTTGCATGAAATTGTTATATAATGCTCTTATAAGAAGTATGTTAGATTATGGTACATTCTTGCTGGAGCCTGGCAGTGCTAAGGCTTTTAAAAAACTAGATCTCATACAGTCCAAAGCTTTACGAGTAGTTTCTGGTGCTATGCGGTCAAGTCCTATCAATGCTCTTCAAGTAGAATGTGGTGATCCTCCACTACATCTACGTCGTCAATATTTAGCTGACAAATTTATATTCCGATCTTTTCAGTTTATTAATCACCCTCTTTATAACAAACTTCAGCAACTTTCTCATTGTATAGATTCATCTGCATATTGGACACATAAAAAACCACCTTGTCTAATCAATAGTTTTAAGAAATTTATTAACATAAAAGCTCCTATTCATCGATCCATTAATTACCCTCTTTTCAGTACTAGCTTTGAAGCATTAATGTCTCTTCCAGAAATTCATTTTAACTTAGATTTAAATAAGCACGATATTTGTATAAATTTTTCATTTAATTTTCTTAAAAATACTGTTTGGGTTGATTACCATCATATTTACACAGACGCGTCTAAACACTCCTCTTCTGATCCTGTTGGTGTAGGTGTCTATCACGCCCAATTTAAAATATCACAAAAAATCAAACTTCCTCCGGAAACATCGGTGTTTACTGGGGAATGTTACGGTATTCTTAAGGCTATTGAATATATTATTCTATTTAAACTTCCAAAAACAATAATTTTCTCTGATTCAAAAAGTGCATTACAGTCTCTCAATAGGTTCCCATTTAAATCAAAAAATATTTCTTCTATTATCATAGAAATAAGAAATCTATTAAATAAATGTAATTTATTTGGTCTTTCTGTGTTGTTTGTATGGATCCCTAGCCATAGAGACATTCCTGGTAATATAAAAGCAGACCAACTAGCTAATGAAGCCGTGGTCGATGGCGATATTTTCCCTTATAAAGTTTATTGCCAGGATCTAGGTGCTCTTCCTGTAGTTCACCTTCAGGATTGCTGGAATGGACTTTGGACTGAAACTGGTCAATCAAAAGGCAGGAGATATTTTAACCTTCAGCCACTTATTTCACTTAAACCATGGTTTTTCCGTGCGAAATGCAATAAGCTAGTATGTTCTTCTATCATAAGAATGCGTTTGGGTCACGTTTGCACTCCTGTTCATCTTAATAGATTAGGCATTGTATCTACTGACATGTGTGAATGTGAATCCGATAAATGTGATCTAGATCACATTTTCTTTTCATGTCCTCTATACGACCGCTCCTCATTCCTGAATGATCTAATATCTCTTAATGTTCCATTTCCTACCTGTATATCCTGTATAATTATGTATCCATGTAAATTTTATAAAATATTGTCATCTTTCATCCTTCAAAACCATATTAAAGTTTAAATATTTGGTGTGTAAGTATATATATGTATATTTATGAAATTTTTATTATCCGTTTCAAACCTCTTCCTACTTATCTGATCTTTTCCCGTGTTCCGTATCCTTATTTATCTTAGTTTCCCAATCTTTTAATTTACGTCATTGGCAAAAAGTAAACGCTATTGCCAAAAGAGGAAAAAAAAAAAAAAAAAAAAAAAATCCCAACCAATTGCAAAGTTGCAAAATATTAAGTTGCGAACGGAACGCAACTCCCAGCGGTTGATCATGAGCTTCGTGCGTGGATAACTAAAATAGATTTTTATTATTTTGCTAAATTGTGACGTAATATCAGGCCAAACTAACTTTACACAACCTCTCAAGCAAAACATTACAGCATATTATTACACGAAAAAATTGTGTAGTGACAAAAACACTAATGTTTAAGTTCTTGTCCGATTTTCTGATTACTCAGGCCAGTTGTCAAGAGGTGGGTAAGTTTTTGATTAAGAATATGAAAAATTATGATAATTTTTATAGTTCAGTAATGTACAACGTTGCTATGCGGTATTTTCGCATTTATTCGCCCTTGAGATCTTGTCCTTGAAATGTTAAGAAACGTCAAATTTTACATATCGTATCTAATTTTCAACTAACATGCGTAACACTGTTATCTTATCGAGGTCGTAATGTGTATCACGTCTTATGAAAATTACGAACCATATTATCGTTGTGGGATGTTAGATAATCATAACACCTAACCTTTTTGACCTTAAGGAATTATAAGAAAAAAAAAGATTATTTGTTTATAATAATAATAAACTTACCTCATGATGAATTCTAATTTTAGCATCTTGCCTTCCAATCTCCATGTCTTAAATGATTGAAGAGCTGTAGTCATATGTGATGTGTATTGCTTGAATACACAAGATGATAATAACCTTATCAGTTGCGTCAACTATTAATATGCATCAATTCAGTATCATTTCATCCTTCACAACACTATGACCTTACATCGGGTAATTTCTGTTTTATTCAAATCATAAATTTGACTGATTACTTTGGAATCATGATTATGACAGCACAAGTGATTTAAAAAAAAATGTGTGAATGTGAAGTGTATTTAGTACACTTGTAATAATGTGAATCAAGTGATGTATACTAGCTAAAGAATTTTGTTTCTTTTACTATATTGTTGATTTTTTTAATGGTTTGATTCTGCTCATTACTTAATTTATACATAAACTGTTAGTAGTTTTATGTTATTGGTGAGTGAATAATGTGGGCCATGAATAGTTTATGCCCCTTGCTAGGTTTTTTTCTGTTAGGTCTCTTATCGATACATTACTTACACTTATGCCAAGATTGATGTGATAAATGTATCATTAATTACACTTTCTATACTGCTTTTCTAACTAGAATACAACTAAGATTGTAGCCTGATACACCCCTTTAAAACAAGTAGAAACTTAAACAGTATAACTTTATTGTAATTATGTGTAACATAATATCGTACCACACACAACTTACAACAATTCCTTTGGTTTTCACATTTCAAGGGAAGAGACAATGAATTTTGCTTTATTTTATAATATCAAGTTAGAAGTACTAATACATTTCAAATAAAGATCCATTATAATATATTAATAGCTATAAAATGAACAGAAACTCCTATTAGTAGAAATAAATTGAATGTCAGGGATATTGGCAAAATTACTTCCCCAACAAATCTCTCATATTTCATGTATTATCCACTAGCAGCGCCCCACGGTTTCATCCGCATACTTCCCATTCCCGTGAGAGTACAGGGATGAATTTATAGCCTGTGTTATTCTGATCTATAAGCTATATTATTGTTAAGTTTCATTATGATCCATTCAGTAGTTTTTATGTGAAAGAGCATCAAACATCCATACTTACAAACTTTCATGTTTATAATATTTATAAGATTACACATATTCTTTATTTGCTGATTGATCTCTTTCCTTAAATTTCTAACTATTATTGTGCTTTTTTTATTGTTTAATTACCCTTTCTTCCTTTGATACTCTTACTCTGTAACAAATTTTAATATTATTTGTCCATAGGTAAGACATGAAATGATATCAGAATGAATAAATTACCTCGTCATTTATCATCTTGAAATCTTGGAACCTAAGAAACCCACTATTTTAATTATATAGCATTGTTGCTTACAATTAAATATTTTAAAACTTATATTATATTTGCAGCAACAAGCAGTCCTACTCTACTTTTTATTTAATTATGTTCAAACTTTTCCATAAATAAAATACCTATTTCCAGTACTGCCACATATACTTGTGACTGATAACATGTTATCATGACCCAGTATTGTATCACCCTGTATAAGAAGAAATTTATATATAAAGTAAAATATAAAGAGATGGCTATAATTCATTTAATATAATATAATACTATCCTTAAGTAAGGTATATATCTTAATTGTGTTTACGGAGGATTGGTCTTATAAAAATACCTAGTCTAGTAATGTATTACATTCCTAGATAAACATAATATATCTATGAATATTACTACAAATTAGCTATCATTTTTTTTTTGACATCGGAAAATGCACTGAGGCATTCTGCTGGAATTTGTCTCCCCAGGCAGCATTTCTTTACACGCTATGACCACAAGTATACTTAAACAGTTATGCTACACAACTATGTTTTGCTTTGAACGTGGTAAAAAGTCCATAAGAGATCTAGTTTCTAAAAGAGCAACCTGGGCTAGTTTTCCAATAGCAATGCAGATCTTGTTGATTTGCTTCAACCTCTTTTCAAAATTATTGTTTATTACATTATTGTGACATTTTTTCTATTGCTAAGCACTTATACAAATAATAATCTTAGAAGTAATGATCAGAAGATCAAAGAAATGATGTTACATAGATGGTGAAATTACTTACTCATAATAGTGTGTGGTACATACCGAATACTGTCTTATTTTAAAACAGTTTTATTTTTTTGCAGGGGGCTGGTTATTTGAAACGGGCTGATACAGATCGCCTTCATGAAATATTTTTAAAATATGCATCAGTAGAAAAGAATGGTGAAAAATACATCACTAGTGAAGATTTTGTTAGAAAATTCCTTGGATTATTCGACGAAGGTTAGTATTTTGCAATTATAATATTATCACTGTTTATTACATTCAATTATATTATATAATAGTATTATTTATTATATATTATTTATTTATACCTAAATGTGGAGTTGGCCATATGGCCATGGGAATCTAATTGTACTGCACAACTGTAAGTTTTCCCAGAGTTGTAATTAAATAAAAATAAATAAAAAATAATTCTGTAATTATCATTCAAATATTTATATTTAGTTTATAAATATAGAAATGTCGCAAATTGCAATTAAATAGTAAATTCCAAATATTCATTTAAACAGATCTTTTTACTAATTTTAATATTTGATTGGGAGATTTGAAAGAAAAAAAACAACATTTAAAAAAAACCTAATAAACTACTAAAATATCACAGTTAAAACATATGCAATAAAACAATTTATGGATTTTATCGCGGCTTAGTTTTTTTACAAGAAGCCCGACGTTTCGGATACTTTACAGCAACCATAGCCACGGGAGGACCAGTGTCATTATAATGAGTGAGATTCGCGTAAACATAAGAAAACAATAAATGCAATAAAGTTAGATTCATTTAAGTAATTATTACTTATATGTGTGAAATGTATTCATAGTAATGAAAGAAGTAATTATGAATAAAATACGTGTGAGAATGCGATGTGAATACACTAATAAAATTCCTGAGATTAGTGCGTTAAAACAAACAAACACTTTAGCTTTATGTATAAGATTTCCATTAAAATAGTGTGCATTAAAAAGTTGCTCTTAATTTACTAAAAAAAATGTTGATATTTTTCAACTTTTAAATGCTGAACAGGCCAAAATATGACCTGAAATTAACTAAGAATACCTGGGTACTTCTTTTACATTGCTGTAACATTGCGAATAGAAGTACCCATTTCACTGTCTCCTAGCAGGACCTTAAGATTTTTAATAGGTCACTATCTTTGTCATTAAAATGATATGTAACCTAAATAACAATTAGTTTTAACAAATAGTAAAACACAAATAAAAAAAGAGGAAAGAAGGAGAGGAGAAGAATAATACTCTTTTTTTCATCATTTGATAGCTCAGTTCTATGGTAGTACATACTATAAAAATTTACTCCTATAAAAATGACACTTGAGGAACTAGTGCTGGTTATCACATGTAAAAAACATGGAGAAATAAAGCATGGAAAAACCATTTACCATACAAATTTTCGCTATGTATAGGTACCAAAAAAATATACAATGATAAAAAAAATGTACATAATAATATGTGGTATAAGTATGTACTAATACCTATGCGGTGTGCCGCGATTTTATCATAAAATACGTATGTTTTCTGTAAAACATTAAAATAAATTCACAGGAACAACTCAATAGAATGCTTTAATTTATTTTATGATTAAAATAAGTAAGTTTTAAATAATTTCGATAAAACCGGTTTCGATATAGATTACGTTTCGTATCATTTCAATTGTTTTTTTATAATGTATCCTGTATTATACTTACTTCCATTGAAAGTAATCAATTCTATGTATTTTTGCAAAACAGTTATTTCATGTTAAGGAAGATTGTTGGTGTTTGTTGTCAAACTTCTCCGAAATGGCTTGACCAATCTCATGAAATTTTGTGTGCATAATTATCTTGTAGGTCTGAGAATCGGCCAGTATCTATTTTTCATAGGTAAGCCTAAAGGTTAAGAGTGGCACTTAATTTTTTATAATTACTTAGGTAGGTATTTTTTGATACGACATTCAAAAATACATACAACTTAAAATGTCCACCCTTCTAAGGTCAACCTTTGGTTTCTAACAGCGATATTAGTATTTTTGGCAGAACGCGTATGATATCATATAGATATAACTAGCTGTTGCCCGCAGCTTCGCCTGCGTTAACTAAGATTTACAACGGGAGCTTAGCACGCAAAATAAGTAACTTTTCTGGTTGATTTTTTACACCTTGTGTCCGAAAAACCCAAATATCTTACGGAACCCTATTTTTTTCAGAATTAAATGTAGCCTATGTTACTCGTGGATAATGTAGCTTTCGAATGGTGAAAGAATTTTTGAAATCGGTCCAGTACTTTTTGAGCCTATTCATTACAACCAAACAAACAAACAAAGTTTTCCTCTTTATAATATTAGTGTAGAAGTGTAGATGTTAATAAAAATATATAGACATGGGTTCAATAGGTACTTTTTTACCAGAATTTTTAAACTTGAATAGAGAAATTAAAAAAATTAATACTTACAATAAATTGTTTTGTGATAAAAAAGAACATTGTAATTAATATCGTCGTAAACCAATAATCTATAAACTGTAATTAATTTGATTTTATTTGTTTTCTGCACTTGGAACCTTATTGATAGATATTTTAGTATACATATTATGTAAGTGGAATGTAATGGTAGTAACGACATGTTTGAAATATTACGTGTATTATAATTAAAACTAAAGTAATAGATACGCTAGTAGACGACCGAACGAACGATTTGACGACCTCTGTGGCTCAAAGGTCAGCGCGTTGGCGCTCAAGCCCGGGGGTAGCGGTTTCGAATCTCGCCAGGGAACAAAAAAAAATGTTTCTGTGTTCCTGGGTCATGGATGTGTATTAAATATGTGTATTATATAATAAAAATCTTAAATATTAATGTAAAAAGTATTAAATATATGTATTTCCGTTGTCTGGTACCCGTAACACAAGTTTCTCGGAAACTTAGCACGGGATCAGATTGACGTGTGTGTAAAAGCTTCCACAGATATTATTATTATTATATAGTAGACCAATCTAGCTAAAAGTCTATTAGCTTGCTTTCGCTCCTATCAAGGCGTGCGTCTCAATCATAATTATCTCTTTACCATATGATATCAGTTGTATTCACTTGGATTGTATTTAAATCTGTCTAACAATTACATATGAGACTATTCTTTTCAATGAATTTGCTATTCAAAATGCATTAATAATCGCGCATCATACGTTAAACGTTAGGCTTTATGTAAGTCGGAATACTTGTTCTTAATCTTATCATTAAATATATAAACCATCTTCGATAAAATCGGATGAAGATAAAAAAATACTTTTTTTCTTACGATTTTTTTTTGTGAATAGGTCTTTTAACTAAGTAAAGTATTGTCTGCGCCGGAGTGTTTATATAAATATATAGTCAAATTAGTAAGATAATAACGTAGAGGTGGTTTTGTAATAGTATGTATATGTAACAGTAACTACGTTACTGCAAAAGTAAAAACTACTGTAAAATAGCTACAACGAAATGTGACAGAAAAAAATCTTTCGTTACCGAACGTTGTATTCTAGTTATAAGAGTACAAAGATAAATTCTGTTCAGAATCATGCATGTCTAAAAATGCCTATGCCTATGGTCCTAAAGAAATACAAAGCACCTAAAAACTCGTCGCTTGTTTTATAAGCGACTCAGGCTATTTTATTCCAAATGTCAAAATATCCCCCTCAAGATATCTCCTTACAACTTAAAGGTCACTAGGACCATTAGCATAGATCCAACCGAAAAAAAAAAAAAACTTAAAGGTGGTTTCAAAAAGTTCTCTGAATAAAAATCACTTTAACGTCACTTGCAGCTAACTTCAAACCGGCCGAGACACACTTACCTTCGTAATATTTCGGGATGCCTATAGACCTTTGAAATTCAAATTGCTTATTAATATGTAATAACTTTATAAATTAGAAATAAATAATTTAAACTATTTAAAACGGGATGTTCAAAATGTTTTTTCGCGGAGCTCTCGATTAAGTCTCGTGAACATGACATTCGTAGACAATGTCGAAATATCGAGCTCCGCGAAATAATATTAAAAACATGGTAAAAATCCCGTTTTAAACAGTTTAAATAATAAAAATAACCATGTTAATTTAAAATCCTAAATAGAAATACCGGTGGAAGTCTCTCGTTTCGGAGGCCAAGACCCACTTTGGTTCTCTGAGCCGCAAAAGTAAGTAAGTATATAGAAATACATAAGTGCTTTTTTCACAGATGACTACAACAAAGAATCAGTCAAGCTCATCGCTGGGATCGTGGACATGGACAAGGATGGGTTCATCTCATTCTCAGAGTTCCAGGCCTTCGAGGGGTTGCTGTGCGTTCCGGACGCGCTGTACAAAACCGCCTTCCAGCTGTTCGACACCAATGGGAACGGACTCGTCGCGTTTGGTAAGCTTAGTTTCAAAGTATTTTAATGTGACTTCCTATGCGGACCTTTCGATGATGCTCGGTGTTGATGATTTAATATGTGGCGTCAATCATCATCATCAGCATTACCATCTTCATCATCATCATCATCACGAAGGGTTCGCCACATATATGTACAAGCAGCGCCCCGCGGTTTCACCCGCGTGTTTCCCATTCCTGTCGGAGAACGGTGATAAATTATGGCCTATGTGTTATTCTGATGTATAAGCTATATTGTTGTAAAGTTTCATCAAAATCCATTCAGTAGTGTTCACGTGAAAGAGTTACAAACATCCATACTCACAAACTTTCGCATTTATAATATTAGTAGGATGTAGTTATAGGGAGCGTTTTTGAGCAGCGCTCACCGCACAACGTTTACGTACGTTTAGCAATTACGTAGGCTGATTTTCCTGTTCAGCGATGATGGGTCAATATGTGTGTACTTATAAGTAACATTGTATCAATAAAACAAATGAGTAAATAATAATGAAAAAATATCACGCCTTTTCAAAGCTTCATACATGATATATGAAGCATGAATTCCCTCAGGGAGCAATTATTATCACATCCAATTACTCGCCAGTGTAAAACTCGATATCGCATGATTAGAATTACATAATGTCTAGTCAGCTAATAATGCTCTGAAGCGAAGGTCGTTTAGAAAGATCTAGAATAGATAGTAAAAATTATAGTTTTCCTGTAAATAATAGACATTAGGGAGTGCTAATTTAGTGAAGATTAAATTCCTTAAGAGACAAAGATTTATTTTGCTAACATTCGCACATTATAATAGATCAGAATACGTGCTGCAGTGCTGCAGACTAACAAAGGAGATCATAACTATGTATTTGACTGCGTAACAACTCCCTCGTATTATTATCACCATCGACTAATTTGCGTGGGATCTAATTCAAAACAAACTAAGTGTAAATTGAAAGAGGTATTTAGGAAATGGCTACTATCGATATATGGCTACATACCGATAATATCTTACTTAATCGCTGAGCACACGTCTCAAAACTAAAGTAAGGTAAATAAGGCCAAGTTTATCTATGCACACGGCCAATGCGGAACTTTGCAGCATGCTAACTTTATTGAAATTTTTCACAGAACATAAGCAGTAGCATGACAGCGTTAATTCAATAATATATAATTTTAGGTAGGATACGTTTATGCCGCGCATTTGTCTGCATGGATACCAGTATTTTATTTTTTCCTGTTGTGTTTCGGAAAGTGGGTCGACAATCGGGTAATTACCGACTCTCACCATCGAATTGTCTCAAGAGTAGGCGTGTAAATCAAGTGTCTGTTCATGTGACCAGTGACAAAATGTATGTAAAATGTAGTTTTTGAACGTGTAAAATAAAACTTGCAGCTTTCAACTTACGCCACGCTGACCGCACTTTGACAGTCATCGCTGGTGGGTCAAATGCATGTGGTTGCCGACAGCCGTCAGCACTGAGCGGCCAACGCGACTCAAAAGGCTACTTATAAGTACACACATATTAACCCATCATCGCGTACCTATTCACAAACAATTAAATTAAAAATAAAATAAAATTCACACGAAAGTGCTCTTAAAGCACGGCGCTTTTTGTCAAGTGCTATTGGATTTTTGACGTTGAGTGTTAGGCGTTAAATAGAATTGAGCATGCGGAACTCGCAGCTTGAGCGAACGTCGGGTTTTAACGCGACGCGTATAAACCGCTGGTGGGAACGGGGCCTTAGATGCATTGATAAAAAACATCTCGCATTCATGCATTACGAGATTAATGCCCGAATACTCAAATTTGAGAGGATTTATGGATTTGTGGGCGCTGATTGGTCCTCTACAGATTTAAGGCGTGCTTAGTAGTTTAAGGACAAGTATTTAAGTGGCGTTTGAGAATTCGGGCGTAAGTCTTTAAAGTTGTATGAATTTCACTTTCCTTTTTTTTCATTCGAGGTGCCCTGTATCTATAAGAACAAGACACTAAATTCCCTATCACTAAATAACATAATAATAAATTAATATCCCCACGCTTAATTGGGCTAGTGTATATATGAACTGTAGCCCAAGGCTAGGTGATGATAATTATTATTGAAGATCCGATAGGTCTAACACATAGACAGTAGGCAATTACTATACCTAGACAAGGAGCATAAACAAAATACACTCGAGATTTATATACCTTTAAAGGTCAAACCTAAGTATAATTCTTACGGAATAATAATTTCAGATGAATTTGCGGAGGTCATGCAGAAGACGGCGCTGCACAAGAAATTACCTTTTAACATGGAAAGCACATTTGTACGCTTATACTTCGGCAAGGTCAGTTCTACTTGTTCAATACTTATTTTAATTGGAATAAATTCATTAAATTTGAGCTCACTACAATTTTGAAATAAGAACAAGTTCTGCATTGCGCTTTGTAGAATTGCAGATAGTCCAGAAGAAGTTTGTCTATGGAACCTTCTAGAATGTAAATTTCTTTCAGGATAAGAAACGGCTAGTGACGTACCCAGAGTTCAGCCAGTTTCTCCACGACTTCCACGAAGAGTACGGTGTCGAAGCGTTTAAGAAATGCGACAAAGACGGCACAGGATTCATCACCGCTGGTGACTTTAGGGATATCATGATCAACGTGAAAAATCATCTCCTCACTAAAGACTTGAAGACGAAAGTTATTAATGTAAGTATTTTTATAACGGTCGATCGAGTCATATTTTTTAAGAAAAACTTATTTAAGCTAACTCAGATTTTTTTCTGACGGAAGTAACGCTCCGTATTCTATATTCAAAATTAGTAACTTGTATTAAGGTCGTGTTATATTATACAGTACACGTCACATACATCCACCATTCTTAACTTCTAGCCACCATCACTTTTTTGCCTACTAGTGGCAAAGATCAGAATAAGAATTATTCATTATGAAGTTTAACTTCAACTTAACCACTTAAAAAGATAAGTAATACTTATACTTAACCACTTAAAAAGATAAGTAATACTTATATTTTTATGTTATTTTAATGAATTCATTATCATCATGATATTTGATCTTCTAATGAATAAATGGACCTTTGAATTTACCAGGGCATCTAGAAATTCTTAAGGCCATGTTTAACAAACTTATAATCCGAAAAAATAGTCATGTGTCAATCGTGTCGGACGGCGACATCGCTTCCAATCGTGAGTCTCCGCATTAGACGAGTTGTGATCTAATTATTATAATATTAATCCACGTGCTGAACGCGGATAGCATTGATCGGATAATTATCTATAGGGTTTCGTTGGTACTTAGGCTTGATTAGAATTAACAGCCACTAGAATGTAACAAACATTCTAGTGGCATTGGGAAGCCATGACTGTCGTTCAATTCACAGAAACAAATTCAATGAACACCTAGACAGTCAATTATTATCTCCACTAGCATCGGCCAGATAGTAAGATGAAGATTTCACTAAAATAAAAGGCTGACAAATAGAACAAAATATACAAAAAAGGAGGAGGAGCGACGATGGTCCAGTGGTGGATGGATTTGGCCTCTTATGCGAGAGGTTCCGAGTTCGATCCTGATCCTCCCATGTTCGCCTTGAAATGGGTTTTTCTAAATTTCTAAGTGCACCCCAAACACAAGACCATCGCTCGCTCATCGGTGAAGGAAAACATTGAGAGGAAACCTGTTTGCCTGATGAGATTAGAAGTATTTGAAGGCATGTAAAGTTTACCAACCCGCACTGGACCCAGCGCATCGGTGAACTATGGCCCATTACCCTCCTCGCCTGATTTCGAGGAGGAGACCCGTGCCCTGCAGTGGGACATAAAGGGTTAATACTTTAATTATATAAAAAAGCATTAATAAAAATCATAGAGCATAATAGGGCATTCGACAAATCTGTGCTGCGACGCTGCGCCAGTTCTACGCCCTGATTGGCCGACAGGTGTCCACTGGTGGATGATAAATCACTGACGTGTTTCGGATTTGCATGGCTCACTTCACTACGTTATCCGGTTATATGCTCGATGCTGAGCATACATTTTTAATACACTTTCTATATATTTTTTTACAACTATCATTACTATTATAAAATAATTACAAAAATTCTATTCATAAATTACCAATTATTAACAATTCCAATTCGTCATTCAAATATCCACTAAAATATTTTCTAGGCGTCCGGTTTCCCGCAAGGGGAGAGGAAAATCAGTTTCCCGTACTACATGGCGTTCAACTCACTACTCAACAACATGGAGCTGATCAAGCGAGTGTACCTCAACGCCACAAACGGCCACCGCTCGCAGGAGGTCACCAAGGAGGAGTTCCTCCACTCAGCACAGATGATGAGTCAGATCACGCCCCTGGAGGTGGACATACTGTTCACGCTTTGTGACATGATACACCAAACTAACGGGTGAGTGGATAAGACTCTTAAATAAAATACGGGACGCCCGGATGTATGAATATTGTATGTTAAAATTCATTATAAATATTTACAATGATTGGTGAGATAAAGAAATGAATCCGCCATTTGGTCGATGCCCTATACTTAAAATACATTATCTTATACTTCTTATACTAATATATAAAGATGAGAAGTTTGTATGTTTGAACGCGCTAATATCAGGAACTATTGATCGGATTTCAATGATTCTTTCAGTTTTAAATAGCCCATTTATCAAGGAAGGCTTTATATCATCCTGCTAAGATGCCGTTGTAAATCATAGTTAACGCAGCTGCGGGCAACAGTTAGTAATAATCTATAACGATGTAAAGTCAAATATGACACCATCGGCTTTTTGATGTCACGGCATTTGAGTTGATTTTGACTTCGAGCTTCCTACAAAAACTGTACCAACGTAGGTTCCTCATAAGTTGTCTCTGGATAGTTCGAATGGGTACACCCTGTATATTTATACCACCAAAAACTGTAGAGAAGGTTTTCTTTGGTTAGGCAATGAAAGAATGAATAAATCTGAAGGCTAGTAACAGTAGTACTAGTTTATTACTACTACTAGTACTAGTTTATGTTTATACAGATTGATCACTTATTATTTTATTTTTTTTGTTTTGTAAATAGTAATAATCTGTTTTGTACTCAATTGGTTTTAAGATCTTATTCCACAAATTAGAAATTTTCCGAAATTTTCCAAAATAGCCGCGTCAAAAATACGGTTTTGTAATACAAAAAAGTATGTTAACCCTTACTTTATAAATGCCCAAGTTCAACCGAAATACGTCAATTAGAAATCGTATGGAAACTTTTAAAAACTATGGCAGATAACGACATGACGATACAAATATATAATGTGTATTGAATAAATAAGTTTATCGTTCACATACGTATTTAGCTTATCTATTTCGCACATCCCTTATCAGTCACGACTCACGACTAAACAGTCTGTCGTATTCTTTATTAATAAGAGATTAATATATTACATATGATTAATTATTTACTATCGGTTTTTTTCATAATGCATTAAAGTAGTAAGAGGTAGTGCTATGCTGCTTTGCAACCGAATTGGGCCGGCACAGCCGGGGAGGAACCTCTCGCTCACATGAAATCGGCGTAAAGTGACAGCTAAGCTGTCGCGTTTCGTGCGGTTTGTGAGTTTCTGGTGGCCCATTGGGGGGATAGCGAAAAGAAACGCATCTGCATTACCTCTGGTTATGTGGATATTAATGGGCGTCGATAGTCGCAAGGCTTCGACTGTTCGCTTGCCCTTCTATGCTATAAAAAAATGCTAGTAATATAAATTGTATGATATTTTTTATCATACGTATTATCTTTGTCATGGAGCCTGTACATGAAAATTGTAGATTATAATATTTAACATTTCTATTTATGTACATTTAATGTTACATTTATATAAATATAGGTTTATTAACTAATAATTTATTTTTTGGATATTTTGTTGTTTGCCTCTAGTAGTTCCTTATTTGGTTTTCATTTGAAACGGTTTTGTAAGAATATAAAAAAAAAACGCAACTAAAAAAATATGAGCCGGTTTTCATTAAATTGCAAATATTTTATTTATTAATTTATTACAAATACAGCCATTAACATACAGCCTACAATCTAGAAGGACACTGTTGGATTTCACTTTACTTTACAACATACTTCATAACAAATTTGATTGCAATGAAATCATTAACCAAATATATATTCGTATACCTAGTAGGTCGAATCGTATACGGGAGTTTTATACGCATCAACTTTTCTATCCCAAACCGAGTAGAACAAATGCGGGTGACCGCGCACCTTTGAATAGGATAATGGCATCGTATAATAAAAACATTGTAAGCAAATTTAATCACATTGATATATTTGGAACTACTTCTTTTAAATTCAAAAAAATTTTACTATGTGAGGTTTTATCCGTATCAAATTAATAATAGTTTCTTATGTTACTTTAAATGACTTGTTTCAATTACTTTTGTATTCCTATTGTAAACTAAGTAAACATTTTCCCTTTTATACAAATTAGTTACTTATATTATATTTTTGCAAATATAGTTTAGACACATGGTATTTTAGTAAACTTTAGAAACATATTGTTAAACTTCTCTGTGTTTATGTCATAGTAAGCTGTGGATAACGCCGTTGATTGTACAATTATTTAGTCTATACATAGTTTAAGGATTGTTATGTAACTTTATTGTACAATTGTTTGTTTTCCTTAATAAAATAAAAATAAAAAAAAAACAAAAAATTAAAACGTCTAAAGATGAGAAATAAAACTATTCTGTAGTTAGTCACAATGTCACTTTTAATTGATATATTTTTTTAAATCCAAATAAACACACATGACACAACACATACAAATATATTTTTTTATATAGTAGGTGAAATGATAGGCACTTGTTTTGTTATTTAGACTGGCAAACATGACAATGATACTAAAAATCGACGATATCATGAATTATGAACGATGATAAAAATGATAATTCGTGATATCAATTGTTATCATCTTTTATCCTTTAAATCCACAATAATGCGGAAACCGTGTAATACACATGTTATTTGCAAATATTTGCATTTCTTTTTAGTTGTAGATTATTAAATTGATCATAGTATCCTTT
This sequence comes from Lycaena phlaeas, assembly GCA_905333005.2. NCBI lineage: Eukaryota > Metazoa > Arthropoda > Insecta > Lepidoptera > Lycaenidae > Lycaena > Lycaena phlaeas. The sequence continues at coordinate 13,752,021 of HG995167.1, read as the reverse complement.
ACGGAGCTTAATGGATAAAATGTTATATCAGCTTTTGAATAATATGTAGGTATGTAACCAAGCGACGGTGGTCCAGTGGTGGATGGACTCGGCCTCTTATGCGAGGGGTTCCGGGTTCGATCCTGACCCGTCTGTGTGCCTTGAAATGGGATTTTCTAAATTTCTAAGTGCACACGAGGCCATCGTTCGCTCACCGGTGAAGGAGAACATCGTGAGGAAACCTGCATGCCTGATAAGATTGAAAGTCTTTGAAGGTATGTGAAGTTCACCAATCCGCACTGGGCCAGCGCGGTGAACTATTAGCCCATTACAGTGGGACATATAAGGGTTGATACTTTACTTTTTTTATGTAACCAAGAGAGTAATTAAAAGGCATATGTTGTATGTAAAAAGAAAAAAATATTTTCGCGTTTTTTTCACTTCTATCATGTCAGGCCACTCCTACACAATCATACCTCTTCGTTTTTCAAAGCGTTCAAAATACACCCTGTATATACACAAAAATTCCTCGTTTAAAGTTATACGATTTAGTAACTGACTGCTAATTCGATATTACAAACAGACACTTAAATATGATTTGTGTAGATAATACATGCAGTCGCATTACTCAATATTATCGATAAAACACACTTACCTTATCGTTTGATTATCACTATTGTTATGCAGTAAAGATTACATTTTATTACTGGAGTAAATGGCTGATATCACCCATGCATCGGCATGACCACCGGGGTCTTTTATGTACCAAGGATATAGGTTATAGGTATGATATATAATAGTCTAAGATACGCTATATAAGAAGACCTTTACCGAGATGCTTATTTGATGAAACTTGTTTTATATTCAATTTAATATTATGTCAATAAACATGTTGCATATGGGTTGCCTAAAAAAATTCAGTCCAGGATATGATTTTCAAAATTCGTCAACCGGAATTCGAAACTGATTTTTCGCAATCAACCGTTTACCACCGCATTCACAATGAAATAATCTTTGATATCATTTAATTTTAATTCAATAATCAGACCGGTGCCTAATGCTCTAGTAACGCTTAGGCCGATCGTGCTTCTTATTATCTTTAGAATTTAGATGGGGGAAACTCATGTAAAGCATAATATTTCGTCAATTCATGTTAAAATATCCTTTATAGTGGTACATCGGTGTGGGAAGGTGCGGCGACTCAGGCGCATACCGGGTTCGGTAGCCGTTTGAAAGAAGTTTGTCTTTACGCTTACCGTTAATACTATTGACCAAGTCGCCGGGACTGTGTTGGTCGGATAGTTGAGGTGGGATTCGAAGTTGAAGTTCAAAATCATCGATCAAATACATATACTTTAGATACACTGTTACCTACGATCCAAGTCGTAAAAGTGTCCCATGCTACGCCATTGCTAAGTTGCAAGTCAAAAAGTAAAAGTCAAATTCTTTTTCTTTCATATACGTCCTTATTTCTTAATAATAACGTTCTATTTTTAATACCGGCGTTTCGCGCTTAGGGAATTACTGAATGCGCGCAATAGGGATATTGACACATGTTACAAATTCATGTAAAGTTATGTTTTACATATTAAATACAGTATTTGAAAACCTAAAATAACATTTTAAAAGTCTACTTATTTGTCTTAAAATTTAGAGAATTAATTTAAAATGCGTTATTTATCATGCATGATCACGTGACTGTAAACGCCAATAAGGCGATGACGTCACTGAACATTGAGCTAAGTACAAACTCACCTAACATAGCGCGAGCTCTGAATGCGGTGTGTGACGTAATGACGTTTGGAGCGTTTCAAGGGCGATTTTAAAAACCATTTTTCTTTATTTAATTTTTTGTTAAAATTGGACATATTTCTTGACAAAAGTATTTTTTTCGTGTTCATCTATAGTATATCTATCAAATAAAATCAATTACAAAAATTAGTCAACATCCCTATTGTGCTTAGAACAGTTCTAAGCACAATTGGATCGAGACACTTTTCAGCGTTCGCGCGGTACCTCGGGTGTATTTGATCAACGTTCAA